>CM041781.1:153162512-153784094 GCA_023374045.1 Limonium bicolor | reverse complement strand
TTAATGTAAATTTTAGGGTTTAGAAATTTCTTTACCTTGCACGGGTGCAAATAAAGCTTGGAGTGGCTCAAGAACAAGATTTCAACTCCGCCAAGATGCCCAAATCGGCTAGGATACAAGGAGCAACAAGAGTTAAGTTTCTAAATTTCGTTTTGCCCTTAAAGGCTGGAAAAGATGGAGTTTCAAGAAGATTTTTACCTTAAAAGAAAAAGGAGAAGAGGGTGGTGCTAATGGTAGTCTTGAAGCTCCAAATGGGGTATACCCATGAAAACGAAAGTTCTCCTTTTTGTTTTTTGAAAAGAGGGAATTGTTGCTCTTCAGGAGAGGAAGACAATGGTGTAGTTTTTATAATTTTTGGAAGAGATTTGAGGGGGTTACAAGAGGAGAGAAGTGAGTATTTTTTTGTGGGGCTTGCTAGTTCTCCATTGTTATCGGCTGGGAAGGAAGAAAATAGGAGGAGGAAGAAGGTGGGTACGTGAGTGGGAGAATAAGGAGTAGGAGAGAGAGTGTGAGGGTGAGGTGAGTGTTTACTTTATGCATTTTTATTTCTTTTGTCCTTTTGCACATAAGAGGGAAATTAAGGGGTGTGAGTGGGGCATGAAATCGGACAACACACAGCCCGTATGGTTTTTTAAAATTTTATTTACAATCTTGGACACATAAGTTTGGTCTATTTATTTCTACCCCACAACTTTCCCGTTTGACAGTTTTTACTAATCTCTCGTTTTCTTGATTTTATTGGTTCTAAAGCTTCACAATATTTATTAATGATATTTAGTTGACCAAACAGTTACGAGTCTATTTGACCCGCTTAAAGACACGTTTTCCCGGTTACCTCGAAAATCGTGCTTTAAGGTTCGTTAGTGCTTTTAATCCATTTTAAGGATCCGTTTTCTTCAGGATTTGTTCCCTTATGATTATTTATGCATAATTAATCTTCTAAACTATTTATTAGCCTAATTAATCACTATTTTTAATTACGGGGTATTTCATAACCTATATATTAATTATGCCGAGAGGGAAGTTAATAATATGGGTTATATTAACCTAAAAATGGAAAAAATGACTAAGATAAATTAAGCTAGTCATTTAAGAGATTTAATTAACATAATGGTCAAATTATGACATTATGTGGAAAAAAAATAAACAATGGTGAGGCCGTGAGTTTATGCTATATTTTGAGACATTTAAAGTGTAATTTATTTTGCAAGTTCAAGGTTGTAATAAGGCCATGTCATTAGGCCATTTTAATTTAAGTTTATAAGCTTATTTAGTTAGATTTATGCTTATATAATTAAGTTTGGGGCCAAACCTCAATTATTTGTAAAATATAAAGCCGTGGGCTTAATTTAGAGGAATTTAGGGTTTTTAAATGAATTTAATAAAAATTATAACATTTTATAAAGTTTTGTGTCAAAATTGTAAAAATAGAAAAGTATAGGGTATAACTAGTAATTACCGAAAGTTTGGTTCCCTTTTGGCATTAGAAGTCAAAGTTGACTATATAGGAGACTTTGACCAAGTTTGGAGAATTTAAGAAAATAAAATACAACCTTATAATAAGATAAGTATTAAATTGTAAAAGATTTATAAGAGATGGGGCTATAATGTAATTTCCGTAACTTTGGGGTACTAAATGGGATTTAGTACAGTCCTTAAGTTAATAGGAATTTTCAGAAGTTCATTTGGTTAAATTTGGAGTTTATATGAATTATATAAGTATAATATAGGATATTTTATAACATTGTTACAAATGGGTAACAAGTGGGTAAAAACCGAGATTTAAAGAAAGTGTAAGGTTAGGAATAATATTTATAACCTTTTGGTATAGTTTGGTAATTTTTGGAGTTATATATAAGATTTCATAAAGTCATATGTATAATATATAGTTTTAATGGCATTAGAAAACTATGTATTATAAATTGGGAAGATTTGGTAAATATACAAAGTTTGGTGGTGGGAATTTAATTAAAATAGTCCAAGGGGCTGTTCGAAAATTATAGCCTTTAAAAACTATAGGTTATAATTATTTTAAGGTTTAAGGGTTATAATGTGAGGTATATATTATAAGTGTAACAATGAAATATAATTTGGGATTGATTTGTGATTTATAGAAGTTTAGTGGTTTATAGAAAAAGCCGAGAATATAAGGGTTGCTTGGTATTTTAAAACAATTTACAACTATATGTTATAATTGTTTTAATGACATAAATGTCATAATATATGTTATATAACTATAATGTAACATTATATTAATTATGTGGTGGATTTTGTAAATATTTAAGAACATAGGTGCTGTTCGGAAATATTAACATTTTTAAAATGAAATTTATGATATGGTTTTTAATGTTATAAGAGTTATAACAATTATAATATAAGAGGTATTCATTAAAAAGAATGAATATATATTAAAAGACTTATCATATAATAAATGGTTCCATAATACATGTATATAAATAAATATATGTTATGGTGTAGAAAATATAATATGGTTCAACAACTATAAATTGTCATAACTAAAATGATGAAAGATAAAGAGAAAAGAATTATAAACATTAGATATGGAAATTCTAATGTTAAGAGTATACATGGGATAATAAGGATTTATATAATTCAAAGTATTGTTTACATATGAATTATACCACATTGAACTTGGAAAAAAAAAGAAGAGACAAACCTTAGAAAATTAAATACTAAGGTGAGATGTATAGTGCATGACAAAGAATCATACATGCAATAAAAAAACAAACTATATGATATACAAATATACATTAAGTTACATGCGATAACAAAGTTCAACAATAAGTATAATATACGAGACAAACTACGCATGCAATATAACACTTTTCCAATCTCGAGTTAAGCCGAAAACCCGACAAACGTTGACAGTTAATAACGGGGGATTAACTGGGAGGTATTAATGACGGTGCAGGGTACCGTAAAGTTGTGTTGTTATACGGGATGCTAATCGGTAGCAATATTTATTGTTTAGACTGTTAGAGACGACACACGGAGCATAGGATCTTGGTGATTCATACTCCACCGTAATACAATCAGGGTGAACGGTATGTTGTTATGTGTCTCTGATTGTCTCTGAGGGCTTCCTCAGTTCAGACTTCTGTGTGATCTGTGATAAGATTGTTTGTCTGAATGTGTTAATTAATATGCATGAATTGTATATTTATAGCTGCTTATTATTTACTGTTGTTGAGTTAACAGTATTGGTTCGTATATATGAACCTATATATAAAACGAACTAGCGGCTATGGTGCTATCTTATATGAAATATAAGGATCGTCGGAAAAACGTTGTAGCACTAGGATAATAAGATATACATATTATCCAAGACTTTAATACGGAGCATTGGCCTTTTAAAACGCCGCTCTCGTATCTAACACTGGATCCCGAGTTTACAGACTCCGGATTGGACTAATGATCTTAGTCTGCTGTGTTAGAAAAAAATTGGTACAGCGATGCGATGGTATAATTAATTAATGGAAAGATAATAAAGCCAAGAGGATGTGGTTCTTGGTGCGCGTTGTGATCACAAAAATGATACCAGGATGTCCGCGTACGGGTCCATAAGTATCAAGAAAATTTCCCGTGAGCTAGAATGGCTCGTTGGTCGGAGACTCTACCGTTGGAGTGGCTACTGCCGTGGGTGACCCGCCATATTATATGGGTAATTTAGGGACACGTCGTTTTTAACGAGACGTTGTCACTAGGTATAACTGAACACTTAATACAGTTGAGACTTGTACAGTGGCGAACAATATTGGTTTCTACACCAGGGACGAGAACTAATACTTGTTTATTGTTCTCGTTGTTTCGCTTTGTTGTTCATTGGTTATACTTGAGGTATATATTGTGTGTTGATGGTTGTGTTATTGTATGGATATTACTGTTAATTGTTTTACAGTTTTAATATTAAAACGGTATTGCATGTAACGAATCTCATGCTCTCGACCAATTAATTGAGGGGTTTGAGGAGGCATGACGGGGTATGTAATAACATACTCAGCACAGGCTGATCCATCCACCAAACCATTTTTATTTCAGGAGATTAGGTGGTGGGTCGACGCGAGGCGCGACGGTTGTGATATTACTGTTGGTTAAGACTTGGTACGGTTTGATACTAATGTTACTTTGGACTCGGGTTGTGTAAACCGAGGTGTATTTTGTTTAGATGCTCACGAGTACGGTCTGTAATAATCAGTTGTTGTTGGATTTTTTTAAATTATTTAAGTACTACTATCTATCTGTTGTGGTCACTACGGGAATACGTTTCGCATGTTGATTATCAAGTAATTCGTTATCACCCGTATGGGCGAGTGATAACAGTGACACCATTAGAGCTACAGTCTGTTATTTACCGCTGCGACTTATTTATTATGTGCGACATTTATAGGATAATTAGGAGCCGAATTAGTAGGGGTGTTACAAAAGTGGTATCAGAGCGGAGTACCGCTCTGATTACAAGAGATAGTAGTTTGAGTACCGTGAGCTTAGGTTATTCACACACCAGTTGTAACACCCCTACAACGCCCCTATCAACTACCGAAATCGCAGCGGAAAAAGCCAACCAAACATAACTAACGCTTTGGTGTTACAACGCCGTTAACCACCCACGTGGTTAACTAGGCAGAATAAATACAATGTATCGGTCTGATGATCAGACTCCCGAGCATAGAACTAACAACCATATATAAACATAACCAACCATACCGAGTATTTAATTTACAACACATCTCCAAACCATAATCATCCAACACTGTATAACAACGGTATCGAAATGTAACGCCTCGGGAGCACAGGCGCATCCCGGGCTCAACAACCTACTTATCCAAAAGTATATCAACAACCTAGGACCTAGAGCCACTCTGCCTCTTCGATCCTCATCCTGCAATAAAAATATGGAGCCCCCGAGGGGGTCAGCACCTTTGCTGGTATGGCTAATGCGCAGCCCATCGACTACCGGGATACGCGCAACCAATTGTCATAATAACATGGCATTCATTTTAGAACATCCAACATACATATATACCATAGCATAGCAAGGGAAATTGCATAGCATCACAACATCAATACATAACACCATAAATTCGGTCCTCACAAGGAACCTTCCACCATAGTTAGTATACCATGAGAGCCTAGGGATTTTTACCAATCCCATGTTAAGCTCGTTACCATCCTCGTTACCGTTCGGTTATATAGAACGGTTAACTTATACCAAAGGTGTGTCGGATATAGTAATCCCAAGCACACCGAAATAACATACGTACGCCCCTATGGCCCGACGTGAGTCAGTAACTAGCTTTGGATAAGCTAAGGGAAGGTAGAAACCAAATTGGAATACCACCTATACATACACCAAGAGAGCCGAACCGGATATGATATCGACCCCCATCCATCACACGCGTGGCCGGAACAACCGGACTCCTCACTCCCCCGGTTAGCACTTGTTAGTGATCACACAACATTTTGTTAAGTCACATACAAGCCAACATTTAGGTCTTGTTAGACAACCAAGGGAAAGGAGTCATAACCTTACAACATCATAATGTATAACAACTGTAAACTCTTTTCATGCCTTAGTCTTATAAGGTCGTAACACGCAGAAAAGCAAAAAACACCCAAGCCGGTGTAAACCGGTAGGCAACAGACTGCAAGAAAACCATACCTTGGTCCTTGCCTCGTTTCGTTTCCACCTTGAGAGAATCCTATACACATTAGTAACGTCGGTTAATTAACGCACTAATCCATTATTAACATTATCTACTCACATTACTAGTTTATTTTTATTTTACACTTGTTACATCTTTTCATCCTTTTAATTGCCTTCAAAACCCACCTAACATGTCTCACATAACCTTATAATATCTTTACTAACCAACTACTATTTTTAGGTAACAATTCCCATCTTAAAACAATAATTTTTGGTCCATACAGTGGCCTGTCCGAACTTGTGTCCGAGCTTCCAAGTTCGGACACAAGCCGTGATTTTAGACAGAAAACAGACATATGTCCGAACTTGTGTCCGGACTTCGGAAGTTCGGACATAAGTCGAGGAAAATCCTAACCAGAAATCCATACGTCCGAACATGTGTCCGGACTTCCCAAGTTCGGACACTGTTCGAGGATAATTCCCTAAGAAATAACAGGTGCGTCCGAACTTCCAAGTTCGGACGGTAGTTCGGACACCACCTAAAATCCAGAAAACTGTAAGCGTAACAGGGCATGTCCGAGCTTCCAAGTTCGGACGGAAGTTCGGACGTGCCATTATACTCAACTTCTAAGCCTTTAAACACTTAACCAAATTTCTCCAAAGCCTCCAACACTTATAGTATCTACTCCCTAGGTTCCTAAGTGATGTTTCATGCCTAAATTAACCATTATATCAAGATATTCCTTCCACACAACATCATTACCCAAACATTATTTATTACAACCTAAAACTCCTTAAGTCCTTCTTGAAATCCCTTTTCCTAAGCTTACACTTCCTCCTTATTTTACCAAAGTTAGCCTAAGCCTTCATCTAAGTCCAAAATGACTTTGGTACATACTAAAACCTCAAGATCATGCCTAAGTCCTTATTACACTCTAGAACACTTCCTAGTTCATCAAAATTCCTTTACAACATCTTGAACTCCTTATGCATTTTCTAAGTTTTCTAACTCACCAAACCTTATGTAAACACTTAGAACTTCTTGTTTCTTACCTAAATTTTGACATGGGTTCCCCTTGAACATTACTAAGCCTAAACACTTTGTTTTCTCTTTTAAACACACAAGAACACCTAAAATCACCAAGAACACTTTCTTACACAACTTCACCAAATTCACACTACATCACAATATAGTGCATAACTTAAATTGCATGGCACTTAGGCCCTTAAAATGCATGGCTCTTAGGCCCTTAAAGTGCTTAAATCATAAACACTGAATTTCCACAATATATATGCCTTTAACCTGCGATTACATACAACAAGACATATGTTATTTTACTAGTCTCTTTGAGAACATTTACTAGGTCATTCACCATTTGCTCTTTAGGTAATTTTAATAAGCATTTATAGCTCATTTCTCCTAAGGCATTAAACAACATCAAGTTAGTAGATTTACCTCTTTTTCCCAACACACTTCCTTCTTGTTTCCTTACAAAACCGTATGGTATTTTGATTCCTTGTCAAGTTCTAGACAATATACAAACATCATAATGAGTATTCAAGCTTTGAGCTTCATCTCATTGTAAACCCTAATTTGACATTGTTTCAAAAACATTAATGTAGTTGTTTTACCTTGATCTTTGAAGAGAGTTTGAATATATAACAAGAGAGGACTCCACCTAGTCCATGAAGAGTTGAAATGAAGCTAGAACAAAGTCACACAAAGAGCCATATCAATGTGTATTTTCGGTTAAGGTAAGAACATGGAGGAAACATGATTTTTCTTTGAGATTCCTTACCTAGAAGCAAAGGAGAGTAATAATATGTCAAAATACAAGCTCAAGCTCCTTCAATGGTGGAACACCTTGGCACCGAAATGGAGCTCTTGGAGTTTTGAGAAGATAGGAATGAAGAGCTTGATGAGAGGAAGAGATTGGTGGTGTTTGTTTTTGATTTGGACAAGTGAGCAAGATTTAACAAGTGGTCAAAGTTGGAGCTCCCATGGTGATAGTGGTATTACCGAGAGAGAACAAGGAAGAAGGAAGAAGAGAGGTGTTTGCAAACCGTGGGAATGAAGGAAAGAAATGAGAATGAGATAGAATTTGCTTTTAAGAGATATTTGTAGTAATAAAGTAAAAGTAGTTTATTTACTTATCTTTACTTACTTAATACATTAATAAGAGAGTGGTGAGTCACCACACTTAAGGAAAACCGGCCCCCTTATTAATATGAGGGTATTTAAGTCTTTGTTTGTCAATTTAATTACTTATACAACATATGTTACAAAATAGATTATAAAAATCACTATTCACCTAAACAAGGCACTTAGAAGTGAAATTTTTGATTTCCCATTAATATAGCCACCCAAATGTGATACTATATAGTACACATATATATTTAAGAGTAATGATGGACATTTAGCCATTCAAAACTCATTTACAAGACAATTTTTCAAAAACGTGCTTTAAGACTTCTTAAAGCACATTTTGTGTTTTAACTTGATTTCAAGCTTGGTTTTCTTTGGTAATTGGTTTAATATGTTCATTAGTGTATAAATGAGGTCTTGGTAAGCTCATTAGGCCTTACTCAAGTTTATCCCAAGCTTAGAGCACATTTTAGCTCTTATTGACTTTAAAGCACTTTTGTGTTTCCTTTTGTTTAAATTTGTTTACTAAGGTTTCTAAGACTCTTTTTAGTCTTATTACACCCTATTTAGGTGTTTAAACAACATAACTAGGTTTGGGGTATTTCAATCTACCCCCCTTAAAAGAACTTTGTCCCCAAAGTTCATACTTCCACATAACTTAAACATTAGAACATGTGAACACATATTAACAACACTTCTATATCACATTAACAACATCTTACATCATATCGGACACATGGTCCAAACAACAAAACATCACAACATCATTCAGACTCAGCGGTCTGTAACATTAACAACATGACAATACAACACCGGTAATGTATTCAAATACATGTCATACACATACCGAAACGGCTCTTACCCCCCTTAAATAGGGGTACGCCCCGTACCCTATACATACAAATACTAAGAAGTAAACAACGATGGGTACTTCGCCTTCATCTTTTCTTCCAGCTCCCAAGTGGCCTCCTCAACATCCTGGTTAGACCAGAGAACCTTCACCAGTCTCACGGAGTTATGGCGAGTGTCTCGAGTCTTAGTGTCCAGAATCCGTACCGGAGTCTCCACTGATCGCATGGTTGGCTCTAAAGTTAGCCTTTCCGGCTGAAGCACATGAGACGGATGAGACATATACTTCTTCAACTGGGACACATGAAATACATCATGTACCTTGCCCAGCTCGGCGGGTAAGTCAAGTCTATAAGCTACCGGGCCGATCCGCTCCGTCACAGCATAAGGCCCCACATACTTTGGGCTCAACTTGCCTTTCTGGCCAAAACGAAACACTCCCTTCGTGGGGGATACTCTCAAAAATACCTGATCGCCCACGGCGAACTCCAGGTCACGTCGGCGCACATCTGCGTACGACTTCTGTCTATCCTGAGCTGCTTTCATATTAGCCCTGATCTGGCGAACTTCTGCCTGAACTTGCTCAAGATACTCTGGTCCTATAATGACCGTCTCACTCGACTATCCACAACATAATGGCGTGCGGCATGGTCTACCGTACAATGCCTGGAAGGGAGACATCTTGATCGACGCATGATAACTGTTGTTGTAACTAAACTCGATCAGATGTAACTTATCAATCCAGCTGGTCTGAAAGTCAAGTGCACATGCACGTAGCATATCCTCAAGTGTCTGTATGGTGCGCTCACTCTGACCATCGGTCTGTGGGTGAAACGCCGTACTCAATTTCAGTTCAGTACCTAGTGCCTCTCGTGTGGACTTCCAATATCTGGATAGGAATCTGGTATCTCTGTCGGATACAATCGTCTTTGGTACACCATGATGTCTTACAATCTCTTTATCGAATAATTCTGCCAATCTTGCCACTTTCCAGGTGTCCTTCATCGGAATGAATCGAGACACCTTGGTCAGTCGGTCTACCAACACCCAAATCATATTTAGACCTCCCCTTGTAGGCGGAAGCCCTACCACGAAGTCCATAGATATGTCATGGAACTTCCACTCCGGCACTGGCATTGGCTGCACCATACCACCAGGCCGTCGGTGCTCAAACTTGACCTTCTGACAAGTGAGACACCTCAACACATAGTCATTCACATCCTTTTTCATTCCAGCCCACCAGAAATATCTTTTCATACCTTTATACATCTTTGAAGCTCCAGGGTGAATCGAAGTAGTAGAACAGTGGGATTCACTTAATATGCGCTCCTTCACTCAGCGCTACTCCTGGGTATACACAATCTGCCATTAAGCCTAATCAGGTCATCATCGTGGAGTCTGAAGTCGTACTTCTGACCCTCGAATGTGCCATCAATAAGCTTCTGTCTAATTCCACCATATACTGATCCGTCATCTGAGCACTCCGCACCTCTTCAACCAAGCCAGTAGAGAGACTAGCGAATGGAGAGATGTGCTCGGCGACTCAATGCGTCAGCTACCACATTTGCCTTACCCTCTTTGTACTGTAAATTGATGTCATAATCATTCAGAAATTCAACCACCCTTCTTTGCCTCATGTTCAACTCCTTCTGAGTGAACAAGTACTTCAAAACTTGTGGTCAGAATAGATCGTCACACTTACCCCATACAAGTGATGTCGCCATATCTTAAGTGCGAAGACAATGGCCCCCAATTCTAAGTCGTGGGTAGGGTAGTTCTCCTCATGCTTCTTCAGCTGTCGGGAGGCGTAAGCCACGACCTTCCCGTGTTGCATCAACACAACCCATACCCCTGCCTGATGCGTCGCAATAGACCTCAAAACCATCTGGACCGTCTGGTAAGGTCAGAACCGGTGCAGATGTCAGAGCATCCTTGAGACTCGTGAAAGCTCTCTCACAGTCGACTGTCCACTCGAATGGTGCATCCTTTCATCAAGGAAGTCATCGGCTTCGAGACACTGGAGAAGTCCTTCACAAATCTCCTATAGACCTGCCAGACCGAGGAAGCTCCTGATGTCGGTAACTGTCTTCGGCCTAAGCCAGGTGCGCACTACATCTATCTTTGCCGGATCAACAGCGATCCCGGCCTCAGAAATCACATGTCCAAGGAATGATACTTGGTTCAACCAAAATTCACACTTAGAAAATTTAGCATACAGCTGATTCTTTCTCAACGTCTGCAATACATCCCTCAGGTGGCTTTCATGCTCACCTCTCGATTTCGAATACACAAGTATGTCATCGATGAAGACTACCACTGATTTGTCCAACTGATCTTGGAACAAACGGTTCATTAAGTCCATGAACTTTGCTGGTGCATCTGATAAGCCAAACGGCATAACGGTGAACTCATAGTGCCCATACCTAGTTCTGAAAGCTGTCGTTTCGATATCACTGTCACGGATGGCAATCTGGTGATATCCGGAACGTAGGTCTATCTTGGAGAATACTGATGCTCCCCTAAGCTGATCAAATAGATCGTCGATGCGTGGTAAAGGGTAACAGTTCTTCACCGTAACAGCATTCAGCTCCCGATAATCAATGCACATGCGGAGACTACCGTCCTTCTTCTTCACGAAGAGGACCGGCGCTCCCCATGGTGAAACACTAGGGCGGATAAAGCCCTTGTCGAGTAGGTCTCTCAGCTGCTCCTTGAGCTCTGTCATCTCTGCTGGAGCCATACGGTAAGGTGCTTTCGCAATGGGTCCAGTGCCCGGAACTAGATCAATCTCAACTCAACCTCTCGTGCTGGCGGCATGCCCGGCAGTTCCTTAGGAAATACATCAGGAAACTCCGACACTACCGGCAATCTGGGCTAAACTCAGGGTCTCTCTCTATGTCCTGGACATAGCAGAGGTATACATCATTCCCGTCGTAACTCACGATACATGGCCATGGCGGTGATGATCTGTGTCGAAGGCTCCCTGGGCCTCTGGCGGTATGATATAGTAACCCCAGATGGACTCCTAAGAAGCAGTCGATGCTCGGCACATAGGATTCTACCCTTGTACCGCTCCAACCAGTTCATCCGACAATGTACAACCCCGTCCTAAGCCAATCGTGGTTATCGCAAATCTCAAACTTAATACAATTGTCGCAGCGGATAAAGAGTAACTACCGGGACCTTGCCACGGTCTGATCATATGAAATACCGTTCCTTAACACCTTACAACACTATCTAAGTACTCCACCATCCAAAGTACCAACCATCCGAGTAGAGTATTTAAGTCACAACATAACTTTACATGAGTTTAATATAAACAGACGGGAGCACAAGCGCAACCCGTATACAAAATGACAACCCATCCTAAGTCTAACCACCCCCACTCTCAGGGTGACTCCTCATCGGGCGCTTACTGCAAAATAAAAACAGCCCCCAAAGGGGGTCAGCACGAATGCTGGTACACCCTCTCATGGCCCCCAAGCTAACGGGGCTACGACGACTAATTGTCGATAGCAGGAAGTTGATTAGCAATACATCATAATACGAAGTGCTATAAACAACAATTCACAATGAACAAGTAGTTCACACAAATTGAACGACACAAGCGTTCCCTTATCAAACGGGTTAGTAACCCTCTCCTTAATCCTCATTTCCTTAACCTCAGTTCCTTATCTTACCTTAGTCTTAACCTCATCTTAATCTCAGTATACAAACCGTTCCATGAAAGGAAATGGTTGTAGCTTAACTCAAACTTGGGATTTAGGTGATCCCACCGCACCATCTTAATGCCACCTACCCTGGAGGGAGTCCAGCGTAGCTGAGCCGGCAACCGGCTCTAGGCTACAAGTCCGAAGACAAGTCCTTAGGAGGGGGCGGATCTGATTCAGATACCGTCCCCCTTCTCTTAGCATGCATGACCGGAGTCAGTCCCGGGTTCCTCGCTCAAGTTCCAGTTAGTAAAATCTTACACTCCAAGTGTTAGTTAATCCTTACCAGGTTTTAACCAACCAACAACATTAATACTCGGCCCTTAATCCAACCTCAGTAAGTACTAAACTTAATTAGTAACAATCTCAAGTCTCGTGAGTTAGTGTAAAGAAAACACCTACACAACGAGAATAAATATACCGGTTGCATGCTTTATCTTGTCTTAGTCACAGCAATTAAACAGATAGCACACAAGCCGAGGGACACCTCGTTAGCAAGCAGGTCACAAGAAGGATTGTACCGTTCACCGTCGATCGTTGTTTGACTAATCTTCTTCGGGGTCCCAACTCACAAACCTAAAACATTCATTCATTTTTAGGTCATTAGTTATTTGTACCTTTCTTAACTTACTTAGTCCCTATAAATCCCCATTCAATACCCTCTTAGGCCATTGCCATTCAACCTTATAACTTAACTTTAAACATTAAGGTTTATACATATTCTTAACTTAATTACTTAAGTTCTTAGGGTCCTAATCATCAACATCCTATTAATGGCACACCTTAATACCAATTAACATCCTTAGAAATAAAAATTCTTTTTTTTTTTGTGTTAAGGGTCGACCGACCCACCGACCGACCCAACCTATGGGTCGGTCCGTTCCAGTAACTTTCTGGTTCAGACAACAACCCTAGACCGACCCACGACCGACCCATCCTTTATGGGTCGGTCCATTGCCGAAACTCCCCGCCTTTTGAAAATTCTCCGACCGACCCAAAACTAAACCGACCGACCCAAAACCCTCTGGGTCGGTCCATTCCAGAAACTTTTCCTTCGTTAAATTCTGCCCGACCGACCCACCGACCGACCCATCCTTATGGGTCGGTCTAAATTGCCGAGACATTTCTGCTGGGTTAGCCTCCGACCCCGACCCAAAACTGGGTCGGACCCTGGGTCGGTCCACTACAGATTCTTCTATTAATATGTTCTTTCAACTCCAAACTCTTCCCATGTATACTATTAGGTTCCAACCTCATTTAGGTCCCTCAAGTGCACTTTAAACATTCCTCTAAAACCATTAAATCACTCACCAATATCCACCTTGATCATTATGCATTTTTCATTGTAATAATGCCAACTTCTTATAATGTTTTTCACTAGGTTTCTAGGTGGTGGTTCACACCTAATGTAACCTCTATGCCAATGCTTCCTCATCACTATAACATCATCATTTCCTTCCTAGTTGTCTACCAACTCTTGCCTAGCCCTAAATACTTCAAGTACATTCTTTTGATTCCTAACCCTCCTTGGTGACGCCTAAATCCTTATGACTCATTAAAACACCTTAAGCTCACCCTTTTTCATTAAGACAACCACTAGAACTTCCTAGTACTCCTTTAGTCATGAGATTTCCTTAGAACATCTTAAACTCTTAGGTTCTTCATTATTTTTTTGCCATGGGTTCTCTAGTATATTGTTACACCCAAACATTTGGCTTTTCTCATCATCAAACAACCAAGATCACTCATATCCTCATTGCAACATCTTAACACACAATTTACACCAAAACTACACCACATCACAATATAGTGCTTAAACTTAAAATGCTTGGCACTTAGGCCCTTAAATGACAATAATCTTAATCACTGAATTTCCACATATATTTGCCTTCAACCTGCGAATACACACAACAAGGCTCCCATTGAAATAAAATGCTTCTTGTAATTCATCACCTCATTGTTTAACTAAGTCTTTTTCTCATTTGCTCTTTAGTCACTAGTTCTCAATTAATAGTATTCTTTCTCTTAGGTTATAACTCCTTCCCAAGGTAAACTCTACACTAAACTTATCATATATCTAAATCCCATTCCCTTAAACAACAAACACCTTAAGGTAAGTAATTTACCTTGTTCTTTCTCAAGCTTCACAAACTTTCCTCCTTAGTTTTTCCCTCTTCAATTTCGGTCACCAATATAAATCTCCTTGCCAATACTCTAAACAATGTCCAATGATTCTAATGAGCACTCAACAACTTATTAACCTCAAGGAATAAAACCTAGGTTAAAAATGTGTTTTAAGGTTTTAGATTGATTGTTTTACCTTAGTTCCTCAAGGCAAGCTTGGGTTTGAAGCTAGAAGGACCTCCTCTCTCCTTTGAAGAGTAGAAACAAGCTATGACAAGGCATCAAAATGAAGCCTCATGAGTATATATTTTCGGTCAAGAAGAAAGGTGATGGAAACCTAGATTTTCTTGCACTTTCTTTACCTTAAGAGAATGGAGATGCCAATGGAGTCTCCAACTTGAATTTCCTCCTCTAATGGTGTTTGGCTTGGCACCAAAGTGAAGCTCTTGGATTTTGAAAAGATAGAAAGATGGAGCTTGAGCTAACTAAGAAGAATCTATGCTTTGTTTTGGATTTGGAGCTAAAATGAGTAAGTGGTGTGCAAGAGAAGATGGAGCTAGCATGGGGAAGAAGCTCACGTTAATGGAGAAGGGAGAAAGAGTAAGAAATCGTGAGAACCAAGGGAGAATGAAGAAGTTAGGAGAGAGAGAAGACTAATGTGAGATATTTGTTCCTAAAAGCAAATAGTGACTAGTACATCCCCTCCCTTATTTATCAATATTTCAATCTTGTGTTGACTCATCTCCCCTCCTTATAAAAAAACCGGCCACCCTTAAGTAACCAAGGTTACTTTAGTCCTTGTTTGTCAATTAACTCACTTATATTACTTATGTTACAAACTAGCTTAATTAAATCACTATTCACAAAACAGGCACATTGTTGTGAAATTTTTGATTTCCCACTAATATAGCCTCCCAAATGTGATACTATATAGTACACATATATTTAAGAGTAATGATGGACATTTAGCCATTCAAAACTCATTTACAAGACAATTTTTCAAAAATGTGCTTTAAGACTCCTTAAAGCACATTTTGTGTTTAAACTTGTTTTCAAGCTTGGTTTTCTTTGGTAATTGTTTTAAAATGACCATTAGGATATTACTAAGGTCTTAGAACAATATTTGGGTACTCTCCCAAGTCTCTCCAAGCTTAAAGCACGTTTTTGCTTAAACCGCACTTTCGGTGTTTCCTTATATTTCCTTTGTTTAAAATGGTTTCTAAATATTCCTAAGGCATTCTTTAGCCTTCTTATACCTTAATTAATCACTTAAACACCATATCTAAGTTTGGGGTATTTCAATCTACCCCCCTTAAAAGAACTTTGTCCCCAAAGTTCACTTATATGCTTAACCATTCACGGTACTCAATTCTCTTAATCTTAACACCACATCTTATATTCACATTCACACATCTCAAGACTCGAAGGTCAATCACAAATACAATACATAAGTATCATACATAACTCAAACTTAACACCAAAGTGTAGCACTTACACGAATTCACATCTTAAACAACCAAGCAAACGACAAACATGGTCGTTTCCTAACTCAAAAGCGAGGAAGCTCTACCCCCCTTAAAAAGGGGTACGCCCCGTACCCTATACAGACGATCTAGTCAGTAAATAAAGAAGGGTACTTCGCCCTCATCTTATCCTCTAATTCCCACGTGGCCTCTTCGACATCCTGGTTAGACCAGAGAACCTTCACCAGTCGCACTGACTTGTGGCGAGTGTCCCTAGTCTTTCTGTCCAAGATTCTCTGAGGAGTCTCCACGGATCTCATATTCGGTTCTAAAGTCAACCTCTCAGGTTCTAACACATGGGAGGGGTGGTGCATGTACTTCTTTAGCTGGAAACATGAAAGATCATGCACTTTACCCAGGTCAGCAGGTAAATTCAACCTGTAAGCAACCGGGCCCACCCGCTCCGTAATCTCATAAGGACCAACAAACTTAGGGCTCAGTTTGCCCTTCTGCCCGAATCTAAACACACCCTTCATCGGTGATACTCGCAGAAATACCTGGTCGCCCACTGCGAACTCTAGGTCTCGTCGTCGAACATCAGCATACGACTTCTGCCTATCCTGAGCAGCTCTCATGTTCTCCCTGATTTGCTGAACTTCAGCCTTAACTTGCTCCAAATATTCTGGCCCTATAATGACCGTCTCACTCGACTCATCCCAGCAGAGCGGTGTACGACATGGTCTACCGTACAACGCTTGAAAAGGTGCCATCTTGATCGAAGCGTGATAGCTGTTGTTGTATGAAAACTCGATCAGATGCAATTTGTCAATCCAACTGCCCTGGAAGTCTAAGGCACATGCTCTCAGCATGTCCTCGAGTGTCTGAATAGTTCGCTCAGTCTGACCATCTGTCTGAGGATGGAACGCGGTACTCTCAGCTTCAGCTCCGTACCCAACGCTTCTCTAGTAGCTCGCCAGTACCTCGAAAGGAATCTGGTATCTCTATCTGACACAATGGTCTTCGGTATCCCGTGATGTCTCATAATTTCCTTCTCAAATAACTCAGCCAATCTGGTCACCTTCCAAGTATCCTTCATCGGTATGAATCGGGCTACTTTGGTAAGGCGATCCACCACCACCCATATCATGTTGAGACCTCCCCTAGCAGGTGGGAGTCCCACTACGAAGTCCATGGAGATATCATGGAACTTCCACTCCGGAACTGGCATCGACTGTACCATTCCGCCCGGTCGTCTGTGCTCAAATTTCACCTTCTGACATGTGAGACACCTCAAGACGTACTCGGTAACATCTGTCTTCATCCCCGACCACCAGAAGTACCTCTTCATGTCTTTATACATCTTAGAGGCTCCCGGATGGATGGAAACTGAAGAACAGTGTGATTCTCTAAGTATACGGTCTTTCAGATCCGCATTGCCTCGTGGTATGCATAACCGGCCCTTTAGTCTGATCAGATCATCATCATGAAGTCTGAAGTCGTATTTCTGACTCTCAAAGGTACCATCTGTCAGCTTCTGTCTGACCTCTCTCATGTACTCATCTGCCCTCTGAGCCTCTCGCACCTCATCAACCAAGCTGGAGAAAGAAACTAGCGAATGGAGTGAGTGTGCTCGACGGCTCAGGGCGTCCGCTACAACATTGGCCTTCCCTCTTTGTATTGAAGGTCAATGTCATAGTCTTTCAGGAACTCCAACCATCTCCTTTGTCTGAGATTCAACTCCTTCTGAGTGAATATATATTTCAAACTCTTGTGATCGGTATAGATCGTCACACTAACCCCGTATAAGTAATGGCGCCATATCTTCAAGGCGAAGACTACAGCTCCCAGTTCTAAATCATGCGTGGGGTAGTTCTCCTCATGTTTCTTCAACTGGCGTGAGGCATATGCCACCACCTTGCCATGTTGCATGAGCACGCAACCCAGCCCTCTGCCGGATGCATCACAATAAACCTCAAAGCCCTCCGTACCGTCTGGAATGGTCAGAACCGGTGCAGTGGTCAGTGAGTCCTTCAAACTCTGAAACGATCTCTCACAGTCAACCGTCCAATCGAACGGTGCATCTTTCTTCATCAGACTGGTCATCGGTTTCGCGACCTTGCTGAAATTCTTAACAAACCGCCGGTAGTAACCTGCCAAGCCGAGGAAGCTCCGAATGTCGGTAACTGTCTTCGGTCTTGGCCAAGTACGCACGGCATCAATCTTCGCCGGATCTACCGAGATCCCGGCATCTGAAATGACATGACCTAGGAAAGAAACCTGGTCAAGCCAAAACTCACACTTGGAGAACTTAGCATATAGCTGGTTCTCCCTTAGTATCTCCAGTACTCTCCTCAAATGTTCCTCATGTTCAACCTTAGACTTCGAGTATATCAAAATATCATCAATAAACACCACAACCGACTTGTCCAGCTGCTCCCGGAACAAGCGGTTCATCAGATCCATAAACTTCGCCGGTGCGTTCGACAAACCGAACGGCATCACTGTAAATTCGTAGTGGCCGTATCGTGTCCGGAATGCCGTCTTCTCAATATCTCCCTCCTTAATGGCTATCTGATGATACCCTGATCTGAGATCAATCTTGGAGAATACAGAAGCTCCCTTCAACTGATCGAACAGATCGTCAATGCGGGGTAGTGGATACTTATTCTTCACAGTCACTGCATTCAACTCTCTGTAGTCGATGCAGAGGCGGAGACTACCATCCTTCTTCTTCACGAAGAGGACTGGCGCTCCCCATGGTGACACACTTGGTCTGATGAATCCCTTATCCAACAAGTCTTTCAGCTGTTCCTTTAGCTCATTCATTTCGGCCGGAGCCATGCGATATGGTGCCTTGGCTATCGGTCCGGTACCAGGTAGCAGCTCGATGGTGAACTCTACCTCCCGAGTGGGTGGCATGCCGGGCAGTTCCCGTGGAAAGAGATCAGGGAACTCCGACACTACCGGTAAGTCGGGGTCGAACTCGGGGTCTCTCTCTATGTCCTGGACATAGCAGAGGTACACTTCTTCCTTCCTCCTCAGCTCCTTATACATTGCCATGGCGGTGATGATCTTAGTCGAAGGCTCTCGAGGCCGCTGGCGGTATGATATGGTTACCCCAGACGGACTCCTGAGAAGCAGCCTATGCTCGGCGCAGAGGATACGACCCTTGTGCCGCTCCAACCAGTTCATCCCGAAGATAACATCAAATCCCAACTCTCTGAACTCAATAAAACTGACTGGGAAGTCTTCCCCCTTAATTCTGACAGTGGCTCCTCGGTAGTAGTGAGTGCAACGAACCTTCTCCTTAGACGGGAGCGTAACCGTAAAGTCGGGTAGCTCGTCGGCGTCTAGCCCCAACCTTCTCGCAAAGGATGCCGAGATAAAGGTGTGCGAGGCCCCTGAGTCGAAGAGAACAGATGCCTCAATCCCATTAATCGGAAAGGTGCCGGTGAGGATAGTACCGCTTGCGCCGGCCTGTGCCTCTGTGAGTATGCTTAGAGCACCTTCCGTACCGAGTCCATAACCTAATTGTATTTCACAAGCTTCATGAGTAATGATGGTATAACAGGAGTCGTGACAAATATATGAACAACACTGTTATTTTATTAATAACCATCCTGTTTACAACATGTGCTTCTCCTTACATCTCATACTAAACATTACATGGCTAATATTGTCTAAAGGTTAGGTTTAACCGTCCTGGTTTCATGTGCGTCGCATTAATTACTGCTGACGGTGCTGTATTCAACTTAATTCTTTTAATCCCATGGTACAACATCCTTGATTCTCCACCCATAACTAATATATCTCCAGACTTAAGTATTAACTTATTTGCACGGTCCGCACGCTTCTGCTCGCCGTATAAAAATTCTGCATCATCCCCAATGGACCAAGACACTACGGGTATCCCTCTTTCGAGAGACTCCGCTGTCTCGTCCTTATCCTGGTGTAATCCGAGTCGTCCATCTTTCTCGTAGAAGTTTATTATGCAAATGTCTGCTTGTATGTCTGGAATCGGTTCAGCTTCCAACTGCTGAGCGATTTCCACGACTTGTGTAATTACCGGATGGAACTCTTCGGGTATGCCCGGTGGTGAGTCTCCATCGTGTGTTCTAGTGGTTCGGTATCTTGGCATACGGATTCCAATCCTTGCCCAAGCTCATCATCTTTAATTTCATCTTGCTCCCCTGGGTACTCCGGTGTGTAAAAACCTCCCGGTCCCACTCCTATCTGGTTGCACCTCCTGATGATGGCTATTTGAGCTTCGGGTGTCAGGTATCCCCTTAATAGAATCATACCTGGGCGGATAACCTGACATTGTTCGGTTGGATAATCTCGGGTCTCTATGACGGTGTCTCCGGGTTGGGTGTTGATGGCATTGGATAGCAAATGTTGAAGCTTCCTAAGGTGGTAATAGGTTATATCTTACTTATGTTCTAATCACAACATGTTCTTACTTAAGTTCTAATCTCATCTTAGTCTTACTTAACTCAATTATTCACCAAACATGCATGAAATGCGGTAAGTAGGCAATTTCTTTACTAAAGGTTATAACGGTACCTGGCCTCGATGAGGGCTCAGGCTCATCATCCCGGTCCACCATGTGTAGTGTGGGTCCCGACTTCTGGACCACTCGTGGGTTCTTGTCAGCAGCTTGCTGTCCCCTCCTCTGACCGTCAGAACTAGCCCCTGATCGGTCTTGCCCTTGCCCTTCATCTCGGGCCTATAGGCTCTGCTAGCGGGGTTCCGGAAACACTCGTAAGCCCGGTGCCCGTACACCCCACAGAAGTTGCACTCCACCTTATTCCCCTTGCAGTCGAGTCCGGGGTGGTCCTTGTGACACCACCTGCAGATGAAGCGTCGCTGGTAGCCACCACCGGCTCCCTTCTCAGTCTCAGATCCTGATCATTCATAATATTAATTCTCATATCTTAAACGGTTATTAATGGTCTCTTACTCACTCAATATTAGTTTCCTTACCCTTTGGCGCCTTAGAGCGCAGGGGTGTAGCTGCGTAAGCATACGTCAACTTCAATGGCTCTTCCTGAGCCTTCTCCTTTTCCTCCTTCCCTTTCGGGTTTTGGTTTTCTGGGCCTGGTGGTACTTCTGTTTCTTGTACCCACCTTGCCCTTGGTGTTCTGTGCTTTTCCCACATTCTTCCTCTTAGCATTGTCCTCGTCCCTCAGCTGGACGGTTATCTCAACCTTAGCAGCGGCATGATAGCACTCCTGCTTTCAAAGTATTAGTTTCACTTAACTCTTGTAACTTAATCTTATTTATTCACTTATTTAAATCTCAACCATTCTTATACCTGCAAGGTAGTGTAACTCGTCGGCCCCATGCCGTAGCGGAGTCGATGGCTAAGCCCGCCATAGAAGCGGTCCACCAGGATCTGGTCAGAATACCCCAGACCTGGCAGAAGACGGAGCAAGGCGGTGAACTCTGAGTAATACTCGTCCACCGTCATCTTGTCGGTCTGCTTGAGCGCATCCAACTGCAAGCGCTTCTTCGTCTGGACATGGGCGGGATAGTACTTTGCCCGAAGCAACGCCGTGTACTGGTCCCAGCCGAAGTCTGGATTGGCCACGTGCTCGGCCCTCACCAGCTTCCACCAATCGCCTGCCGCCCCTTTCAGGTAGAAGGCAGCCAGACGCACCTTGATCCCAGCGGGGACATCAAGGGTCTCGAAGGCGGTCTCCAGCTCGGAGATGTACGCCTCAAGCTTGGCGGGATCCGTCTCCCCCTTAAAGTGTGCGGGTCGAAGGTCTGCAAGACTCTTCACCCAATTCGGTTCCCGGGGTGGTGGAGGTGGAGGTGGCGCACCCACACCAGGCTGATAGCCCATGTGCCCCAAAGCAGCAGCCACGATCTCTGCGATCGTCTGCCCTCCCGGTATCTCAGCAGCATCATCACCTCTTCCTCGGCCTCGGCCTCTCCTTCCTGACATCTGAACAATGACAACTCACATTAGATTCGTATTCACCACTGTTCTGGTTAACGAATTTTATGACGTCCACAGACGGTAAAGACAATCCACCCTTATTGGTGGTTATCTGACTCTACTCACTTAACTTCTCACACCCTTATCCCATTGCTTAATTCTTAACTCATAGCCTAACTCGGTGGTTCCTTATGTCCGGTATTTCTCGATCAGAGCGTAACTACGCTCTGATACCACTTTTTGTAACACCCCGTCCTAAGCCAATCGTGGTTATCGCAAATCTCAACACTTAATACAATTGTCGCAGCGGATAAAGAGTAACTACCGGGACCTTGCCACGGTCTGATCATATGAAATACCGTTCCTTAACACCTTACAACACCTATCTAAGTACTCCACCATCCAAAGTACCAACCATCCGAGTAGAGTATTTAAGTCACAACATAACTTTACATGAGTTTAATATAAACAGACGGGAGCACAAGCGCAACCCGTATACAAAATGACAACCCATCCTAAGTCTAACCACCCCCACTCTCAGGGTGACTCCTCATCGGGCGCTTACCTGCAAAATAAAAACAGCCCCCAAAGGGGGTCAGCACGAATGCTGGTACACCCTCTCATGGCCCCCAAGCTAACGGGGCTACGACGACTAATTGTCGATAGCATGGAAGTTGATTAGCAATACATCATAATACGAAGTGCTATTAACAACAATTCACAATGAACAAGTAGTTCACACAAATTGAACGACACAAGCGTTCCCTTATCAAACGGGTTAGTAACCCTCTCCTTAATCCTCATTTCCTTAACCTCAGTTCCTTATCTTACCTTAGTCTTAACCTCATCTTAATCTCAGTATACAAACCGTTCCATGAAAGGAAATGGTTGTAGCTTAACTCAAACTTGGGATTTAGGTGATCCCACCGCACCATCTTAATGCCACCTACCCTGGACGGGAGTCCAGCGTAGCTGAGCCGGCAACCGGCTCTAGGCTACAAGTCCGAAGACAAGTCCTTAGGCGGAGGGCGGATCTGATTCAGATACCGTCCCCCTTCTCTTAGCATGCATGACCGGAGTCAGTCCCGGGTTCCTCGCTCAAGTTCCAGTTAGTAAAATCTTACACTCCAAGTGTTAGTTAATCCTTACCAGGTTTTAACCAACCAACAACATTAATACTCGGCCCTTAATCCAACCTCAGTAAGTACTAAACTTAATTAGTAACAATCTCAAGTCTCGTGAGTTAGTGTAAAGAAAACACCTACACAACGAGAATAAATATACCGGTTGCATGCTTTATCTTGTCTTAGTCACAGCAATTAAACAGATAGCACACAAGCCGAGGGACACCTCGTTAGCAAGCAGGTCACAAGAAGGATTGTACCGTTCACCGTCGATCGTTGTTTGACTAATCTTCTTCGGGGTCCCAACTAACAAACCTAAAACATTCATTCATTTTTAGGTCATTAGTTATTTGTACCTTTCTTAACTTACTTAGTCCCTATAAATCCCCATTCAATACCCTCTTAGGCCATTGCCATTCAACCTTATAACTTAACTTTAAACATTAAGGTTTATACATATTCTTAACTTAATTACTTAAGTTCTTAGGGTCCTAATCATCAACATCCTATTAATGGCACACCTTAATACCAATTAACATCCTTAGAAATAAAAATTTCTTTTTTTTTTTGTTAAGGGTCAACCGACCCACCGACCGACCCAACCTATGGGTCGGTCCGTTCCAGTAACTTTCTGGTTCAGACAACAACCCAGACCGACCCACGACCGACCCATCCTTTATGGGTCGGTCCATTGCCGAAACTCCCCGCCTTTGAAAATTCTCGACCGACCCAAAACTAAAACCGACCGACCCAAAAACCCTCTGGGTCGGTCCATTCCAGAAAACTTTTCCTTCGTTAAATTTGCACGACCGACCCACCGACGACCCATCCTTATGGGTCGGTCTATTGCCGAGACATTTCTGCGGGTAGCAAGGTCCGACCCAACCCAAACTGGGTCGGACCCTGGGTCGGCCACTACAGATCTTCTATTAATATGTTCTTTCCAACTCCAAACTCTTCCCATTATACTATTAGGTTCCAACCTCATTTAGGTCCCTCAAGTGCACTTAAACATTCCTCTAAAACATTAAATCACTCACCAATATCCACCTTGATCATTATGCATTTTCATTGTAATAATGCCAACTTCTTATAAGTTTTCACTAGGTTTCTAGGTGGTGGTTCACCTAATGTAACCTCTATGCCAATGCTTCCTCATGCACTATAACATCATCATTTCCTTCCTAGTTGTCTACCAACTCTTGCCTAGCCCTAAATACTTCAGTACATTCTTTTGATTCCTAACCCTCCTTGGTGACGCCCTAAATCCTTATGACTCATTAAAAACACCTTAAGCTCACCCTTTTTCATTAAGACAACCACTGAACTTCCTAGTACCCTTTAGTCATGGAGATTTCCTTAGAACATCTTAAAACTCTTAGGTTCTTCATTATTTTTTTGCCATGGGTTCTAGTATATTGTTACACCCAAAACATTTGGCTTTCTCATCATCAAACAACCAAGATCACTCATATCCTCATTTGCAACATCTGAACACACAATTTACACCAAAACTACACCAATCACAATATAGTGCTTAACTTAAAATGCTGGAAGAGCCCTAAATGACAATAATCTAATCACTGAATTCACATATATTTGCCTTCAACCTGCGAATACACCACAACAAGGCTCCCATTGATATAAAATGCTTCTTGTAATTCATCACCTCATTGTTTAACTAGTCTTTTCTCATTTGCTCTTTAGTCACTAGTTCTCAATATAATAGTATTCTTTCTCTTAGGTTTATAACTCCTTCCCAAGGTAAACTCCACACTAAACTATCATATATCTAAATCCATTCACTTAAAAAACAAAACCTTAAGGTAAGTAATTTACCTTTGTTCTTTCTCAAGCTTCACAAACTTTCCTCCTTAGTTTTTTTTTTCCTTCTCAGTTTCGGTCACCAATATAAATTCCTTGCCAATACTCTAAACAATGTCCAATGATTCTAATGAGCACTCAACAATTATTAACCTCAAGGAATAAAAACCTAGGTTAAAAATGTGTTTTAAGGTTTTAGATTGATTGTTTTACCTTAGTTCCTCAAGGCAAGCTGGGTTTGAAGCTAGAAGGACCTCCCTCTCTCCTTTGAAGAGTAGAAACAAGCTATGACAAGGCATCAAAATGAAGCCTCATGAGTATATATTTTCGGTCAAGAAGAAAGGTGATGGAAACCTAGATTTTCTTGCACTTTCTTTACCTTAAGGAATGGAGATGCCAATGGAGTCTCCAAACTTGAATTTCCTCCTAATGGTTAGTTGACTTGGCACCAAAGTGAAGCTCTTGGATTTTGAAAAGATAGAAAGATGGAGCTTGAGCTAACTAAGAAGAATCTATGCTTTGTTTTGGATTTGGAGCTAAAATGAGCAAGTGGTGTGCAAGAGAAGATGGAGCTAGCATGGGGAAGAAGCTCACGTTAATGGAGAAGGGAGAAAGAGTAAGAAATCGTGAGAACCAAGGGAGAATGAAGAAGTTAGGAGAGAGAGAAGACTAATGTGAGATATTTGTTCCTAAAAGCAAATAGTGACTAGTACATCCCCTCCCTTAATTATCAATATTTCAATCTTGTGTTATGACTCATCTCCCCTCCTTATAAAAAAAAAACCGGCCACCCTTAAGTAACCAAGGTTACTTTAGTCCTTGTTTGTCAATTAACTCACTTATATTACTTATGTTACAAACTAGCTTAATTTAAATCACTATTCACAAAACAAGGCACAGAGTTGTGAAATTTTGATTTCCCACTAATATAGCCTCCCAAATGTGATACTAATAGTACACATATATTTAAGAGTAATGATGGACATTTAGCCATTCAAAACTCATTTACAAGACAATTTTCAAAAATGTGCTTAAGACTCCTTAAACATTTTGTGTTTAAACTGTTTTCAAGCTGGTTTTCTTGGTAATTGTTTAAAATGACCATTAGGATATTACTAAGGTCTTAGAAACAATATTTGGGTACTTCCCAAGTCTCTCCAAGCTTAAAGCACGTTTTGCTTAAACGCACTTTCGGTGTTTCCTTATATTTCCTTTGTTTAAAATGGTTTCTAAATATTCCTAAGGCATTCTTTAGCCTTCTTATACCTTAATTAATCACTTAAACACCATATCTAAGTTTGGGGTATTTCACCAGAGCAACGACCGGGTATCCCTGACTAAGCCCAGACTGGCCGCAAGCAGTGACCGGTCGTTTTTGACGGTCGCCAAGAGTCCTAGCACAAAGCGTAAGGAAGGCGACCGATCGCCAATGACTAGCCACCAAAAGCATCGCTACGACCGGTCGATTATGACCGGACGCCTGGAATGTAAGACGTAGTATAAGGAGCGACCGGTCACCAAGTATAGCACGAATAGCGACCGGTCGTTTGTGACCGGTCGATAGGTGAATAAAGCAAATACGGGTAGCGACCGAAAGTAGGGAAGTTAGGACAAGATATTTATCAGATATTTTGTAGGTCTACCAAGATATTTCTGTGCCAGCCTGGCACAATGTGATAAGCCAGAAGGCCTATGAGAAACACTATAAATAGGGGTTCACCCCTCAATGAAAGGCACGCGAACAATACCTGAGAATTCCCACTGTTGCTTTGATTTTACGAACCTCTCTCCCTTTGTACTCCCCTTATCCGGTAACAAGGTAACTCGATAGAACTCGGCGATAGATTAGAATTCTAACTAGTGAATTGCGTAAAACGACTGTTCGAGAGTTTAGGGATTTATACCATTTCATTTGGCGCCGTCTGTGGGAAGCGAACATCTCAGATCTAGCAACCACGAGCCCACCGATGAGAGTAATAACATTGGAAAACATATGAAGTCGACACATCTAAGAACAAAACTGTGTTTTTGCAGGTTAGGTACGAAGATGGCACCGTGGACAAGGAAAAATCTGCAAACCAACGACAGAAGTACTGGACCCGAGGCAACACATGACTCCATTTCCAAGAAAGACTTGGAGAACATGCTGACGAGCCTCACCAGATCCATCGACGAAAAAATCGTGGAAGGAAACAAGCTCCTGCAACAGGAATTGATGCAGAGGGACGAGGAATTCCAGCAAAAGTGGGAGGAGATGTCAGAGGCGATAGATCTTCTGAAGGGCCGGAAGCAATGACGGGAAAAAAGGCACCCGAGGGGAGGCCTTAATCACTATCGAGGAGGAAGAAGATGACGCCATCGACATGAGCCTATACCCCTTCTCCGAAAAGATCCGCAGAGCTAAACTCCCGACCCACTTCGTCGCCCCAGCGGTGGAGAAGTACGACGGTACTGGGGACCCTGCTCAGTACATTAAGAAGTTCATGTTCGCCATGAACACCCGGGGGATTAGCTCCCTCGCTTTGTGCAATTTATTCCCTGGAACACTCTCCAAGAGGGCCTTGAGCTGGATCTCGTCTAGACCACCCCAGTCAATCTCCAATTTCAAACAACTAACCAAGGAATTCCAGCAATACTTTGCGGCCAGTAAAAAGGTAAAAAGGGAGACAATAGAGCTCATGGATGTGAAACAAGCAAAAGGGGAGACCGTGAAAGAGTACAGCGAGCGATTCCACAAACAGGTGGCTGAAATTGATGACATCGATGAGAATATACTGATCAAGGCCTTTGGTAATGGCCTGGCCCACCCCCGCCTCGCTGCAAAAATAGCCACCAAGGCGCCAAAATCGCATGGTGTGCTGGCCGAGATGATCCACGATTTCCTCAAATCATAAGTGGCTGAGAATAAGGCCAAAGAGCTCCTTAACAGCTTTAGAGCTCCCGCCGCGGGTGAGAAGAAGGGAAGCCAGACAGGAGGGGTGTACGACCGGAGGGTCGCACCAAGGGGGAAGCCGGTATAAGCCTTATTCCAAGACCCCGGCCCCCCAGGGACAGCAGGCCTCGAGCTCCAGAACCTTCCCAACGGTACTGATAGACCCAGGGAAGTATGCCGCTGACGTAAGAGAGGGACTCCTGCCCCCACCGAGAAAGCCCAACCCGGGAGAGGTGCCGGTGGCCTTCTGTGAGTATCATGGGCACCGCAGCCACAGGACCATCAATTGCGCAAACCTCGCCAAGGAGCTAAGGTTGATCGAGGAGAACAAGAAGAAAGGAAGCACAGCCCAACACAGGCAGCACTATGATGGCCAGACCTCCCGGCCTAAGCCAGAAGAAGAAGTCCACCCAGAGTTGGACCACAGCAAGTCCTTCGGGGTAATCACAGGATTATTCTCAGAAGTAGGGCCCCTGACCCCCAACGAAAGGAAAAGACACGTCCACGAGGTTCACCGGGAACTCCCGGACAAGAAGGACGCGAAACACCAAAAGCTTCCTCCCATCTACTTCACTGAGGATGACGAAGACGGAGTCCTGTACCCGCACAACGACCCGCTGGTCATAAGGGCTCAGGTAAACGACCGCATGATGGAAGGAATCCTGGTCGACAGCGGAGCGGGTGATAACGTCATTTCTACTGAGACAGTAAAGAAACTCGAGATACCGGAAGATAGGATCAAGCCCTATTCAGCTGTACTGGGTGGTTTTGTAGGAGGGATCTCGGCTAAGTCTATAGGGAGCATCAACTTCACCATCACCCTGGGGCAAGGGGATGAGAGGCGCACGGAAGAACTGACGGCCTTCATCCTTCCTGGGCTCTCTGGGTACAATATGTACCTCGGGCGACCAGGAATAAATGCCTTCAGAGCCATTTGTAGCACCCACCATCTAAAAATGAAGTACTTGACCCGGTCAGGGAAGCTCGTTACGGTGAGAGGGAGCCAAAAAGTCGCGCGGGTATGTGAGGTACGGATCATGGAAAATCTACCAGGGAACGAGACCGTCAAAACCGCGGGGTCCGAGAAGGAATTCAAGGGAAAGCTCCCCCTCCCCGACGAAACAACGGGGCGGTACGAGGCACCCGCTGATCCCCCCAAAGAGGTACCTCTACGAACTGACCCCAGCAAATTCTTTAAAATTGGAAATGCCTTTGACAGCGAAGAACAAGTCCATCTAACAAGATTCCTGGAAAAAAGAAGGGCCACATTCGCCTGGAGCATAGAGGAGATGCCCGGAATAAGCCCAGACGTTATCCAGCATAACCTCAACGTAGACCCAGCGCACCCGTCAATCCGCCAAAGAAGAAGGGTGGTCGGAGCAGAGAGGGACCAGGCCGCTCAAGAAGAAGTCCAAAAACTTCTGCAGGCGGGTTTTATCAGAGAAGTGTCTTACCCCAAATGGCTGGCGAACGTGGTTATGGTAAAGAAGTCTAACGGGAAGTGGAGAATGTGTGTGGACTTCACCGACCTAAACAAAGCATGCCCCAAAGATTTTTACCCGTTGCCATCGATAGACAGACTGGTTGTCTCGTCGGCCCAGAGCTCCGTCTTGATCTTCCTGGACGCATTCTCCGGGTATAACCAGATAAAGATGGATGAGAAGGACTCTGAGAAAACTTCTTTCGTCACCTCAGCAGGAATCTTCTGCTACAAAGTGATGCCATTCGGATTAAAAAATGCCGGTGCGACTTTCCAACAAATGATAGACAAAGTGTTCCGGGAACAACTCTCGAGAAATCTGGAAGCCTATGTGGATGACATAGTCGTGAGAAGTCCGTCCAAGGAACAGCACATGAAAGACTTGGAAGAGACATTCACCACGCTCGACAAATTCCAGATCAAGCTAAACCCGGAAAAATGCGTATTCGGAGTCACCAAAGGAAAATTCCTTGGTTTTATCGTTGGGCAACGAGGGATAGAGGTGGATCCAGAAAAGACCCAGGCGATTCTTGACCTCAGCCCTCCCCGAAGCATCAAAGATGTCCAAGCTCTCAACGGAAGGCTCACGGCCCTAAGCAGGTTCTGTTCAAAGTTGTAGGAAAAGGCAATCCTGTTCTTCAACATATTAAGGAAGAACAGCAAGTTCCAGTGGGGCCAGGAATGCAAAGAAGCCTTCGAGAGGATCAAAGAAATGCTCCGAGAGTTACCCAAGCTGGGAGTCCCAGCGCCTGGTCAGGACCTCTACCTCTATCTGTCGCATCAGCGTGGGCGGTGGCAGCGGTCCTAATCATGGAGCACGAAAAAAAGGAGATTCCCATCTACTACACAGGGAAGATCCTGACCCCTGTAGAGAGACGCTACACCAACATTGAAAAGGTCTTTCTTGCCCTGGTGGTGGCATCCCGGAAGCTGCGTCCATACTTCCAATCGCACCGAATCCTTGTAAGGACTAACTGGCCGCTGAAGCGAATAACGAATAATACGAATGCGTCGGGACGCATGGTAAGCTGGGCAGTCAAACTCACCCAATATGAAATCCATTTCCTACCGCGAACGGCGATCAAAGCTCAGGCCCTAGCGGACTTCATAATAGAGACCAGCTTCGACCAAGAAGAAGGAAAGCCACCCACCCCCTTCATCATCCAGGTAGACGGCGCTCGGTGCAAGACAGGAGCGGGGGCAGGGATTGTAGTCCAAACTCCCGATGGACGAGACATCAACTACGCCTTCCGGTTGGAGTTCGAAGTAACCAACAACGAGGCTGAATACGAGGCTCTCATTCAAGGCCTGGAGGTTGCCATTGCCCTAGGCGCAACGGACCTGGAAATATACTTAGACTCCTTACTGGTCACCTGGCAGCATGACAACATATATGAGGTAAAGGAGGAAAAACTCTATAAGTACTTACTTAGGGTCCAAGAGCTAAAAACAAGCTTCTCAAGATGCGAGCTGAAGCACCTTCCCCGGGCAAAAAACACCGAAGCGGACGCGCTAGCAAAGTTAGCAAGTATGGCCGAAAGGGTACCAGGTAGGGTGTGGTTGGAAACCAAGACCAGTCCCAGCGTAGATGAAACCCAGGTCCTGGCAACTGAGCCCCTCACGTCCGAAGAATCCTGGATGACTCTGATCGTGGAGTACATCCTTGAAGAAAAGTTGCCGCCAGGAGACAATGAGGCTAGGAATGTGAAGCGGCGGGCAGCGTCGTTTTTCCTCGAAGGGGGACGCCTCTACAAAAGATCATTCGCGAGACCCGCCCTTAGATGCGTTACGAACGAAGAGGGAAGTGAATTCATAAAGGAGGTGCATGAAGGGGTATGCGGAAACCACCAAGGAGAAAGCGCCACGGCCCACAAAATCATGAGGCTCGGTTACTACTGGCCAAGAATGCAGGACCACTGCAAGGAATACATTCGGAGGTGCGCCAGATGCTAGGAGCACGGCAGCAAGATACACAGCCCCCCGGCCATGCAAAAAGCCATACTATCTCTGATACCATTCGCGATGTGGGGGCTGGATATCATTGGCCCCTTCCTGGAAGCATCTCCCGGGAGATTCAAGTTCATGTATGTGGCCATTGATTACTTCACAAAATGGGTTGAAGCAATGCCTACCATGTCCATCACAGCCAAGAGGTCGCAAGAATTCATATGAAAGCACATTGTGTGCAGATTCGGATTACCGAAGATCATAATAACCGACAATGGGACACAATTCAATTGCGACAGTTTTCGGGAGTTTTGCGAGCAGTGGAAGATAGAGATAAGATTCGCATCGGTGGCGCACCCCCAGGCCAATGGGCAGGTTGAGAACGCAAATGGGCAAATCATAAAAGCTCTTAAAAGAAGGTTAGGAAGCAAAAAGGGAGGTTGGGCCGAACTACTACACCAAGTCCTATGGTCCTACTGAACGACGGAAAAGGGACCAACCGGAGAAACACCCTTCAGATTGACCTACGGCTTAGAGGCAGTTGTCCATGCTGAAATCATGATCCCATCAATCCGTTGGGAGTCCTATGACGAACAGCTCAACGATGAAGGAATAAAAGATTGCCTAGACCTACTCGAAGAAGAGAGAGCCGTAGCGGCCGCCTGGATGGCAGAAGACCAAAGGAAGGTAGAAAAGTACTTCAATCGCAAGGTCAGGGAATGAAGCTTTGTCCCTGGCGAGCTGGTCCTAAGAGAGGTCAAGCAGCCCAAAAAACTCGAACCCCCAGTGGGAAGGTCCCTACGTTATCCATCAGAAGGTTGGGCGAGCTTCATATCATCTAGAAAATAGCGAGGGATACGAATTGCCCCATTCCTGGCACAGAATGCCTCAAGAAATTTTATGTGTAAAATTGATGTATTGCTTTGACTAACATCAATAAAGGGAATTATTTTTGGAAAAACGCGCATCAAAAGAAACACCCGGGCCAAGGCCAACAGGATGTAATGCCCTAAAACAGAAACACCCGGGCCAAGGCCAACAGGATGTAATGCCCTGAAAAAGAATCACCCGGGCCAAGGCCAACAGGATGTAATGCCCTGAAAAAGAAACACCCGGGCCAAGGCCAACAGGATGTAATGCCCTGGAAAAGAAACACCCGGGCCATGCCCTATAGGATGCAATGCCCTGAAAACCTTGTTATGAGTTGTCGCACTCAAGCAAGAACAAAAATGAAAAACCCATCTCCGAAAACCCTGGGAGCTCTGGTCGCCTGTAATGGGTGAATCATTAGGTGTGGGACGCCACACCGTACCCTGGTCAGATCCCCCCGCAACTCTTCCTCCATTACACGAGGAAAAGGAAAGGGAAAACGGAACGACCGCGAGTACCATCACTTGGCTCCCAAAGAAAGGAAGGGAAAGAACAAACGAGAAATGCCCGATCACTGGTTGCGACCGGGCAAGAGCAGGAACGACCGGTCGTAAAAAACGACCAAGTCACATCCTTAAAACACGAACGGAACGACCGGTCGAGTAGTTGCGACCGGTCGTACCCACAAAATAAAGACAAGTGACTAAGGGAAAGAAATCGATGGCACATGCAAAACAAAAGCGACCGGTCTGAAAGAATGACCGGTCACAAAACAAAATGGCATTAATTGGAAAAGCAACTAACAAATGATTCCATTAACTATTGAAGGCACGTGTACATCAAGACCAAAAGAGGGGAAAGAAAACTAAAACTAATCTAAGTTTTCGCTAGCCTATCTAAGTCTCTTTTATCATGGATTTGTGGCCAGCACCCCTTGGACACTCTCCGAAGACTCGGACCTCCCGGCAGAGGACCGGAGCCTACGCCACCCTGATACCGGTGCTCCCGGGAGGAAGAAAAGACGCCTGGCCAGAAACTAAGCATGTTCCCCAGGAAGGCGCCCGAACTTCTCAAGCACTCGTAAAGGAGGTCTTCTGCGCAACCTCCTTAAAAACAGCTCCCGGTAAAGGCCGTCATCCATGATCCCCCTGGCCCGTAAAAAACCTCGAGACAATTTGGCGGCACGACTTGACCATCCTCCCGCATTGGAGGTGAAGGATTCCTTCAGATGGGCAAACTTCGTGCTCTGCTGCTACAGGTCCTCTCGCACCTTCCGAGAGTAAGCCTCGAGACCGGCCACCTGCTGCTCTAAGGTGTGGGCATAAGCCCGGTACCGATCGCGGTTCGCATTCGTGGCAATCAGCTCTTCTTCGAGGTCATCAATCCGCCGGTTCAATCTCTATAGCCCCTCGACGGGATTCCCGGGCCTCGAGCCTAAGTAAAGGGAAAGGGAGGAGAAAAACTTTTATTAAAGAAGCAACAAAAGCAACATAGGATGATTGGGAAAGTAAAGAATTACCTCTCGTGGCCAGCTCGGAGTTCTCTAGCCGCCGCTTAGCAGACTCCTCCTCCAACATCCTTACTTTCTCTTCGGAAGAAAGCTGTTGCTCTATGGAGGCCGTGAGCTCACCAGACAACTTGTGGAGTTCGGCGGATAACTTCTCCTTCTCGGAGGCCAGGACCTCGCCCGCCCGGGCCACCTCCACCGTCTTCGCCTCGGAAGATGACAACTCCCTTTTCAGGAGAGCATTCGCCTCGGAGGCAGAGTGAAGCTCTTGGGAAAATTTGGCCTTATCCTCAGCAAGCAACGCCTTCTCCTGCGCCAAAGTGGCCTTCTCGGCACGAAGTTTCTCGACCCCTTGATCGTGGGAAGCCCGGGCCTGCTCCACTAAGGACTCCAAGTCAGAAAAGGCATGCAACCGGGCGTCAGCAAACTCACTTCGTACCTGTAACGCCCCTATTTAACATAAATGCAGCGGAAATAAAACACTAAGGCGATTACAGATCATCGGGTTCCAAACACCCGGCACCAAACCTCACCGATTACAACTTATGATATTACAAAAGCTACGGTCTGAACTCGAGAAAACATAACATAAAAGAATAATACAAAATACAATAGCTCTCCAAAATTCCTAATTCCCATCCCATACACATACTCTTCGTGGCCACCTGTACAATTCGTACCTGCAAGATGAAACCAAGCAGCCCACCCCGGGAGGGGTGAGTCAGTTCCCTGGAATGGAACCGGTACAATCTTCATAACAGAAATTAAAACATAATCTTTAAACAATATAGAAACTTGGAAAGAAACTCTTAAAACCAAACAGAGGGACAAGGCACTTCAAATCACCAAGTCAAAGCAACAAGCAAGTAATAGAGATAGTCAACAATAAAGATAAAGTTAGTAGTTAGAACCACACCAGGAGTTAGTGAACATCCCATGCTTAAGTTAGATTAAGTTCCAGTAAGAGTAGAAAAACCCAAGTAGTCACAAGGACTAGGTAAGGAAAGAAGAAATCCAAGAACCAACAACTCAAGGGTGGAATGAAACCAATTGGAAGAGATGGCTCGCTGTTGACTACGTCCGATAGGACAGGGGATATACAGCCCCTCGCTGTTTACAACGTCCGTCTGGACAGGGGATATACAGCCCCTCGCTGTTTACCACGTCCGATTGGACAGGGGATATACAGCCCCTCGCTGTTTACCGGTGAAGATGTGCGCACATCACAACAAAGACTCAGCTCATGGTTGAAATATCCATAGTCGAAAGAAGAATTTACCAAGAGACAACATTCCCATATTCCCACTAGATTAATAACTGCACGAGCGCAATACCAAAACACTCAGTCCTACAGAGTGCAGAAGCGTAAACCCTCAGCAGTTAATATCTAATGAGGTAACCAGATAAGGAGAACCAATGATCATGTGAATTGTACATTCAAGGCAGTTAGTCACATCAAGCTGAGTTAGTCACACAACAGTTCCCTTTCGAGATTCATTCAAGCTCAGTTAGCGTTTCTCAAAACATTCCAAGAAGTTCGTCACCAAAAGTATCTGAGTACGAGAAATCGTACCTGGTATATGTAGAAGCAGTAACCAAACTTGAAAATGCGAACTACCTCCACTAATCACCTATAATTAAAGTATTCCAAACATTGATTAGTTAAGGTACTATAACGCTACACATCCCCATTCTTATTAGTCTACAGTTTTGTTTTACAGTTACACCCTCCTAAGGATCTGGCTAGATCTCGTAATTAAATCTTTAATGCATACTTAACTTATTCCATTTACCCACTCTGATTATAGGTTTAGTTTAATTAACCCTTTGGTTACGCTTGGCTAATCTTACTTTATCACCTTTAAGGTTTAAGATATGTACCTCCCCCTAATAGTCCACCTAGATGTCACACTAACATTTGATATTTTAAGCGCCACGTATGAATAAGGTTTATCCCAATCTTTCCCTCTTAATACGCTTCCCATAAGGTATGTTACTACTTTTATTTACTTCTAATGTATTTACATATACACTTATATTTTCCTTAGAATTTATCCAAAACATTCTTTAAGAAATTCTTATTGTATTTAATTATATTTAATACCTTTTAGACATATCCACAACTGATATATGGTTTATAAATAAAGTGTTTGCCCTAGTTTAATACAGCATATTAACCTCCATAATAATAATATGTAGTTTAGTTTAATACCTCGATTTAATATAGTTCCCATTTTATTTTTTCATATAAGTATATTTTGTGTAAACAACTTTTACTTCACCTAAAAGATAATACCCAAAATATTTATAAACATACTGTTATAAAATATTAATTTAGTTTCCTTTATTTCCCCCAACCTAAAAAGCTTATTAACAAACCATACTTTAATTTTTTGTTACATTAAAGACCATATATTATAAGTTATTCTTATGAAAATTCCATAAACATAATTTTTAAACCTATTTACCCTTGTCCAAAAATTCCCAAATTTAATATATAATAACTATAACATTTTAGACATATTATAAAATTTTTATTTCATAAAAATATCTTTTTAAATTACCCAAATAATTCCATAATACTCGTAACTTGCAAAAATCATAACTTATGTTTTAAAACTCAAAACCCATATTAATTTACATCAAAATAAACTAGACTTTATAAGGAATCTATGGTTAAAATTTCAAGTCAAAATACATTCGGGAAGGCCATTAAATAAATCTAGCAAGTTAGGACTTTATTCTGGAAAACATATTCACTTATTACATCTTAAATCCCCACGATCTAATCTCGGCCGTCCATGTTTATTAACCGCGATCGGACGGCCCAGAACACGCAAGTTCATCAGCGAAGGTAATAAGGGGATCGAGTACTAAATCTCGTTTTTCTCACAATCTACAGAACGAAATCGAGTGATTCTTGTTCCTATCGATTCGTAATCAAATTCCGGTTCTAATGGTACCGATTTCCCCAATTATAATGCAGTATACACCAAGTTTCGAAATCGATTCGAGAGTTAGGGTTTATTTCGGTACAGAACTTAATTCGGTTGCAATTCATACAAATTCTCCCATTGTAATGCATAATAGACTAAATTGGCATGTGGGTTTGATCGGTGATGAAATTTCGAAGGCATCAACGGAACAATTTGACCAGAAACTTACCGGAATTGCATTAACGGGGTGAAACCAAGTCGACAATTCTGGAATCGGTATTTTATGTGCGGTTCAGGTATGCCTCTTCTCGAATCAACTCGCACCAACTGAGAGAGATTTGATTCATGTAACCTATCACAATCCAAACTAGACATGTAACTCTAGATGCTAGTGGAAGAATCATTGATTTTGATGAACTAGGGAGAAAGTTAGATCTCACAAGATCCGAGTTTACCTAGTTGGTTTCGGATGAACTGGGCAGAATTACCGCCGTGATCGAGTAGGCAACTTTAGACAGATTTATCTCCCAACTAGTGCGAATCAGCCTTGGCCATCAACATGAAAGTTATAGAGGGATTAGAGATCTTCAAACAAGCTAAGAAATTTGGATGAGAAATGAAGAAGTTATGGCGTGACGAAGTTTACCCTCAGGAAAAACCGTTCTGGGTTACGAACTCGCGAGGAGGCAACTTTGGATCAACTTTCCGATCATTGTAGAAGGAGTTAGATGGTGTGTGAGTAATGGTTGGAAAGAGGAAAGATAGGAGAATCGAATGAAACAAACGGCATACCAAATGGTGGAGTAGGGAAAAAGATATAGGTGTCTAAAGATCGACCTGACATGCCAAAACCGCTGGAAAATCAACGATTAGTGACTCGGTGCTGACTGGGCGCGACACGTGTCCTGGACACGTCAGCATCCTTCAAAATTTTGGCTCTAAACTTCAATTTATCATAACTTTGGCTAGGATGATCCGTTTTTAACGTTCTTTTTATCGATCTTCATGGTTTTTCATAACCTATTTATTGGTATAGGTTTCATGGCCTGGTTTGACCATTCTCAAAAAGTCAACTCTAGCAAGGCTTAATAAGCTTTAAGGTTTCTAGAATTTTATATTGACTTTTATGTTTCAAAACAATGTTCCAACACTTCCTAAAATCTTTATAATATATTTGGAGTGTTTAGAAATTTTCCCAAGATTTATTGACTTATAAATCTTATTATTAAATTCATAATACTATATAATAATGTATAATAATTAGGGTTAAATAGGAGAAAACCCCTAAATAAATTTCACAATTCCATATAATAATTTAATATTCATAATTCCATATAATAATTAATATTTTAATAAAAGAAATCCCCTAAATTAATTTAAATTAATTTAGGGGTATTTCAGTCTACCCCCTTAAAAGAAACTTCGTCCCGAAGTTTAACACCAACTAATAGCTACTCACACCACATCAGGTGTGCTGTCAAGAATTACCAGAAGTTCGTCCAGTAACAATCCCAACCAAAATTCCATACCAATCCATACCAATTGTAACTTCTCCCACAATCTATTTCCACTCATTTCCATTTCCAAATTCCACGCAAGATTATTCATCGTCAGACAAAACCAAGATTTTCATAAATAGAAATCAAGAATCACACAATGTATAAATCAAGTACATGCATACACCTCTCCATCATTCTACTAACAAAACAAACAGGGCATAATCTGGATGAGGTGACGAAGGAAGAGTATGCACTACCCCCCCCCCCCCGAAAAGAGCCAAGGTACGCCCTCGTACCGCTATGAACAAGAACCCAGTAAAGGCAAGAATACAAGGAAATATCATGGGAATAGGTGTGGGTACTTCACTCTCATAGAGTCCTCAGTCTCCCAAGTAGCTTCTTCAACCCCATGATGCTCCCAAAGAACCTTCACCAGCTTGACTGATCTGCCCTCGTTTCCCGGACCTTCGTGTCCAGGATCTGAATGGGAGTCTCCTCATATCTCAGTGTAGGTTCATCTCTAATCTCTCTGGCTGTAGCACGTGAGAAGGGTCAGGTACATACTTCTTCAGCTGCGATACATGAAACACGTCATGTACCTTCCCCAACTCCGCTGGTAGGTCTAGTCGATACGCTGGGCCCACGCGCTCCGTAATCCTGTACGGACCAACATACTTAGGGCTTAGCTTTCCTCGCATCCCAAATCTGAAGATACCTCTCATCGGAGACACTCGTAGGAAAACCATATCACTGATCTGAAATTCAAGCTCTCTGGTATGCTGATCCCCGTAAGATTTCTGCCTAGACTGCGCTGCCCTCATGTGCTGCTGAATAACTCTGATGTCATCCTGTAGTCTCTGAATATACTCTGGACCAATCAAAACTGTCTCAGCAGGGTCACTCCATGATAAAGGTGTCCGGCACGGTCTGCCATACAGAGCCTGAAATGGGGCCATGCCGATAGACGAGTGATAGGAGTTGTTGTAGGAGAACTCTACCAAGTGTAGACGCTCTATCCAACTCCCCTGATAGTCTAAGGCGACCGCTCTCAACATATCTTCCAGTGTCTGAATCGTCCTCTCGGTCTGCCCATCTGTTGTGGGTGGAAGGCTGTGCTAAGTCGCAGCTGAGTACCAAATGCCTCCTGCACCTGACGCCAAAATCTACTAAGGAAACGTGCATCACGATCGGAGACGATCGTCTTCGGTACCCCATGGTACCGGATGTGCTCTGGTGAACACCTCAGCTAGTTTGGGCACCTTCCATGTGTCCTTTATAGGTATGAACTTAGCTGTCTTAGTTAACCTATCCACTATCACCCAAATTGTGTTCAATCCACCTCTAGCTGGAGGGAGACCGACCACAAAATCCATACTAATATCGTCAAACTTCCAGCACGGTACCGGTAATGACTGAATCTGGCCTCCTGGTCGCCGGTGCTCGAACTTCACCTTCTGACAGGTGAGACATCGCGAGACGAAGTCTGCTACATCCCTCTTCATCCCGCTCCACCAGAATAACTTCTTTAAATCCTTGTACATCTTGGTGGCTCCAGGATGTACTGACAATGTAGAGGAATGAGCTTCAGAGAGAATCCTGGTCTGAAGTTCTGTCGCATCCTGAGGACGCAGAGTCTGCCTCTGACTCGAAGGTGTCCCTCGCTGTCTAGCTCGTAGTCATACTTCAGACCATCAGTCAGCCCATCTGCTAATTTCTGCCTGATACCCTGCAGATACACATCACTGCCCTGAGCTGCATATACCTCCTCAGCTATCGTGGTCGTCTCTATGAGAGCAAGAAGTGAATGTGCTCTTCTGCTCAGAGCGTCTGCCACGACATTACCTTTACCCTCAGTGTACTGGAGGTCGATATCATAATCAGCTAGTAGCTCGATCCACCGTCGCTGTCTCAAGTTCAGCTCCTTCTGGGTCCAGATGTATTTCAAACTCTTATGATCTGTCATAATTCGGACCGTGGCTCCATACAGGTAGTGTCGCCAGATCTTCAAGGCAAAAACTATGGCGAGGAGCTCAAGGTCATGTGTGGGATAATTTTCTTCGTGTTCTTCAGCTGTCGAGAAGCGTAAGCCACGACTCTACCATTTTGCATCAATACTCCACCGATCCCCTTGCCTGAAGCATCACAGTAAACCTCGAATCCCTCATTTCCCTCGGGGATCACCAATACAGGAGCTGTGGTCAGAGCATCCTTCAGTGCCTGAAAGGAGACCTCACATGCCTCTGTCCATACAAACGGGCTATCCTTCTTCATCAGAGAGGTTAAGGGCTTGGCTAGCCTGGAGAAATCCTTCACAAAGCGTCTATAATAGCCAGCCAACCCAAGGAAGCTCCGAATCTCAGTCACTGAGCGAGGTCTGTGCCAGCTCTTCACCGCCTCAATTTTAGCTGGGTCCACTGAAACTCCCTCAGCTGAGATCACATGACCAAGAAATGATACCTTGTCCAGCCAGAATTCGCACTTGCTGAACTTGGCATAGAGTTGCCTCTCTCTCAGAGTCTCCAAGACTGTCCTCAAATGCTGCTCATGTTCCTCTTTGCTCTTGGAGAAGATCAGAATGTCGTCTATGAATACGACCACTGACTTATCTAGCTGGGCTTGGAAGACTCTCTGCATCAAATCCATAAATCTCGCCGGTGCATTGGTCAGTCCAAACGGCATCACTGTGAACTCATAGTGGCCGTATCTGGTCCGGAAGGCTGTCTTCTCTATATCTGTCTCAGCTACAGCTATCTGATGATACCCGGAACGCAGATCAATTTTAGAGAACACCTTAGCTCCCCTCAGCTGGTCGAACAAGTCATCGATCCTGGGCAGTGGGTACTTGTTCTTGATCGTGACATTATTCAACTCCCTGTAGTCAATACATAATCTCATGCTTCCGTCCTTCTTCTTGACGAACAGCACAGGAGCACCCCAAGGTGAGACACTGGGTCGGATGAAACCCTTATCTAGTAACTCCTGCAGTTGTTTCTTCAATTCCACCATCTCCGCAGGGCCCATCCGGTAGGGCTTGGCAATCGGTCCTGTACCAGGTATGAGGTCGATGTTGAACTCAACCTCCCTCAATGGTGGTAGTCCAGGTAACTCCTCCGGAAAAACGTCGGGGTACTCCGACACAACAGGTACGTCACTCTTGAACTTTGGATCTGTCCTCAGATCCTGGGCATAACAGTAGTAGGCGGTCGCTCCCTTGGACACCTCCTTCATCAGGGATAATGCCGATACAACCTTCACAGTCGGCTGCTTGGGCTGCATTCGGTATGATACTGTGATCCCTGTAGCTGACTTCAAGAGGAGGCGATGCTCTGCACAGTGAAGCCTACCTCTGTATCGCTGTAGTGTGTCCATGCCCACAATTATGTCGAACCCCATGCCAGGGAAGACAATGGCATCAAAGAGGAAATCTGCTCCCTTGATGCGTATATTCAAGTCCTTACATTGCTTACTGCACTTGATTAACTCTCTGGATGGCAATAAACTGAGCAGTCATGGATATCCTCTGTAGGGGCATCTATCTTAGCATGGAATGCCTGGGATATGAATGAATGGGAGGCTCCAGAATCAAACAGAACAGTGGCTTCCACCTCATTAATTAAGAACGTGCCTGAAACCACAGAGTAAATTCTAAGATTCTCAGACATTACTTCCAAGGTAATAAATCAGGCTAGTAGTTATACCTGTGATGACCATCCCATTGCTCTTCGCTTGAGCCTGGTTCAACACAGTCAACCTGATCTCTGAGTTCCCAACCCCTACAACGACGAAACAAACTTAAGATTTCCACTCTTATTAAGGTCTTCATGAGCATTTTAATGATTACAATGCTGAAATTGCATAAATTACAAGGCTAGATCTGTCTAAAGGTCAGGTTTAAACGGCCAGGTTTCATGTGGGTCTGGTTGATGATGGATGTGGGGGCTGTGTGGGGCTTAATTCTCTTCACCCCATGGTAGATAAGTCTGGCTGCTCCCCCGAATATCAGTACATCACCCGACTTCAGGAGGATTTTGTAGCAAGATCCATCCTCTTCTGATCTCCAAATAGGAATTCCGCGTCGTCTCCAAGGATATGGACACCACTGGAACTCCTCTGGTGATGGACTCTAGAGACTCGTCCCTATCCTGATGCATTCCTAGCTTACCTTCTTTCCCATAGAAGTTGATGATGCACACGTCTGAGGTTAGGTCTGGGACGGGCTCATCCTCCAATTCCTGGGCTGCTTTAACTGCAGCTCCAATGATGGTCTGCAACTCTCCTGGAATTGGTGGCACCTCCACCTCTTCATAGTTCCAGTGGTGTGGTCCCACTTCTTACCTAGGCACATGATCTTCACCTTCATGGTCGCACCGTTCTTGAAGGTAGGGGTGTAAAAGTTTCCTCCTTTCACACCTAATTCTCTGATCTTGAGGATCAATGCATATTGGTCAGCTGGGGTCAAAATTCTCGTAATAAGACCATCCCAGGTCTCAATATCTCACACTTTCTGGTGGGTGTGGTTTGGCCTCAAAGGGAATGGTGGGTGTGGAAATAGGCAATACAGGAAAGCAAATATCGAAAGCTGAACGAAAACAACAATTGCCATTAAGTAAACAAGTCAAGGTTCAAACTGGTCTTAGCACAAAGATGTAAAAGAAAGAGGGATTTATAGTTCATCCCTTTACAATGTAGAGGAAAAATTGCTTGAAGAAATTAAGTGAAACGAAGGTCTAAGCTTCTTCAGTAGGAAAGTAGTCCTCACCAGGTGAACTCGGATCATCACTCGCTGATTCACACGGTCCACCAGGTTGAGAATTGGTGCTTTGCCCGGCCTCTGAGGGTAGCTCTGGGCAGGGCGGTTGGTAGATGGTCCTGCACCTCCTGTGCCACCTCTACCTCCTCCTCCGGCAGCATTTGTAGCTGGGGCTTTAGCCGTCGACCCGGTGTGTGGCTTGTAACTCTTGGAGTCCGGGTTCAAGAAGCATTCGAATCCCCTGTGCCCCTTCTTACCGCAGTAGTGGCATTCTACCAGGTTCCCTTTACAGTCCTTACCTGGGTGATCCTTCTGGCACCACCTGCAGAAATACCTTCTCACCGGGTTGTCTCCTGTTTCAGTTCAAGGTTAGTAATGTGATAGCAAAATAAAGCTACATTGTAGATTCTATCTTTTCTCACCCCTAGGTGGCTCATAGCGGAGAGGCTTAGCATCAGCATGGGAAGGAACGATGGCTTTCTCATTCCCTCCCTTGAAAAATTTTCCCCTCTTCTCATGATTCTGAGAGGATCCTCTTCCATTTCCTCCTCCATTATCATTCCTCCTCTTCCCTAGCACAGAATCCTGGTATGCGATGGTGGTTTCGCAGTCATTTGCATCATCAGCTAGTTCCTGTCGTTACAACACGTGTTAGTGGGGAATCCAAGCATGCCAGAAATTCCATAGTCATATTTCATACCTGTAAAGTCTTTCCTCTGGTGGAACCGATCATATTCATGATCCTGAAGTCCAAGCCGGTATGGAATTTGTCCACCAAATACCTCGGAGCGTAAGCCCCCTCGCCAATGACGGCAAGCAACTCCACAAACTTGTCATAGTATTCAGCAACAGAGGAAGTCCCCTGCTTCAACTGCTCAAATTCACTTCTCATCCTCTTCTGTAGGTAGGATGGGTAGAACTTAGCTCTCAGGGCCACCAGAAAAGCTTGGAAATCAAAGTTCGCTTGAGCGGTCAGCTCGGCTCTGGCTGTCTGCCACCATCGATGAGCGGGCCCTTGGAGAAAGTAGGCCGCTATGTCCACTTGGCGTTCTGCTGGAACATGTAGAGAGGTAAAAGCCTTTTGAATCTCAGCTATGTATTTCTCCAGAGCTTTCGGTACTGGCTGGCCTTCGTAGACTGGGGGACGAAGATCGTTGACCGCTTTCAACCAGTTAAACTCTCGTGGACCATTGGGTGGTGGTGGCGGTGGTTGAGGGATCTGAGCCTGCTGCTGAGCTAATGCAGCGGTCACAATCTGAGCTATGACCTCAGGGGTAACAGCGTCGGGTCCGTAACCACCTGGGGGTCCCGCTCCTCGTCCTCCTCTTCCTCCGCGTCCTCCTCTTCCTCCTCTTGTGACATTTAGCTGCTAAGGATGGTATTTGTTGTTCAGAATTTGTATTAATCGATATCTATGTAGTAACGTGCGAAGTGTTTCATAACTACCCAGGACGGTATGTAGTTAGAGTGTTCATGAGTATGTAAGTAAAACAAGTATGGGGTAAGGGTAACGTGCCTTTCTGGAATCCTCACTTCCCAATTCTACCCCACTTCCCCAGTTTTAAGGGCACCTATATTCTAAGTATTTCACTCGGCTTGTTTTCTCGGGCTCAGAGCGTAACTACGCTCTGATACCACTTTCTGTAACGCCCCTATTTAACATAAATGCAGCGGAAATAAAACACTAAGGCGATTACAGATCATCGGGTTCCAAACACCCGGCACCAAACCTCACCAATTACAACTTATGATATTACAAAAGCTACGGTCTGAACTCGAGAAAACATAACATAAAAGTAATAATAACAAATACAATAGCTCTCCAAAATTCCTAATTCCCATCCCATACACTCACTCTCTTCGTGGCCACCTGTACAACAATTCGTACCTGCAAGATGAAACCAAGCAGCCCACCCCGGGAGGGGTGAGTCAGTTCCCTGGAATGGAACTGGTACAATCCTCATAACAGAAATTAAAACATAATCTTTAACAATATAGAAACTTAGAAAGAAACTCTTAAAAACCAAGCAGAGGGACAAGGCACTTCAAATCACCAAGTCAAAGCAACAAGCAAGTAATAGAGATAGTCAACAATAAAGATAAAGTTAGTCAGTTAGAACCACACCAGGAGTCAGTGAACATCCCATGCTTAAGTTAGATTAAGTTCCAGTAAGAGTAGAAAGACCCAAGTAGTCACAAGGACTAGGTAAGGAAAGAAGAAATCCAAGAACCAACAACTCAAGGGTGGAATGAGACCAATTGGAAGAGATGGCTCGCTGTTGACTACGTCCGATAGGACAGGGGATATACAGCCCCTCGCTGTTTACAACGTCCGTCTGGACAGGGGATATACAGCCCCTCGCTGTTTACCACGTCCGATTGGACAGGGGATATACAGCCCCTCGCTGTTTACCGGTGAAGATGTGCGCACATCACAACAAAGACTCAGCTCATGGTTGAAAATATCCATAGTCGAAAGAAGAATTTACCAAGATCAACATTCCCATATTCCCACTAGATTAATAACTGCACGAGCAATACCAAAACACTCAGTCCTACAGAGTGCAGAAGCGTAAACCCTCAGCAGTTAATATCTAATGAGGTAACCAGATAAGGAGAACCAATGATCATGTGAATTGTACATTCAAGCCCAGTTAGTCACATCAAGCTGAGTTAGTCACACAACAGTTCCCTTTCGAGATTCATTCAAGCTCAGTTAGCGTTTCTCAAAACATTCCAAGAAGTTCGTCACCAAAAGTATCTGAGTACGAGAAATCGTACCTGGTATATGTAGAAGCAGTAACCAAACTTGAAAATGCGAACTACTCCACTAATCACCTATAATTAAAGTATTCCAAACATTGATTAGTTAAGGTACTATAACGCTACACATCCCCATTCTTATTAGTCTACAGTTTTGTTTTACAGTTACACCCTCCTAAGGATCTGGCTAGATCTCGTAATTAAATCTTTAATGTACTTAACTTATTCCATTTACCCACTCCTGATTATAGGTTTAGTTTAATTACCCTTGGTTACGCTTGGCTAATCTTACTTTACACCTATTAAGGTTTAGATATTACCCCCCTAATAGTCCACCTGATGTCACATAACATTTATATTTTTAAGCGCCACGTAGAATAGGTTTATCCCAATTTTCCCTCTTAATACGTTCCCATAAGGATGTTACTACTTTTATTTACTTCTAATGTATTTACATATACACTTATATTTTCCTTAGATTTATCCAAAACATTCTTTAAGAAATTCTTATTGTATTTAATTATATTAATACCTTTTAGACATATCCACAACTGATATATGGTTTATAATAAAGTGTTTGCCCTAGTTTAATACATATTAACCTCCATAATAATAATGTAGTTTAGTTTAATACCTCGATTTAATAGTTCCCATTTTATTTTTTCATATAAGTATATTTATGTGTAAACAACTTTTACTTCACCTAAAAGATAACCCAAAATATTTATAAACATACTGTTATAAAATTAATTTAGTTTTTTATTTCCCCAACCTAAAAAGCTTATTAACAAACCATACTTTAATTTTTGTTACATTAACCATATATTATAAGTTATTCTTATGAAAATTCCATAAACATAATTTTTAAACCTATTTACCCTTGTCCAAAAATTCCCAAATTTAATATATAATAACTATAACATTTTAGACATATTATAAAATTTTTATTTCATAAAAATCTTTTTAAATCACCCAAATAATTCCATAATACTCGTAACTTGCAAAATCATAACTTATGTTTAAAACTCAAAACCCATATTAATTTACATCAAAATAAACTAGACTTTATAAGGAATCTATGGTTAAAATTTCAAGTCAAAATACATTCGGGAAGGCCATTAAATAAATCTAGCAAGTTAGGACTTTATTCTGGAAAACATATTCACTTATTACATCTTAAATCCCCGATCTAATCTCGGCCGTCCATGTTTATTAACCGCGATCGGACGGCCCAGAACCGCAAGTTCATCAGCGATGGTAATAAGGGGATCGAGTACTAACTCGTTTTTCTCACAATCTACAGAACGAAATCGAGTGATTCTTGTTCCTATCGATTCGTAATCAAATTCCGGTTCTAATGGTACCGATTTCCCCAATTATAATGCAGTATACACCAAGTTTCGAAATCGATTCGAGAGTTAGGGTTTATTTCGGTACAGAACTTAATTCGGTTGCAATTCATACAAATTCTCCCATTGTAATGCATAATAGACTAAATTGGCATGTGGGTTTGATCGGTGATGAAATTTCGAAGGGCATTAACGGAACAATTTGACCAGAAACTTACCGGAATTGCATTAACGGGGTGAAACCAAGTCGACAATTCTGGAATCGGTATTTTATGTGCGGTTCAGGTATGCCTCTTCTCGAATCAACTCGCACCAACTGAGAGAGATTTGATTCATGAAACCTATCACAATCCAAACTAGACATGTAACTCTAGAGGCTAGTGGAAGAATCATTGATTTTGATGAACTAGGGAGAAAGTTACAGATCTCACAAGATCCGTGTTTACCTAGTTGATTCGGGATGAACTGGGCAGAATTACCGCCGTGGTCGAGTAGGCAACTTTAGACAAATTTATCTCCCAAACTAGTGCGAATCAGCCTTGGCCATCAACATGAAAGTTATAGAGGGATTAGAGATCTTCACAACAAGCTAAAGAACACGAAATTTTGATGAGAAATGAAGAAGTTATGGCGTGACGAAGTTTACCCGATCTCAGGAAAAACCGGAATTCTGGGTTATGAACTCGCGAGGAGGCAACTTTGGATCAACTTTCCGATCATTGTAGAAGGAGTTAGATGGTGTGTGAGTAATGGTTGGAAAGAGAAAAGATAGGAGAATCTAATGAAACAACGGCATACCAATGGTGAAGTAGGGAAAAAGATATAGGTGTCTAAAGATCGCCTGTTGACATGCCAACACCGCTGGAAACTCAACTGATTGAGTGACTCGGTGCTGACTGGGCGCGACACGTGTCCTGGACACGTCAGCATCCTTCAAAATTTTGGCTCTAAACTTCAATTTATCATAACTTTGGCTAGGATGATCCGTTTTTAACGTTCTTTTTATCGATCTTCATGGTTTTTCATAACCTATTTATTGGTATAGGTTTCATGGCCTGGTTTGACCATTCTCAAAAAGTCAACTCTAGCAAGGCTTAATAAGCTTTAAGGTTTCTAGAATTTTATATTGACTTTTATGTTTCAAAACAATGTTCCAACACTTCCTAAAATCTTTATAATATATTTGGAGTGTTTAGAAATTTTCCCAAGATTTATTGACTTATAAATCTTATTATTAAATTCATAATACTATATAATAATGTATAATAATTAGGGTTAAATAGGAGAAAACCCCTAAATAAATTTCATAATTCCATATAATAATTTAATATTCATAATTCCATATAATAATTTAATATTTTAAAAAAGAAATCACCTAAATTAATTTACATTAATTTATGGGGAATTTCAGTACCTTTTTAATAGATGCGGCTTCTGTCTCCAGCGACCGGACCTGACCCTTGAGGGAGAAATTCTCCTCACGCAGCCTCTTCAACTGCTCCTCTTACTCATCGCACTGCTTGGTGCACACCCGGCGAGCGTCGCCCAGCTCCTTCTTTATAGTCGCGGTCTGCTCATGCACCCGCCGGGAGATCTCCTCTTGAACGGTGTCAACGAAGATGCTGTTGGAGGACCGCTCTATCCTTAACTCCTCTTGGGCATTGCGGGCTCGGCATTCCTCGAGGTAGAGCTTCGAGCGGAGAGCCCGGGTGTGCACGTCCACACTTTGGGCAAAAGCCACCGTCTGTACAGAATGAAACAGTAAGAGTAAGAAAATCCCGAAGAGGCATACAAAACCGACGTTAAGACAAATTACTCACCCGGTAGATACCCTGCCACAAATAATCGAGCGAGTCATCTAGAGGGAAAGAGTGGCGCATGATAGCATCCGCTCCACCCCCTCCAATCCTCTACCTCTCCTTAGCCGCAGTAATAGTCTTCATCGGGGCAAAGAGACCGTCGGGAGAGTCAGACCGGCGAATTGCTTCTTTCCACAAGTCAAAATAGGAAGACGACTCGGTCACAAGCAATAAAGGGAGAGGCTGGCCGTGGTGGTAGAACCATCCATCCTTTCCAGACGGCCCACAGAAAGAATCACTGGTGGGCGGAGGAGGTGAGGACAGTGTGGCGGTATCAGCATCCTTCGTCGCCTCCGGGCCCGGGGGCACCCGCCCCGCAGACGCCTCCCCCCGGGAGAGAAGCCCCGGGCCCAGAAGGGGCAGCGTCCTCCAAAGGCTCCCATTGTGGAGCTGCATCTGAAGCACCTGACTCAACGAGGTGCACTATATCAGAGGCCTTCGTCCTTTTGGCCATATGTTTCACCTTACCCTTCGAAGCAAGGGCCTTCTGGCGATGCTGAGTAAGGGAAGGCTGACTGGACGCCTCGCCCGTGCCGGATTGTTCAACCCTCTCCCCGGCCCAGGCCTTGCTGCCCTCGGGAGCTGCAATCAGAGAAACACACACAAGTAAGTAACCTCAAAATAATAATAAATTAAAATACAGGTAACAGCCAAGGCGAGGAAGAAGACAACGAAAAGCCGGAACGAATAAATCACGGAGAATGAGACCACACACGCACGCCTTCTCTCGACCCGTGGACTAAGATTGAGATCTGACCCAGGCGTAAGAGGAAGAAATACTCGACGACCGGAACCTGGACTAGTGTACCAAGTACTTGGTTGCAAGAAGTGTTGGGCGACCGGGCCTCCGACGTCCGATGAGACCCCTCTTCTCTGCCCCTCGCCGGTCTCTGTTTCTTTGCCGGATGATCAGCTTCACGCCCGGACCTTTTTCGACCGGCAGCAACCGCCTCTTCTTCACGAAGAGCCGACTTTTCCACGACATCCAGGGTGGCGTAGTAATCCACCTTCCCTTCCCCGGTCTTGAAGGACACCAGCTGCCAGCTATAGAAGGGGCCCACCTTTGCACCAAGATGAGGAAAATCTACGACAGGGGGAAAGTAGATAAATAGGCGCCAAGGCAAAAGCAAGCAGAAAGCAGGAAGGGCGAAGGAAAAAGGCTCTTACCCTCGGAATGTGCAAGCGAAGCCAGGCGCGGGCCAGTGAAAAAGTCCTCCACGCTCGGATGGAGGTTACTCACCGCCTTTAGGACCCGGGACATGCAGAGTTCCGACTTAGGTGACGTAGGGCAGTGTAAGGAACCCTTAATAATCGAGGGACAATAGGCGATCCCAAGATACCTCCCGGTAGGCGGGACAATGACAAACCACCGCGCGTTCCAGCGTTGAGCAAGCTTCTTATACTCAAAAAGTGAATATCCGGACCGGCCAGATATGGTCAAATTGCTGGAGTCAACCCTGTTGGTGAAGAACTGAACGAACTCTGTTGCAGAAAGTGCAACCCCCTCCTCGGTGCAAAGAGTAATGTAAGCGTGGAGGTGGCACACCGCCTTTGGGTGAAGCTGAGCAAGCATGCAGCAGCGGCGAATCAGAAACCCCATTACAAACGGGTGGGGAGGAACCGTCATCCCGCGCAGGAAAAAGTCAGAATACACGGCGTACCCGCGGCCGAAGTCATCCAGGGGATGTGAATCTTCGGAGGGAAGAAAAATCTGAGTCCCCGTGGGAACATCTACCTTCGCGAGAAGCGAATCAAGAGCCTTAACATCTAGAATGCTAGGTAACGGCTCTCGATTTTTGGAATATGTAGACGTCGGTTTCAGGCAGGTCGGGCGGAATTTCCCCCCCGATGTAGAACCTACGATGGCTCTCACAGCAGAGACGCGAGATGATTTAGAGCTAGAAGGCGCCATTGAAGCAGGGAGGTACGGGAAGAGAAGTAAACAAGGAAGATGAAGCAGAGCGAAGAGAGAGAAAAGGCGGAAATAGCAAACCGAAAGAGAGCTCGAAAACCTGTAAAGCACAAAAATCGGGGGAAAGAGAAACGTCACCCTCCGAAACCTTTTAAAGATGGTAAAATAATTTTGGAAATATTTAAAATATAAAAAAAACAAACAAAAGGCGCTTTCAGCAGAAAAATTGCAGGGACTCTGCGTATTCTGCAGCGACGGCTGGCGTGCGTGAAACGATAAGAATTCTGCAACGGTTACTCCGTACAAACACAGACGCGAGTGCGGCACAAGCGCGGCACGTGCATCGCACGGACCGTAAGAAGTCTCATCCATTTGTCCAGGAGAAAAATTGGTGGAACTTGGGGACTGGGAAATAGGGAACAAGAAGGCAGGGCCCAACGCAAAAGCAAGATTTTTTCATTCTCCAAACCGGACCAAAAGAGTCAAATTCTAAGTTCTACTTTCTTCGCAAGACGCCAAAAGTAGAACTTGTGGGACTGATGAAGAGGGGAAAATATGTTCAGGAGCTCCAAAGAAAGAGCAATAGCCCAGTAAGGCCAGAGCAACGACCGGGCATCCCTGACTAAGCCCAGACAGGCCGCAAGCAGTGACCGGTCGTTTTCGACCGGTCGCCAAGAGTCCTAGCACAAAGCGTAAGGAGCGACCGATCGCCATGACTAGCCACCAAAGCATCGCTACGACCGGTCGATTTTCCGGACGCCTGGAATGTAAGACGTAGTATAAGGAGCGACCGGTCGCCTGTGATCAGTCACCAAGTATAGCATGAATAGCGACCGGTCGTTTGTGACCGGTCGATAGGTGAATAAAGCAAATACGGGTAGTGACCGAAAGTAGGGAAGTTAGGACAAGATATTTATCAGATATTTTGTAGGTCTACCAAGATATTTCTGTTCCAGCCTGGCACAATGTGATAAGCCAGAAGGCCTGTGAGAAACACTATAAATAGGGGTTCACCCCTCAATGAAAGGCACGCGAACAATACCTGAGAATTGCCACTGTTGCTTTGATTTTACGAACCTCTCTCCCTTTGTACTCCCCTTATCCGGTAACAAGGTAACTCGGTAGAACTCGGCGATAGATTAGAATTCCAACTAGTGAATTACGTGAAAGGACTGTTCGAGAGTTTAGGGATTTATACCATTTCAGGATCAATTGGTGAAGTAGCTGGTCTACAAGCACTTTTTCCTGTCTCACATAGCAAGTCTGTGATATACTTTTGTTGACTGATAAAGATGCCTTGTGATGAGCGAGCTACTTCAATCCCGAAAATACTTGAAAGAGCCAAGGGACTTCATCTCAAATTTTGATTTAAGTGACTTTTCTAGACATTGTCTCTCTCCTGGATCATTACCGGTGACAATAATGTCATCAACATATACAAGAAGAATAGTCTCCCCAGCGCGAGAGTTCTTGAAGAATAGAGTATGATCACCCTGACTTTGACTATACCCAGCAGTACGAACAACCTTGGAAAAGCGGTCAAACCACACTAGAGGGGACTACTTGAGGTCATATAAGCCTTTTTTAGTGGACATACTTTGGAAGAGGTAGATGCTGATGCAAAATCATCATTGAAGCTTGGGGAATGCACATGTAAATCTCATCATGTAGATCACCATGGAGGAAAGCATTCTTGACATCCAATTGTGATAATGGCCAATCGAAGTAGGATGCCAAGGATAAAAGAATGCGGATAGTATTGAGTTTGGCCACATGAGCAAAGGTTTCCTGATAGTCAATGCCATATGTCTGAGTATACCCTTTAGCCACAAGGCGAGCTTTATACCTCTCGAGTGAACCATCAGCATTGTATTTAACATTAAAGATCCACCTGCAACCAACAACATGCTTGCCAGGAGGTTTAGTCACAATTTCCCAAGTATGATTTTGTTCAAGAGCTCGAATTTCCTCCTGCATAGCATCCCTCCACTCTTTCTTGCTCAATGCTTAGAAACAAAATATAGGTATTGGATATCATGAAGAGCTTTGAACGAACAAGCGCCATGAGAAGGAGAAAAATGGTTGTTAAGGTAACAAAATAGCCAAAGGATAGAGAGAGCTTTGGTGCACTGTCGTACACCTTTGCGTAAGGCAATTGGTGGAGAGGACTCTTGAGGAAGAGAATCATTACCTGGGTTAAACTCTTGGTCCTGCATCAGCATAGAGTCGACCTGTGCCCTCTTGAATACACTCTGTCACATGAGGTGGGGTGTGTTTGGTCTTGGTTGGGATTCGGTCGAAGAGATGGAGTAGTTGAGTTGGGGGTGAATTTGGGGTTCGTAAGTTAGGAGATGATGATTGTTGGTTAGATTGAGATGGTTGTGAATCAAGTGTGAGTGGTGGTATGTCCGATGATGATGGTTGTGAATTAGGCATATTTGGTGAAATTGGTGTAAGATTGTGTAATAGTGTAGGTATGGAGTGGTGGAGCAGTCTGAGGGTCCTGAGTAGAGGACAAAGAAGTGGTAGCGTTGGGTAAAATGGGTCAGCTTCATGAAAGGTAACGTCAGCAGTGTTGTAGCTTCTTTTTGTGGCGGGATGTAGCACTTGTATCCTTTTTAGGTTGGGGAATAGCCCAAAAAGATACACTTAGTAGATCATGGGTATAATTTCCCCCTTTGAGGTGGAGGAATATGAACAAAGACAGTACAACCGAAAACTCGTAGATCAAGATTAGAAGAGATTTTGGTATGAGGGAAGAAGTGACGAAGGCAATCAAGAGGGGATTTATTTCGAAGCACACGAGTGGGCAGCTTATTGATAAGATGACAGGCTGTGAGAGTAGCTTCCCCCCAATAATGTTTAGGAGTATGGACTGGAAGAGTAGGGCACGACTTACTTCAATAAGGTGGCGGTTTTTTCTCTCAGCAATACCATTTTGTTGAGGTGTGTATGGACAAGAAGACTCATGGACAATACCTTTTGACATGAAAAAGGATGTGACATTTTGATTGAAATAATCGAGGGCATTATCAGAACGGAAGCGTTTTATAGTGGTGAAAATTGATTGTGTGAATCATATTGCAGAAGATGGGAATAATTGTGCTCACTTCACTTTTGTGTTTCATTAGAAAGACCCACATAAAACGTGTGCAATCATCAATAAATGTGATGTACCAACGTGCACCAGAAATGTTAGCAACCGGAGGACCCTAAACATCTCTATGAATATGATCAAAAGGAGAATGACTTATTGTATTGCTTTGTGGAAAAGATACACGAGAATGCATAGCAAGTTCACACATGTCACATTGGAAGGTGGAAATATCAATACCACTAAAAAGATTAGGAAATATGGTTTTGAGAACATGAAAGGATGGATGACCAAGACGCTGATGGCGGAGCCAAATGGTGTTGATATCAGCAGTGACGGTGGTAAGAGCTTTTTGTGGGGGGGTTGGCGACAACCAGTGTATCAAGATAGTAAAGTCCTTCTCGCTGCTTAGCAGTTCCAATTGTCCTCCCCGTGTGCAGATCCTGTAGGATACACCATGAAGGAAAGAAAACAGCAAAGCAATTAAGGTCCACAGTTAGTTTATAGATAGAGGCAAGATTCATGGCCAAGTTTGGAACATGTAGGGTATTTTTCAGATGCAGCTGATCAGAAAAAATAACTGTGCCATGTCCAACAACACGTGTAGAGCTTCCATCAGCAGTGGTAATGTGTTCAGGTGTGGAACAGGGGTGATAATGAGAAAATAAAGAGGAAACAACAGTCATATGAGATGTGGCACCTGAGTCCAAGATCCATTTGGAGGGAGAGGTTTGTTCTGAAGCATTAAGACAAAAATGAGTAGAGGTCTTACCTTGCAAGGCCAAAGAGCTATGACCAAAATCATTTGAGGCATCAAGAGACTCCAACATCACACGAAGTTTATGTATCTCCTCCGCAGAAATGGGTGAAGGAGTAGCAGAGTTGCCTGCAGTATAACGGGATGAGGGAGTGGCTGAGTTTGCACGCCCAGCACTAGATCCACGCCTTTCCTGGCCCTTCTTTTCTTTTTGTAGATGGGGATATAGCTTCCAGCACTAGTTCACATTATGATTAGATCTTTTGCAATGTTCGCACCATCGTCCTCCCTTATTTTCCTTAGTCGCCTTAGCATCTGAAATAGTAGATTTGGCAGCGAGAGCGGGGCTGTCAACTATCTTGGTGCTCATCATGATATTACGCCTACTCTCTTCATGTTTGATAGTAGCTATGGCAGAAGATATAGCTGGAAGAGGAGTGATGTTGAGTATCTGTGCTCGAATCTGATCATATTCTGGATTTAAACCAGACAAGAAACAGTAGAGGTGTTGCTGATTTATATAGTTCTTGTGGAGGGTTGCATCAGTAGCATTAGACCACCTCATTGTTTGATACTGGTCAAGTTCAGACCACCGTCGCTGGAGGTCTGTAGCATATTTTGTGACAGGCTGCGAATCTTGCTTAAGATTCATTGTTTGGAGCCATAAGTCATAGACAAACGCACCATCTTTGGCACCAGAATAGGACTTCTTTATGAAATCCCAAATGTCTTTGGTTATATCCATATAGAGACATGTGCTGCGGATATTGGGATCCATCGAGTCCCATAACCAGACCCGTATATTGGCATTCATTTTTTCCCAGCTAGCAGCATCTGTACCTTCTTCTGATGTAGAAGCAGAGAGATGCGCTTCAAGATCATTGCCGCGGAGAAGAGTGTGGACCAGCATTGACCATCCAACGTAATTCTTACCATTGAAACGGTATGATGGTTAGATAGGAGGAAGATCAAATTTTTGTTGTCGAAGAACAATTGCTGCTGCAGCAACTGAGACAATAGTCGAGTGGTCAAGGTGATTTGTGGGTGAACCAGTTTCTGTAGACATGATCGAACCCTTGGTGAGGAGACTCACGCTGATAGTGAAGAAAAAGGAATTGAAGGCAGCAAAGGAGTGGAGACACCCAAGAGATTCTGCAGGCGTAGAAAGTTGAGATGCAGAGAGGTGGAGACACCCAGAAAATTAGAGCATAGACAGGAGTGAATAAAGGCTGCTCAAAGGGAAGAGATCAGACGAGTTTGGATCAGATTAGGCTCTGATACCATGTAATCTCTGAGGGTTTTTATTACTGATTGAAGATATACAAAACAGATATACAATCCTATATTTATAGTAGTGTCATCTAAGGGAAGAGACACTTAGGAAGAGTCTAAAATAAACCCCTTGAAGTGTCTATCTAGTAACTATAAATAAAAAGTAAAGAATCTGAACAGGTATAATTAATTATAACCTGAACAGCCACTAGAGACTAATAATTACAGAATTAATAAAGAAACTATTTCCTAGGCTAATGGTGATTGTTCGGTATATATTCCTTAATTGATATATCAATACCTCCCAACAGTGCTATAATTACTTAACCGATGATAGCAAGTATCCTTCTCAGGATAGCACATATACTTCTTGTGATGCATTTTGTGTTTACTTTGTATTTGGCAATGTGAGCTAAAATCTCTTGGGGATGTAAAAGCGCTTATGTCTTAGTTTTTGTTTTTGAGAATGTATCTAATTATGTGTTGTCATGTTTGCCTGCGTAAGACAGAGTGTCACAATTCAACCTCCCTCTCACTCCCTAGTGCACATGTATTGGGACAAGCTGGAAGCAGGGTTGCCTCATCAGTTGATGCCTCTTCAAGTGCGTTGATCAGCAGCAAAGGTCCACATGGTCAAGGTAGCAAGTCTGTGGGGGATGAAGAAGGCTACACCTTGGATGGTGCATATTTTGGTGCCCTTGATGTCAGTGGCCCTGATGTCTATGATCCTGATCAACCACTTTGGAGGATTGATTGCCCTGAAACATCTTCTCTTCCTTCCCTTATAGATGCAGCTGAATGCTTGATGGATGCTGTTTCTTCTGATCGGAGGGTTCAAAACAGTGGAGCCACTGTTGGTCAGCAGAGCACTAGTTCAGCTGTTTGGGAAAAGGTCAATGCATCAAAGAAGAGGTCTTTTTTGCTAGAGAAACCTGATTCTATGTTGAATTCTTCAAATTTGACGAGAGAAAAGCATGATGTGTCAACTGGGTCTCAATTGACTATGCCACATCCGAGGAAGCGAGTTAAAGCCGGGGTCTATGCTGATTCATGTTCGAGACCACCAGGTGATACAGGGTGTAGTTTCCGAAGACCAGCACAAAAGGCGTCTGCACTTACAACTCTTTTTGTTAATGGAATTCCTTTGAAGGATAACAAGAGGGAAGCTCTTCTGTCTCATTTTTAAAAATTTGGTGAGGTTATTAGTATTTACATCCCATCAAACAGTGAAAGATCATTTCTCCAGTATTCCCAAAGGAAAGATGATGAGAGAGCTCTCAAGTCTCCTGATGCTGTCATGGGTAATCGCTTTATCAAGCTATGGTGGGCGAATCGGGACAATGTTGTTGATGACAGAACTGCTGCTGAAAGCATTGACTCCGGGACTCACCATCCTAAGTCTGATGTGTCAACTACTTACCCCGCTGCTATGAAGAGCAAAGATAATTCCCAAGCCACTGCTACCAAGGTCAATACGGCAAATGCTTCAGACAATCCAAGGGTTGATGAAAGCAGAGATCCACAGGTTCAGATTCCAGTTGGGTCCAGAGCTCCTGTTTCAGTGTCAAAGAAGCTGGACAGTTTCGATAGCTTGAAAGAGCAGATTCGTAAGAATCAAGAAATGCTGGAGCAGAAACGTAATGAGTTCAGGCAGCAATTGGAGAAGCTTTAGAAACAAGTAAGTTCCCATTTGCTGGTTTTACTTGAGCCACGTGTGTGGAGGGTGATTTTTCGGTATGAGGGGGGGGGGGGTCTATCTAAATATGGTCTGACTGAGAAGCCAAGACCCTAGAAAATGCCATTCTGTGGAGGGTGAAAACCCGTTAATCTGGCAGCCCTCAAATACCTACTAAATCGTCCGTCTTTCCCAGAAAGCATAAGGGGAATGCTAGTGAGCACTACACCCGCTCTTAATGGGCTCCACGCGGACTTATGCCCTAACAGTGGAAATTGATTAGAGTCGCCACCTAGTTTGACCTACGATACTAGGAAGGAAGGGAAGGAGGGTTCTAAGAACCGTTGGTTGACTCTGATTGTTGCTTATGTATAGGGCTTATCTGATCAAGTCAGAGATTCTATGGTGGGTTCACACTGGGTTACACCCCATAGAAGTGGCAACGACCACGACTTCAGATTGGTGCCCGAGGAAATCTCGGTCTCCAATTGTCGGGATTGCCTTCTTTCAAAACCTTTTTAGAGAGATTCAGTTAAAGCCAAAGGATAGGATCGAATGAGGAGTGAGGATGATTTCGAAGAGTAGACTGGTCTTGGAGTTGGTTTGGTTGAAGTGATTGAGAGGTTTTAATTGCTCTAAGAGATTTGAGGTTGTTTTGGGCCTTCACGGAATTTAAGAGGATGATGGGAGTTTTGGGGAGTAAATGGATTTTTCGGTCATTTTTGGTGGAGTCAAGGGGTATTTGGATCATTTGGCTGATTTGAGGAGTTTTTTTGTGTTTGAGAAGTTCGGATTTTGAAATGGTCGGGTTCTTGAGGTGTTTTGGGAAGTTGAATGTGTTGAAGAGCAGTTCGGGTTTTAAGGACGATTGAGTATGGAAGAGGATATCGGGTTTGCAGGTATTCGGGTTTCGAAGATGTTTCGGGTTTCAAATGACTAAGATTTAATCGGGAGTTCAAGAATCGGAGGTCCTATGTGAAGGGTTGGATTGGTTTATTCTGAATTGTCTCTCTTAAAACCGAAAAATCATTTTTTTGTTGTAAAAGGGCGGAGAATCCCGAGGGATTACCCTATGTACCCCCTCGAACACGACACTTAATTAATGGTAAGTGTCGAGGCTCGAAAGATGGGGCAATGAATTTATGTCGAAAAAATAGGACTCAGAGAGAAACACCATGAATGAGATGTTCTCGGTCAAACCCTAATAACGTCTCTAACTCCCGGGTTTAAAACATTAAAAGCCAAAAATACTGAAATCGAGTGGAAGGGAGTTAGACGATTCTAAAATCCCGGCTGCAACTAGGAAGGTCGTTACTTCCCTAGCACCCCGCCTTGTAAAAATCTAGGGTGCGATAGAGGAGGTTTGTCCCCCTAATGCCCCGCCTAAAGAGATCCAGACTGCGACAAGGGAGATTACGACCCCAGTGCCCCGCCTCGGATTTTTATTGTGGAAAGGGAGACAAGTGATGTCTAACTAGGAAGAAAACATTCTTTGAAGGTGTTAGACATCCCATGTTCCCTGAAAACGGTTTAGTTTTGAGTTTGAAAACTGAGTTAAAAAATCTTTGAAGTTGTTCGGAATTCTCGATGAAGAAACACTGATTTTGGGAAATGTTTTTAAGGAGAAAACTTTCTATATATGTGAGAAGAACTTTCTGCGTTTTGAGAAGAGTTTTCTGTGATGTGAGAAGAGTTTTTCCTTTAAAATTCCACAAAATGGTTTCTTTTTGAATAAAATGATGGTTTGGAATGAAGTTTTCAAATGGAGTGTGGATTGGACGAAATGTATTTAGGTTTGAATTGAATTGGAGTTCGATTTGGATCGAGGTCGAGTTGGGTATGGGTTGAGGTCGAGTTTGAATTGGATTGACGTCGAGTTGGATTGAGGTTCAAGTTAGGTCGAGTTGGATTGAGGTTCGAGTTTGAATTGGATTGAGGTTCGAGTTTGAATTGGATTGAAGTTCGGGTTGGGTCAAAGTTGGGTCAAGGTCAAAATTTGGTCAAGGTCAACACTTTTTGGTCAAGGTTTTGACTTTCGTGGACTTGGTTTGACTTGTGTTGTGTGGGCTTGGGCCGAGTTGGACTTGGGCCGAGATTGGTTGTTGGCCGAGATTGGTTGTGGGCCGAGATCGGTTGTGGGCCGAGATCGGTTGTGGGCCGAGTTGGTTTTGGGTCGATTGTGGGCTTGTTGGGCCTTTGTTAATTGGGCTGAAATGGGTTTAATGGGCTTTGGAAAATTTGGGAAGAAATGATTAATTAAATTGGGATGAATTTTGAGAAAGTGCTTTTATTAATACATGTTATTATAATAAGATGTGGTTTGGGTCTAGGGATTACCCAGTTTATTAGGTGGGACCATGGCTCACCTAAATCTTAGGGTTCACCCTCTATCCTAAGTCTTGGCCCTAAGGTCTAATAACTAGGGCTTAGTTAAAAATACTACAAGAGTTTAAATGATTAATTACAAAGAAACAGATGTAAGACAATATTAAGACAATATTTATAGGTTGAGAGAATGAAACAAAAATCAGAATGAACAGCAAAATCAAATTGGCAAGCAGTGAATGGCATTGCATTATTGGTCAAGTTCTGAGAGGTCTCTCTTGTTTATCACGTTAATGATCAAGCAAAGGTTCTAAGTCAAATCCTCTGTTAGTCAACTAAACGGACATACTCATCACAACCTATTCAAACGCGTTGCATGAATTATAAAAAGTCATAGCATGTGAAGGGTACTCACGGCCCTATTAACAGATTATCGAGTGCATACAAGATAAATATTATGCAGATACACATGAAGCACAACACCTAGATCCAGAGATATCAAAGATTAATCAGTTGAGCTTATGTACCGAAACGAAGATGAGTGAGTCTCAGAATCTGAGTCCAAATTTGTATTGCAGCCAGAGATATCCTGCAAGAGCCTAAACAGGCGCAAAGGGCATATAAACGAATTAGGAAGTAAACACAAGCAAATGTACAGGAAGAATGTAGAGAGGAAAAACAAAACCAGAAGCTCATAGAGGCAACTATCATCCTCTGTTCAGACCTGCCTAAGTTGCAAGATGTGCACAAAAAGGAATTGTCAGTGATGAAGTCATATTCAAACTGGAGTTTAATGAACGAACAGTGCAGAAGGAAAACGAGAGGGATAAACCCCTCTAGGCAGAAAATGAACTGAAACATGAGAGAAACTGTTGTAGTCCTCAGTTTTCTTCGAATCTGTAACAGACCGAATAGAGCTAAACAAAGATGAAGGCATGAACATAAGTTCACTCTATCCATCGTCGAACAATCAGCAACAATAGCGGGGTTATACAAAATTGTCACTGTATATCTCTTTTCTGAGTCACAAGACAGATACCGAATGGGTACAAACTTCATAATCATCTATTCCATCAACATAGAACTCGTCCGCACGCAATGACAGAATGGATGGGTAGTATGTTGGCAAGAAAAAAAAAGAATCAGAGACTACCGATATGGAAAAACAACACGGTAAGAAAAAAACTGAGTGGCATAAAAAGGTGGAACCCAAAATCCATCATGGACAGGGTGTCTCCCTTTTCGCATGAAGCAGTCCAGATTTCCCAAACAATCAAACCAACGCGGGTCTAGCTTCCAACGATGCTCATATGTAACGAATGGCAAAAATATAACAGGAAAATATAGTGAAATAGCCATGCAAGTAGAGGAAATGAGGGTATCGAAAACAAGGGTCGAGACGAATGGGTCGGCATGAACATCGGAAATACATTTCCGGTAAAACCACATCTCATACGCTCACGTCTTTAGCCATCGCCAATTTGGCTCATTTGGTGAAGAAATCAACATGAAATGAGAAGAGGGACAGAAACGAGTGGGAAAGAGTAGAACCAGAACCGCCGGAGGTGAAACTAGCCTTACGCTTTTCTGGCTTGGAGATGAGTCGATCAATGGAGACGATTTCAAACTAGGCAGTAGACTAGTGAAGGTTTGAAGAGAAGGTGGTGGTTTTCGATGGAGGAGGAAGTTCTTGGTCTCGATGGTGCTTTTGAAAATTCGAATGTGGCTGGAGAATGAAATAAAACGTCATCGAGATCGAATCGGAAAGGTTTTGAGTTCTTTTGTTTATGGCGATTGTTCATGAAGATCTGGAGAAGCGTTTGGGTTTTCTGAGATGAAAAAATGGAGATGGGATGAAGGAGAGTGGAGACGGGAGTAAAACCGAGAAAGAAGATGATCGAGGGAGGACTTGAGACCGATCAAGAACGAGGAAAATGGGAGTTGTCGGCTGGCTAGTTCTCCTCCTTCTACAGTAGGGTTTTTAGTCATCTTTTTATAAACATGAACTTAGGGTTTCTTTTTTAATCTGGGCATGGGCTCTATTCAGATATATGAGTAAAAGAACATGGACCTCGTAACTGTATTTATTCATCTAGTCCAGCCCAGACTACAACAAAAGAAAACGAAAACAAAACCACCAGAATGCTCCAACTGGGTTTCGAAGATGCGACCCATAGCCGGTTTCATCCATACACTAACCAACTAAACTATGCCAGAACTTGGTATGATAATGCGAAATATGAACATAGCAAGTCTCTTGCAAGCTGAAGCAAAAATAAAACCGCACCGAACTCTTTTCCAGTTTCGAACCCAAGACCAATTGACTTCTCAACGGGCCTTCTAACCAGTTGTGCTAATTCAGAAATCAATATACAAGAAAGAGTAAAAACTACTAGAGTTTTAAATCGGAATGAATGGATCTACACAAATGCAAGCGTTTATAATGTGAATGTTCAGTAAGACAAAAGAATTTAATCTAGTAAAATGAATTGTTGTTGGAAATTCGTTTTCGCAAAAGCATGTTTTTATGAAATTCTTTGAAAAGATTATAAAGCGATGGTTTCGTTTTGGCACGCACGTCAATACGTTTTGACAAAGAAAAGCGACGACCCCTCTTATTGTGTTTCGTGTTCTAGAATTTGCTTTTCGGGGTGAGAATTTTTGGTGTCTACAGATGGCTCCCTTGATTCAATTTTGCAAGCCCTTGCAGAATTGGATCAAGGTTGACGGGGCGCCAAAAATTCTCACTACGGTTTTGTGATTTGATGGGATGCGATCGTGAGTGTATGAATGTGATTAGAAGTACGAGGACTTATGACGAGCCTCAATTAGACCTTTTGACGTCTAACTATAGGACTTATGACAAGCCTATAATGCAATCGAGAGTACAAGGACTTATGACGAGCCTCAACTAGACCTCTTGATATCTAGCCATAGGATTTATGACGAGCCTATGATACTAACAATTAGATTGGTTTACGGTGCACGAGGGCTTAGGAGTGCCTCAACTGGACCTCTTGATATCCAGCCCTAGGGCTTATGACGGGCCTAGAATGCAAGCTCGGTACCATACTAGTAGCGCAATAGCTGTCTAGCAGGTGTAAAACGGAAAATTTGACCGCACTAGTAGCGCAATAGCTGTCTAGCGGGTGTAAAACGAAAAGTCGACCGCACTAGTAGCGCAATAGCTGCCTAGCGGGTGTAAAATGAAAAGTCGACCGCACTAGTAGCGCAATAGCTGTCTAGCGGGTGTAAAACGAAAAGTCGACCACACTGGTAGCGCAATAGCTGTCTAGCGGGTGTAAAATGAAAATCGACCGCACTAGTAGCGCAATAGCTGTCTAGCGGGTGTAAAGCGAAAAGTCGACCGCACTAGTAGCGCAATAGCAGTCTAGCGGGTGTAAAACGAAAAATCGACCACACTAGTAGCGCAATAGCTGTCTAGCGGGTCTAAAACGAAAAGTCGACCGCACTAGTAGCGCAATAGCTGCCTAGCGGGTGTAAAGCGAAAAGTCGACCGCACTAGTAGCGCAATAGCTGTCTAGCGGGTGTAAAACGAAAAGTCGACCGCACTAGTAGCGCAATAGCTGCCTAGCGGGTGTAAAGCGAAAAGTCGACCGCACTAGTAGCGCAATAGCTGTCTAGCGGGTGTAAAACGAAAAGTCGACCTGAAATACCCCAAACTTAGATATGGTGTCCAAATGATAAACTAAGATATAAGGAGGCTAAATAATGCCTTAGAAACATTGCTAATCAAAGAAAACATAAGGAAACACCAAAAGAGCAGTTTTGACAAAAACGTGCTCTAAGCTTGGAGAGACATGGGAGAGTACCCAAATATTGTCCTAAGACCTTAGTAATATCCTAATGGTCATTTTAAGTCAATTACCAAAGAAAACCAAGCTTGAAAACAAGTTAAAACACAAAATGTGCTTTAAGGAGTCTTAAAGCACGTTTTTGAAAAATTGTCTTGTAAATGAGTTTTGAATGGCTAAATGTCCATCATTACTCTTTAATTAATATGTGTATATAGTATCACATTTGGAGGTCTATATCAATGGGAAATCAAAAATTTCACAACAATGTGCCTTGTTTTTGATGAATAGTGAATTAATTAAGCTAGTTTATAACATAAGTCTATATAAGTGAGACATTTGGTCAACAAAGACTTAATTACCCTCATTCATAAAAGGGGGCCGGTTTTTGTAAGTGTGACTCACCACACTCATCTAGCTAAGCAATTAAGAGAGCAAATAAGTCTTATAAAGCATAAAGTACTATTCACCTTTTAAGATAAATATCACATTTTACTTACCTCTCTCCTCACTTCTTCATCTCCCTTGTTTCACACAGTTTCTTGCTCTCTTTCTCTTCTCCATTCACGTAGAGCTCAACTCCATGAAAGCTCCATCTTCCCTTGGCCACATCTTGCTCATTTTAGCTCCAAATCCAAAACAAAATACATACTCTTCTTAGTTAGCTCAAGCTCCTCCTTTCTATCTTTTCAAAACTTCAAGAGCTTCATTTTGGTGCCAAGTCAAACCACCATTAGAGGAGGAAATTCAAGTTTGGAGACTCCATTGGCATCTCCATTCTCTTAAGGTAAAGAAAGTGTAAGAAAATCTAGGTTTCCACCATTTTCTTCACATGTCCGAAAATATATGCTCATGGGACTCCATGTTTATGCCTTGTTCTAGCTTGCTTCTACTCTTCAAAGGGAGAGGAGGTCCTTCTTGCTTCATATCCAAGTTTGTCTTGAGAAACCAAGGTAAAACAATCACATTAATACCTTAAAGCATATTTTTTTTAACCTAGGGTTTGTCCCTTTGGGTTAATGTGTTATCTAGTACTCATTGGAGTCATTGGATATTGGTTATAACATTGGCAAGGAGATACACATTGGTGACCGAGATTGAACAAAGAAAAACCTAAGGAAGAAAGCTTTTAAGCTTGTAAAAGAACAAGGTAAATTACTTACCTTAAGGTGTTTTGTTGTTTAAGGGAATGGGATTTAGGTATGTGATGAGTTTAGTAGAGAGTTTACATTAGAAAAGGGTTATATAAAACCTAGGAGAAACAATGACTATACTTGTGAACTTGTGACTAAGGAGCAAATGAGAAAAAGAGATAGTTTAAGAATATCAAGGTGAAGTACAAGAAGCATTTTATTTCAATGGGAGCCTTGTTGAGTGTATTCGCAGGTTGAAGGCATATATATGTGGAAATTCAGTGGTTAAGATTATTGTCATTTAAGGTCCTAAGTGCCAAGCATTTTAAGTTTAAGCACTATATGATGTTGTGGTGTGGTTTTGGTGTAAATTGGGTGTTAAGGTGTTGTGGTGAGAATTTAGGTGATGTTGGTTGTTTGATGGAGAAAAACCATGTATTAGGTGGTATTATATACTAGAGAACCTATGGCAAAATTTAAAGGAGAGCTTAAGTGTTTAAGACATTCTAAGGGAATTTAATGACTAAGTGAGGTACTAGGATGTTCTAGAGATTGTCTTGGTGGAAAAGGGTGAGAATAAGGTGTTCTAAGGACTTATAATGACTTAGGCATTACTAGGAAGGATTTAGAAATCAAGAGAATGTATCTGAGTATTTAGGACTTAGGCAAATGTTGTTGCACAACTAGGAAGGGAATAATGTGTTGATGATGGAAGTTTAAGCTTGGGAAGGAACTTTAAGTAAATGCATAAAAGGGTTTTAGAAGGAGAAAGATGCTTGGGAGATGATGTTGTAGTAGTGAGGGAACATTATTGGCATAGTGGCTATCATAGGTATGAAACACCACTTAGAAAACCAAGGAGAAAATATCATAAGTGTAGGAATTTTGGTATGAAGTGAGTAAGTGATTAAGGAGATGGAAAATGAGTTTTATGGGATGTTGTATGAGGATGTAAATGTGACAAATGAAGTTAGAAGACATTATGAAGGTTTAGGAGAAGTTTGGTGAAAATTGGTTAAGTGTTTGAAGGCTTAGAAAATGAGTGTTTTGCCTTGTCCGAACATCCGTCCGGACATGGACGTTCGGACAAGCCCTGTTGCGTGAAAATTTTCAGAGTCTCGACTTGTGTCCGACCTTTGGAAGTCCGGACACAAGTTCGGACGTGTCCGCTTCTACTTTAAATTTTCCTCGACCCATGTCCGAACTTCCGAAGTCCGGACACAAGTTCGGACAGGCGTCTGTTTTCAGTTTTGAGTCTCGACCCATGTCCGAACTTCCGAAGTCCGGACACAAGTTCGGACAGGCGTCTGTTTTCAGTTTTGAGTCTCGACTTGTGTCCGAACTTGGGAAGTCCGGACACAAGTTCGGACAGGCCACTGTATGGACCAAAAACCTTGTTTAAGGTTAGGAAATGATGGGGATAATTAAGTATGGATGTTATGAGATTGTTAAGGACTTGTTTGGTGGGTGTGATGGTCATTAAGTGGGAGAGTAAGTGTAATAAATAATGAGGAAATGATGCACTTAGGAGTCAAGTTAAAAACCATAAGACTTAGTGAAAAACAATGGGTAAAAGTTGATGTCTAGGAAAGTTAAGTAATTCTATTGAGTTGGATTGATAATAACCTAAAACTGAATCAATGTTCTAGGCTTTGTGAATTGGGACTTGGAAGGAGATAAACCAAACGATCGTCGACGGTGAACGGTACAATCCTTCTTGTGACCTGCTTGCTAACGAGGTGTCCCTCGGCTTGTGTGCTATCTGTTTAATTGCTATGACTAAAACAAGATAAAGCATGCAACCGGTTATATTGTTCTCGTTGTGATTGTGTTATATGTACACAACCCGCGAGACTTTAGATTGTTACTAACCAAGTTTAGTACTTACTGAGTTAAGAATAAGAGTTAAGTTTGATGGTTGTTGGTTAATGCCCGTTAAGGCTTAGCTAGCACATGGTGTTTAAGATGTCTACTAACTGGAACTTGAGTGAGGAAACCCGGGACCGACCTCCGGTCATGCATGCTAAGGAAAAAGGGGGACGGTATCTGAATCAGATCCGCCCTCCGCTTAAGGACTTGTCTTCGGACTTGTAGCCTAGGGCCGGTTGCCGGCTCAGCTACGCTGGACTCCCGTCCAGAGTAGGTGGCATTAAGATGGTGCGGTGGGATCACCTAAATCCCAGGTTCGAATTAAGCTACAACCAATCCCTTCCAGGAAAGGTTTGTATACTGAGATTAAGATTAAGATTGAGATTAAGATTAAGGTAAGGTAAGGAACTGAGATTAAGGAAATGAGGACTAAGGAGGGGGTTACTAACCCACTTGTTAAGGGAACGCTTGAGTCGTTCATTGGTTGTGAACTATATATGTTCATCTGTGGTTATTGTTATTGCACTTCATATTATGCTTGTGTATGTAATCAATTTCCATGCTATCGACAATTAGTCGTCGTAGCCCCGTTAGCTTGGGGGCCATGAGAGGGTGTACCAGCATTCGTGCTGACCCCCTCGGGGGCTATTTTTACACTTGCAGGTAAGAGACCCATGAGGACGCACTACGAGAGTAGGAGCGGTTAGACTTAGGGTGGGTTGTTTATTTTGAGTTCGGGTTGCGCCTGTGCACCCGACTGTTTAGATTGAACTGATGTAAGTTTGAGATTATGTTTAAGATTTAGTACTCGGTTGGTTGTGGTATTGTGAATGTTGATGTTTGAGTTGGATGAGTATTTTGGATAAGTATTGTAAACGTTAAGCCGGTATATTCTAACGATCAGACCGTGGCAAGGTCCAGGTGTTGTTTATTTCCGCTGCGACGTATTCGATTAAGTGTTCAGTTTGCGATAACCACGATAGGCTTTGGATGGGGTGTTACAAAAAGTGGTATCAGAGCGTAGTTACGCTCTGATCAAGAAATACCGGACATAAGTAACCACCGAGTTAGGATATAAGTAAGGAATGAGTGTTGGGTTAAGGGTGTGAGAAGTTAGAGTGAGTAGAGTCAGATGACCACTAATAAGTGTGGATTGTCTTTACCGTCTACGGACGTTATAAATTTACTAACCAAAACAGTGGTGAATGTGAATCTAATGTAAGTTATGCTTGTTCAGATGGCAGGACGCCCTAGAGGAGGCCGAGGTCGCGGCCGGGGTGAGGATACTTCAGGGATACCTGGAGGGCAGACGATCGCAGAGATCGTAGCTGCCGCTTTAGGGCATATGGGCTATCAGCCTGGTGTGGGTGCACCACCTCCACCGCCACAACCTAGGGAACCAAATTGGGTGAAGAGTCTTGCAGACCTTCGACCCGCATTTTAAGGGGGAGACCGATCCCGCCAAGCTTGAGGCGTACATCTCCGAGCTGGAGACCGCCTTCGAGACCCTTGATGTCCCTGCTGGGATCAAGGTGCGCTAGCTGCTTTCTACCTGAAGGGGGCGGGGCGATTGGTGGAAGCTGGTGAGGGCCGAGCATGTGGCCAATCCAGAGTTCGGCTGGGAGCAGTACACCGCCTTGCTACGAGCAAAGTACTACCCCGCCCATGTCCAGACGAAGAAGCGCTTGCAGTTGGATGCGCTTAAGCAGTCGGACAAGATGACAGTGGACGAGTATTACTCAGAGTTCACTGCCTTGCTCCGTCTTCTGCCAGGTCTAGGGTATTCTGACCAGATCTTGGTGGACCGCTTCTATGGCGGGCTTAGCCATCGACTCCGCTACGGCATGGGGCCGACGAGTTACACTACCTTGCAGGTAATAAGAATGATTGAGATTTGAGTAAGTGTGAATAAGATTTAGATTATGAGAAATAAGTGTGACTAATACTATGGAAAAGCAGGAGTGCTATCATGCCGCTGCTAAGGTGAGATTACCGTCCAGCTGAGGGACGAGGAGAATGCTAAGAGGAAGAGTGCTGGGAAGAGCTCAGAAAGTCAAGGGCAAGGAGGGTACAAGAAACAAAAGTACCAGCCTCAGGCCCAGAAAAATCAGAACCCGAAAGGGAAGGAGGAAAAGGAGAAGGCTTCGGAAGAGCCATTGAAGCTGACATATGCTATTGCAGCTACCCCTGCGCTCTAAGGCGCCAAAGGGTAAGGAAATTGATATTGAATGAGTTAAGAAATAAATTAGTAACCGTTTGAGATATGAGAATTGACAATATGAATCATCAGGATCTGAGACTGAGAGGGGAGCCGGTGGTGGCTACCAGCGACGCTTCATCTGTAGATGGTGTCACAAGGACCACCCCGGGCTCGACTGTAAGGGAAATAAGGTGGAGTGCAACTTTGCGGAGTGTAGGCACGGGCATACGAGTGTTACCGGAATCCTGCTAGCAGAGCCTATAGGCCCGATACCAGGGGCAAGGGCAAGACCGATCAGGGAGCTGGATCTGACGGTCAGAGGAAAGTGCAGCAGCCGGCGGACAAGAACCCAAGGGTGACCCAGAAGACGGGGCCCACTCTACACATGGTGGACCGGGACGATGAGCCTGAGCCCTCATCGAGGCCAGGTACCACTATAACCATTTAGTAATAAAACTACCTGCTTACCGCATTATCATGCATGTTTGGTGAATAAATGAGTTAAGTAAAATAAGATGAGATTAGAACTAAGTAAGACATAACCTACTACCACTTTAGGAAGATTCAACATCTGCTACCCTATACCATCTACATCTAGCCCGGAGCACACCGACATCGAAACCATACACTTTCCAACCGAACAATGTCAGGTTATCCGCCCAGGTATGATTTTATTAAGGGGATACCTGACACCTGAAGCACAAATAGCCATCATCAGGAGATGCAATCAACTAGGAATGGGACCGGGAGGGTTTTACACACCGGAGTACCCAGGGGGAGCAAGAATGAAGTTAAAGATGATGAGCTTGGGCAAGGATTGGAATCCGTATGCCAAGAATTACCAAACCACAAGGGAGCAAGATGGAGTCTCACCACCGGGAATACCCGAAGAGTTCCATCCAGTCATTACACAAGTCGTGGAAATCGCTCAGCAGTTGGAAGCTGAACCGATTCCAGACATCCAGCCAGACATTTGTATTGTAAACTTCTACGAAAAAGATGGGAAACTGGGACTACACCAGGATAAGGACGAGACAACGGAGTCTCTCGAAAGAGGGATACCCGTAGTGTCTTGGTCCATTGGAGATGATGCAGAGTTTTTATACGGCGAGCAGAAGCGTGCGGACCGTGCAGATAAGATAGTACTTAAGTCAGGTGATGTATTAATTTTGGGAGGAGAATCAAGGATGTTATACCATGGGATTAAGAGAATCAAGCTGAATACAGCACCGTCAGCAGTAATCAATGCGACGCATATGAGACCAGGAAGATTAAACCTAACCTTTAGACAATATTAGCCATGTAATGTTAGAATGAGATGAGAAATGAGATGTAAGATTGAAGCACATGTTGTAAACAGGATGGTCATGAATAAAATAACAGTGTTGTTCATATAAATTGTTACGACTCTTGTTATACCATCAATACTCATGAAGCTTGTGAACACAATTAGGTTATGGACTCGGTACGGAAGGTGCACTAAGCATATTACAGAGGCACAGGCCGACGCCAGCGGTACTATCCTCACCGGCACCTTTCCGATCAATGGGATTGAGGCATCAGTTCTCTTCGACTCAGGGGCCTCGCATACCTTTGTCTCTGCATCATTTGCGAGCAGGGGGGCTAGACGCTGATGAGCTACCCGACTTCACGGTTACGCTCCCGTCTAAGGAGAAGGTTCGTTGCACTCGTTACTACCGAGGAGCCACCATCAGAATTAAGGGGGAAGACTTCCCAGTCAGTTTCATTGAGTTCAGTAAGCTAGGATTTGATGTTATCTTGGGATGAACTGGTTGGAGCGGCACAAGGGACGTATCCTCTGCGCCGAGCATAGATTGCTGCTCAGGAGTCCGTCTGGGGTAACAATATCATACCGCCAGAGGCCAGAGAGCCTTCGACTAAGATCATCACCGCCATGGCAATGCATAGAGAATTAAGGAGAAAGGAAGAAGTATACCTCTGCTATGTACAGGACATAGAGAGAGACCCTGAGTTCGACCCCGACTTACCGGTAGTGTCGGAGTTCCCCGACTTGTTTCCACGGGAACTTCCCGGCATGCCACCCACTCGGGAGGTAGAGTTCACCATTGAGCTGCTACCTGGTACCGGACCGATAGCCAAAGCACCATATCGTATGGCTCCGGCAGAAATGACTGAGTTAAAAGAACAATTAAAAGATTTGTTGGATAAGGGATTCATTAGACCAAGTGTGTCACCATGGGGAGCGCCAGTCCTCTTCGTGAAGAAGAAGGATGGTAGTCTCCGCCTCTGCATCGACTACAGAGAGCTGAATGCAGTGACAGTGAAGAATAAGTACCCACTACCCCGCATTGACGATCTGTTCGATCAGTTGAAGGGAGCATCTGTGTTTTCCAAGATTGATCTCAGATCGGGGTATCATCAGATAGCCATTAAGGAGGGAGACATTGAGAAGACGGCATTCCGGACACGATACGGCCACTACGAGTTTACAGTGATGCCGTTCGGTTTGTCGAACGCACCGGCGAAGTTTATGGATCTGATGAACCGCTTGTTCCGGGAGCAGCTGGACAAGTCGGTTGTGGTTTTTATTGATGATATTCTGATATATTCAAAGTCTAAGGTTGAGCATGAGGAACATTTGAGGAGGGTATTGGAAATATTGAGGGAGAACCAGCTATATGCTAAGTTCTCCAAGTGTGAGTTTTGGCTTGACCAGGTCTCTTTCCTAGGTCATGTCATCTCAGATGCTGGGATCGCAGTGGATCCAGCAAAGATTGATGCCGTACGTACCTGGCCAAGGCCGAAGACTGTTACCGACATCCGGAGCTTTCTCGGTCTGGCAGGTTACTACAGGAGGTTTGTTAGAGATTTCAGCAAGGTCGCGAAGCCGATGACCAGTCTGATGAAGAAAGATGCACCATTTCTGTGGACAGATGACTGTGAGAGATCATTTCAGCGCTTGAAGGACTCACTGACCACTGCACCGGTACTGACCATTCCAGACGGTACAGAGGGCTTTGAGGTTTATTGTGATGCATCCGGCAGAGGGCTGGGTTGCGTGCTCATGCAACATGGCAAGGTGGTGGCATATGCCTCACGCCAGTTGAAGAAACATGAGGAGAACTACCCACACACATGATTTAGAGCTGGGAGCTGTAGTCTTCGCTTGAAGATATGGCGTACATATTCACTCAGAAGGAGTTAAATCTTCGACAGAGGAGATGGTTAGAGTTTCTGAAAGACTATGACATTGATCTCCAATACAAAGAAGGGAAGGCCAATATTGTAGCAGATGCCCTGAGCCGTCGAGCACACTCACTCCATTCGCTAGTCTCCTTCTCCAGCTTGGTTGATGAGGTGCGAGAGGCTCAGAGGACAGATGAGTATATGAGAGAGGTCAGACAGAAGCTGACAGAGGGTACCTTTGAGAGTCAGAAATACGACTTCAGACTTCATGATGATGATCTGATCAGACTTAAGGGCCGATTATGCATACCACGAGGTAACACGGATCTGAAAGACCGTATACTTAGAGAATCACACTGTTCTTCAGTTTCCATCCATCCGGGAGCCTCTAAAATGTATAAAGACATGAAGAGATACTTCTGGTGGTCGGGGATGAAGACAGATGTTACCGAGTTCGTCTTGAGGTGTCTCACATGCCAGAAGGTGAAATTCGAGCACAGACGACCGGGCGGAATGGTACAGTCGATGCCAGTTCCGGAGTGGAAGTTCCATGATATCTCCATGGACTTCGTAGTTGGACTTCCACCTGCTAGGGGAGGTCTCAACATGATATGGGTGGTGGTGGATCGCCTTACCAAAGTAGCCCGATTCATACCGATGAAGGATACTTGGAAGGTGACCAAATTAGCTGAGTTGTTTGAGAAAGAAATCATGAGGCATCACGGCATACCAAAGACCATAGTGTCAGATAGAGATACCAGATTCCTTTCGAGGTACTGGAGAGCTACCAGAGAAGCGTTGGGTACAGAACTCAAACTGAGTACCGCGTTCCATCCTCAGACAGATGGTCAGACTGAGCGTACTATTCAAACACTCGAGGACATGCTGAGAGCATGTGCCTTAGACTTCCAGGGCAGTTGGATTGACATATTGCATCTGATCGAGTTTTCATACAACAACAGCTATCACGCTTCGATCAAGATGGCACCTTTTCAAGCGTTGTACGGTAGACCATGTCGTACACCGCTCTGCTGGGATGAGTCGAGTGAGACGGTCATTATAGGACCAGAGTACTTAGAACAAGTTAAGGCTGAAGTTCAGCAAATCAGGGAGAACATGAAAGCTGCTCAAAATAGGCAGAAGTCGTATGCTGATGTTCGACGACGGGACCTGGAGTTCGCAGTGGGCGACCGGGTATTTCTGCGAGTATCACCGATGAAGGGTGTATTCAGGTTTGGGCAGAAGGGCAAGTTAAGCCCGAAATTTGTTGGTCCTTATGAGATTACGGAGCGGGTGGGCCCGGTTGCTTACAGGTTGAATTTACCTGCTGAGCTGGGTAAAGTGCATGATGTTTTTCATGTTTCACAGCTAAAGAAATACATGCACCACCCCTCCCATGTGTTAGAACCTGAGAGGTTGACATTAGAACCAAATATGAGATCCGTGGAGACTCCTCAGAGAATCTTGGACAGTAAGACTAGGGACACTCGCCACAAGTCAGTGCACTGGTGAAGGTTCTCTGGTCTAACCAGGATGTCGAAGAGCCACGTGGGAATTAGAGGATAAGATGAGGGCGAAGTACCCTTCTTTATTTACTGACTAGATCGTCTGTATAGGTTACGGGGCGTACCCCTTTTTAAGGGGGGTAGAGCTTCCTCGCTTTTGAGTTAGGAAACGATCATGTTTGTCGTTTGTTTGGTTGTTTAAGATGTGAATTTGTGTAAGTTGCTACACTTAGGTGTAAGTTTGAGTTATGTATGATACTTATGTATTGTATTTGAGATTGACCTTTGAGTCTTGAGATGTATGAATGTGAACATAAGATGTGGTATTAAGATTAAGAGAATTGTGTACCGTGAATGGTTAAACACATGTGTGAACTTTGAGGGCAAAGTTCTTTTAAGGGGGGTAGATTGAAATACCCCAAACTTAGATATGGTGTCCAAATGATAAACTAAGATATAAGGAGGCTAAATAATGCCTTAGAAACATTTCTAATCAAAGAAAACATAAGGAAACACCAAAAGAGCAGTTTTGACAAAAACGTGCTCTAAGCTTGGAGAGACATGGGAGAGTACCCAAATATTGTCCTAAGACCTTAGTAATATCCTAATGGTCATTTTAAGTCAATTACCAAAGAAAACCAAGCTTGAAAACAAGTTAAAACACAAAATGTGCTTTAAGGAGTCTTAAAGCACGTTTTTGAAAAATTGTCTTGTAAATGAGTTTTGAATGGCTAAATGTCCATCATTACTCTTTAATTAATATGTGTACTATATAGTATCACATTTGGAGGTCTATATCAATGGGAAATCAAAAATTTCACAACAATGTGCCTTGTTTTTGATGAATAGTGAATTAATTAAGCTAGTTTATAACATAAGTCTATATAAGTGAGACATTTGGTCAACAAAGACTTAATTACCCTCATTCATAAAAGGGGGCCGGTTTTTGTAAGTGTGACTCACCACACTCATCTAGCTAAGCAATTAAGAGAGCAAATAAGTCTTATAAAGCATAAAGTACTATTCACCTTTTAAGATAAATATCACATTTTACTTACCTCTCTCCTCACTTCTTCATTCTCTCTTGTTTCACACGGTTTCTTGCTCTCTTTCTCTTCTCCATTCACGTACAGCTCAACTCCATGAAAGCTCCATCTTCCCTTGGCCACATCTTGCTCATTTTAGCTCCAAATCCAAAACAAAATACATACTCTTCTTAGTTAGCTCAAGCTCCTCCTTTCTATCTTTTCAAAACTTCAAGAGCTTCATTTTGGTGCCAAGTCAAACCACCATTAGAGGAGGAAATTCAAGTTTGGAGACTCCATTGGCATCTCCATTCTCTTAAGGTAAAGAAAGTGTAAGAAAATCTAGGTTTCCACCATTTTCTTCACATGTCCGAAAATATATGCTCATGGGACTCCATGTTTATGCCTTGTTCTAGCTTGCTTCTACTCTTCAAAGGAGAGAGGAGGTCCTTCTTGCTTCATATCCAAGTTTGTCTTGAGAAACCAAGGTAAAACAATCACATTAATACCTTAAAGCATATTTTTTTTAACCTAGGGTTTGTCCCTTAGGGTTAATGTGTTATCTAGTACTCATTGGAGTCATTGGATATTGGTTAGAACATTGGCAAGGAGATACACATTGGTGACCGAGATTGAACAAAGAAAAACCTAAGGAAGAAAGCTTTTAAGCTTGTAAAAGAACAAGGTAAATTACTTACCTTAAGGTGTTTTGTTGTTTAAGGGAATGGGATTTAGGTATGTGATGAGTTTAGTAGAGAGTTTACATTAGAAAAGGGTTATATAAAACCTAGGAGAAACAATGACTATACTTGTGAACTTGTGACTAAGGAGCAAATGAGAAAAAGAGATAGTTTAAGAATATCAAGGTGAAGTACAAGAAGCATTTTATTTCAATGGGAGCCTTGTTGAGTGTATTCGCAGGTTGAAGGCATATATATGTGGAAATTCAGTGGTTAAGATTATTGTCATTTAAGGTCCTAAGTGCCAAGCATTTTAAGTTTAAGCACTATATGATGATGTGGTGTGGTTTTGGTGTAAATTGGGTGTTAAGGTGTTGTGGTGAGAATTTAGTGATGTTGGTTGTTTGATGGAGAAAAACCATGTATTAGGTGGTATTATATACTAGAGAACCTATGGCAAAATTTAAAGGAGAGCTTAAGTGTTTAAGACATTCTAAGGGAATTTAATGACTAAGTGAGGTACTAGGATGTTCTAGAGATTGTCTTGGTGAAAAAGGGTGAGAATAAGGTGTTCTAAGGACTTATAATGACTTAGGCATTACTAGGAAGGATTTAGAAATCAAGAGAATGTATCTGAGTATTTAGGACTTAGGCAAATGTTGTTGCACAACTAGGAAGGGAATAATGTGTTGATGATGGAAGTTTAAGCTTGGGAAGGAACTTTAAGTAAATGCATAAAAGGGTTTTAGAAGGAGAAAGATGCTTGGGAGATGATGTTGTAGTAGTGAGGGAACATTATTGGCATAGTGGCTATCATAGGTATGAAACACCACTTAGAAAACCAAGGAGAAAATATCATAAGTGTAGGAATTTTGGTATGAAGTGAGTAAGTGTTTAAGGAGATGGAAAATGAGTTTTGTGGGATGTTGTATGAGGATGTAAATGTGACAAATGAAGTTAGAAGACATTATGAAGGTTTAGGAGAAGTTTGGTGAAAATTGGTTAAGTGTTTGAAGGCTTAGAAAATGAGTGTTTTGCCTTGTCCGAACATCCGTCCGGACATGGACGTTCGGACAAGCCCTGTTGCGTGAAAATTTCCAGAGTCTCGACTTGTGTCCGACCTTTGGAAGTCCGGACACAAGTTCGGACGTGTCCGCTTCTACTTTGAATTTTCCTCGACCCATGTCCGAACTTCCGAAGTCCGGACACAAGTTCGGACAGGCGTCTGTTTTCAGTTTTGAGTCTCGACCCATGTCCGAACTTCCGAAGTCCGGACACAAGTTCGGACAGGCGTCTGTTTTCAGTTTTGAGTCTCGACTTGTGTCCGAACTTGGGAAGTCCGGACACAAGTTCGGACAGGCCACTGTATGGACCAAAAACCTTGTTTAAGGTTAGGAAATGATGGGGATAATTAAGTATGGATGTTATGAGATTGTTAAGGACTTGTTTGGGGGTGTGATGGTCATTAAGTGGGAGAGTAAGTGTAATAAATAATGAGGAAATGATGCACTTAGGAGTCAAGTTAAAAACCATAAGACTTAGTGAAAAACAATGGGTAAAAGTTGATGTCTAGGAAAGTTAAGTAATTCTATTGAGTTGGATTGATAATAACCTAAAACTGAATCAATGTTCTAGGCTTTGTGAATTGGGACTTGGAAGGAGATAAACCAAACGATCGTCGACGGTGAACGGTACAGTCCTTCTTGTGACCTGCTTGCTAACGAGGTGTCCCTCGGCTTGTGTGCTATCTGTTTAATTGCTATGACTAAAACAAGATAAAGCATGCAACCGGTTATATTGTTCTCGTTGTGATTGTGTTATATGTACACCAACCCGCGAGACTTTAGATTGTTACTAACCAAGTTTAGTACTTACTGAGTTAAGAATAAGAGTTAAGTTTGATGGTTGTTGGTTAATGCCCGTTAGGGCTTAGCTAGCACATGGTGTTTAAGATGTCTACTAACTGGAACTTGAGTGAGGAAACCCGGGACCGACCTCCGGTCATGCATGCTAAGGAAAAAGGGGGACGGTATCTGAATCAGATCCGCCCTCCGCTTAAGGACTTGTCTTCGGACTTGTAGCCTAGGGTCGGTTGCCGGCTCAGCTACGCTGGACTCCCGTCCAGAGTAGGTGGCATTAAGATGGTGCGGTGGGATGACCTAAATCCCAGGTTCGAATTAAGCTACAACCAATCCCTTCCAGGAAAGGTTTGTATACTGAGGTTAAGATTAAGATTGAGATTAAGATTAAGGTAGGTAAGGAACTGAGATTAAGGAAATGAGGACTAAGGAGGGGGTTACTAACCCACTTGTTAAGGGAACGCTTGAGTCGTTCATTGGTTGTGAACTATATATGTTCATCTGTGGTTATTGTTATTGCACTTCATATTATGCTTGTGTATGTAATCAATTTCCATGCTATCGACAATTAGTCGTCGTAGCCCCGTTAGCTTGGGGGCCATGAGAGGGTGTACCAGCATTCGTGCTGACCCCCTCGGGGGCTATTTTTACACTTGCAGGTAAGAGACCCATGAGGACGCACTACGAGAGTAGGAGCGGTTAGACTTAGGGTGGGTTGTTTATTTTGAGTTCGGGTTGCGCCTGTGCACCCGACTGTTTAGTTTGAACTGATGTAAGTTTGAGATTATGTTTAAGATGTTAGTACTCGGTTGGTTGTGGTATTGTGAATGTTGATGTTTTCGAGTTGGATAAGTATTTTGGATAAACATTGTAAACGTTAAGGCCGGTATATTCTAATGATCAGACCGTGGCAAGGTCCAGGTGTTGTTTATTTCCGCTACGACGTATTCGATTAAGTGTTCAGTTTGCGATAACCACGATAGGCTTTGGATTGGGGTGTTACACGACCACACTAGTAGCGCAATAGCTGTCTAGCGGGTGTAAAACGAAAAGTCGACCGCACTAGTAGCGCAATAGCTGCCTAGCGGGTGTAAAGCGAAAAGTCGACCGCACTAGTAGCGCAATAGCTGTCTAGCGGGTGTAAAACGAAAAGTCGACCGCACTAGTAGCGCAATAGCTGTCTAGCGGGTGTAAAATGAAATGTGACCGCACTAGTAGCGCAATAGCTGCCTAGCGGGTGTGCAGATGCGTCAGATAGCGAGCAAATTTTGTGGGTATATGCAGATGATATGTGATGTGTGGTGATTAACCAATGTATTAATTGAATTAAACTCCCTGTTTGTGGATGTAGGTTTTGTGTGAGCAGACGGCTCCAGAGTTGTTTCAAATTTTGAGATGACTTTGGCATGTGGTGATGGCTCCGGTATGGACTGATGGCTCCGGTGCGGTCGGGTGGCTCCAGTGTGGTCAGAGGGCTCCGACATGATTCATGACCCCATTATGAGCAACGGCTCTGGGGTGGTTGGTGGGTTTCGATTTGTATTGAGATTTTGAGTGGAATGGTGGGTTGATGTGATTAGTGGACTGTGTTGTGTTTGACGTATTTTGATGTGATAGACAAATTCTTGGTCATGGATGGATGGCTTCGGCCCGGTTATGACTTTAGGGTTCTCTCATGATGGCTCCAGGATAGCTCGGGATGGCTCCGGGAAGGGCTATGAGATGGCTCTATTTGGTGATGGCGAGGAAGAAAGGGGCATTTTTTCTTTGAGGTGGTCGCACCCTGGGCGGGTTGCCTACGTACTCAATTTCATATTGAGATCAGACCATACGTAGTTCGATCTTTGTAGGCAAAGCCCTGGTGACGAAATGGCTTGTGTATAGTCTTGTGGTCTCTAGGACGGTCTCAACGTTTGAGGATGGCTCTCGCATGGCTGTAGTTTGGTTTTGGATATGATGTTGATGAGGCCCGATGACGATGGATGGCTCTGGGAAGATCGTCGTATGGCTCCGGATGGCCTTGGTTTTGATTTCTTTTGATTTTGAGTTGAGCTTCTATAGCGGGAAACTGAAGTCGACCTTCCACGAGACTACGCATGGTTCTTACCAGCCGGATGTTGAAAATGAAGTGGTTATGATGCATGCAAATGCTAACTGCTAGATACGATGCAAAATGTGTGTGCAATTTTTGGAGAGAAGGTACGGTCCTATCTCTATTAATATGAGGTTTACGAATATAAGACATCTTTAGTTTGATCTTGAGTGATTGTTGAGCTAGAATGCGTGAATCACTTTCCTCTCACGGAGGGATATGGGTCAATCTTTCATGAGTATGTCTGTGTGTGCAAATGGTGTGATGATGCTCTCGATGCTTGGAGCAGTATTTTCCTTAGAATTTCTTTCGAGGTTCTGGACTTTCCAATCCTTACAAGTTCCTTTCCTACAATAGGGTAGGTTGTTTATGATTTGGTGCTTAGACTGAAGATTCACTCGCACTCGTAAGACCTTGTGGGGTAAGGTCACGCTCATACGCTCATGGTCCCTTTGGTATGACAGGAAATGTTGATAACAAGTACTAAGCTTATGATTCAAGTTTCAGATCCGATACTTTCAGTTAACGCTCATTGACTTACGAGTCAGAGGTCTTTTATTGGGTTATAACGGGGCTGAGGGGTATGATGTATGTCACATGGAACTGTAGGATTTATTTGGAAGTTGTAGAGCTCTTGTGAAATAGAGGATAAGTTTCGCCTTCGCCATGCGTGGAATGATTAGACTGGTTTTAATAACCCCTTATCGGTTTCTTCGAGACATCATTGGTCCTTTTGGTGGATTTCTCCTTCTTGCCTTCTGGTGTATGGTTTGAACCTTCTTCTCTTTTTCTTTTCTTTTTTTGCATTTGGCTCATCAACTTTCTCAAGCATTCTTTGCTTTGTATTTTGGCTTTCAGCTTTGGAGTTGCATTGACTTGTTGATCTTCTTGAACGTTTTCGGTGTTTTTTTTTTTGGTGTTTGGCTTTGGAGTTGCCTTGACTCACTGATTTCTTCAAACATTTCATTTGTTGTTTTTGTGAAAGATGGTGGGGAGGGGCCATGGCTCCGGCTCCTTTGAGATCCTCTATTGCAAGGGCGAGTAAGTATATGTACGTGGGTTGGCATGTGGTGGAGTTCACATAAAAAGGTTTATCGTGAAAGGCTCAGCGGGGCTCACTAAGGGATTATGTACAGGGCAGTCAAAGCTTTTTGGTTTTGTGGAGGTTTTTATTCCTAAGTGCCTCGTCATTCTCATTAGTCAATGATTGTTTTCTTACTACTTCTCGGATCTTTGCATGAATCACAGTTCGTATCTTGCTATCAACATTGATCTCACTCTAAATTATGCCTCTCCATGTGCTGAAGGAAAGCACAAGTCGCTCATGGTTTTACCTTGATTGGCTCTCTCTACCTTCCCTCGTCGCTCAGTGGATTGTCCAATATCCTCATTCGGAATTCAAGGGAAAATACCGCTCTTCGCACACTACTCACTTGGTTTGTGGTGCTGATTTCGATTTGACCCATGTGTAAATTGGAGAATCGAGAGTTCAGTGATTCAAACATTCGATTCAACTAATCTCTCAAGATTTTTTCCCAAAGATGTCGTTTCGATACGAGAGTATGCAAATACAACTATCTACAATGCAATCTATTGTGGCAATATGGAATTACTACGTATAGGATGCGTGAAATGCTGAAAATGATGAATGAAAATGGTTGACTTCAGGTTTTGACTGAATGTTTTTTTTTTGTTTTTCCTTTCGGATGCAATGTATGCGTGGTAAGGCAACACCTAGTCTCACTTGAGTCGGTTCCAGTTGATGGTCTATGAAGCTCATCTCTCCATTATAAACTCTGAAGCTGGTCTAGCTGCTGGGGTCACTGTCAGGGTAGAGACTCTCAAGTGAGGCCGGGTTTGTGATTGGTTTTTGGAATTTGGACTTTTAGGGAGTGATAACTCCAGCATGGTGGTCCCACGGTATGACACGCTCTTTCCCTTTTAGTCACTGACACGCCTGGTGATTCTGAGTGGGAGAGGTTTGAACTCGGTTTTCTTTTCTATCCCTTTGAGATCGGGCTCTGGCGGTCGAGATATTGGGATGAAAGTGTGTGAGGTGTGGTGACAATGAAACACATGGTTATGCAATTTTTGAGATGGACACGACTCGTGAATGATTGATGGAATTGAAATGGCTGGAAGTGAAGTGACTCTTTTTTTGTGTGGAATGCGATGCATGTGTTTTGCGTTGTGCTCGGTTGCATTTGTTGGTGTTGTTTATTTAGGGGATACCTCCTCTAAATACCGTGAATTCTCGCCCCATAAAGCAAAGTTGATAAATGATATATAACTGTGAGGAGTCGTTCTTTATTCATTCTTCTCTTTATTTGTGCATGCCAAAAGAAACCAAGTTTTAGAAAAACAATTTTGAAAACGCGTGTTTTCAAAGTGGTGGATTTCCTCAATAGAAATTTTGATGCTCGATCATTCGCAAATAAAATAGGGGATGGGGAACCCTATACACATTGATCTAAATAAATTCAAAGAGAATGTGTAAACCTATACATGTAATCTATTCAGAAATGGACAAGAGAGAAAAGAATTCTAGGGGAAAACCTATACATCAATTCTAAAAGTCATTAAATGGGGGAGTTTGAGCTTAAAAACTTCTCCCGAATTCTTTTGCTTTGTCTTTGAGCTTCTGACTGACTGCTCAATCATCTTCGGGCTCTTGATTGGCCGTTCGCTCGTCTTCGGGCGTTTGACTGGTTGCTCGCTCGAGTTCAAGTTGTTGCAGCAAAGCAGTATTATGATCAAACAAAACGGGTTGGTGTTCTTCTGATTTTCAACAGTTTGAACTTGAACCGGTGTTGCTGATCTTCGTGTCGCTTGACTTGGGTTGGTACGCATCTGATTTTGTAATTGAACGGTTGGCGTCGGTCTTCATGTCGCTCGGCTAGCTCCACGGATTGGTGCGCCTCTGATTTTTAGCTCGATCCGCTCTGACGAGGGAGATGAGGGGTATTCTTGAGAAAGGAAAAGGTGAATGATCGAGCACAAAATCTTATGTGAAAATCCACCACTTTTGTGAAAACACGAAATGACTAGTATGCTCCATAGTAATGACCGCTGCTCTTGGAGGTGGGTAGAACTTCAAAAATAGCGGGTCACGACATGGGGACTAAATCATTTATTTTGAAATACGTTTATGAAAATCAACTTTGAAAACTGTTTTCAAAAACTATTTTGAAATAACGTTGGTGAAAAAATGTTGTTTGAAATTCGTTTGTAGATAGTAGGTTTGTAGAAAGTAGGTTTTCGAAATCTATTTATGAAAATTGTTTTGGAATAACATTCTAAAGATGAAGTGGCAAGATTAAAACCGCAAATGTTTATGAGAAAAATTTAGGTGGGATTTGAAATTAAACGAGCTCGTAAAACTGCTATAAGAGATGTGCAAAAGAGAATTCCAAACGTTTTGAAACAGATTGGTTTGAAAAAGTGGTTTGCACACATGTATAGCATAAAAGAAATCGTGGCTATGTTTGATGTAGAGCTGTAAGTGTTAATGTTGGGATAATCACCTTCCAGGTCAATCAATGATTCCATACCACCCGGGGAACCGTCGTTCCTTCACTGTTCATCTCTCGGGATTTATCTCTATTATGCCTTGTGGGGCACGTCATCAAGAAAGTCCGGAGTGCTTAAGTTCGAAAGGTCAGGATACCCAAAATGATACAGTCACACGAGCCACGGCCGGTGATTATCACAACATACCCACTTTTGGAAAACTTGGGGAAGTACTGCATAGGGTCGGGTCTCCCGTCGTTTGCACGGTCAGGTGTGTCTAAAGTCCAAATTATTCACTGACTACGTTGTGCCATGTATGGGTATCCGGTAAATACGGGATCCTCTATGGACGTGTAGCGTGACATCAGGCTTTAGAGACACCCGTGGTGCAGAGGAACAATGAAGAACTGAGCCCATGCAATCTTCAGGGTAAGATAGAAGGGTGGTCAGACAGGCGGCATACAAGGGGTGACTACCCGTAAAACCCGTCTTAGACACCGGATTAGGCAGCTGGACACTGAAGGCTCATGGTTCACTATATGCTGGCTTAGACTCGGATAATGGAGGGTATTTTTGGATCATGAGCCTGCAGGGCGTAGGTCGATGACCATCTTGCCCCGTGGGTTTAGTCATTTATATAAATGACCCAGCTCATGGGAAATCAACCGTGGACCGGTCGGGATTCCGTGACTCGTGGAAAAATCGGGTGACACAGAGGAATGCATGTCCTAAGCTACCCTCCCATGCACCCCGCAATTGTAATATAAAAGCAGTAAGTGAAACAAACGAAGTTAGCACCGACCTATTTGCTAAGGGTTTTATCTTAAAAGTGGTTCCAAATTGGTTGTTTATTAACCTAAAAGGAAGTTAGATTCATTCACACCTAAGTGCCTCTTTCTAAGTGTGAGCTAATTATTAACCCAATTGTTGCAATGTTTGTTGAGGATCTAATAAATCCTATCTGTCCTCATCAGATACACACTCAGAGTGTGGAGTAGAATAATCCTAGCGGCTTTGCAATGAATCTCTTGAAGGTTTTGAAAGAAGTGGGGAAATCCCGACAATTTTGAATGGAGTTCAGTCTTCCTTGAGTTTGAGAAAAACTTACTCAAGTTTTCCCCAGCGGAGTCGCCATTCTGTGGAGGGTGATTTTTCGGTATGAGGGGGGGTCTATCTAAATATGGTCTGACTGAGAAGCCAAGACCCTAGAAAATGCCATTCTGTGGAGGGTGAAAACCCGTTAATCTGGCAGCCCTCAAATACCTACTAAATCGTCCGTCTTTCCCAGAAAGCATAAGGGGAATGCTAGTGAGCACTACACCCGCTCTCAATGGGCTCCACGCGGACTTATGCCCTAACAGTGGAAATTGATTAGAGTCGCCACCTAGTTTGACCTACGATACTAGGAAGGAAGGGAAGGAGGGTTCTAAGAACCGTTGGTTGACTCTGATTGTTGCTTATGGATAGGGCTTATCTGATCAAGTCAGAGATTATATGGTGGGTTCGCACTGGGTTACACCCCTTAGAAGTGGCAACGACCAAGACTTTAGATTGGTGCCCGAGGAAATCTCGGTCACCAATTGTCGGGATTTCCTACTTTCAAAACCTTTTTAGAGAGATTCAGTTAAAGCCAAAGGATAGGATCGAATGAGGAGTGAGGATGATTTCGAAGAGTTGAAGAGTAGACTGGTCTTGGAGTTGGTTTGGTTGAAGTGCTTGAGAGGTTTTAATTGCTCTGAGAGATTAGAGGTTGTTTTGGGCCTTCACGGAATTTAAGAGGATGATGGGAGTTTTGGGGAGTAAATGGACATTTCGATCATTTTTGGTGGAGTCAAGGGGTATTTGGATCATTTGGCTGATTTGAGGAGTTTTTTTGTGTTTGAGAAGTTCGGATTTTGAAATGGTCGGGTTCTTGAGGTGTTTTGGGAAGTTGAATGTGTTGAAGAGCAGTTCGGGTTTTAAGGACGATTGAGTATGGAAGAGGATATCGGGTTTGCAGGTATTCGGGTTTCGAAGATGTTTCGGGTTTCAAATGACTAAGATTTAATCGGGAGTCCAAGAATCGGAGGTCCTATGGGAAGGGTTGGATTGGTTTATTCTGAATTGTCTCTCTTAAAACCGAAAAATCATTTTTTTGTTGTAAAAGGGCGGATAATCCCGAGGGATTACCCTATGTACCCCCTCGAACACGACACTTAATTAATGGTAAGTGCCGAGGCTCGAAAGATGGGGCAATGAATTTATGTCGAAAGATAGGATTCAGAGAGAAACACCATGAATGAGATGTTCTCAGTCGAACCCTAACAACGTCTTTAACTCCCGGGTTTTAAAACATTAAAAACCGAAAACAACTGAAATCGAGCAGAAGGGAGTTAGACGATTCTAAAATCCCGGCTGCAACTAGGAAGGTCGTTACTTCCCTAGCACCCCGCCTTGTAAAAATCTAGGCTGCAATTAGGGGAGGTTTGTCACCCTAATGCCCCGCCTAACGAGATCCAGACTGCGACAAGGGAGATTACGACCCTAGTGCCCCGCCTCGGATTTTTATTTTGGGAAGGAAGACAAGTGATGTTCTAACCATGGAGGAAATGTTTTTGAAGGGGTTTGACATTTCTTGCTCCCCAAAAACAATTTATTTGAGTTAAAAACCGATTTGAAAAATATTTTGAAGTTGTTCAGAATTCTCGACAAAGAAACACTGATTTTGAGAAATGTTATAGAAGAAAACTTTCTGTATATGCGAGAAGAACTTTCTGCGTTTTGAGAAGAGTTTTCTGTGATGCGAGAAGAGTTTTTCCTTTAAAATTCCACAAAATGGTTTCTTTGAAATTTTGATGAAACTTGAATAAAATGATGGTTTGAAATTCTGAGAAAAGAGATTTTCATTTTTGCATTAAAGTGAGTAATGACGAATGTTTTTTTGGATTTTTTGGAGTTTGAATGAGATTTACAAGTTGAGTTTGAATTGGACGGATTTGGATATGGATTGGATGGAATTGGATTGGGGCCGGGTCAAAATTCGGATTGATCAAAGTTGAACTGGTCAAACTTGGTCAAAGTCAATGTTCGGTGAAGGTCAAAGCAGGCCGGTCAAAATTGGATTGGTCAAAGTTCAAGTCAAAATTGGATTGGTCAAAGTTCAGGTCAAATTTGGATTGGTCAAAGTTTTGATCAAAGTTTCAGGTCAAGGTCAAACTGGTTTGACTTTTGTGGGCTTGGGCCGATTGTGGGCTTATTGGGCTTGGTCCGATTGTGGGCTTGTTCGGATTTGGGCTTGAATTGAGTTGAACTGGGTTTGGGTTGGTCATGTGTTTGAGCCTCAAGTTTAGGCCTCGAATTGGATTGGGCCAAGCTTTTAGATATTGAGTCAATTGGGACCTTATTTTATTTTGGGCCTGACGCATGCCTTGGGCTTGATTTAGTTTTGGGCCGAATTGGCCTGTGGGCCTGATTTTGAGTTTGGGAAAATTGGGCCTTGTTTGAGGTTGGACTGAAATTGGATTTGGACCAAAATGGGCCTTGGGTCTTTTTATTTGGGCTGAAAATTGTTTTTGGGCTGGGTTAAGTATTTGGGCCGAATTTGAGTGGGTTTTGGACTAGGCTGATGAATTGGGCCGAGCTTTGAATTGGGCCGGGCTGAGTAATGGGCCGAGTTTTGAATTGGGCCAGGTTTGGATTGGGAGAGGGCCAAGATTGGTTGGGCCAAGACAGTTTGGGCCAAGATTGGTTCTGGGTCAAGTTGGTTTGGGCCGATTGTGGGCTTGTTGGGCCTTTGTTAATTGGGCTGAAATGGGTTTAATGGGCTTTGGAAAATTTGGGAAGAAATGATTAATTAAATTGGGATGAATTTTGAGAAAGTGCTTTTATTAATACATGTTATTATAATAAGATGTGGTTTGGGTCTAGGGATTACCCAGTTTATTAGGTGGGACCATGGCTCACCTAAATCTTAGGGTTCACCCTCTATCCTAAGTCTTGGCCCTAAGGTCTAATAACTAGGGCTTAGTTAGAAATACTACAAGAGTTTAAATGATTAATTACAAAGAAACAGATGTAAGACAATATTTACAGGTTGAGAGAATGAAACAAAAATCAGAATGAACAGCAAAATCAAATTGGCAAGCAGCAAATGGCATTGCATTATTGGTCAAGTTCTGAGAGGTCTCTCTTGTTTATCACGTTAATGATCAAGCAAAGGTTCTAAGTCAAATCCTCTGTTAGTCAACTATACGGACATACTCATCACAACCTATTCAAATGCGTTGCATGAATTATAAAAAGTCATAGCATGTGAAGGGTACTCACGGCCCTATTAACAGATTATCGAGTGGATACAAGATAAATATTATGCAGATACACATGAAGCACAACACCTAGATCCAGAGATATCAAAGATTAATCAGTTGAGCTTATGTACCGCAACGAAGATGAGTGAGTCTCAAATCTGAGTCCAAATTTGTATTGCAGCCAGAGATATCCTGCAAGAGCCTAAACAGGCGCAAAGGGCATAAACGAATTAGGAAGTAAACGCAAGCAAATGTACAGGAAGAATGTAGAGAGGAAAAACAAAACCAGAAGCTCATAGAGGCAACTATCATCCTCTGTTCAGACCTGCCTAAGTTGCAAGATGTGCACAAAAAGGAATTGTCAGTGATGAAGTCATATTCAAACTGGAGTTGAATGAACGAACAGTGCAGAAGGAAAACGAGAGGGATAAACCCCTCTAGGCAGAAAATGAACTGAAACATGAGAGAAACTGTTATAGTCCTCAGTTTCTTCGAATCTGTAATAGACCGAATATAGCTAAACAAAGATGAAGGCATGAACATAAGTTCACTCTATCCATCGTCGAACAATCAGCAACAATAGCGGGGTTATACAAAATTGTCACTGTATATCTCTTTTCTGAGTCACAAGACAGATACCGAATGGGTACAAACTTCATAATCATCTATTCCATCAACATGGAACTTGTCCGCACGCAATGACAGAATGGATGGGTAGTATGTTGGCAAGAAAAAAAAGAATCAGAGACTACCGATATGGAAAAACAACACGGTAAGAAAAAAACAGAGTGGCATAAAAAGGTGGAACCCAAAATCCATCATTGACAGGGTGTCTCCCTTTTCGCATGAAGCAGTCCAGATTTCCCAAACAATCAAACCAACGCGGGTCTAGCTTCCAACGATGCTCATATGTAATGACTGGCAAAAATATAACAGGAAAATATAGTGAAATAGCCATGCAAGCAGAGGAAATGAGGGTATCGAAAACAAGGGTCGAGACGAATGGGTCGGCATGAACATCGGAAATACATTTCCGGTAAAACCACATCTCATACGCTCACATCTTTAGCCATCGCCAGTTTGGCTCATTTGGCGAAGAAATCAACATGAAATGTGAAGAGGGACAGAAACGAGTGGGAAAGAGTAGAACCAGAACCGCCGGAGGTGAAACTAGCCTTACGCTTTTCTGGCTTGGAGATGAGTCAATCAATGGAGACGATTTCAAACTAGGCAGTAGACTAGTGAAGGTTTGAAGGGAAGGTGGTGGTTTTCGACGGAGGAGGAAGTTCTTGGTCTCGATGGTGCTTTTGAAAATTCGAATGTGGCTGGAGAATGAAATAAAACGTCATCGAGATCGAATCGGAAAGGTTTTGAGTTCTTTTGTTTATGGCGATTGTTCATGAAGATCTGGAGAAGCGTTTGGGTTTTCCGAGATGAAAAAATGGAGATGGGATGAAGGAGAGTGGAGACGGGAGTAAAACCGAGAAAGAAGATGATCGAGGGAGGACTTGAGACCAATCAAGAACGAGGAAGATGGGAGTTGTCGGCTGGCTAGTTCTCCTCCTTCTACAGTAGGGTTTTTAGTCTGTCTTTTTATAAACATGAACTTAGGGTTTCTTTTTTAATCTAGGCATGGGCTCTATTCAGATATATGAGTAAAAGAACATGGACCTCGTAACTGTATTTATTCATCTAGTCCAGCCCAGACTACAACAAAAGAAAACGAAAACAAAACCACCAGAATGCTCCAACTGGGTTTCAAAGATGCGACCCATAGCCGGTTTCATCCATACACTAACCAACTAAACTATGCCAGAACTTGGTATGATAATGCGAAATATGAACATAGCAAGTCTCTTGCAAGCTGAAGCAAAAATAAAACCGCACAGAACTCTTTTCCAGTTTCGAACCCGAGACCAATTGACTTCTCAACGGGCCTGCTAACCAGTTGTGCTAATTCAGAAATCAATATACAAGAAAGAGTAAAAACTACTAGAGTTTTAAATCGGACTGAATGGATCTACATAAATGCAAGCGTTTATAATGTGAATGTTCAGTAAGACAAAAGAATTTAATCTAGTAAAATGAATTGTTGTTGGAAATTCGTTTTCACAAAAGCATGTTTTTATGAAATTCTTTGAAAAAGATTATAAAGTGATGGTTTCGTTTTGGCACGCACGTCAATACGTTTTGACAAAGAAAAGCGACGACCCCTCTTATTGTGTTTCGTGTTCTAGAATTTGCTTTATGGGGTGAGAATTTTTGGTGTCTACAGTTACAGTATAACATAAAAGCTGTCATTTATTGTGCATAAAAGTTGTCACTTATTGCTATCATTTGCTAAAGTCGCTTAACATGCAAACTCAGGGGGAATCATACTTAGGGGGAATCTCTCAATCTTTTTAATTTCCAAGAGATGTTCATCTAGTTTTTTTTAAAAGGTATGGTGCACCCCACATCAAAAATGTGTGGCTAGTATTCCAATTGACTGCATGCAATCTACAAACATTCATGTCCAAGTGTTTGAAGATTCTCAGACCTATTGATGTTCAAAACTAAAAGAAGATGCGAATCCAATCGAAAATGAAGATGGAGAAGTGCCTAGCTTTTCCACCTCCATTTCCATCCATAAGTCATGAAACTCATCAACCGGGCGATCTGGTACCACTTTATCTTCATATAGTCCCCTATGCCACCATATAATCGACTAAGGTTCCTCTTATCCTCCTCATACAACTATTCTAGAAAACCGTTTTCTTCATTCAAGGTCATGAAGTGGGCCAGTAATTCGTTAATCTCCACTGGACTCTACTTCGTGGCAGCCTCACTTAACTTTTTAGCCAATTTCTTCAACCTCTCTGTTTCTGAGTTCTCATTCATCCTTTCATCTGTATCTGCCTATGTCTCTTTTGTATCATGCTTTTCTTCTTCTGTCTCTTTTGTATCAGTAGAAGAATCATCATGATCGTCGGTACTTCCATCTTTAACAGAGGTAACAACTGTTTTAGCGAATTGGAAATTTCTGCTCAGGTACGTAATATAAGTACTTTTGTGTTTGAATTGGTGATTTTAACTATTTGCGCATGTTTGGATAAGTTTAAATGGTGTACTTAATTGCTTTTATAATTTTCGTGTGCAGCTTGTTGATTTCTTCTCAATACTTATTCACAAGCCGATCTCAAGTTTGTCAAGGAGGGGGCGCACACATGTGTTGAAAGCACTAAATTGATCAGAAGAAGTCATGAGTCATCTATGTTTTCTTTTTTCAAATGGTTGTATTGTACATGTTATGATCGAACTTGAACCATTTTTAGTAGTTTGGTTAACTAGCTAGTTACAAATGTTGTAGTTGATCGATACTACACTTAAGCCTATGTGCGCTGGTATAATATTAATGCAAACATAGTATTGTTGTTGATCTATTAATTAAAATTCACCAGTTAGGTTGATCTGGTATATATAATACAAACAGGTTTTGAATGATTATGTGATTTTAATTTTGTGTTATGCGCAGGGTAATAAATTGTATAAAAATTAAAATATAAAAAAGGACCATATAAGAAATGCTTATATGTATAAGCGATTCTTATACTCTTGCGCCAAATGTCAGAAAGAACGCTTATCAATATAAGCGTTTTTTATAAAGCTTCATAAAGAACGCTTATATTAAACTAGCGTTTTTTATAGTCAGACATAAAGAATGCTTCAATGTGAAAGCGTTCTTTATGCCTCGTAGGTTCCCTCCACCTTACCCACTTTAAAAAAAAACGCTTTAGCGATAAGCGTTCTGTTAAATTAATGTATAAATAACGCTTATAACACGTTCTTTAAGAGGCTCGACCATTTGCGTCGCCGGCATAAAAAACGGTTATAAAACGTTCCAAAAGACAAATAAAAACGTTGGTTATTCCTTTTTTTCCAGCAGTGTTAATACCTTACATCATTTCTCATTCATCTTGACCATGCTTAATTCTTCCTAGACAACTTTCATCTCCATTAACCAAATCCACTCATTACCATCAAAGTTATATAAACTAGATCATACTTAAACCATCTCCTTTACTCTAGCTACTCAAAATTCTCAAGGTTATATTCTCTAATTCATATCTAAATCATCACAAGACATTATACATCATTTTCCTACAGATTTTTAGACACCTCAATACACCTCTCATACCACAATCTTGGTGTGTTTTATTCACCCATTGAACCTCCAATTTCCTCCTAATCAACTCTGAGTCATCCTCAACCTCAAGAACACTTTAGTTTAGTCATTTCTACCAAAATATCCTTTAATGATTCCTAGTACAACCTAGGTCATAAAAACTCACAACTACAACTAAAACACTTGGTTTCTACTCAAATTTTGTCATTGCCTCTCTAGTATATTATCATGCCCATGTGAATAGTTTCTCTCCTCTAATCAACACAAGCTAACTAAATCCCTAGTAGATGTTCTCAAAACACCAATTGCACCTAAATACATTAATTCATATTACAATGCATAAACCTTAAATTGCATAGCACTAAGGCTCTTAAATGACATGGCTTTTAGGCCCTTAAATGACATAAACTAAACACTGAATTTTCTTCATTTAGCTATAAACCTGCATTTACACACATCAATCCCATGGCAATTAGAGATATTCTTATAACTCACCTTATGACCATTTTACTAACTTACTTACCTTTGGCTCTTTAGTCACAAGTTCACAAGTATGATCATGTTATTTCCTAGGTTACATAATCCATAATATAATGTAAGCTCTCGGCTATAATTTGTACCTTTCTAAACACCATTCCCTTAAGACATTAAAACCACATCAAGGTAAGTCATTTACCTTATGTTTCCAAGCCTTTTCACTTTCTCATTTCCTCTTTGTTTCTTTATTGAATTTTGGCCAAGGGGGGTTCCTCTCTTTCTAAACTTCTAATCAATGTTCAAATAAGGTAATCAGTGCTAAGTAATATACCTAGACTCATGGAATTTACTCTAGAGTACTAAGGAGTGCTTAATGCACTAAAATGAATGATTACCTTTGGAGTCTTAAGATGGAATTTGGTAAGGAATCAAAGGAAGACCTCCAATAGTCTCATGAAGATTGAAACAAAGCTAATTCAAGGAGTAAAACAAGGCCTCATGAGAAGTCAATTTCGGCCATGAACAAAAATGGAGGAAACCTTTAATTTTCAAGCTTTTCTTACCTTGAATCAAAGAGAGTGTTAACTAGCTCTTGAATATGATTTTTCTTCTTTAAATGGAGCTCCTTCAATGGAGTCCAAATTCAGCTTTTGGTGTTTTGAAAAGAGATAATTGTAGGCCTTGACTCAACTAGCACAAATATATGCTTATTTTTGGATTTGGAGTTTTGTGTTGACTTGGCCAAGCCATGGAAGATGAAGAACAATGGGGGAGGAGCTCTTTTACGGTTTGGAGCAGAGAGTACGAAGAAAAAACATTGAGGGGAAGAAGAAATGAGAGGAGAGAGGAGGGAGGTAAGGTAATGTAGATATTTGTTACTTTCTGTTAAAGTAAATAGTGAATTTACACCTTCCTTCCTCTCTTGTAGAATGCTGGCTCAATTAGGTGGAGACTCACCTTATAAAACTGTGCCCCCTTTGATATTTAGGGATTGGTTTGACCATTGACCAATTAAAGAAGTCATACGACTTAAATTGTTACTATTTAGACACTATTCATAATTAGTGCACAAATTTGTGAAATTTTTGTAATCTCTTTGATTTAGGCTTCCTAATGTGATAATAAGTTGTACACATGTTTATTAAGGTGTATAATTGGTCAACTAGCCACTCAAAACTCATTTCCAAGACAATTTCTCAAAAACATGCTTTGAGGAGTTTTAAAGCACAATTTGTGTTCTAACTTGTTTATGAGTTTGGTTTTCTTTGGTAATTGTTTTAACATGTTCTATAGCATGTTAATAAAGTCTAGTAATGACTTTGGGTCATAACCGAGGATACACAAGGTCTAGAGCAAGTATTTGCTTAAATTGCCTTTATGGTGTTTTCCATGGTTTAAATTGTCTACCAATGTTTCTAAGGCATGCTTTAGCCTTATTACATCATAAATTTATGTTAATTACCATATTTAGGTTTGGGGTATTTCAGTTCGTGATTAATTATGTCAACACGTTAATTAACGTACTAATAACATTATTGTAGGTGTCACAACTTAGGATTGAATCCTAATAATCTCTCTCATTAAATCATAGGTTTAATTATATATATGTAACACCCCTACCACTAATCAAACCATTACCTCTTAAACTGTCTCATTTACCAATACCAAAGTAGCGGAATTCTTCCTCCAAACGGTGGGAGATACAATGTCGTTAGTCACCCACGTGACTAACAAGGCCAAATCCAAACAAAACAATACAATATCGGTCTGATGAGTTAATATACCGGGTACTCAATATCAAACAATACATTCCGTAATCAAATCACAATCCAAATACAACTTCAATTCAATACTATACAATTCCCAAACTTTGCCGATAACATTTCGATCTTACAATCCAACAATTACAAAAAAAATACAATATTCCTTAATCAACTACTCATGTTTACACAGACATCCCCGTCCTACACTTGAACGGTATTCGGCTTCAAGTACCTATAAAGTAGATACGGTGCCCCTAGGGGCTCAGTAAATTGCTAGTATGAAATTCGCATACCCCGCGTGCTAACGGGGGTATGCCGACTACTTGGTCGAGAACATGCGATTCATTTTAATTCAACAATCATGCTCGCATTCAAAGGCATTCACACAAGGAATACAACAGCAACTAACACAACAAGTTTGTTAGTTAGTATTGACTTACTCTTAGGCCTTGAGGGTTTCTACCTAACTATGACTTAGTCATTTATTCCTTATCTTACCCATTCTCTTGGTTACTCTTACTCAAGATCTCTTATTCTCAATCTCAATCAAGTTCTACATTTCTCGGACTCAATTCTCAACTCTCAAGTTCTCAATCTTAATTCATAATCTCAACTCTCAAGCTCAATTCTCAATCTCAAATACTCAAATCTAAATCTCAAATTCTCAATCCTCAAATGGATATATTTTAAGTCATTACCCATGACCTCCGGGCAGAGTCATACACAAGACTCACCACCGGGCTTTCAAATACAAGTCTTACTTCCCCGGTTTCGACCCTACTCTGGTTCTAGCATGGTGGGAACTGGGAAGGTTCGACTATCAAGCGGAACTATACACTTAGCTCCTCAAATTCTCAAACGTCCGTTTATCTACCGGACTACTCAATTTCCCAAATACTCCTCTCTCGGAGTTATATTGTAATCATATAGATTAGCCTAGAAGTATCTCTCTCGATATCATCTAATAGCTTAGGAAATTTTCTCAATGTCTAGTATTATGAGATTTAAGGGTTTCCCCAACTTATCGATTACTTTTTATGTTCGGGACATTTTCTCAAATTAGGTCGGATCTTCATATTGTAGATCGACTATCTTTTAAAGAAGTTTGATGGTCTCTTTTATCTCTTTTACTTTCCTCATAAGTTCATATCTTTGAACCATCGTCATCCTCTAATTAGAGGTTCATTATATTCTTCCACCGTTATTTGTTCTGTGGATTATTTCAATTCGGTTCTCTAACCATTATCGGGAGTTCACTAATCCCGTACAGCTCTCTCACGTTCTAGTGAGTTCATAGGTTTGCATTATCGATATTCTTGATTCGATAGTTTTCGTGTGTTTTCACGTATTCGTTATTTTGCGAAACAACTCTTTCTACGAGTCACTAACCAATCGTTACTCAGTTATGAGTCGGACTATAGCACTTAGTTAGGCCACATATTCATACAAGGTTGGTTAGTACACAAGCAACATGCATCAAGATATACAATCAAGCAATAGGTCATTTTCATGCTTTTATCTTGATTAAGGTGGCACACAAGCACACAAATCAGTGTAGCCACGTTAGCATACAGGGCATGAGAAAATCATACCTTTCACCATGGGTAACTCTACCATGTCACCTTACATTCCTCGGGTTGTTCTCGAACCACTGATAACATTCAAGTGGTTTTATTAACATTAAGGTATTACAATATGTGAACGACTAGTACACCCATATTTAACCCCGTTGTCTCGTTATTCCTTAGTTTTGTTCATGTGCTCTTAAACTCACAACTCCTCATTCACTTCTCAATCTTGTTTTAACTTCTAAGGACATTTACATGTCACCAAACAATTCATAAACTGTAACACCCCTACTGCTAATCCTCTGATTATCGCTTAATCACCTCGGTCATTAACCTAATCGCAACGGAAATCCAAAACATTCAGCCGGTGATACAACGCCGTTAGTCATCCGCACAATTAACAAGGCCTAATCTACTAACATTTATGGTCTGATAAATATGATTACCAAGCTTTCTTAAAATACATCCCATAACAACTCCGTCACAACGGATTACCGAGTATCTAAGCGCATAATTTAATTACATCAAGTCTCGACTCCAATAAGGTTTTATAGTTTCCAAAATCCAAAAGGAGTGTACTACATGGTACACCGGCTAGACAAAAGGGGCTCCACGCCCGTGTACAACTTAGTAAACTACCAAAAATTATAACTATCCAAAAGTATAACAACTCGGTCGCTCCACGAACCTCAACAATCTCGGGTACCTGGAAAAAATAAAAACAGTGCCCCAAGGGGCTCTGCAAAAAGCTGCATATGAAATTTGCATACCCCGCGTACTAACGGGGGTACGCCGACTACTTGGTCGTATACATGGAGTTGATTTTTTTCAAACAACATGCTAAATGAGTACATGGCAAACATACAAGATAGCACACCACATATAATGTGATGCCCCAGAATTTTTTTTCTATTTTATTTTACTTCTTTCTGATTCGCAAAGGAAGTTTGGGTTATATTGTACTCTTATATTAGAATGTCTACGACATTCTCCTAATATTAATATATTAGCTTGAGAAAGGAGGGTTACATTTGTCTTCTTTCCTTTTGTTATTTATTATTTTCTAAAGGGAGGGATTTATTAATCTATTTTTATTTCCTCCCTCTCACTCATTCTAATTCACGATCAATTAGTCTCTCTTCTTCATCTTTCTCATCGACAGTTCTATCGTCCATCCTCTTCGCGTATAACTTCTTCTCCCTCTACTCATCCTTTTCTTCAATCTCTCATTCCAATAATTCAATGGTGCTACTGTTTCATTATTCGAGTCCGTGAGATCTCTAATTGACGGTTTTGAGTTCTGATTGATGTTTCATCGTTTCCCTCTCCGTCGTTGGTCTTCTCCCAATTTTGATCGAGTGTTCGTGGTCCAAGTAGAGATTCAAGTGGAGGTTCAAGAAGAGTGTTTCGTAGAGTCCGCAGCGATTGCTTTGCTTCGGATGTGAGGTAGGTGGTATATGAATTCGGTTGTGTACATTCAACCACGAGGATTTCTGGTTTCGTTTTGTTTTCTGTATATGTTTATGTGCTCCTTTGATTGTGATGTTTCTGGATTGATTTTGGTTGCTTTTTGATGTGTTAAAACCCTGTGGAAATGTGTTTTCGATAGGCTATTTTGCTACTATAAGTTATGTATGTTTTGTGGGGGATTTGTGGCTTGGTTTTGGCTGATTTCCGCAAGTGATTTTGTAGTTTTCGCAGTGTCCGAACATGTGTCCGAACATTGAAGTTCGGACATCATGCGCTGGCAGATTTTTAAACTCTCGGTTTATGTCCGAACATGCAAGGTCAGACGCATGTTCGGACAGGCCTTTGTTTTGCATAACTTCTTCGTTTGAGCTCCGTTTTGAGTGCCGTTTGCGGCGTTGGATTCCTCTTTTCGAGTAATATCTGTTTTGACATGTTTTGGCATGAGTTTAAGTATATTTTTACTTGAAAGTCACCGATAACCTTTTGAACTCTGTTTTGCTCTGTAAGTGTGCTTCAGCCTCTGATTTCAGTTTTACTTTGGCTAGTCCTGGTTTAAGATTTTTGTTTCAGCTATGATTTGGTTTTTGTTGTGTTAAGGCCTTGTGCTTTGGTGTGTGTTCTCTGCAACACCTTCTGAACTGATTTGTTAAGCTTCTGTTCGTTAAGCTTCTGTTTGTTACGCTTCTGTTTTGGGACCTAGGTACTCTACTTCTGAGCCGTGAATGGCTGGGTCGAGCTATTCCGTGGTATACCATGTAGACGACATTCTGAGTGTGGGTCATGCCCAATCTGTTCTGTGGGGTTGACGAACCCTTTGGCCTTGGGGTCATTTCTGCGTTGTCGAGGGATCTATTAGATCCATGGGTCTTCGACCCTTTTTGAGTATTTGTGCTTGGTGCTGGAGTCCCACTTCTGATTGTTAAGTGTTCTATTTTCCGGTTGCTCTAACTATTCCTGATTTTTTACAGACTGCTTTGTGCTTTCTATTTTCTAAGAGCCTCTGGTTTATTAAGTGATTTGTTTCAGTCTACTCTGTCTGTATTTGATTTGAGACGGTCTGCTGTGTGCTTTCCGTCTTCTGAGAAGTCTCTGGTTTGCAAAGCTTTGACTTTTTGGTTTGTCTTCTGCTACACCTGATTTGACAACACTTAGCTCTCTCTGTTTTAGACCTCTATATGTTGGAAGGTCTTCCGCTCCGATCTCTGCTTTTGAATTTGCTAAGCTTCTGATTTCATTCAGCTTTTGATGTGGTTAAACTTTTGATTTTGTTGAGCTTTTGTTTTGGTTGAGCTTCTGGATTATCAAGTTTTTGTTTCTGCCTTCTTCCTCTAAGGCCTCTGTTTCTGATTTTGCTATGCTTTCATATAAGTATAAATGTATGTTCAGATTATGTTTTGAGCGTGCTCAGCTGATGAAGTTTATCACCTGCTGAGCAATAGTTGTGCTCACCCCTATATCCGTCTGATTTGTAGGTCTTAGTTCGTGTTTGAAGATTCGGCCTTCGCTTTTAGTTTTGGATTTGATTTTGTATTTCGATGTTTGGCTTTGTGGCCCTTTTTGTATTTACTAGCTTCCGCTATTGTAAACTATGTATACAATTGTAATTGCTACATGTTAAATAAATGGTATTTTGTTCAGTTTTGGGATTTGCTAGTGTAGCCTTGCGTGTCTTAGGTAATAAGCACGCGGCGTGTAACGGTCTCTCATCCAGGGTGGTTTTGGGGTCATTACATGTACAGAATGTAATAAGGAAATAAATCACTTTCGTCAAAAATAAGGCCATGAGATTCTCTTCTCAAATTCTAGCCTTAATTCACGATTAGTTAGTTTCTCATCCGGGTTAATCGGATGTTCTTAACTCTTATCTCTTGATCGTATGAATCACACTAGTCATGATCATGGCTTTACCATTCTCTTGCTCTTGCTTACTCGTTAAGTTAAGTCGGTTGACCTCCGGGCAGAGATAAACAATCTCACCACAGGGCTTCAGTGTGGCTTACTTCCACGGGTTGCGACCATACGGTTCGGAACCATGGTGGGATTCAGAAACAACCTCTCTTGCTTCTTCATTCTCACGCGTGGCCGAATCTCTATCGCGCTCCTCACATACTCCAATTACAATTTCTCAAAGTTAGAATTGTTACTTAGTTAGGAATTTGTGAGAAAATCATCCCTTCCATACTACTTGGTTAGCACACTTCATACCAAGGCAATCAGACACTTCATTCATAATCATATATTTCATGAATTATACAAACTATTGGGTTAATACAATACAACTAGAACAATATAATACCAGTACAATTAAGTGCATTAAAAATCCAATTCGTACATTTATCTTATTTAGGTGATCACACAAACACACAAGTCAGGTTGCTAAGGTAGCATACGGGGCATGAGAAAATCATACCGTTCACCGTTGTACTTGAACTCCGATTTTCCTTCGGTGTTCAACTATTCGAGTCCTATAACATGTTTGGAGTTGTAAGGTCAATGATCTATTATTGACGTAACACATTCCTTCCTTAATACTTCCAATATACACTTACTAGTTCTTGCAATTCATACTTGATTATGATAATCATTCTTTTCTCATTATTTCTTAACCTTGCTTTCTTACTCATGTACTTACTTTCTTACCATTATTGCTCCATTAATGATGTACTACTATATATATACACATATATATATATGTATATACATATGATTACTATGATTATTTTTTTTTGTATGACTTGACCGACCTTACCCAGGGTCGGCCCCAAGGTCGGTCGAAGTTAGTGAGTTACGTCCCTGGAAAATTCAGACCCGACCGACCTTGCAAGGTAGGTCCAAAGGTCGGTCCAAGTCAGTAGGTTTCTGGTTCTGAAAATTCATGACTCGACCGACCATGCAAGGGAGGTCCCAAGGTCGGTTGAACTCAGTGGCTTCTAGGATTACATTTTTACGACTCGACCGACCTTGCCAAGTTCGGTCCCAAGGTCGGTCGAAGTCAGTACACTTCCGTCTTTGCAAATTTAGGCTCGAACGACCATGCCAAGGGCGGTCCCAAGGTCAGTCCAGCCCAGTATACTCATTTTAAATTCCGTTTTCAGCTCCTTTATTTACCCATTGCTTCCCTAACATTTACCAAAGCATTCCCAACATGTTTAACACTCATTTTGATGCTCTACACTCTCCTAAACCATCTACTAAACTCATTACTTATTTCTGAGTTAACTTACACAATTTTTTTCTCACTTTCATTTCGGCACTTATTCTAGTTTTCTTTCTTCAATGCTACAGATTTTTGTTCTAACTTCTACCATCCACTACTCCCTCAACCGACACCATTTCTAGCATTCAAAATGCATTATCCTATCCATACTCTACTCTATTACCTAACTCTTTCTCAAATCTGTTTTTAAGGTGATTAATCACTCACAACAGATAACAAAACACACCTAGTTATTATATAAGTCATTCACTTTCCTTAAACACTTAAGTCTTCTCATTTCTAAATAAAATTTGATAGAGTTTCCCCTATAATTTTCACTTTGCCCACATACCATTTCATTTCACCACTTATTCCAACTTCCACATCAATCTCACACTAACCATACATAAATTTTTCTGCACATCCACATTTATTTCCCAAGGTTCTCCCAAGCTTTTAATCATCTTTTAAAAGCTTCAAAACAGTTTAATTATCTTCCTCATTACACTAAAACATAGGTACTACTCCAAGGCATGTACATTACTTGTTTTAGGCATTACAAATCTGTTACATTAAGGCATTCAAAACTAGTTCATGGTAAGAACAATTACCTTGTGTTTCTAGTTTTTCCTTTTCTTCCCTTCCTTCTTGCTTTCTTTCTTGTTCTCTCCTTCTTCATCCTTGTTCTCGGTTCCCCAATTCAATAATGCTACAGCCATACATACCCCATACCAACTTAGAAACTAATCTCTACTAGCCTAGAATTTAAACACACATTATGGGTTAAAAAGAGGGTATTTACCTTAGGCCTCTTGGTGGGACTTTTGGGCAGAAAAGAAGCAAGGTTCCAGCTCCAAAATATACACCAAAACCGGCTGGAATGGAGGAAAGAGGAGCATAAAAATCTGGAACTCTTGATATCCAAAAGAGGCTAGAAATGGTAGATTTTTAAACTTCTTTTTACCTTAGGATGACAAGGGAATGAAGGGGCTTCAAATGGTAGTCTTCAAACTCCAAAATGAGCTACAGCCATGGTGGAGAAGTGTGAGATTTTCAACTTTTGAAAGATGGAAAATGAAGCTCAAGAGGAGAGGAATACAATGGTATAATTTTTGTAGAATTTGGACAAGGTTTGAGCTTCCAAAAATGGAGGAGAAGGAGAGTGCTGAGTGAGCTTCTTCAAATCTCCATTACCAGTTCGAGAAGGAGAAAAATCAGAGGGAAGGAGGAGAGAGTACGATGGAGAGTAGAGAAATAGAGGAGAGAGAGTAAAAGTGAGGTAAGTGTATTTTTTTCCTCTTTCTCTTACTTTATTGTTTTGTCCTTTTGTTACTAAAAACAAGTTAAAGAGAGGGAGGGCTGAGTTAGCCGGCCACCACACCCACACACTACAGATTTAGTTTAAAATTTACAAAGGGGGACACATTAGTTTAGCTTTATTACATTTATCACCCCACAACTTCTAGTTTTTACATTACTCACTAACCGGAGCCCGTTTTCTGGAATTTTCTCGTTTATTTGATTTTATTGGTTTTAGACCTTCACTAATGTCTAAATATATACATTCAATTGACTAAAATTATTACGGGTTTATTTAAGCCGCTTAATGTCATGTTTTCCCGGTTTTCTTGAAAAAACGCGCTTTAAGGTTCATTTGTGCTTTTAATCCTTTTTAAGGATCCGTTTTCTTCGGGAATTGTTCTCTAATGTTTATTTAGGCATAATTAAGCTTCTAAAATTCTTATTAGCCTAATTAATCACTGTTTTTAAGTTCGGGGTATTTCAATCTACCCCTCCCCCCTTAAGAAACTTTGCCCTCAAAGTTGATTAAAGTTAATCAATTACTATCTTACTCATTTGACATCTCAATTGTCAAATATCATAACTCAATACCACCTCACAGAATCTCTGCTCTGTTGACAAGGTGTTTGTAACACCCCTACATCTTACTTCACAACTAACTGAAATCGCAGCGGAAATAAACGACTAAACAATAACTAAACGTTTCGGTGCTACAATGCCGTCAACCACCCACGAGGTTAACAAGGCAGAATAAATACAAGTGTACCGGTCTGATGATCAGACTCCCGAGCATAGAAATAAACCATAATTACATCATATACAATACCGAGTATTTAAATACATTCCTTCACCGTAAACTGTCAATATACCGCCATAGTAGTTTCAACGGGATCAAAATATAATGCCACGGGAGCACAGGTGCATCCCGGGCTCAACATCCAAAATAAACCAAAGTACAACTGCAGCCTAGATCCTACAGCCACTCTGGTTCCTCGATCCTCATCCTGCAGTAAAAATATGGAGCCCCCGAGGGGGTCAGCAACCCTGGGCTGGTATGGTTAACGCGCAGCCCATCGGCTACCGGGATACGCGCAACTAATTTTCATGATAACATGGCATTCATTTTAAACATAACATACATAACATAAGTGCAATTATTATTGCATAGCACAACATCACTTACACAGTGGAAACTCTTTCCACAATAACAAACCAAGAAGGTGAAATAACATAAGAGCCTAGAGAATGGTTCGCCCTCATGTTAAGCTCGTTACACACACTCATTACCGTTCTGTTATTCGAACGAGTAACTTAAGTCACAGATGGTTCGGATATAGTGACCCGAACACACCACACAAACACTTGTTCCCACTAAACCGATCATAAGTTAGAATAGGTAAGCATTGGAGGAAGCTAGCGGGAGATCGAACGCCAAATTAAGGAGAACAATCTTAACAACATAAGAGTCGAATCTGATTCAGATATCTACTCTTAACTTACATGCATGACCGGACAACCGGATTCCTCAATTCCTAGTTAGCACTTGTTAGAAGTTCACGGTGGAACTTAACAAACATTACACAACAGGTGGTAAGTCATGTTAGACACACACAAGGGAAATGAGTCACACCATAACATCACAATAATATGAACAACGGTAAACTCATTACATGATTAAGTCTTATAGTGTCATAAACACACAGAAAAACAAACAACACATAAGCCGGTGTAAACCGGTGGGCAACAGACTGCAAGAAAACCATACCTTGGTCCTTGCTTCGATTGATTTCCACCATAGGTCACTCCTATACATGATTAATAACGTCGGTTAATTATTTATTTAACTTGAAACTTACTAAATGTTTAACATGATTGTATGACATGTTTTTAATGCCCAACTAATCCTTCATTACCTTCATTATACCCTAGGGGGCTAACTACATTTGCCACATCCTTTACTGTTTTTTTTATAAATTTTGGTCTGTCCGACCCACCGTCCGGCCCACAACTGGGTCGGACCCTTCAAGTGATTTTCGGGTTTGGAAAACTTAACTTGTCCGACCCATGTCCGACCCAACCATCTGGGTCGGACCATTCCAGATATTTCATCGCCCTTTGAACATACACGTCCGACCCATGTCCGACTCACTCGACTGGGTCGGACCATTACAGAACTTTCACCGCCTTACCAAACAACCATGTCCGACCCATGTCCGACTCACTCGACTGGGTCGGCCCATTCCAGAACATTTACCGTCCACCAAAACATGACCGTCTGACCCATGTCCGACCCAAGCCCACTGGGTCGGACCGTTCCAAAACCATTTACTGACGTCTAACAGAGGCTGTCCGACCCAAACTTGGGTCGGGGTCGGACCCCTGGGTCGGACACCATCAAAACTTGCCCAAACTTTGTCAAATCTTCACCATACTTCTCCTAAACCCTCTTAATGTTTCCTACCATTATTTGGTACCCTCAAACCCTCATACAACATCCATAAAATTCATTATCTATCTCCTTAACACTTACTCATTCCATACCGAAATTCTTAACACTTATGTTATTTTCTCCTTGGTTCTCTAAGTGGTGTTTCATACCTATGACCATCTCTATGCCAATAATGTTTCCTCACCACTACTACAACATCTCCCAAACATCTTTTCTTCCTAAACAATTTCTTAAACATCTTCACAAGTTTATAGCTTCTCATGTAACAATCCACTTCATCCCTTTTTCACCAACAATACACAAGTCCTAAACACAATCTCATCAAGAATCTTGAAATGCCCCAAAGCATTCTTTTGCATTCAAAATCCTCTAGAACATTACCTAAGCCCTTTTTACATCATTAAACACCTTAATGCATGTTTCTTTCACAAGGAAAGCACTTAACCATTCTAAACATTTCTTAACTTATCAAACTCATTTTAAACCTTAGAACTTCTTGTTTGTTACCTAAATTTTGACATAGGTTCTCCCAGAACATTACTAAACCAAAACACATTGTTTTCACCATCAAACAACCAAGAACACTAAAAATCCATCAAACACTTTCTTATACACAAACTTCACACATATAGCACTACATCACGATATAGTGCATAATTTAAATTGCATGGCTCTTAGGCCCTTAAATAACATGGCTCTTAGGCCCTTAAAATGCATAAATCATAAACACTGAATTTCCACAATATATTTGCCTTTGACCTGCAAATACACTCAACAACACATATGCCTTTTACTAAGCCCTTAAGAGCATTCTTCTAAATCACTTCCCATTGGCTCCTTAGATCATTTTCATAAGCAATACAAGCTCATTTCTCCTAAGACTTTAAACCACCTTAGGTTAGCACATTTACCTCTTTTTCCCTCACAACTTCTTTCTTGTTTCCTTGTTTAAATCGGTTAGGTATTTGATTCCTTGTCAACTACTAAACAATATACAATCAATGTAATGAGTATACACGCCTTATGCTTCATCTCATTGTAAACCCTAGGTTTACATTATTTCAAAAACATTAATGTAGTTGCTTTACCTTGGTCTTTGAAGAGAGTTTGAATATCTATCAACATAGGACTCCACCTAGTCCATGAAAGGTTGGAATGAAGCTAAAACAAAGCCATATAAAGAGCACCTTCAATGGGCATTTTCGGTCAACAACAAAACATGGAGGAAATGAAGTTTTTATTTGAGATTCCTTACCTAGAAGCAAAGGAGAGCAATAATATGGAGAAATACAAGCTCAAGCTCCTTCAATGGTGGAACTCCATGGCACCGAAATGGTGGTCTTGAAGTTTTGAGAAGATAGGAATGAAGAGCTTGATGAGACTAAGAGAATGGTGGTATTTGTTTTTGATTTGGTTAAGTGAGCTAGAAATAACAAGAGGTCAAAGATGGAGTTTGGTGTGGTACTATTGCAAACCGTAGAAGAGAATGAAGAAGAGAGGTTGAAGAGAGCTTGGAACCGTGGGAATGCAAGGAAGAAGGGAGAAATGAAGGTAAACTTGCTTTTAGAAGATATTTGTAGTTATAAAGTAAATAGTACTTTAGTTAGTCATCTTTATTTACTTAACATGTTAACAAGAGAGTGGTGAGTCACCACACTTAAGAAAACCGGCCCCCAATAGTACTTAGGGGTATAATAGTCTTTATTTGTCAATTTAATTACTTATACAAACATATGTTACAAACTAGCTTATTAAAATCACTATTCATAAAAACAAGGCACATAGAAGTGAAATTTTTGATTTCCCATTGATATAGACTTCCAAATTTGATACTATATAGTACACAAGTTAATTAAAGAGTAATGATGGACATTTAGCCATTCAAAACTTATTTACAAGACAATCTTTCAAAAATGTGCTTTAAGACTCCTTAAAGCACATTTTGTGTTTTAACTTGTTTTCAAGCTTGGTTTTCTTTGGTAATTGGTTTAATATGTTAATTAGTATATAAATAAGGTCTTGGTAAGTTCATTAGGTCTTAACCAAGCTTATCCCAAGCTTAGAGCACATTTTGGCTCTTATTGACCTTAAAACACATTTTGTGTTTTCTATCGTTTAGATTTGTTTACTAATGCTTCTAAGACTCTTTTTAGTCTTGATATACCATATTTAGGTGTTTAAACAACATAATAAGGTTTGGGGTATTTCAATCTACCCCCCTTAAAAGAACTTTGTCCTCAAAGTTCATACTTCCCTATATCCTAATGTTAGAACACGGGAATACATATAAACAATACTTCCATAAGAATATTAACAACACACTTACATAACATTGGACACAAGGTCCATACAACATAACATCGGGTACGTAACATTGGACACAAGGTCCATACAACATCATCCACATCATTCAGACACAACGGTCTGTAATATTACAACATAACATAGACGATGTATTTAAATACACGTCGTACTCACATAACCGAAACGGATCTACCCCCCTTAAATAGGGGTACGCCCCGTACCCTATACATACAAACACTAAGAAGTAAACAATGACGGGTACTTCGCCTTCATCTTATCCTCCAGCTCCCAAGTGGCCTCCTCAACGTTCTGGTTAGACCAAAGAACTTTCACTAGTCTCACAGACTTATGGTGAGTGTCTCGAATCTTAGTATCCAGAATCCGTACCGGAGTCTCCACTGATCGCATGGTCGGCTCTAAGGTTAGCCTTTCAGGCTGAAGCACATGAGACGGATGAGACATATACTTCTTCAACTGGGACACATGAAATACATCATGTACCTTGCCCAGCTCGGCGGGTAGATCGAGTCTATAAGCTACCGGGCCGATCCGCTCCGTCACAACATAAGGCCCCACATATTTTGGGCTCAACTTGCCTTTCTGGCCAAAACGAAATACTCCCTTCATGGGGGATACTCTCAAAAATACCTGATCGCCCACGGCGAACTCCAGGTCACGTCTGCGCACATCTGCGTACGACTTCTGTCTATCCTGAGCTGCTTTCATGTTAGCCCGGATCTGGCGAACTTCTGCCTGAACTTGTTCAAGATACACTGGTCGTATGATGACCGTCTCACTCGACTCATCCCAGCATAATGCCGTGCGGCATGGTCTACCGTACAAAGCCTGGAAGGGAGACATCTTGATCGAAGCATGGTAACTGTTGTTGTAACTAAACTCGATCAGATGTAACTTATCAATCCAGCTGGTCTGAAAGTCAAGTGCACATGCACGTAACATATCCTCAAGTGTTTGGATGGTACGCTCACTCTAACCATCTGTCTGTGGGTGAAACGTTGTACTCAATTTCAGTTCGGTACCCAGTGCTTCTCGCGTAGACTTCCAATACCTCGATAAGAATCTGGTATCTCTGTCAGATACAACTGTTTTCGGTACCCCATGATGTCTTACAATTTCTCTATCAAAGAGTTCTGCCAGTTTTGCCACTTTCCAGGTGTCCTTCATCGGTATGAATCGAGCCACCTTGGTCAGTCGGTCAACAATAACCCAAATCATATTCAGACCTCCCCTTGTAGGCGGAAGCCTTACTACGAAGTCCATAGAAATGTCATGGAACTTCCACTCAGGCACTGGCATTGGCTGTACCATACCACCAGGCCGTCGGTGCTCAAACTTGACCTTCTGGCAAGTGAGACACCTCAATACATAATCAGTAACATCTTTTTTCATTCCAGTCCACCAAAAATATCTTTTCATACCCTTATACATCTTTGAAGCTCCAGGGTGAATCGAAGTAGTAGAACAATGGGATTCACTCAATATGCGCTCCTTCAACTCAGCGCTACTCCTTGGTATACACAATCGGCCATTAAGCCTAATCAGGTCATCATCGTGGAGTCTGAAGTCGTACTTTTGACCCTCGAATGTGCCATCAATAAGCTTCTGCCTGATCTCCATCATATACTGATCCGTCATCCGAGCACTCCGCACCTCTTCAACCAAGCTAGTATGAGAGACTAGCGAATGGGGAGAGTGTGCTCGGCGACTCAATGCGTCACCTACCACATTTGCCTTACCCTCTTTGTATTGTAGATTAATGTCATAGTCGTTTAGAAACTCAACCCACCTTCTTTGCCTCATGTTCAACTCCTTCTGAGTGAACAAGTACTTTAAACTTTTGTGGTCCGAATAAATTGTCACACTTACCCCATACAAATAACGTCGCCATATCTTCAGCGCGAAGACAATGGCACCCAATTCTAAGTCGTGGGTAGGGTAGTTCTCCTCATGCTTTTTCAGCTGTCGGGAGACGTAAGCTACGACCTTCCCGTGTTGCATCAACACACAACCCATACCTCTACCTGATGCGTCGCAATAGACCTCAAAACCATCTTGACCGTCTGGTATAGTCAGGACAGGTGCAGATGTCAGAGCATCCTTGAGACTCTAGAAAGAACTCTCACTGTCGACTATCCACTCGAATGGTGCATCCTTCTTCATTAAGGAAGTCATCGGCTTCGAGACACTGGAGAAGTCCTTTACAAACCTCCTATAATAACCTGCCAGACCGAGGAAGCTCCTGATATCGGTAACTGTCTTCGGCCTAGGCCAGGTGCGCACTGCATCTATCTTTGCCGGATCAACAGCGATCCCGGCCTCAGAAATCACGTGTCCAAGAAAGGATACTTGGTTCAGCCAAAACTCACATTTCGAAAACTTAGCATATAACTGATTCTTCCTCAATGTTTGTAACACATTCCTCAGGTGGCTTTCATGCTCACCTCTCGATTTCGAGTACACAAGAATATCGTCGATGAAGACTACCACAGACTTGTACAACTGATTTTGGAACAAGCAGTTCATTAAATCCATGAACTTCGCTGGTGCATTGGATAAACCAAACGGCATAACTGTAAACTCATAATGTCCATACCTAGTTCTGAATGCTGTCTTCTCGATATCACTGTCACGGATGGCAATCTGATGGTATCCGGATCGTAGATCTATCTTAGAGAATACTGATGCTCCCCTCAACTGATCAAATAGATCGTCGATGCGTGGTAAAGGGTAACGGTTCTTCACCGTAACTGCATTCAGTTCTCGATAGTCAATACACAGGCGGAGACTACCGTCCTTCTTCTTCACGAAGAGGACCGGCGCTCCCCATGGTGAAACGCTAGGGCGGATAAATCCCTTGTCGAGTAGGTCTCTCAGCAGCTCTTTGAGCTCAGTCATCTCTGCTGGAGCCATACGATAGGGCGCCTTCGCAATTGGTCCGGTACCCGGAACCAAATCAATCTCAAACTCCACTTCCCGTGCTGGCGGCATGCCCGGCAGTTTCTTAGGAAATACATCAGGAAACTCCGACACTACCGGCACATCAGGACTAAACTCTGGATCTCTCTCCATGTCCTGGACATAGCAGATGTATACATCACTCCCTCGTCGTAGTTCACGACACATAGCCATGGCGGTGATGATCTGAGTCGAAGGCTCCCTAGGCCTCTAGCGGTAAGATATTGTAACCCCAGATGGACTCCGAAGAAGCAGACGATGCTCGGCACATAGGATTCTACCCTTGTACCGCTCCAACTAGTTCATCCCAACAATCACATCAAAACCAAGTCCGTCGAACTCTATCAAGTCGATCGGAAATTCTTCACCTCTAATTCTCACAACAACATCTCGGTGGTAGCGGGTACACCTGATCCGCTCTTTCGACGGGAGAGTGACTAGGAAGTCTGGCATCTCATCACCGTCTAACCCCAACCTCTTCACAAAGGATAGCGAAATAAATGTATGAGAGGCTCCGGAGTCGAACAAGATCAAAGCGTCCACGCCATTGACTGGAAAGGTACCGGTGAGGATCGTGCCACTCTTGCCGGCTTCTGCCTCATTGCAGACACTCAGTATACCTCCCTTTCCGAGAGCACAGCCTAATTCATTGGCAACTAATAAGTATTGGGTAACAACACGGTTTATATACTTCAACAACTTCACTTATTCATTAATACACTCTTTTTACATCATACGTTGGTTTACACTGCTAACATAACTAACACATACATAACTTCCTTAACATATACAGGCTTAACACATTACATAATTAAACAAGGCTTTAAAACTGTCTGAAGGTCAAATTCAAACGTCCAGGTTTCATGTGTGTGGCATTGATCACTGCCGACGGTGCGGTATTCAGTTTGATCATTCTGATGCCATGATATAGCATCCTTGACTACCCACCCATGATTAACACATCTCCTGACTTTAGTACTAACTTCTTTGCAAGATCAGCACGCTTCTACTCGCCATATATAAATACTACGGTATCACCAATGGACCAAGACACCACGGGTACTCCCTTACTTAGAGACTCGGGTGACTCGTCCTTATCTTGGTGTAAACCTAATCGTCCACCTTTCTGGTAGAAGTTCACAATACACAAATCTGCTTTAACACTTGGAATTGTGTCCGTTTCAACTTGCTGAGCAATTCCCACGGTGTGGTTAACAACCGCAATGAACTCCTCAGGTATCATCGGTACATTTGCTCCATCTTCAGCTCGTACTTCTTGATACGTCTTGGTGTAAGGGTTCCAGTCCTTACCCATGCCAATCATCTTCAATCTCATTCTTGATCCGCTAGGGTATTCAGGTGTGTAGAAACCTCCAGGTGTTGCTCCAAGTTCATTGCATCGTCTGAGGATATGGACTTGTGCTTCCGGTGTCAGGTATCCATTTAAGAGTATCATACCTGGCTGGATAACCTGACATTGCTCCATTGGGAAGTCGGTGATGTTGATGGTGGTTTCTTCAGGGTTTGGTGTGGGTGGGATTGGATAACATATATTGAAGGTTCCTTTAACTTTAGAATTACCTAATTAGGTGACTTTCACACTATACTTTAACTCTTTACTTACATGATAATACACTTGGACTCACTAGTACACACATGCATGAAATGCGGTATGCAATCACTTATTACATTCAACAGTTTAGGTGGTACCTGGTCTAGAAGAGGGCCCTGGCGCCTCAGACCGGTCCACCACATTCAGGGCGGCCTTGCCGGACCCCGACCCCTTCCCCTTCGGGGAATCAGTGTGCCTCTGATCTGTGGGTGGCTGGTTAGCCGTCTTCGGGCCATCAATAGTCGCTGTGGCCTTACCCTTCCACTGCCCCTTGGGCTTGTTGACTCTGCTGTTGGGGTTCTGGTAACACTCGTAGTCACGGTGACCCCACTTCTCGCAGTAACGACACTGTACGTCGTTTCCCTTGCAGTCCTTGCCGGGGTGGTCTCCGTTACACCACTTACAGTAGTAGTGGCGCTCCGGTCCAGAACCCGTGCTAGCTGCTATCACAATACACAATCAATACTTATTTCACAACTTAACAACATACACTTCAACTTGTCACACATGATTAAATAATTACCCTTAGGTGGGTAAGAGCGTAGGGGTTTCGCCGCATAAGCATATGTGAGCTTCAGTGGCTCCTCAGCTGTGGTGGTTTGGGGTTGGCCCTTGTCACCCTGGTGCTGACTCTTCTGGGCTGGGGATAAGGTTTCTTCTTCTTCTTAGAATTTCCTCCCCCGTACCCTTGCGGACTCTGGCCCTCGCTCATGGCCTTGCGCTTGTGCGCATTCTCTTCGTCCCTCAGACGGACGGTGATCTCAACCTTAGCAGCGGCATGATAGCACTCCTGAATTTAGGATGTCAGTCATGCCCCGCAAAACATACTCACAAACTCACATTAATACTCACTTATGGTTTACACTTATTCACATCACACTTCTTTTAAATTACCTGCAAGGTAGTATACTCAGCTGGCCCCATCCCATAGCGAAGACGGTGGCTGAGACTGTTGTAGAAACGGTTTACCAGCACCCGGTTCGAGTATCCCAGGTCCGGTAACAGGTGGATAAGACCGGTGAATGCAGTGTAGTACTCATCAACCGACATCTTGTCCCCCTGCCTCAGACTATCCAGCTCCAGACGCTTGGCCTCTTGAACATGCACAGGGTAGTATTTGGCTCGCAGTAGAGCCGTGTACTCCCTCCATCCAAACTGAGGATCCGCCATCCGGTCCTCTCTCACAAGCTTCCACCAACTCTGTGCCGAACCCTTCAGGTAGTAAGTGGCAAGACGGACCTTGGCCCCAGTAGGCACATCCAAGGTCTGGTAGGCGGTCTCCAACTCGGAGATGTACGCCTCCAGCTTACGTGGGTCGGTCTCCCCATGAAATGAAGGGGGTCTAAGATCTGCCAATGCCTTGACCCAGTTGGTCTCTCGTGGCGGTGGCGGTGGTGGTTGAACTTCGGGCTGTTGCCCCTGCTGAATTGCAGCTACTAGTTGTGGAACCATTTGGGCTACGGCGGCCGCTACAGCTTCGGCCATAACTTGAGCCGTAGTATTTTCGCCCTGGTCATCCGTATCTCCAGTACCGCTTCCGCGGTCTCTACCTCGTGGTCTACCTGACATCTGAATTAACATAAATACTTATTAGCACTATGCTTACACACTTATCAGTTACAACGGTTAGGACGTTTTCCCGACAACAAGGTATCTCCACACTTAGTTATTGGTTAACCTTTCCATAACTGCTCACTTAGGTAACTGTAGTTAGGTTTCCTAACTCGGTATTTTCCTAAGCTCGGTATTCTAGTCATCAGAGCGATACTTCGCTCTGATACCACTTTTTGTAACACCCCTACATCTTACTTCACAACTAATGAAATCGCAGCGGAAATAAACGACTAAACAATAACTAAACGCTTCGGTGCTACAATGCCGTCAACCACCCACGTGGTTAACAAGGCAGAATAAACACAAGTGTACCGGTCTGATGATCAGACTCCCGAGCATAGAACTAAACCATAATTACATCATATACAATACCGAGTATTTAAATACATTCCTTCACCGTAAACTATCAATATACCGCCATAGTAGTTTCAACGGGATCAAAATATAATGCCACGGGAGCACAGGCGCATCCCGGGCTCAACATCCAAAATAAAGCAAAGTACAACTGCAGCCTAGATCCTACAGCCACTCTGCTTCCTCGATCCTCATCCTGCAGTAAAAATATGGAGCCCCCGAGGGGGTCAGCAACCCTTGGCTGGTATGGTTAACGCGCAGCCCATCGGCTACCGGGATACGCGTAACTAATTGTCATGATAACATGGCATTCATTTTAAACATAACATAACATAACATGTGGCATAGCATTATTATTGCATAGCACAACATCACTTACACAGTGGAAACTCTTTCCACAATAACAAACCAAGAAGGTGAAATAACATAAGAGCCTAGAGAATGGTTCACCCTCATGTTAAGCTCGTTACACACACTCATTACCGTTTTGTTATTCGAACGAGTAACTTAAGTCACAGATGGTTCGGATATAGTGACCCGAACACACCACATAAACACATGTTCCCACTAAACCGATCATAAGTTAGAATAGGTAAGCATTGGAGGAAGCTAGTGGGAGATCGAACGCCAAATTAAGGAGAACAATCTTAACAACATACGAGTCGAATCTGATTCAGATATCTACTCTTAACTTACATGCATGACCGGACAACCGGATTCCTCACTTCCCAGTTAGCACTTGTTAGAAGTTCACGGTGGAACTTAACAAACATTACACAACAGGTGGTAAGTCATGTTAGACACACACAAGGGAAATGAGTCACACCATAACATCACAATAATATGAACAACGGTAAACTCATTACATGATTAAGTCTTATAGTGTTATAAACACACAGAAAAACAAACAACACACAAGCCGGTGTAAACCGGTAGGCAACAGACTGCAAGAAAACCATACCTTGGTCCTTGCTTCGATTGATTTCCACCGTAGGTCACTCCTATACATGATTAATAACGTCGGTTAATTATTTATTTAACTTGAAACTTACTAAATGTTTAACATGATTGTATGACATGTTTTTAATGCCCAACTAATCCTTCATTACCTTCATTATACCCTAGGGGGCTAACTACATTTGCCACATCCTTTACTGTTTTTTTTTATAAATTTTGGTCTGTCCGACCCACCGTCCGACCCACAACTGGGTCGGACCCTTCCATTGATTTTCGGGTTTGGAAAACTTAACTTGTCCGACCCATGTCCGACCCAACCATCTGGGTCGGACCATTCCAGAGATTTCATCGCCCTTTGAACATACACGTCCGACCCATGTCCGACTCACTCGACTGGGTCGAACCATTACAGAACTTTCACCGCCTTACCAAACAACCATGTCCGACTCACTCGACTGGGTCGGCCCATTCCAGAACATTTACCGTCCACCAAAACATGACCGTCCGACCCATGTCCGACCCAAGCCCTCTAGGTCGGACCGTTCCAGAACCATTTACTAACGTCTAACAGAGGCTGTCCGACCCAAACTTGGGTCGGACCCCTGGGTCGGACGCCATCAAAACTTGCCCAAACTTTGTCAAATCTTCACCAAACTTCTCCTAAAGCCTCTTAATGTTTCCTACCATCATTTGGTACCCTCAAACCCTCATACAACATCCATAAAATTCATTATCTATCTCCTTAACACTTACTCATTCCATACCGAAATTCTTAACACTTATGTTATTTTCTCCTTGGTTCTCTAAGTGGTGTTTCATACCTATGACCATCTCTATGCCAATAATGTTTCCTCACCACTACTACATCATCTCCCAAACATCTTTTCTTCCTAAACAATTTCTTAAACATCTTCACAAGTTTATAGCTTCTCATGTAACAATCCACTTCATCCCTTTTTCACCAACAATACACAAGTCCTAAATACAATCTCATCAAGAATCTTGAAATGTCCCAAAGCATTCTTTTGCATTCAAAATCCTCTAGAACATTACCTAAGCCCTTTTTACATCATTAAACACATTAATGCATGTTTCTTTCACAAGGAAAGCACTTAACCATTCTAAACATTTCTTAACTTATCAAACTCATTTTAAACCTTAGAACTTCTTGTTTGTTACCTAAATTTTGACATAGGTTCTCCCAGAACATTACTAAACCAAAACACATTGTTTTCACCATCAAACAACCAAGAACACAAAAAATCCATCAAACACTTTCTTATACACAAACTTCACACATATAGCACTACATCACGATATAGTGCATAATTTAAATTGCATGGCTCTTAGGCCCTTAAATAACATGGCTCTTAGGCCCTTAAAATGCATAAATCATAAACACTGAATTTGCACAATATATTTGCCTTTGACCTGCAAATACACTCAACAACACATATGCCTTTTACTAATCCCTTAAGAGCATTCTTCTAAATCACTTCCCATTGGCTCCTTAGATCATTTTCATAAGCAATACAAGCTCATTTCTCCTAAGACTTTAAACCACCTTAGGTTAGCACATTTACCTCTTTTTCCCTCACAACTTCTTTCTTGTTTCCTTGTTTAAATCGGCTACGTATTTGATTCCTTGTCAACTACTAAACAATATACAAGCAATGTAATGAGTATACAAGCCTTATGCTTCATCTCATTGTAAACCCTAGGTTTACATTATTTCAAAAACATTAATGTAGTTGTTTTACCTTGGTCTTTGAAGAGAGTTTGAATATCTATCAACAGAGGACTCCACCTAGTCCATGAAAGGTCGGAATGAAGCTAAAACAAAGCCATATAAAGAGCACCTTCAATGGGCATTTTCGGTCAACAACAAAACATGGAGGAAATGAAGTTTTTATTTGAGATTCCTTACCTAGAAGCAAAGGAGAGCAATAATATATAGAAATACAAGCTCAAGCTCCTTCAATGGTGGAACTCCATGGCACCAAAATGGTGGTCTTGAAGTTTTGAGAAGATAGGAATGAAGAGCTTGATGAGACTAAGAGAATGATGGTATTTGTTTTTGATTTGGTTAAGTGAGCTAGAAATAACAAGAGGTCAAAGATGGAGTTTGGTGTGGTACTATTGCAAACCGTAGAAGAGAATGAAGAAGAGAGGTTGAAGAGAGCTTGGAACCGTGGGAATGCAAGGAAGAAGGGAGAAATGAAGGTAAACTTGCTTTTAGAAGATATTTGTAGTTATAAAGTAAATAGTACTTTAGTTAGTCATCTTTATTTACTTAACATGTTAACAAGAGAGTGGTGAGTCACCACACTTAAGAATACCGGCCCCCAATAGTACTTAGGGGTATTATAGTCTTTATTTGTCAATTTAATTACTTATACAAACATATGTTACAAACTAGCTTATTAAAATCACTATTCATAAAAACAAGGCACATAGAAGTGAAAATTTTGATTTCCCATTGATATAGACTTCCAAATGTGATACTATATAGTACACATGTTAATTAAAGAGCAATGATGGACATTTAGCCATTCAAAACTCATTTACAAGACAATCTTTCAAAAATGTGCTTTAAGAATCCTTAAAGCACATTTTGTGTTTTAACTTGTTTTCAAGCTTGGTTTTCTTTGGTAATTGGTTTAATATGTTCATTATTATATAAATAAGGTCTTGGTAAGTTCATTAGGTCTTAACCAAGCTTATCGCAAGCTTAGAGCACATTTTGGCTCTTATTGACCTTAAAGCACATTTTGTGTTTTCTATCGTTTAGATTTGTTTACTAATGCTTCTAAGACTCTTTTTAGTCTTGATATACTATATTTAGGTGTTTAAACAACATAATAAGGTTTGGAGTATTTCTGTGTTCACACACAATACAATGCAAGCATAACTCAATGCAAGCACAATTCACAATTACAAGCAACACTCTTCAACCAACACTCTGGTTGTTACACCTTTTTCTCAAAGTAAGGCAACAGCTAACTCGAAGCAATGCAAAAACAAAATGGCTCTACCCCCCTTAAAAGGGGTACGCCCCGTACCCTATAGATACTAGACAATCTAGTCTACAAATAAAGCTGGGTACTTTGCCCTCATGGCGTCTTCTAATTCCCAAGTCGCTTCCTCGATGTCGTGGTTAGACCACAAGACTTCACCATCCGCACGAACTTGTGGCGAGTGTCTCTAGTCTTAGTGTCAAGGATTCGCAATGGAGTCTCGACATATCTCATTGTCGGCTCTAGGGATAGGTGTTCAGGCTCTAGAACATGAGAAGGATCGGCAATATATTTCTTAAACGGATTACACCCATGTAACCTACAATTATGTCATCAATGAAACAACAGGTTCAAGGTGTTTAACTCATATGAGGTATTCTAGCTCCCATGTGGTCTTTACCACCATGTGATCTGACTAAAGGATCCTACTCATGTGGTGAGCTCTTATTAGAATCTACACATGTCTCTTATTTGGATTCAATTATAGCCTCTCAAGTCATAATACCTGTACTAGATAGGGATATATATGTTCGATTAAGAGATGTGGGATACATCATTTCTTTCCCCGATTTGCTAGGTATATTGAACTTATAATACATAGGCCCACTCGCTCCATAAAGATGTAAGACCCAACGACTTTAGGGTTCAGTTTGCCCTTTTCTTTGTTCTTAACGCATTGTAATATAATCATGTGTTAGTAGCAAGTTCTTGCTGACCTCGTTCCAATGTGACAGTGTTCTACACGATCTTTTCATAATTCTGGAAGTAGAGGTATCTTAATGGGTGTGTGAAATACCCCGAACTTAAATATAGTGATTAAGATTATTCTAATCAGTATTTAAGGGCCTAATAATGCTTAAGTAATATTGGTAAGGAAAAATAAATCCAAAAGAAATGAAGAAATGCTTAAAAAGCGAAAAACACTAAATAGGCGTTAAATAACCATAGGAGGTATGAGACCTTGGTTAGCGTATTATATGGATTCTAAGGGCTTAATAAGACCTAAATAATATATGGGAACAACTCCCAAAGAAAACGGATCCAAATAATGTATTAAAACGCTAATAGAGCTTTAGTGCACGTTTTTCGAGAAAACCCGAAAACGTGACTTTAAGTGGTCAAACGAACCCGTAAAAATTATAGTTCATTAAATAACTATAAAAAAGCATTAATGGAAGCTTAATAACCAATAAAATTAAAGAAACGAGAAAATTCTGGAAAATGGGCCCGGTTAGTGAATAGTACCAAAACCGGGTAAATTAACGAGCATTTTCTGTATAAGACAAAAAACGCCCCAGCCTAATTAATTGTGAGGGCCAGTTTTTATGAGTGTGAGACACTCTCACACACACACAAGACTAATTAATACTTTAATGGGTTGAAAAGTCAAAAGTAGAAAAGAAAAGTACATAAAGTAAAAAAATACTCTCTCACCACTCACTTTCTCTATTCTCTCTCCTTCCCTTGCTGCCTTCCCCACCGTGAGCTCTCATCCTCCCCTCTGTCCAGCGACTTTTAAGCTCTCCAAAAGCCAACAATGGCTTCCTCTCTTCTCTTGCTTGCCCAAGCTTCATTTAAGCCCCAAATCGAAAATAAATTGCATATTCTTCTTCCTCTCGCCAAGGGCAACATTTCTATCCTTTCGAAATTTCAAATGGAGGAGTTTGATCTCCATGGGTGTGCTGCACTTGGAGCTTGAAGACCACCATTAGAAGCATCATCATCTCCTTATCATTTTGAGGTAAAAATAATCTTGAAAGCTCATCTATTTCTAGCCCTTGTAGGCAAAACGAAAATTTCCAGATTTTGAACTCCTTGTTCCCTACGCTACAGTAGATTTTGGCTTCTCCATTGGGCTAGGAATATTACTCTCTGGCTAACCAAACACTCACTCATTGGTTGAAGGTAATGCCCTTTCCTAAACTCTAAAAACTTCTAATTTCTAGCGTTAGTTAAGGTTAATGTGCTAAACTAGTATTGGTATGTATGGGTTGCTGTAGCATTGCCCATTGAACAAAAACCGAGAACAAGGAAGAAAGGAAGAGGAAAATAAGAGAAGGAAAGAAAAGAAAGAAAACTAGCAAGACAAGGTAATTGTGCTTACCTTGAACTAGTTTTGTAAAGTGTAATGTAACAGTTTTTAAGCATTTGAAATGAGTAATGTATATGGTAATGAGTAATAGATATGTTGTAGTATAATGAGGAAAGGAAATGTAACAGTTTTGAAGTTTTTAAATGATGTTTTAAAGCTTGGGAAAACCATGGGTAATGTATGTATATGTGCAGGAAAATTTGTGTGTTGTAGTGTGAGTAATGATGTGTGAATCGATATGGAGATTGGGAATGAATATTTAGCTGAAATGGTATGTGGGCAAAGAGAGAATTTTAGGGGAACCTCTGCCCAAATTTGTATGGAAATTAGAGGACTTAGATGTGTAAGGAGAGGGAACAACCTAGACAATACTAGGTGTGTTTTGGTAGAAGTTGTGAGTGATTAATCATGTTGTAACAGATTTTGAATGGAGCTAGATAATGGGGAGAACTTGAGTGGAAGGTAATGCAATTAGGATGCTAGGAATGGTATTGATAGAGGGAGTATTGAATGGTAGAAGTGGGAACAAAAATCTGTAGCAAAACAGTGTATTAGTATCTTGAATTTTAGAAAGAAAGTTGGTGTGCACAACCTTGGAAATGGTCGGAGGTAGGAAACTAGCAAGAGAAAGTTAGAAGTGCACTAGCGTGCAAAGTGCAAAATGTAAGAATTGATGTTTGTGAATTTGAGCAAGAATTGGAGTAAGGGTTTAACTAATGATTTGGAGAGGTTTAGTGCATGTTTTAAGGTGTTTAAACATGTAGGAAACATGTGGAAAGATTGTGGAATAAGTGGAAAAAATTGGGGTGAATTTGGAGTTCAGAATGTGTAGAAAAACGGTTTTTAAAATGGGGTCTGTTCTGGACCGCCCCTATGGACCGCCCCTGTGGGGAGGTCCAGTGCAGAGAAGAGAAGAAAACAAAAAAACGGGTAGCTTCTGTTGTGGACGGTCCAGACCAGAGAAGAAATTTTTTTTGTTTTACGCCTTCTAAACTTGGGTGATTGAATGGTAATGGTTTTAGAAGTTGTTAAGGCCTTGTTTGGTGACTTTTTAAGGTCCCAAGAAGTGTAAACAAGTTTGAGAAGTAATTAAGAAAGTTTTAAGTTTAAGAACATTAAGTTAAACCAAAACAATGGGATAACTGGGTAAGTATCGGAGTAGTAATTATATATGTATTGTAATACATAGTATTAATTGAACCATTTGGCATGTAGTCATTGGTTTGAGAATAAAACTCGAGGAAAGAGTAAGGACCAAGGAACAAGGAGACACTCGGTAAAGTAAATTTCAGTAAAAGGTATGATTTCTTCATGCCCTGTATCCTAATCTGGTTACCCCGATTTGTGTGCTTATTTGATCACCTAATAAGATAAAAGCATGAATCGGACTATATTGCACTTACTTGTGCTTGTCTACATTGTTCTTGATATTTGTCTTGAACAATAGTTTGTGTAATTCATGAAATGTATTGTATCTTGCAGTGTACTTGTGTATCGTATTATATTTTGTATGGGTGTGTACATGGGCAATGTATTTATGTATGTGGCTTGAATAAATGACTTATACTAATTCCTAACTACCTAACTCCTAACTTAAGTAATGGATAAATTGGAATGAGTAGAAGTCCGATATAGTTTCGGTCACGCGTGAGGATGAGGAGACACAAGAGGTTGGATGCGATTCCTGGTTCTTAAACTGGTCCACGGCCAAAACCCCTTAAATGGGTAGCATCCTGGATTGGTGAACCAAGTAAATCCCGGTGGTGGGATAGAGTAGTCCCCAGGCCGGAGGTCCCGACGACTTGACTTGAGTAAGAAAGTAAGTAAAGTATGAGTATGTATGCGTAAGTATTGTGTAACGAGTAAAAGAGTAATCTCCACCCGATTAACCCGGGTAGACAAAAAGGAGCTAACATGTATTGTGTATGTATGGAATATGTATGGTGTATGTATTGAGTATGTATTGTGTATGCGCATTTCAGGAAAGGTAAGTAAGTATCAATTAGCTTGCATGGACTACTTGTATGTATTGAAATGTATGTATGTATTCCTTGCGTAAAGTATTGTAGTATTATGTATGAAAGCATGTATGCATGTATGTAAGAATAAAATGAACTGCATGTATTCGACCAAGTGGTCGGCGTACCCTCACTAGTACGCGGGGTATGCGGTTATCATATTCAGTGTAAGCTGACCCCCTAGGGGGAACGTTTTTAGTGTGCAGGTACCCGAAGCGGATATGGTCAAGGTAAGCGACCGGTGGCTACACTTGGATAGTTAGAAGTAGAATGTAGAAGCGTACTAAGTGGTACACCCCTTGTACTTGGAAAGTAAGTAGTTTGTGAGGAATGGGTAGTGGATAGACTCTTAATGAGTATCTATGAAATTGAAAGAGGTGTTGTATTTGTATAAGGATCTCAGTAAACTCAGTGTATTATAATGTATTGAACTTATGGAGTATTGTAATGAATGGGAAGTTCTAGTACTTGATTTGGTAATTGGAGTATGTACTGTAAGTGTGTAGTACTCGGATATTCCGGTGCATCAGACCGATGCTGTATGTAGTGGTAGTAGTAGCCTGGTTAGTCACGTGGGTAGCTAACGGCATCGTATCACCCACCGTTGAGTATGTATGTATCCGCTGCGTGAGTCTGGATTGTATAAGGAGATTGGACGGTAATGACAGTATTAGCGGTAGGGGTGTTACAAAAAGTGGTATCAGAGCGATACTTCACTCTCATGACTGGAAATACCGAGTTTAGGAAATACCGAGCTAGGAATTAGAAGCTTAGGGCAAAGGGCTGAGTGATAGCATTAAAGAGATGCTAGTTAGGAACTCCCGGTGAGTACCGGATACCTACAATGCCAGTCCCGCCCACTGCAAACCCCACTGTATAACTTGGGAAAGAACACTAGAGAGAAGGAAAGTCCTCTCACACTCGGGAAAACCCGATCTGGTAGTGGTGAAACAACCGTTCGGTAAACAAGAACCGGCATATAGTAAATTCCAAGGATTGGAAGACCCGGAGTTGGATCCCGGTTAAACAACAATACCCGCACTCAATAGCGGTTGAATGAGCACTCCTACCATAAGGAGGCTACAACTTACAACAGCATGGGGCGACGTGCTTAGCAGTCGCGAAACCTGGCTAGACAACCAACAGCAGGAAAAGTAGCACTAACCGTGCAACAAAATGGAAAAGGAACAGTAACAGAACCCGAGACACAAGTCTGCGGGACAGCAGTAGCTAGATAATACCACCAATGGTATACCAACTGACTAAGGACATAGTCAGGAGTGATTAACTTCAAACTACAACGCCAAAAGGTTACAATACCTGGCCGACATAGCTTACACAGCTACAAGGATATCCACGGGATATGAACCGATAGGACTACAAGGGTAGTGCCTAAACCAGTTAAGGCTCAATCGCCACAGTAAACCAGTGGGAACGAGCAACAAGGAAAAACACAAACTAAATAAATGGGGATCTCCAAGGATTGGAGAAGTACCCCGGTCAATGACAGTCACGTCAAGATCACAGAGGAACTACTTAAAAGATCAAGTATCCAAAACATAGATCAATAAGATCAAGGGAAGAGTCAACAAGACTACCCAAATACGAGTGGAGACCATGCCAAGACCGGTATAGGATTACACAAAAACCAATAGTACCACACACTTGCCATGGCAAGTGCAGTAAGAACAGGAGCATGTAAAGGAACTTTAACACACCACAGGTACATCGTAATGTACCGTGACAACAATGAAGTAACTACAAGAATAAACATCCTAAAACTGAAAGAACGAAAACTTGGAAGGGCCTAACGGCCTGACCACCGTATTTAGAACATACCAGTCAGCAAGAAGCCAGACTCGGTTAGAACCAACCGGCATCGAGATGCCATGAAGATTTCTGTTTTCTATAAAACCCAAATTTTCTTTCAAAACCACAACCCTTCTTTTAAAACCCTGGAATTTTAAAACCGAACCAACAAATTACGGTGAGTATCATAAAATGATGCCAGAGGAGTTGACAATACAATGCTTCACCTAGGCGTGTGACGAACACTACGAGTGTACCCAATTACGTGATGTGGGACAACCACACTCCGAAGGAGCTTGCGGGCCTGACATATAGTTAGGTATGTGGCAACGTATCAACATGGTACCCCATGTATATATGCATGTAGTGCACGAAACACGGGAAGTGGTCAACTCCATTCTACGGACCATCAATAAGTTCAAAGCAGAACAGCTGGACACTTCAGACGCTCAAGGAGAAGGAACTCATCTAAGTAAATAGGTATAAGAGAAATTAGAAAATCCATCTGAAGATAAGGAATGGGGATTAAGAAGCGCATGGAGCGCCGACTAGTAAGCATAGACATTGGATATGTCTGAAGACATCAAGCAAATACACGACAGCTGGAGAGCATACCTAGCCTGAACACACCATAGGGCAAAGGCCTAACGTGAACACCACAATGCTCACAAACGGGAACAGTCACAAAGATTACCATGAAGTATAATCCATCATTGGAGAGGAATATAAACCTAGTCAAGAATACTAGGAGGAACTACAAACAGTCTACCCAAGAGCGGGGGACGTTATAACCCATAAAGGGATAATTCAAAATACAATACCACACGACGGTATAGTGATAACATATCATAAACATTAGCCGGAAGTAACGGCGCGATCAACAACACCCAGGAGCGATCCTTGAAGGGTGTCTTGATTAACAACAGTTGTACAAGCGGCATGATAAGAGCACGGAAGCTAGAACGAACATTCGGTTAGGACACCGAAGGGATTTCGCATAACGAGAAATACCCTAAATTACTAGAAGGCCCGAATTAACACCAGATTGCCTAAAGGGCCTCCTATGAACGGAAGCGTGATGTCACGACTTACCATGGAGCCCAGCAATACCTCCAACCTATGGGGTATACAGGGAGTGGAAACATGTATAAGGAGCTTGCAAAGAGCATAGCTTGCAGCAATAAGGCTTAAAAGCTATCAACCAACTATGTTATGTAAACCTTAACGGTTGCATAACCCACACCATTTGATAACAAGACTTGCAAGAGATATTACCTTATGCGACAAAGAAATCAACAATTGGACCATCAATTCAAACCCAACATCCTGAGTGGCTTGGAGTAATGGCCAACTCAGTGCCACTGTCGCTAGAGCATCAGTCTAGTATACAGTTGACAAGCTTTTAATTACCTTCATGCTTTCTGTAGCAATGGTAGCACAGAGGCACAAGAATCGTGATGATGCCAACATTGGCCTAGTCCACATTTGGACACTACGGGAAACCCGAGGAAAAACACCTCTCATTAACCGAAGACCACCAATGTGGTGAAGATGTGAACCTTAGGAAAGGCTTCCATCTACTATAACTATAAAGCTTGCGTATATAGATATTGCCAAGGGAGGATGGAACAAGAAAATGAGATTTCCAAACCACTACGCCTACAAGAGGCTTTGGACTGTAAAAGCACAACGCTTAAAGAGCATAGAGACTCGAAGGAGCAAGTATACTCCATATGCACCCAAGCATGTGGTGAACCATTGTATAAACACCAACATGGTAAACCTTGTCATGAGACCCATGAGTGGAAACAAGCCCATCAACAAGAACCTTCACTTGTCAGTGATAAAATACCCTCCAATTGGAGAACGGGACCAGAAAACCCTCAAAGTTTCGTGGGATGTTCCGGTTATGTACATACAAGTAAAACTACACAGCTAGAGCCTATAACCAATGCTCAGCACTAGGGAGATAGTAATTGTCAAAAACAGTCAATGTAAGTACACATTGAACACCACGAATGACCAACGCTCAAGAGAGCTCATGACCCGATGAATTATTTCATCCTTGGTCAACTAAGATACTTGCTAAATTGTATAATAAATGATGATATAATGTGAGGTAAGCTAACCTACACATGAAACCTAGACTGGAATGAAACATTTCCACACTAGGAAATAACCGCATTGCGGTATGCTACGACAACCGTCATATACACGAACATAGGAAATCCTCAATGCAACAAGCGACCGCTATGAGGAAGTAGTTAAGCAATGACACGGAGTATAAGTACGAGAAGACAGGAAAAAATATTCATTCTTATCACATAAGTGATTTACTGTCAAGCATTTACGCCTCTGCACTCTGTATGACTAGTGTTTTGGTAGTGCACTTGTGCAGCTAATGATCTAGCGGGATAGTTACGAATATGGAAAAATGTAAACCGTAGTAAACCCTTCTTTTCACCAACAAACATGGCATAAGCCAGTTAAGCAAGCTTAGCAACAAAGAAGCACGAAGAGTGTAACACACACTAACAATCACAAGAGTTGAATTCCATTGGAATAAAAGGTGAAAGAATATGTAAGAAAGTCACTAGGACCAACACATAAAAAAATGCAAGGTCATACAAGTAAAGAACACTTGTACTGAACCAGTAGAACTGGTATAATTCAGAAGGTATTGACAACAGAGAAGTACTACAACTAAGTACTGACTTAACCTCGCCCGACAATAAGTCGGAGGACCTTAGCGAATGATCGTGGAAGTACAAATAGTATGTATACTAGATTGCTAGAGAGCTGGTTATAAACCTACAACTCATCGAGTTCAAACACAGTAAAAGAATAACACATTTGTTTAGTAAACCTCATCCCTATAATAGACGGATAAAAAGGTGATGTGTAGCACATTAAGGATAACACGAAGGGTAAGTAACCCAAGTTACCAGGGTCGCGCAGCAGAAGCTAGTGGGCCCTAGCTAGGAGATAATATACCTAGTAAGCATAGTAGAATGGCTATTAATGCCTTGAAGCCTAATAGGCTGGGACCGAATTAATTATGAGTTAAATAAACTCATATAGGAATCCTAGGTGTAAAGACTGAACCATTTTTATGGTTAAGACCCTTTGACCAAGTACAGTATATAATAGACCGTAGTGAAGCTAAACGCTCCAGAGTGCCCGAACTTAGTAACCAATGTTCAATAATTACATATGGTAGATTACGTGGGCGTAATCCCTTTTAAGGGGGGTAGAGTGAAAACCGCATAATGTGAATTTTATGAATACAACACATAAACTATAATGTGCATAGCACAAATGAGAACTGATTTGATGATTGGTACTACGTTAAATAAACATAAGTATTCATTCATATGGAAATAGTGGTAATTAGGCATGAGAGATGCAAATACCATAGGATGGATATACCTACCTTGTAACACCTTGTAAGAATATTAGTAAAAGGGTGGCTAACGGGTGTAACACCAGGGAGTTAAGTAATGTGATGAGGTTGTAATTCCGCTGCAGTTTATTGTAAGTATGTAAATGTTGGATGGGGTGTTACAAGTGTATTCCTAAGTAAATTATTGGAAGCAAATTGAAGACGATTAACTTTTATAAGTATTGTACTCCTTAGTTAGAATAGAAGAGATGCTGGAGAGTAATGGATGAAAGTAGTGAAGGTCGATGAAATGAGCACTTAGGTATTGAATTTCGAAGTAAGTATTTGGGAAGTAGATTGAGGATGATTGATGGACTGAATCCCATCCTTGGGAGATGTATGAATTTGTAATCATGACTAGGAAGAGTAAAAAGATAGAAAATAGAAATAATTGCATTATTTGATTGTTTAAAACTGATATGGGAAGTCGAACTTGATCCTGATTAGATCAAGGAAAACCGAGCACAAATTAGAGTGGAAAGATAGTTCAACACTGATGCTGATCACATCAGGGTCGAATGATTCTTGAAGCTCCCCTCAAGTGGTCACAAGAATCACGCATAGAATAGATGTAATGAATATAAATTGAAATTTGGAGTTGTATGTTTTAGAAAATTTCTAATTAGTAGTAGTGAAGGAATTTCCCTTAGTATGGAGAATGTGGTTTTGTTAGAAGCTTATACCAGAGAAGATAGTAGTGTATAATGTTGTATTATTCCAAGGGCAGCAGGACATAGAGGAGTCATGTGTCTAGTTAACTGGAGTGCCTGCGAGATTGTAATGTGTGTTGCATTGCTTTGGGGATAGCTTTGCACTGTAGGTACGTATAAATTTTGTAGTGTGGAACCAGATGGTTGGATGTAATGCAGGTTGGAATAACTATTGTACATTTGTATGGTATGGTATGTAGTGACCGTGAGTAATAGATTCGGGGAATTGTAAGGAGGAAGAATGTGTGACCTTTAGTATTAGATATGTAAGAATGAGTAAGCATTGTAAACCTATAACCTCGAACAACTTTGAGGACAAAGTTCTTAAGGGGGGTAGATTGAAATACCCCGAACTTAAATATAGCGATTAAGATTATTCTAATCCGTATTTAAGGGCCTAATAATGCTTAAGTAATATTGGTAAGGAAAAATAAATCCAAAAGAAATGAAGAAATGCTTAAAAAGCGAAAAATGCTAAATAAGCGTTAAATAACCATAGGAGGTATAAGACCTCGGTTAGCGTATTATATGGATTCTAAGGGCTTAATAAGACCTTAATAATATATGGGAACAACTCCCGAAGAAAACGGATCCAAATAATGTATTAAAATGCTAATAGAGCTTTAGTGCACGTTTTTCGACAAAACCGGAAAATGTGACTTTAAGTGGTCAAACAAACCCGTAAAAATTATAGTTCATCAAATAACTATAAATAAGCATTAATGGAAGCTTAATAACCAATAAAATTGAAGAAACAAGAAAATTCTGGAAAATGGGCCCGGTTAGTGAATAGTACCAAAACAGGGTAAATTAACGACCATTTTCTGTAAAAGACAAAAAACGCCCCAGCCTAATTAATTGTGAGGGCCGGTTTTTATGAGTGTGAGACACTCTCACACACACACACAAGACTAATTAATACTTTAATGGGTTGAAAAGTCAAAAGTAGAAAAGAAAAGTACATAAAGTAAAAAAATACTCTCTCACCACTCACTTGCTCTATTCTCTCTCCTTCCCTTGCTGCCTTCCCCACCGTGAGCTCTCATCCTCCCTTCTGTCCAGCGATTTTGAAGCTCTCCAAAAGCCAACAATGGCTTCCTCTCTTCTCTTGCTTGCCCAAGCTTCATTTAAGCCCCAAATCGAAAATAAATTGCATATTCTTCTTCCTCTAACCAAGGGCAACATTTCTATCCTTTCGAAATTTCAAATGGAGGATTTTGATCTCCATGGGTGTGCTGCACTTGGAGCTTGATGACCACCATTAGAAGCATCTTCATCTCCTTATCATTTTGAGGTAAAAATAATCTTGAAAGCTCATCTTTTTCTAGCCCTTGTTGGCAAAACGAAAATTTCCAGATTTTGAACTCCTTGTTCCTTATGCTACAGCCGATTTTGGCTTCTCCATTGGGCTAGGAATCTTACTCTCTTGCTAACCAAAGACCTCACTCATTGGTTGAAGGTAATGCCATTTCCTAAACTCTAAAAACTTCTAATTTCTAGTGTTAGTTAAGGTTAATGTGCTAAACTAGTATTGGTATGTATGGGTTGTTGTAGCATTACCCATTCTTCAACAAAAACCGAGAACAAGAAAGAAAGGAAGAGGAAAAGAAGAGAAGGAAAGAAAAGAAAGAAAACTAGCAAGACAAGGTAATTGTGCTTACCTTGAACTAGTTTTGTAAAGTGTAATGTAACAGTTTTTAAGCATTTGAAATGAGTAATGTATATGGTAATGAGTAATAGATATGTTGTAGTATAATAAGGAAAGGTAATGTAACAGTTTTGAAGTTTTTAAATGATGTTTTAAAGCTTGGGAAAAACAAGGGTAATGTATGTATATGTGCAGGAAAATTTGTGTGTTGTAGTGTGAGTAATGATGTGTGAATCGATATGGAGATTGGGAATGAATATTTAGCTGAAATGGTATGTGGGCAAAGTGAGAATTTTAGAGGAACCTCTGCCCAAATTTGTATGGAAATTAGAGGACTTAGATGTGTAAGGAGAGGGAACAACCTAGACAATAACTAGGTGTGTTTTGGTAGAAGTTGTGAGTGATTAATCATGTTGTAACAGATTTTGAATGGAGCTAGATAATGGGAGAACTTTAGTGGAAGGTAATGCAATTAGGTGCTAGGAATGGTATTGATAGAGGGAGTATTGAATGGTAGAAGTGGGAACAAAAATCTGTAGCAAAACAGTGTATTAGTATCTTGAATTTTAGAAAGAAAGTTGGTGTGCACAACCTTGGAAATGAAGGAAGAACTTGAGTATAGTTATTGCAAATGGTTATAAAGGATTTGGAATGGTTATTAAGTGAGTTGGTAGGAGGTAGGAAACTAGCAAGAGAAAGTTAAAAGTGCACTAGTGTGCAAAGTGCAAAATGTAAGAATTGATGTTTGTGAATTTGAGCAAGAATTGGAGTAAGGGTTTAACTAATGATTTGGAGAGGTTTAGTTCATGTTTTAAGGTGTTTAAACATGTAGGAAACATGTGGAAAGATTGTGGAATAAGTAGAAAAAAATTGGGGTGAATTTGGAGTTCAGAATGTGTAGAAAAACGGTTTTTAAAATGGGGTCTGTTGTGGACCGCCCCTAGGGACCGCCCCTGTGGGGAGGTCCAGTGCAGAGAAGAGAAGAAAACAAAAAAACGGGTAGCTTCTGTTGTGGACCGCCCCTAGGACCGCCCCTCGGCGGTCCAGACCAGAGAAGATTTTTTTTTTGTTTTAAGCCTTATAAACATGGGGGATTGAATGGTAATGGTTTTAGAAGTTGTTAAGGCCTTGTTTGGTGACTTTTTAAGGTCCCAAGAAGTGTAAACAAGTTTGAGAAGTAATTAAGAAAGTTGTAAGTTTAAGAACATTAAGTTAAACCAAAACAATGGGATAACGGGGTAAGTATCAGAGTAGTAATTATATATGTATTGTAATACATAGTATTAATTGAACCATTTGGCATGTAGTCGTTGGTTCGAGAATAAGACTCGAGGAACAAGTAAGGACCAATGAACAAGGAGACACTCGGTAAAATAAATTTCAGTAAAAGGTATGATTTCTTCATGCCCTGTATCCTAATCTGGTTACCCCGATTTGTGTGCTTATGTGATCACCTAATAAGTTAAAAGCATGAATCGGACTATATTGCACTTACTTGTGCTTGTTTACATTGTTCTTGATATTTGTCTTGAACAATAGTTTGTGTAATTCATGAAATGTATGAATGATGATGAAGTGTATTGTATCTTGCAATGTACTTGTGTATCGTATTGTATTTTGTATGGGTGTGTACATGGGCAATGTATTTGTGTATGTGGCTTGAATAAATGACTTCTACTAATTCCTAACTACCTAACTCCTAACTTAAGTAATGGATAAATTGGAATGAGTAGAAGTCCGATATAGTTTCGGCCACGCGTGAGGATGAGGAGACACAAGAGGTTGGATCCGATTCCTGGTTCTTAAACTGGTCCACGGCCCAAACCCCTTAAATGGGTAGCATCCTGGATTGGTGAACCAAGTAAATCCCGGTGGTGGGACAGAGTAGTCCCCAGGCCGGAGGTCCCGACGACTTGACTTGAGTAAGTAAGTAAGTAAAGTATGAGTATGTATGCGTAAGTATTGTGTAACGAGTAAAAGAGTAATCTCCACCCGATTAACCCGGGTAGACAAAAAGGAGCTAACATGTATTGTGTATGTATGGAATATGTATGGTGTATGTATTGAGTATGTATTGTGTATGCGCATTTCAGGAAAGGTAAGTAAGTATCAATTAGCTTGCATGGACTACTTGTATGTATTGAAATGTATGTATGTATTCCTTGGGTAAAGTATTGTAGTATTATGTATGAAAGCATGTATGCATGTATGTATGAATAAAATGAACTGCATGTATTCGACCAAGTGGTCGGTGTACCCTCACTAGTACGCGGGGTATGCGGTTATCATATTCAGCGTAAGCTGACCCCCTAGGGGGAACGTTTTTAGTGTGCAGGTACCCAAAGCGGATATGGTCAAGGTAAGCGACCGGTGGCTACACTTGGATAGTTAGAAGTAGAATGTAAAAGCGTACTAAGTGGTACACCCCTTGTACTTGGAAAGTAAGTAGTTTGTGAGGAATGGGTAGTGGATAGACTCTTAATGAGTATCTATGAAATTGAAAGAGGTATTGTATTTGTATAAGGATCTCAGTAAACTCGTTGTATTATAATGTATTGAACTTATGGAGTATTGCAATGAATGGGAAGTTCTAGTATTTGATTTGGTAATTGGAGTATGTACTGTAAGTGTGTAGTACTCGGATATTCTGGTCAATCAGACCGATGCTGTATGTAGTGGTAGTAGTGGCCTGGTTAGTCACGTGGGTGGCTAACGGCATCGTATCACCCACCGTTGAGTAAGTAAGTATACGCTGCGTGAGTCTGGATTGTATAAGGAGATTGGACGGTAATGATAGTATTAGCGGTAGAGGTGTTACAGTGTGGTACCTTATTGTATGTGCCCTCGATTAGATCTAAATTGTCTATCCCGATGCTCTGGAAATTAGGTCCACATGCGCGTAATATATTCTCAAGTGTTTTATTGTCTTTTGGCTGGTTTTTAGTCTGAGGCTGATATGCGACATTGAGCTATAGTTAGTACTTAGTGCTTCTTGCACTTGTCTCTGAAATCTTGAGATAGACTAGCTTATACATCCACAGAGATAATCTTTGTCATCCCATGGTTCCAAACTTTTTTATTCCAGAGTAAATTCATTAGTTTCGGTCTATTATATCCCTTTTTCATGTTGATCCACTAGGAATGCACTTACACATTTTATATGTTTCTAAGTGGTTGTAAAGTGATGAACACTGTACTTCTTGTGAAGTGTTTCCTTGAATGGTCTAGTCTGTTGTATAGTTTTCCTTCAATCTGAGTTCCTCATCATCGAGTTTTATTCAAATACCACTTGTTCCGATAGCTAGTTATAATGGTCTCTCCCTTGCACACCATGTCCTATTTGATTAGACAGTTATTTGTTATTGTGGTGTGTATGAAGTATTTGCTCTCCAGCTTAAGGTATCCGCCAGTATGCTGGCTTCGCCTTCCTCATATTGCGTGTAGCTAAGAAGGATTATAGATATAAATAGTGGAAAATGTGGAGTGATGGTATTTGTAACACCCCACTCGTAAATCACGTAATAGTCACTCTCGTAGCATAATTAAACACGTCTCACAGCGGAAGATACAACAGTAATAACCTCATGCGAGTAATGAAGCAAAATGAAAATACAGTAATTAAACAACGATCATAATAAACTCCGCAGTGACAACGAGATACCAACCTACACATCATACTAAGTCCAAAAGTCATACCAACGACAAGTGAGCGTCTAACTGTTCCGGAATATGTACAATGTCATCATAATGTAAACTAAAGTCTAGCATAATACAGTACGAAGTCTTATACGGTAATAAAAAACAAAAGCCCAAACTACCCAGGTCCCGCACTTTGGCTTCAATGGTGATCAACAACCTGCAAAATACCGTGGAGGCTCAGCGATAAACACTGAGTATGCTAGGTTTGGACCCTATTGGTCACTTAAGTCATTTATAACCATCTTTGCATTAGATTCGTTTCATGCTTTACTGATTTACAATTTATAGTGAAAGTTGTAGAAGGCATAAGTAAACACACATCATTCACTACAATTCACACACACATCATTTACACAACAATAGATAATAAAGTCGGATGTGGTAAAATGCGCATTCGCTTATAACAATCAGTACATATTATTACAACCGGCCTACCTGGGCCCTCACATAACATTGTATTTTAGTTAACACTGTCGGGTCAAGTTAAGGCAACCCGAGATAACTCACATGGACAGTAGTCCCACGTACACACAAAGGTGCTCATAATGCCAAGGCTCAAGAGATCCTGGGACTTTCACATTACCCTTTTAAAGGCGTCCTCAAATGGCAAGGGCCTGGTGCCAACAGTAGCACACTCTACCTGACGACCTATGTAGGTTCATCAGGATTTAACAAGAGTAGTCCTAATCCGGGTGTTAACTCTAGTGATCACTATGCGCAACCAGTAGCTGGTGGCAATCTGGGTTTATATATATATATATATCAACACACTCATTCACACTCCAATACTTGATTAATTTAATGAATTACCTAAAGTATAGTCTTAGGTCTTGGAGATTACATTTATTACTTAGCTGCCCTGTGGGTCTTACGCATTCCTAGTAGTAATCTAGGTTGTGTTCATGTTTGAGAACCATGCTCTAGAGACTGAAAATGTTGTATCTCGTACCTAAGTGTTTTACTTAGGTTATTATATACATAATTATAATACTAAGAGTATTATATCAGGTAACAACAGTCACATCACATTATCGTATATGTACGTTTATATAAGTCGATCTATAGTCGACGTAGTATTAGCCCGATGAGCATTCGTGTATAATAATATAATGCACGAAAACAAACAGATATCACACAACATTTCATACATATGTATATATCACAAATGCAGTTTAAATCACATTAAGAATCTCTAAGCCCGAGGAAGTCCTCAGGACAACTCAGATCAAACCGTCCACATACCGTACACCAAGACCTAGGATGCGCAAAAACCTATGCTCGTCCGGCACCCTTGTCTGACGTATGATCTGGAATAATTGCAACACACGTAGTCAATCCTCATGACTAACTAAATCCGGTATTTCCAAATAATGTTAAAAACCCCGACCGATCATCCCCGGATTCCAACAATTAATTTGGTTCAGGTTTTTCGTACGTTCCGGTTTAATTACTAGTCGGTCACACTACATAAGCTCATAGCTTGTTACATTCTTTGACTGTTGGATTTAATCCATTGTAACTTGCAATATTTATTTACGGTCTAGTATCTTATTAATACTCATACCAAACTATTGTATATCATAGTTGTACATATATATACATGTTTATAGCCACTTGTATAATATGATTGTATATATATATGTATATATAGTATAGCATATGATTGTATATTCATATGTTATTGTTTGTCATGTATAACAATACTACTTCTTAAACTCTCATTATATATATATGAGCTGGTCAACTTGACTTTTTTGGTCAACTTAGGAGACTTGGTTGATTTACTTATATACATTAGTTTGCATCACCCATTATAATACATTGTATTATACAATTCATTAAGCTTGTACAAGTTACATTTATATTCAAAACCTAACAACTTATAGTTTATAAACTATATTCATGTAATAACATTTACCATTAAATATTATATGGTTCCCAACCATATTATATACACATATCCTACATATATTAGTCACACCTTTATGTATATATAAATATACATGAATTATAAAACCCCTTTCATTAAATGTTACACTGTTCCACCAATATTTCTTATCTCCCATTTAATTGTTCCAGAGTTCTAATCCTTTAGTTATATGCATACACATATTTGCACATCTATATACATATAATTTCATAAACTCCAATGTTAAACTAGTATGTACACACACGTGTATATATATATATACCTTATACAAGTATGTTCCCACCAATTTAATGTTGCACTAACATATTCATAACTTCGTAATTTTCTAAGTTCCGTATGAATTTTAAAATTCATCTTTTGTTCTAATCCTCTAATTATATATACGTATACATATTAATACATATATATATATATATATAGTCTTATAAGTTATAGCGGTAGCCCAATATCTACATATACATTAACCTTAATATCATTACAAATTAATACAAATTTATAGTAACAAATCCTTTAACCACTACCACTTATTATCATAATTGTAACACCCTATATCGATCCAATCGTGGTTATCACATACTTATCACCATATATACAAACTCTGCAGCGGATTCAAATACATTCCAGGACCTTGCCACGGTCTGGCTACAGAATATACCCAACATTAGTACATACAAATCTTTACCAAATACATGTCCTTCTGACAATCCCCTCACATCCTATACATCTTACTAACTCACATTGCCATACGAGTGTACATGCACAACTCGTAGACCACACTTAACCCGTAACGCTTGTACCCTATCTTACTCTTGCGACGGCCGCCTCCTGACGATCACCTGTGTAGTAAAAACAGCCCCCAAAGGGGGTCAGCACGAATGCTGGTACGATCCTCTCATGGCCCCCAAGCTAACGTGGCTACGACGACTAATTGTTGATAGCATGGAGGTTGATTAGATGCACAACATAATAGAAAGTGCAGTAAACAACAATCCAAATATGAACAATCAAAGTTCAAGCATAATGAACGACTTAAATGTGTTCCCTTAATTAGAGAGTTAATTATTTAACTCCCTAAGTTATGTTTCCTCTTAATCTTAGCCCATCCTTATCTTACCTCAATCTTAGTCTTATCTTAATCTTAGAAAACAACCATCCTTTAAAAAGGAATGGATGTAGCTCATCTCAGTCTTATAATACAAACCATCCTTTAAACAGGAATGGATGCAACTTATCTCAACCTTATCTTATATTTGCCAACCGTTCTCTCATTAGAACTGGTTAGCCCTTAGTTCGTTGTTTATTTTCGTAGGGCTTGGTTAACCCTAGCCAGCAGCAAGTCACTTACCGGCAATAAACAACATTCTTAAATTGTTGGGGATGTAGGCTAGATCCCCCCATGCCATCTTTGTATGCCTCCCTCCTAGAACAAGTAGTCCGAGGAGGTCGAGTCTATATGTAGACTCTAGGCGACGAGTCTAAAGACAAGTCATATTTGGAAATCGGTATCTGATAAGGATACCGACCTCCCCCAATACACTTGTGTCGGTACCATTCCAGATTCCTCACTCCCCCCAAAGTTAGAGTTAGTAGAAGTCTCAATGTGACGCTTGTTTGTTTAACCTCTTTCGGTTATTAGCAAACTAATATTAGGGAGTTTTCCTTATTTTCGCACAATACTTACTAAACACTAGTTAGTAAGTTCTCACGTAAGTTGTGTTAGTTTTCAAACATCACACAACATTACAATCAACATGATATTCCGGTTGCATGCTTTATCTTGTTTAGTGAGCACACAGAAACAAATAGCACACAAGCCGAGGGACACCTCGTTAGCAAGCAGGTCACAAGAAGAACTGTACCGTTCACCGTGGGTCGTTCGGTTGCTTACTCTCTTCCGGAGTCCAAATACTCAAGCCTTAAAAAATTCATTCTGTTTTAGGTTGTTAATCACTTAGCTTAATTAAGCTTATTTAACTTACTTAACCCATAATGTTTCCCCACCTAACACCTCACAAGTTTTACAACTTATTCTTACAACTTAACCTTAAACATTTAAGTTTATACTTAACTTAATCTCTTAGGTCTTTATACCTCTAATCATCAATGCCCTCTTAATGGGGTACCATTAATACCTCTAAACCTCTTTAGGGTTTCTTTCTTTCTTTTTTTTTCATCTTTAGGGTCGACCGACCTTACCGATCGACCTTACCCAAGGTCGGTCCATTCCAGAACTTATTACCGTTTGAAAATTTTACCCCGACCGACCTTGCAAGTCCGGTCCCCAAGGTCGGTCCATTCCCGAGAGTTTTCCCCGTGGGAAATTTAAGCTCGACCGAACTTGTAAGTCCGGTCCCAAGTTCGGTCGATTCTAGAGACTTAATTCGTACACAAATTACGAGCCCGACCGAACTTGTAAGTCCGGTCCCCAAGTTCGGTCGGTTCCAGAAACTCTTTCCGGTAGTGTAAACTGAGCTCGACCGACCTTGCTGGTCCGGTCCCTAAGGTCGGTCGGCTCCAGAACCTTGTTTCTGAATTCCCATTTGACTCCAAACTTCTCTACAAGTTCCCCCATGTGTCCAAATACCACTTAGGCACTTAAACTCACCTTAGAACTTCCACCAAACTCTCCAAAACAATTTCCAAAGATATTCTTAAACAATCACTCAATCCTTTTAAAACTCCTAACACTTATCATATAATTCCTTACATTCCCAACTTGTAACCTTACCAAAACTTCAACCAACCCAAGTGTTCCCTCCTTAACAGTTTAAGCACTTCATAGATGAAATACCCCAAACCTTTGTATGTGGTTTAAACATTTAAATATGGCATATTAAGACTAAAAAGAGTCTTTGAAACATTAGTAAACAATTTAAACCATAGAAAACACAAATAAATACCTTAAGGTGAATTAGGTCTAAAATGTGCTCTAAGCTTGGGATAAGCTTGGGTAAGACCTAGTGAGCTTACCAATACCTTATTTATATACTAATGAACATATTAAACCAATTACCAAAGAAAACCAAGCTTGAAAACAAGTTAAAACACAAAATGTGCTTTAAGGAGTCTTAAAGCACATTTTCTAAGAATTGTCTTGTAAATGAGTTTTGAATGGCTAAATGTCCATCATTACTCTTTAATTAACATATGTACTACTTAGTATCACATTAGGAAGTCTATATCAATGGGAAATCAAAAATTTCACATCTATGTGCCTTGTTTTAGTGAATAGTAACTAAAATAAGCTAGATTAAAACATATGTTAATATAAGTAATTTAATTGGTCAACAAGGACTAAAATGCCCCTAAGAACATTAAGGGGGCCGGTTTTCTTAGTGGTGAGTCACCACTCTTGTTAGCTTGTTAACAAATAAAGGATGACTACTTAAGTTACTATTTATTTTAACATATAAATATCTCTTAAAGTAAACTTATCTTTTTTCTCGCATTTCCCTCTTAATTTCCCACGCCTCCAACCTCTCTTCCATCTCTTCTTCATTCTCCATTTACGGTTTTGCAATAGTACCACACACAATTCCATCTTCAACCTCTTATATCTCCTAGCTCACTTTGCCAAATCAAAAACTAAGACCACCATTCACTTTGTCTCATCAAGTTCTTCATTCCTATCTTCTGAAAATTCCAAGAGCTCCATTTCGGTGCCAAGAGGAATCTCCATGGGAGGAGCTTGAGCTCACCTTTTAACATATTATTGTTCTCCTTTGCTTCTAGGTAAGGAAGCTCAAATAAAAACTCTATTTCCTTCATGTTTGTATGTTGACCGAGAATCACCATTGATGGGGTTCTTTATATTGCTTTGTTCTAGCTTCATTCCAACCTTTCATGGACTAGGAGGAGTCCTCTCTTGCTACATATCCAAACTCTCTTTTGGTATCCAAGGTAAAACAACTATCTTAATGTTTTAAATCAATGTATAACCTAGGGTTTACAATGAGATGAAGCATAAAGCTTGTATACTCATTTTATCATTTGTATAATGTTTAGAAGTTGACAAGCAACTAAAAGCCTTGCCGATTTAGTCAAGGAAACAAGAAAGAAGTTGTGAGGAAAAGAGGTAATTGTCCTAACCTAATGTGGTTTAAAGTCTTAGGAGAAATGAGCTTATATTGCTTGTTAAATGATCTAAGGAGCCAATGGAGAATGACTTAGTAAGATGTTCTCAAGGAGAACTAGTAAAAGGCATATGTGTTGTCGAGTGTATTTGTAGGTCAAAGGCAAATATATTGTGGAAATTCAGTGTTTATGGTTTATGCATCTTAAGGGCCTAAGAGCCATGTTATTTAAGGGCCTAAGTGCCAAGAAATTTAAATTATGCACTATATTGTGATGTAGTGTTAAATGAGTGAAGTTTTGTGTATGAGAATGTTCTTGATGGATTTTAGTGTTCTTGATTGTTTAATGGTGAAAACAATGTGTTTGGCTTGGTAATGTTCTAGGAGAGTTCATGTCTAAATTTAAATAATGTATAAGAAGTTTTAGGTGTTTAAAATGAGTTTTAGGAAGTAAGGAAGTGTTTTGAAAGGTTAAGTGTTCTGCTAGTGAAAGAAGCATGCATTAAGGTATTCTAAGATGTAAAAAGGACATAGGCAATGTTTTAGAGGATTTAGAGTGCAAATGAGTGTTTTGGGATACTTCAAGATCATGGTGAGATTGTGTTTAGGACTTGTGTAATGTTGGTGAATAAGGAAGAAGTGATTGGTTGCATGGAGGAGCTATAAACTTGTAAAGATGTTCAAGGAGTTTGGTTAGGAAGAAAGGTGCTTGGGAGATGATGTTATGGAGAGGAGAAAGCATTTTGGGATAGTGATTATCATAGGTGAGAAACACCATTTAGAAACCTTCTAAGAAATGTTACAAGTGTTGGTGAATTTTAAGAGAAAATCTGGTAACAAGTTAGACTAGGAACTAGGTGTGTTTAAGATGATATTTTGGCATTAGAATATACCTAAGATCATTTGGGAAGTTTATACATTTAATGGGTAAGGAGAACCATTGCAACAAGACTTAGAAAATGTTCAAAATGTAAATCTGTAGCAGTGGTCCGGGACTTAGGTCTTGGATGATGTCCCGGACCATGCATTTAAAAGGGCCGAGGATTCTTACACAGCCTTGGTCCGGTACTTAGGATATGTAAGAAGTACCGGACCACCCCCTGATTTACCCCCGAGAGAATTTGCCTATATTGGTCCGGGACCTAGGACCCGTAAGAAGTCCCGGACCACCCCATTAAAACAGGCCGAGGGTTTTGTTAAGTGTAGGTCCGGGACCTTAGTTGGGGACCAAGTCCCGGACCACTTTAAAAAGTTAGTTTAAGGTTAGATAATGATGTCTAATGATGGGGATTAGTTAGTAATGATGTTATAAAGTTATATAAGGCATGTTAGGAGTGTAATAATGACAATTTAAAAGGTGAGAAGTTATAACAAAGAGTGAATACAAAATAAACTAGTTAAGTGAAGTAAAAGTTAAAAATGGATAGTACATTAATTAACCGACGTTACTAAATGTTGTATAGGATTCTTCAAAGGTGGAAACCAGTCGAAGCAAGGGACCATGGTATGGTTTTCTTGTAGTCTGTTGCCTACGGTTACACCGGCTGTGTGTTGTATGTTTTCTGTGTGTTATGACGTTATAAGACTTATCATTGTAATGAGTTTACAGTTGTTCATAGATTGTGATGTTATGATGTGACTCATTTCCCTTGTGTGCGTCTAACATGACTTACCACTTGTTGTGAATGTTTGTTAAGTTCCACTGTTGAACTTCTAAACAAGTGCTAACTGGGAAGTGAGGAATCCGGTTGTCTGGTCATGCATGTAAGTTTAAGAGTAGATATCTGCATCAGATTCGACTCTTATGTTGTTAAGATTGTTCTCCTTTATTTGCATTCGATCTCCCGCTAGCTTCCTCCAAAGCTTACGTATTCTGACTTATGATCGGTTTAGTGGGAACATGTGTTTGTGTGGTGTGTTCGGGTCACAATATCCGAACCATCTGATGGAGAAATATGTGACTACTTCTACCACATAGGCAGTGTACCTATCGTTTTGCGGGTATAGTGATTAAATGGGGTTGTCGATCTCAGGGACCTCGTATAATTAATTGACAAATATTTGATTAACTGGGAAATTAAGTTAAACTAAAGAAAACAGGAAATATCACTTTTTCGGTTTTGATTAATTAATTAAAAAGAAACAAAACTACAAGGACAATTAAGACAACTTAAATAAACACAGAGGGATTTAAAGAGTGGTGAATGTGATAAATAGAAAAGCGCACCCCGGGTTGTTTGCTTACCTATTCCTTTTATATCTGTTAGTAAATTCTTCCTTTAATTTTACTGCAATAACTCAGAAACTTTAATTAATTCATTAACGACTAAGTATAATGAATCCTAACCAATTGTTAGACCTAGCAGCAGGCTAATGCTCTAGACCGGACACAATTAATCGCATAAAGAGCAGTTTCTATTGGAGTCTAATTAACCTATAGGCCGGATCAGGCTTCTAGCTGTTAATTAGGTTCAACTTCCTTCGTCTAGTTATTTATCTCAGCTCTCGCATTTTAATAAAATAACTACAAGGGTTGTTTAATTACCGGCCAAATAATTAAAACACTTGAAGGACAGGAATTGAACTGTTGCAGTTAACTAAATTTATTTAAAGAAATACATAACAGAATTTAGGAAATAGGTTCGCTTCCCAACCCGGGAAGCTAAAATACTTACTCGCTCATCGTTACAAAACAACGATAACAGAAAAGGAATGCATTAAATAAATTAAAGTAAGGGTAAGAGATAACTCCAGTTTAGAAGTTCACTCCGGTTCCTCGCTTCAACTTCGTCTTGCGTTGCCCCGTCTGCTAATTTATTTCTGTAGAGCTGGTGCGTAATAGTGGAAATAAAATGGAAAGTGGGGTGTATGTATTACGTGGGAATTTAATGGAGTGGATGGGTGATATTTTGATGAAGTGAATGGAGTGCGATCGTGGGAGTGCGTGGGTGAACGGATTAATTCGTGGACAAATGATGATAATGGTGCGTGGATGACTGGATGGATGGATTGTCTTTTTAGCTTCCAGTAGTGTGGGTTTATATAGGCGGAGGACATGGGAAACAGACAAAGGAGAAGTGACAGGGTGAATCAAGATAGTCGGAGGAGTTGGTGCAGATCCGTGAAGATTGAGATTTCATCGGGCAGTGCAATTGATTTCAGACAGATTTAATTGATGATCTGCAGCAGCCATTGATTGAAGAGCCGGCGTCACGCTCGCGCAAATTAAGGTGGGCGATCGCAATTAATGAAGTAGTTCGACTGCGGCGCCTGAACAAGGAAGAAGAAAACTCTGTTCGGAATTCTGTTTCGTGCGCTGAAATGCTCTTGTCCGCCTCGCGCCTAGCTCAGTCCGCCTCGCGGTCGTCTCTACCTTGTCCGCGCGTGTTGGTCCCGTCCGCCTCGCGGTCGTCTGTGTGCTGTCCGCCTGATAAGAGGCGGTAGTCTCTGCTCCTGTCCGCCAGGCGGTCGCCTGATCTTGTCCGCGAGATAAGAGGCGGACGCCTCTGTTGTGTCGCGCCTCTCCTGTCCGCCAGTTATGCTATATATATATGTATATATACACGATTGTAGTCCAATCTTGAATCGGCTCCAGATTATTCGTTATAAGTCCGTTTGACTCGCCGTTTGTTGCGTTGGAAAGCTTGTGAAGTAAACTACTTGATTCCAACACTTTTTCCTACATTTAACACATAAAATATATCAATTCATATCAAAACATAAACCTAGGAAAATCGTCAGATAAGTGAGAAATATTACTTAAAATACTGCAAATTATAAGGTAATTAAACCCTTAAAAGTCTATATATTTCGCACTTATCAAACTTCCTCACACTTATCTTTTGCTTGTCCTCAAGCAAATAAAGAACAAACTTTCTCTAAGGTTACAGTATCAAACTCCGGGATTCAACAATCGTGGAAGGAAATCAAGCTAAATGGCAATCAAAAGAATAATCCTGCTCTTAGATGTAGGTTTTTGTAAACAGTGAAACAGAAAATTTTTAATAAGAGCATGGATAAGTCAGATTGTAAAAATTGAACATAGATTAGCTTGGAACCTTCCACCAATTTCTTTTCTCTAACCTTTGGATGACAAGGGGTGTGAAGTAACACCTTATTCCGTGATACCTTTCAACACCACATACTCATGATCAAAATATGAAAAATTGTGACAATTATTCAGCATTAAGAGTTTTGCATGTTCATTTTTTTCTTTTTCTCTTCTCTTTTTTTTTTTCATTGTTTGCACAATTGTTTTCATCCCCCAGACTTTTCTCTTCACCCATGTAGCGGTTTTGGGCCTTCTATCCCAGATCACAAGACCTTAGGTAGATGGGTGATAAGGCACCCCAAGGACTTAATAACCGAATGAACGAGGCCTGTTTTGGTTCAGAAAACTTCATTATATGATCAGAGGAGTACCTTGCCTTATCCTTTCCATACCAAACTTTCACTTAGTCCCATGATTGCCAAGCTAAGGTAACTCAATTTCCACAATCAGCTTATCCACCAGATTTCAGTGAAAATAGATTTAATTTTGAAGAAAGAAATTGATACATACAAACAACGTCAAGCAGAACGATTCTTGAGGTTGTCATCAGGCTCGATTTCAAAAACTTCCACAAAAAATTTTAGCCCGAAAATTCAACATGTATTGGCCTTTAGAGAAGCTTACTAACATAATTAGAGAACAATAAAAATCAAGTGTGGCATTAGGTACTACTGGCATATTTTCAGGGAAAGGTCTAAACTTCCTCACACTTAAGAGGAGCAATGTCCTCATTGTTCATAAAATAATCAAGAAAAGACCTTTCAAAATATGCCAGACTCATGAATCAACAGTTAAAGCTCGAGTGGCTGAACATAAATATTAAAAATAAAGGAACTGAGACTCCCCTGATATCGTGAGATTGAGGAAGGTGCCCTTCCTCACACTTAAAGCATTGGCGGTGGGGTCGATGTTCCTCACACTTGAGTCTAAGCAAGGGTTCAGCTTGGAGTGATTGCAACAAACGGTTTACCTACACACACTGTCAAATACCAAAATAACGCTAGGAAGCGTTGCGTTAATAGCACAGGTCTAATTATCTCCTTCCTCTTCTTTCTTCCTCGCCCTTTTTTTTTTTATATATATATATCACAATATTAGAGAGAAATAGATGCGTAGCTTATAAAACATGAATTTGAAAATTACCCCTGGGTTGCCTCCCAGTCAGCTGCCCTCTTTATAGTCATTGGCTGGACTTTGTGAAGTAGCTAACCTGCAGTTGGATCTTTAAGAGATATTTCATATGTAGCAGCTTGATCCAGGTAGTACCCAGAAATTTCTTGACTCTTGACCCATTGACTTTAAATGTTTCCCCCTTTGCATTGGCGAGTTCAATCGCACCGAATGGGGAAATGCTAATAATAGGGTAAGGTCCTGACCAGTATGATTTCAGCTTACCTGGGAAGAATCTGAGCCTGGAGTTGAAAAGTAACTTGGTCCCCCACCTTGAGTTCCCGATTGGCAATCATCTTGTCATGCCAGCGCTTGGTACGTTCCTTATATATTACAGCATTCTCATAAGATTCGTTCCTGAGTTCCTCCAACTCTGTCACTGGAACTTACGTTTATCACCGGCTTGCTGTAGGTCAAAATTAAGAGCTTTAGGGCCCAATATGACTTGTATTCTAATTCCACAGGCAAGTGGCATGCCTTCCCAAAAACCAACTTGTAGGGAGACATGCCAATTGGTGTCTTGAAAGCAGTGCGGTAGGCCCAGAGCGCTTCATCTAATCGAAGTGACCAATCCTTTCGAGAAGAGTTCACCGTCTTTTGCAAGATCCACTTGAGCTCTCGGTTCGTCACTTCGGCCTGCCCATTTGTTTGAGGATGGTAGGGTAAGGAAACCTTATGTCGAACCCCATATTTCTTTAATAGTGCTTCAAACTGGCGGTTACAGAAATGGGAGCCACCGTCACTGATTATGGCTCGAGGAACGCCGAATCGAGTGAAAATATTTTTCTTCAGGAACTTCACAACAATTTTAGCATCATTAGTAGAACAGGCAAGGGCTTCCGCCCATTTTGAAACATAATCAACAGCTACTAAGATGTAAAGATTACCGAAAGAGTTTGGGAAGGGACCCATAAAATCAATACCCCAGACGTCAAATAGCTCAACTTCTAACATGTTATTCAGTGGTAGCTCATTTCGACGAGATAGATTACCTTGCCTTTGACACCGATCACATGTCGAAACAAACGCATGACAATCCTTGTGAAGGGTGTTCCAGAAAAAACCTGATTCTAGTATTTTTGCAGCGGTTCGAGTGGCACCATGATGTCCACCGGCTTCTCTGGAATGGCAATGGAGGAGAATGTTTCTGACCTCTGACTTCTGGACACATCTCCTAATGATACCATCTGCACAGACTTTAAACAGATAAGGGTCATCCCAAAAATAATGTTTGACAATGGAAAAGAACCTCTTTCTCTGCTGATAAGTCATATCAGCTGGAACAATCTTCTAACAAGGTAGTTAGCGATATCAGCAAACCATGGATCCTCAACATCTTCAGCTGCAAATGCTGACTCATCGGGGAAGGACTCGTTGATGGGAGTCCCATCATCAGATGCCTCCATTCTGGACAGATGATCAGCTACCACATTTTGTGTCCCTTTTTGTCCCTGATCTCAATATCAAATTCTTGCAATAGGAGAATCCACCTAATTAACCTGGGTTTGACTCTGCCTTAGCAAACAAATACTTAAGAGCAGAGTGGTCAGTATGCACAATAATTTTGCCACCCAGTAAATAAGATCGAAACTTATCTAGAGCAAAAACTACAGCTAGTAATTCTTTTTCTGTGGTCGCATAATTTTTCTGGGCATCATTTAAAGTTCGACTTGCATAATATACTACCCGAAGAATTTTATCAACCTTCTGACATAACACGGCTCCCACAGCGTAATCACTAGCGTCACACATTATCTCAAAAGGGAGTGACCAATCAGGAGACACAACGACAGGTGCAGAAATTAGCTTTTCTTTTAATAAATTAAAAGCTTCAGACATTCTTCAGAAAAATGGAACTTAACATCCTTCGCCAGTAGATCACACAGAGGTTTAGAGATTTTGGAAAAATCTTTGATGAATCTTCTATAAAAACCTGCGTGTCCAAGAAAACTACGAATATCTCTAACAGAAGATGGTGGTGGGAGCTTTTCAATTACCTCGACTTTAGCCCGTCTACCTCAATACCTTTTGAAGAAATTTTGTGGCCCAGGACGATTCCTTCTCGAACCATGAAGTGGCATTTTTCCCAATTTAACACCAGATTGGTTTCTTCACACCTGGACACACAAGATCAAGGTTTTCTAGACAGGATTCAAATGTTAGACCATAAACAGAAAAATCGTCCATAAAAACCTCAATGCATTTCTCAATATATTCAGCAAAGATGGCCATCATACAACGTTGAAACGTGGCAGGAGCATTACATAATCCAAATGGCATTCTTTTATAACTATAGGTTCCATACGGACAGGTAAAAGTTGTCTTATCCTGATCCTCAGGAGCTATAGGGATTTGAAAATAACCTGAAAAGCCATCCAGAAAGCAGTAGTAGTCATGTCCAGCTAGTCTTTCCAACATTTGATCAATGAAAGGTAATGGAAAATGGTCCTTACGAGTGGCGTCATTTAATTTTCTATAATCAATACAAACCCGCCATCCTGTAGTGGGACGCTGGGTAATCAGCTCACCCTTTTCATTAGGAACCACAGATTCCTCCTTTCTTTGGTACTACCTGAACTGGACTTACCCATTTACTGTCTGAAATAGGGTAAATAATGCCTGCATCGAGTAGTTTGATTACCTCTTTCTTAACTACCTCTTTTAGGACTGGGTTAAGACGTCGCTGAGGCTGAGCCAATGGTCGGTAGTTATCTTCCATATAGATTCGGTGAGAACACAACTGAGGGCTGATTCCTTTAATATCTGCTATCGACCAACCAATAGCTGATGTATGATTGCGCAATACCTCCAGTAGTTGCTCTTGAGTTCCTGTCAAGTCAGAAGAGATTATAACAGGTAATTCCGATGGTTCATTAAGAAAAGAATATTTCAAATGAGAGGGAAGAGGTTTCATCTCCACTGTAGGAGGTTTTTCAATAGATGGTCTTGGCCGGTCAGCACTTCGCTCGACTTTCTCAAATTGCTGCTGGTACTTGTGGAAGTGTGGCCGCCTTTTGTTTAACTCCTCAGCCATGAGGGCCATATCTGGATCCTCATCATCAGCTTCACAAGATGCCATAAGACATCTTTCCAGGACTTCCTCTTCTTCTTGCTTAAAATAGTTTCCTGCACTAAAGAGTCAATAATATCTATAGCAAAGCAGGATTGAACAGTGGCAGGACGCTTCATGTTGCGTGTCATGTCGAAAACAACCTGCTCATCATGAAATCTTAGAATAATCTTCCCTCCTTCCACATCAATGAGAGTGCGGGCAGTTCTCATAAACGGTCTGCCCAAAATTAGTGGTACATCTGTATCTTCCTCCATATCAATGATGATAAAATCAGCAGGGAAATAAATTTATCAATAGAAACTACCAGGTCCTCAACTTTTCCTTTAGGATAAATTATGGAACGGTCTGCTAGTTGTAACTGAACAGAGTGGGAGCACATTGACCTACACCTAATTTCTTGAAAATAGATAAAGGCATCAAATTAATACTTGCTCCTAAATCACATAAACCGTTACCGCAATCAACCTTCTCGATAGCGCATGGAATGATGGGAAGACCCGGATCTCCTAACTTGGGTGGCAGTTTCTTCAGGAGAACTGCAGATACTCTTTCTGTCAACTTGACTGTGTCAGACTCTAGCAAAGAACGCCTGTTAGACAAAATATCCTTCATAAATTTAGCATACATAGGCATTTGAGACAAAGCATCAGAAAAAGGGATATTAATAGTTAATTTCTTAAAGATATTAAGAAATTTCCCATATTGCTCGTCCATGTTCTTTTTCTTTAGTCTGTTAGGGAATGGAATAGGAGGATTATAAGAGAGTTGAGAAGGTTTAATAGTGAGAGATTCAGGAGACTCCTTCTCCTTGGGATTTGTTGTTTCCTCCACTTCAGGTTGAGATTCAGCTGGCTTATTAAAATCTTCTTCAACTTCTGGAACATCAGAAACTAGTTCCTTGCCGCTTCTCAGAGTTACTGCTTTTGCATGCTCCCTTGGGTTAGGGTCAGGCTGACTGGGAAGTGACCCCGTCGGTCGCTGTGCCAGCTGTTGTGAAATTTGACTCATTTGCCTCTCTAGGCTCAGGTTGATAGAAGCTTGATCAGCGTTTTTAGCGGCTTGTTCAGAAAGTTTAGCTTCTATTTCGGCAATCCTGGAGTTTGTAGTTTGGCCTTGTTTAAGGATTTCTGCCAGCATATTCTCAATTTTACCACTGCCTCCTTGAGAATTTTGGGATTGCTCCTGCTGTCTAAAGTAAGGTGGTCTATTTTGATTGAACCCAAAATTACCTAGACTGATCATTACCCCTCCATGGAGGTTGTTGATTGTTCCTCCAATTATTCTGATTGAAATTGTTAGGATAGGGGTTACCTGGTCTGTTGTTGATCGATTTTAGCTCTTCGGGGTTACCTGCAAAGCTAGGACCTTCACAGTTGAACGTTTCGTGGGCTCCTCCACAATTCTCACAGCAAGGATTCAGGAAAGGCGAAGAAGTAGCTGCCTTCGCGGTTTGCTGTTGCGTCTGGTTTACAGCTAACTTTTCCACAACTTTAGTAAGAGCTGTTAGTTGAGCGGATAAATGATCCTGTGGGGGAATATTATACATACCTGCTTTTGGCTCACCTCCCCTTGTTCTTGCACCACTGTCTGGTACTAGCGGTCATGGTGTCCAAAAGCTCCATCGCTTCATCCCCAGTTCTTGCCATAAAGTTTCCTCCAGATGAGGAACTTAGTACCATTTGTTTGAATCATTTAATCCCTTAAAGAATGACAGTACTAGTTCTTCGCTACTCATACCATGGTGTGGGCATTGAATCTGCAGCTCCTTGAATCTATCCCAAGAATCATACAGGGACTCACCTGGTTCTTGACAAAAGTTTGTGATTTCAGCGATCTTTTCCCTTGTCTTTGACGGTGGATAGTACTTCGCCAGGAACTTGTTTGCCAAGTCAGCCCAAGTGTGGATGCTACCCGGTTGCAGACTCCTTAGCCACCTGGACGCTCCGTCTTTCAGAGAATAGGGGAACAGCTGTAGACGAATGCGCTCGTTCAGGTTCCCCGTCTTGTTGAATGTATTGCAGAAGTCCAGGAATGCAGAGATGTGGTGTGGGGCATCATCTGAGTCAAGTCCGCTGAATTGTCCCTGGTGGTACAACGTGGTGATGAAGCTCGTCTTGAATTGCCAGGCGTCGAGCTCAGTTTGCGTCACTTGAGGGAGGACGATAGCAGAAGATCGTCCTTCTACTGATGGTTGCTGGTACTCCCCCAGAGTTTGTCTGGTCGTCATGGCAAACTGTAGTTGTCGCCTGCTGTGGAGAACTCTTTCGATCTCTGGCTGAAATTCAGCTATAGGTTCTCCTGCAGATCGGTCCGACGCATAAGAGACGAGTTGGTATGAATATGGAAAAACTAGATTAACTATATACGTGGCAAAAATAAAGAGAAAATATTAAACAGAAAATAAAAATAAAAGAATGAAAAATTTAACTTATCCCAATTAAATAATAATTGTCAATTAACCGTGCCGGAGGTCCCCGGCAACGGCGCCAAAAACTTGATGGAGAAATATGTGACTACTTCTACCACATAGGCAGTGTACCTATCGTTTTGCGGGTATAGTGATTAAATGGGGTTGTCGATCTCAGGGACCTCGTATAATTAATTGACAAATATTTGATTAACTGGGAAATTAAGTTAAACTAAAGAAAACAGGAAATATCACTTTTTCGGTTTTGATTAATTAATTAAAAAGAAACTAAACTACAAGGACAATTAAGACAACTTAAATAAACACAGAGGGATTTAAAGAGTGGTGAATGTGATAAATAGAAAAGCGCACCCCGGGTTGTTTGCTTACCTATTCCTTTTATATCTGTTAGTAAATTCTTCCTTTAATTTTACTGCAATAACTCAGAAACTTTAATTAATTCATTAACGACTAAGTATAATGAATCCTAACCAATTGTTAGACCTAGCAGCAGGCTAATGCTCTAGACCGGACACAATTAATCGCATAAAGAGCAGTTTCTATTGGAGTCTAATTAACCTATAGGCCGGATCAGGCTTCTAGCTGTTAATTAGGTTCAACTTCCTTCGTCTAGTTATTTATCTCAGCTCTCGCATTTTAATAAAATAACTACAAGGGTTTTTAACTACCGGCCAAATAATTAAAACACTTGAAGGACAGGAATTGAACTGTTGCAGTTAACTAAATTTATTTAAAGAAATACATAACAGAATTTAGGAAATAGGTTCGCTTCCCAACCCGGGAAGCTAAAATACTTACTCGCTCATCGTTACAGAAACAACGATAACAGAAAAGGAATGCATTAAATAAATTAAAGTAAGGGTAAGAGATAACTCCAGTTTAGAAGTTCACTCCGGTTCCTCGCTTCAACTTCGTCTTGCGTTGCCCCGTCTGCTAATTTATTTCTGTAGAGCTGGTGCGTAACAGTGGAAATAAAATGGAAAGTGGGGTGTATGTATTACGTGGGAATTTAATGGAGTGGATGGGTGATGAATTTTGATGAAGTGAATGGAGTGCGATCGTGGGAGAATGCGTGGGTGAACGGATTAATTCGTGGACTGAAATGAATGGATGATATGGTGCGTGGATGATGGATGGATGGATTGTTTTTTAGCTTCCAGTAGTGTGGGTTTATATAGGCGGAGGACATGGGAAACAGACAAAGGAGAAGTGACAGGGTGAATCAAGATAGTCGGAGGAGTTGGTGCAGATCCGTGAAGATTGAGATTTCATCGGGCAGTGCAATTGATTTCAGACAGATTTAATTGATGATCTGCAGCAGCCATTGATTGAAGAGCCGGCGTCACGCTCGCGCAAATTAAGGTGGGCGATCGCAATTAATGAAGTAGTTCGACTGCGGCGCCTGAAAGGAAGAAGAAAACTCTGTTCGGAATTCTGTTCGTGCGCTGAAATGCTCTTGTCCGCCTCGCGCCTAGCTCAGTCCGCCTCGCGGTCGTCTCTACCTTGTCCGCGCGTGTTGGTCCCGTCCGCCTCGCGGTCTGTGTGCTGTCCGCCTGATAAGAGGCGGTAGTCTCTGCTCCTGTCCGCCAGGCGGTCGCCTGAGTCTTGTCCGCGAGATAAGAGGCGGACGCCTCTGTTGTGTCCGCGCCTCTCCTGTCCGCCAGTTATGCTATATATATATATGTATATATATACACGATTGTAGTCCAATCTTGAATCGGCTCCAGATTATTCGTTATAAGTCCGTTTGTTGCGTTGGAAAGCTTGTGAAGTAAACTACTTGATTCCAACACTTTTTCCTACATTTAACACATAAAATATATCAATTCATATCAAAACATAAACCTAAGAAAATCGTCAGATAAGTGAGAAATATTACTTAAAATACTGCAAATTATAAGGAAATTAAACCCTTAAAAGTCTATATATTTCGCACTTATCAGCATCTGTGACTTAAGTTACTCGTTCGAATAACAGAACGGTAATGAGTGTGTGTAACAAGCTTAACATGAGAGTGAACCATTCTCTAGGCTTCTTGTGTTGTTTAACCTTCTTGGTTTGTTATTGTGGAAAATAAGTCCACTGTGTATGTGATGTTGTGCTATGCAATAATGTTGCTATGCCATATGTATATGTTATATGATAAAATGAATGCCATGTCATCATGAGAATTGGTTGCGCGTATTACGGTAGCCGATGGGCTGCGCGTTAACCATACCAGCCAAGGGTTGCTGACCCCTCGGGGGCTCCATATTTTTACTGCAGGATGAGGATCGAGGAGGCAGAGTGGTTGTAGATCAAGGTTATGTCATACTTTTCATTATTTTGGATGTTGGGCCTGGGATGCGCCTGTGCTCCCATGGCGTTATATTTTGGTACTGTTCGTGTTACAGTTGACAGTGGAGATCATGTGTACAGTATACAGTGATAGTTGTATTAAATACTCGGTATGTTGGTTATGTATATATATGTGTGGATGTTAGTACCTAATGCTCGAGAGTCTGATCATCAGACCGGTACACTTGTATTTATTCTGCCTTGTTAACCATGTGGGTGGTTGACGGCGTTGTAGCACCGAATCATTTAGTTATTGTTTAGTTATTTTTCCGCTGCGATTTTATTTAATGTTAAGTGCATAGTAGGGGTGTTACAAAAAGTGGTATCAGAGCGAAGTATCGCTCTGATGACTAGAATACCGAGCTTAGGAATATACCGAGTTAGGAAACCTAACCACAGTTACCTAAGTGAGCAGTTACAGAAAGGTTAACCACTAACTAAGTGTGGAGATACCATGTTGTCGGGAAAACGTTACAACCGTTGAAACCGATAAGTGTGCAAGCGCAATGCTAATGAATGTTCGTGTGAATTCAGATGTCAGGTAGACCACGAGGTCGAGGCCGCGGGCGCGGCATTGGTGATACAAGGAACCAGGGAGAGAACCCTACGGCACAAGTTATGGCCGATGCTGATGCGGCCGACGTAGCCCAGATGGTCCCACAACTTGTAGCTGCAATTCAGCAGGGGCAACAGCCCGAAGTTCAACCACCACCACCGCCACCGCCACGAGAGACCAACTGGGTCAAGGCGTTGGCAGATCTTAGACCCCCATCGTTTCATGGGGAGACCGACCCACGTAAGCTGGAGGCGTATATCTCCGAGTTGGAGACCGCCTACGAGACCTTGGACGTGCCTGCTGGGGCCAAGGTCCGTCTTGCCGCTTACTACCTGAAGGGTTCGGCATAAAGTTGGTGGAAGCTTGTGAGAGAGGACCGGATGGCGGATCCTCAGTTTGGTTGGAGAGAGTATACGGCTCTGCTGCGAGCCAAGTATTATCCCGTGCATGTGCAAGTGGCCAAGCGCCTAGAGCTGGATAGTCTGAGGCAGGGGGATAAGATGTCGGTCGATGAGTACTACACTGCATTCACCGGTCTTATCCACCTGTTACCGGACCTGGGATACTCGAACCGGGTGCTGGTAAACCGTTTCCACAACGGTCTCAGCCACCGTCTTCGCTATGGGATGGGGCCAGCTGAGTATACTACCTTGCAGGTAATTAGAATACAGTGTGATGTGAATGAGTGTAATCCATAAGTGAGTATTAATGTGAGTTTGTGAGTATGTTTTGCGGGGCATGACTGACATCCTAAATCCTGGAGTGCTATCATGTCGCTACTAAGGTTGAGATTACCGTCCGTCTGAGGGACGAGGAAAATGCGCACAAGCACAAGGCCACGAGCGAGGGCCAGAGTCCGCAGGGGTACGGGGGAGGAAAGAAGAAGAAGAAGCCTTATCCCCAGCCCCAGAAGAGTCAGCACCAGGGTGACAAGGGCCAAGCCCAAACAACCACAGCTGAGGAGCCACTGAAGCTCACATATGCATACGCGGCGAAACCCCTACGCTCTTACCCGCCTAAGGGTAATTATTTAACCATATGTGTAAAGTTGAAGTGTATGTTGTTAAGCTATGAAGTAAGTATTGATTGTGTACCGTGATAGCAGCTAGCACGGGTTCTGGACCGGAGCGCCACTACTACTATAAGTGGTGTAACGGAGACCACCCCGGCAAGGACTTCAAAGGAAATGACGTGCAGTGTCGCTACTGCGAGAAGTGGGGTCACCGTGACTACGAGTGTTACTGGAACCCCAATAGCAGAGTCAAAAAGCCCAAGGGGCAGTGGAAGGGTAAGGCCACAGCGACCATCGATGGCCCGAAGACGGCTAACCAGCCACCCACAGATCAGAGGAGCACTGATTCCCAGAAGGGGAAGGGGTCAGGACCTAGCAAGGCCACCCTGCATGTGGTGGACCGGTCTGAGGCGCCAGGGCCCTCTACTATACCAGGTACCGCCTAAACTGTTGAGTGAAATAAGTGATTGCTTACCGCATTTCATGCATGTGTGTGTTATTGAGTCCAAATGTACTACCATGTGAGTAAGGGATAAGGTATAATGTGAAAGTCACCTAATTAGATAATTCTTAATATAAAGGAGCCTTCAATATTTGTTATCCAATCCCACCCACACCAAACCCTGAAGAAACCACCATCAACATCACCGACTTTCCAATGGAGCAATGTCAGGTCATCCAAACAGGTATGATACTCTTAAAGGGATACCTGACACCGGAAGCACAAATCCACATCATCAGACGATGCAATGAACTGGGAGCAACACCCGGAGGTTTCTACACACCCGAATACCCGAGTGGATCGAGAATGAAATTGAAGATGATGTGCATGGGTAAGGACTGGAATCCTTACACCAAGACATATCAAGAAGTGCGAGCTGAAGATGGAGCAACGATACCGAAGATACCTGAGGAGTTCCTTGCGGTCGTTAACCTGCCGTGGGAATTGCTCACAAGTTGAAACGGATTCAATTCCAAGTGTTAAAGCAGATTTATGTATTGTGAACTTCTACCAGAAAGGTGGACGGTTAGGTTTACACCAAGATAAGGACGAGTCACCCGAGTCTCTAAGTAAGGGGGTGCCCGTGATGTCTTGGTCCATTGGTGATACCGCAATGTTTATATATGGCGAGCAGAAGCGTGCTGATCTCGCAAAGAAGTTAGTTTTGAAATCAGGAGATGTACTAATCATGGGTGGGCAGTCAAGGATGCTATATCATGGCATCAGGAAGATCAAACTGAATACCACACCATCGGCAGTGATCAATGCCACACACATGAAACCCGGACGTTTGAATTTGACCTTCAGACAGTTTTAAAGCCTTGTATAATTATGTAATGTGTTAAGCCAGTGTATGTTAAGGATGTTATATATGTGTTAGTTATGTCAACAGTGTAAACCAACGTATGATGTAAGAAGAGTGTGTTAATGAATAAAGTAGAGTTGTTGAAATATATCAACCGTGTTGTTGCCCAATACTTATAAGTTTGCCAATGAATTAGGCTGTGCACTCGGAACGGGAGGTATACTAAGTGTCTGCAATGAGGCAGAAGCCGGCAAGAGCGGCACAATCCTCACCGGTACCTTTCCAGTCAATGGCGTGGACGCTTCGATCTTGTTCAACTCCGGAGCCTCACATACATTTATTTCGCTATCATTTGCGAAGAGGCTAGGGTTAGATGGTGATGAGATGCCAGACTTCCTAGTCACTCTCCCGTCGAAAGAGCGGATCAGGTGTACCCGCTACCACCGAGATGCTGTTGTACGAATTCGTGATGAAGAGTTTCCGATCGACTTGATAGAGTTTGACGGACTTGGTTTTGATGTGATTGTCGGGATGAACTGGTTGGAGCGGTACAAGGGCAGAATCATGTGCGCCGAGCATCATCTGCTTCTTCGGAGTCCGTCTGGGGTTACTATATCTTACCGCCAGAGGCCCAGGGAGCCTTCGACTCAAATCATCACCGCCATGGCTATGTATCGTGAACTATGACGAGGGAATGATGTATACTTCCGCTATGTCCAGGACATGGAGAGAGACCCAGAGTTTAGCCCAGATGTGCCGGTAGTGTCGGAGTTTCCTGATGTATTTCCTAAGGAACTGCCAGGCATGCCGCCAGCACGGGAAGTTGAGTTTGAAATTGATTTGGTTCCGGGCACCGGACCAATTGCGAAGGCGCCCTATCGTATGGCTCCAGCAGAGATGACAGAGCTCAAGGAGCAGCTGAGAGACCTACTCGAAAGGGATTTATCCGCCCTAGCGTTTCACCATGGGGAGCGCCGGTCCTCTTCGTGAAGAAGAAGGACGGTAGTCTCCGCCTGTGTATTGACTATCGAGAGCTGAATGCAGTTACGGTGAAGAACCGTTACCCTTTACCACGCATCGATGACTTATTTGATCAGTTGAGAGGAGCATCAGTATTCTCCAAGATAGATCTACGATCCGGATACCATCAGATTGCTATCCGTGACAGTGACATCGAGAAGACAGCATTCAGAACCAGATATGGACACTATGAGTTTACGGTTATGCCGTTTGGTCTATCCAATGCACCAGCTAAGTTCATGGACTTAATGAACCGCTTGTTCCAAGATCAGTTGGACAAGTCAGTGGTAGTCTTCATCGACGATATTCTTGTGTACTCGAAATCGAGAGGTGAGCATGAAAGCCACCTGAGAAATGTGTTACAAACATTGAGAAGGAATCAGTTATATGCTAAGTTTTCAAAGTTTGAATTTTGGTTGAACCAAGTATCCTTTCTTGGTCATGTGATTTCTGAGGTCGGGATCGTTGTTGATCCGGCAAAGATTGATGCAGTGCGCACCTGGCCTAGGCCGAAGACAGTTACCGATATCAGGAGCTTCCTCGGTCTGGCAGGATATTATAGGAGGTTTGTGAAGGACTTCTCCAGTGTCTCGAAGCCGTTGACTTCCTTGATGAAGAAGGATGCACCATTCGAGTGGACAGTCTACTGTAAGAGTTCTTTCCAGAGTCTTAAGGATGCTCTGACATCTGCACCAGTCCTGACTATACCAGACGGTCCAGATGGTTTTGAGGTCTATTGCGACGCATCAGGCAGAGGTATGGGTTGTGTGTTGATGTAACACGGGAAGGTCGTAGCATACGCCTCCCGACAACTGAAGAAACATGAAGAGAACTACCCTACCCACGATTTAGAACTGGGGCCATTGTCTTCGCATTGAAGATATGGCTACATTATATGTATGGGGTAAGTGTGACAATTTATTCTGACCACAAAAGTTTAAAATACTTGTTCACTCAGAAGGAGTTGAACATGAGACAAAGAAGGTGGGTCGAGTTCTTAAACGACTACGACATCAATTTACAGTACAAGGAGGGTAAGGCAAATGTGGTAGCTGACGCATTGAGTCGCCGAGCACACTCTCTCCATTCGCTAGTCTCTCATACTACCTTGGTTGAAGAGTTGCGGAGTGCTCAGATGACGGATCAGTATATGTTGGAGATTAGGCAGAAGCTTATTGATGGCACATTCGAGGGTCAGAAGTACGACTTCCGACTCCATGATGATGACCTGATTAGGCTTAACAGCCGACTATGTATTCCGAGGAGTAGCGCTGAGCTGAAGGAGCGCATACTGAGTGAATCCCACTGTTCTACGACTTTGATTCACCCCGGAGCTTCAAAGATGTATAAGGGTATAAACATTATTTCTGGTGGACTGGAATGAAAAAGGATGTAAATGATTATGTATTGAGGTGTCTCACTTGCCAGAAGGTCAAGTTTGAGCACCGACGGCCTGGTGGTATGGTACAGCCAATGCCAGTGCCTGAGTGGAAGTTCCCTGACATTTATATGGACTTCGTAGTAGGGCTTCCGCCTACAAGGGGAGGTCTGAATATGATTTGGGTTGTCGTTGACCGACTGACCAAGGTGGCTCGATTCATACCGAAGAAGGACACCTGGAAAGTGGCAAAACTAGCAGAGCTCTTCGACAGAGAGATTGTAAGACATCATGGGGTACCGAAAACAATTGTGTCTGACAGGCATACCAGATTCCTCTCAAGGTATTGGAAATCCACACGGGAAGCGCTTGGTACCGAGCTGAGCTGAAGCTAAGTACAGTGTTCCACCCACAGACAGATGGTCAGAGTGATCGCACCATCCAGACACTTGAGGATATGTTACGTGCATGTGCACTTGATTTTCAGACTAGCTGGATTGACAAGTTACATCTGATCGAGTTTAGTTACAACAATAGTTACCATGCTTCGATCAAGATGTCTCCCTTCCAGGCTTTGTACAGTAGACCATGCCGCACGCCATTATGCTGGGATGAGTCGAGTGAGATGGTCATTATAGGACCAGAGTATTTGGAACAAGTTCAAGCAGAAGTATGCCAAATCCGGGCTAACATGAAGGCAGCTCAGGATAGGCAGAAATCGTACGCAGATGTGCGTAGACGTAACCTGGAGTTCGCCATGGGCGATCAGGTATTTCTTAGGGTATCCCCCATGAAGGGAGTTTCGTTTTGGCCAGAAAGGCAAGTTGAGCCCAAAATATGTGGGGCCTTATGTTGTGACGGAGCGGATCGGCCCGGTAGCTTACAGACTTGATTTACCCGCCGAGCTGGGCAAGGTAAACGATGTATTTCATGTGTCCCAATTGAAGAAATATATGTCTCATCTGTCTCATGTGCTTCAGCCAGAAAGGCTAACCTTAGAGCCGACCATGCGATCAGTGGAGACTCCGGTACGGATTCTGGATACTAAGACTCGAGACACTCGCCATAAGTCAGTGAGACTGGTGAAGGTTCTTTGGTCTAACCAGGACGTTGAGGAGGCCACGTGGGAGTTGGAAGATAAGATGAAGGCGAATTACCCATCATTGTTTACTTCTTAGAATTTATATGTATAGGGTATGGGGCGTACCACTTTTTAAGGGGGTAGAGCCGTTTCGGTTATGTGTGTACGATGTGTATTTAAATACATCGTCTATGTTATGTTGTTATGTTACAGACCGTTGTGTCTGAATGATGTTATGTTATAGGGACCTCGTGTCCGATGTTATGTAAGTATGTTGTTATGGAAATATTGTTTATATGTATTCCCGTGTTCTAATATTTAGGATATGTGGAAGTGTGAACTTTGAGGACAAAGTTCTTTTAAGGGGGGTAGATTGAAATACCCCAAGCCTTTGTATGTGGTTTAAACATTTAAATATGGCATATTAAGACTAAAAAGAGTCTTAGAAACATTAGTAAACAATTTAAACCATAGAAAACACAAATAAATACCTTATGGTCAATTAGGGCTAAAATGTGCTCTAAGCTTGTGTAAGACCTAGTGAGCTTACCAAGACCTTATTTATATACTAATGAACATATTAAACCAATTACCAAAGAAAACCAATCTTGAAAACAAGTTAAAACACAAAATGTGCTTTAAGGAGTCTTAAAGCACATTTTCGAAAAATTGTCTTGTAAATGAGTTTTGAATGGCTAAATGTCCATCATTACTCTTTAATTAACATGTGTACTACTTAGTATCACATTTGGAAGTCTATATCAATGGGAAATAAAAAATTTCACATCTATGTGCCTTGTTTTAGTGAATAGTAACTAAAATAAGCTAGATTATAACATATGTTAATATAAGTAATTTAATTGGTCAACAAGGACTAAAATGCCCCTAAGAACATTAAGGGGGCTGGTTTTCTTAGTGGTGAGTCACCACTCTTGTTAGCTTGTTAACAAATAAAGGATGACTACTTAAGTTACTATTTGTTTTAACATATAAATATCTCTTAAAGTAAACTTATCTTCATTCTCTCATTTCCCTCTTCATTTCCCACGCCTCCAACCTCTCTTCTATCTCTTCTTCATTCTCCATTTACGGTTTTGCAATAGTACCACACACAATTCCATCTTCAACCTCTTATATCTCCTAGCTCACTTTGCCAAAAAAAACTAAGACCACCATTCACTTTGTCTCATCAAGCTCTTCATTCCTATCTTCTGAAAATTCCAAGAGCTCCATTTCGGTGCCAAGAGGAATCTCCACGGTAGGAGCTTGAGCTCACCTTTTCACATATTATTGTTCTCCTTTGCTTCTAGGTAAGGAAACTCAAATAAAAACTCCATTTCCTTCATGTTTGTATGTTGACCGAGAATCACCATTGATGGGGTTCTTTATATTGCTTTGTTCTAGCTTCATTCCAACCTTTCATGGACTAGGAGGAGTCCTCTCTTGCTACATATCCAAACTCTATTTTGGTATCCTAGGTAAACAACTATCTTAATGTTTTAAATCAATGTATAACCTAGGGTTTACAATGAGATGAAGCATAAAGCTTGTATGCTCATTTTATCATTTGTATAATGTTTAGAAGTTGACAAGCAACTAAAAGCCTTGCCGATTTAGTCAAGGATACAAGAAAGAAGTTGTGAGGAAAAAAGGTAATTGTGCTAACCTAATGTGGTTTAAAGTCTTAGGAGAAATGAGCTTATATTGCTTGTTAAATGATCTAAGGAGCCAATGGAGAATGACTTAGTAAGATGTTCTCAAGGAGAACTAGTAAAAGGCATATGTGTTGTCGGTGTATTTGCAGGTCAAAGGCAAATATATTGTGGAAATTCAGTGTTTATGGTTTATGCATCTAAGGGCCTAAGAGCCATGTTATTTAAGGGCCTAAGTGCCAAGCAATTTAAATTATGCGCTATATTGTGATGTAGTGTTAAATGAGTGAAGTTTTGTGTATAAGAATGTTCTTGATGGATTTTAGTGTTCTTGATTGTTTAATGGTGAAAACAATGTGTTTGCCTTGGTAATGTTCTAGGAGAGTTCATGTCGAAATTTAAATAATGTATAAGATGTTTTAGGTGTTTAAAATGAGTTTTAGGAAGTAAGTAAGTGTTTTGAAAGGTTAAGTGTTCTGCTAGTGAAAGAAGCATGCATTAAGGTATTCTAAGATGTAAAAAGGACTTAGGCAATGTTTTAGAGGATTTAGAGTGCAAATGAGTGTTTTGGGATACTTCAAGATCATGGTGAGATTGTATTTAGGACTTGTGTAATGTTAGTGAATAAGGAAGAAGTGATTGGTTGCATGGAGGAGCTATAAACTTGTAAAGATGTTCAAGGAGTTTGGTTAGGAAGAAAGGTGCTTGGGAGATGATGTTATGGAGAGGAGAAAGCATTTTGGGATAGTGATTATCATAGGTGAGAAACACCATTTAGAAACCTTGTAAGAAATGTTACAAGTGTTGGTGAATTTTAAGAGAAAATCTAGTAACAAGTTAGACAAGGAACTAGGTGTGTTTAAGATGATATTTTGGCATTAGAATATACCTAAGATCATTTGGGAAGTTTATACATTTAATGGGTTAGGAGAACCATTGCAACAAGACTTAGAAAATGTTCAAAATGTAAATCTGTAGCAGTGGTCCGGGACTTAGGTCTTGGATGATGTCCCGGACCATGCATTTAAAAGGGCCAAGGATTCTTACACAGCCTTGGTCCGGTACTTAGGATATGTAAGAAGTACCGGACCACCCCCTGATTTACCCCCGAGAGAATTTGCCTATATTGGTCCGGGACCTAGGACCCGTAAGAAGTCCCGGACCACCCCATTAAAACAGGCCGAGGGTTTTGTTAAGTGTAGGTCCGGGACCTTAGTTGGGGACCAAGTCCCGGACCACTTTAAAAAGTTAGTTTAAGGCTAGATAATGATGTCTAATGATGGGGATTAGTTAGTAATGATGTTATAAAGTTATATAAGGCATGTTAGGAGTGTAATAATGACAATTTAAAAGGTGAGAAGTTATAACAAAGAGTGAATACAAAATAACTAGTTAAGTGATGTAAAAGTTAACAATGGATTAGTACATTAATTAACCGACATTACTAAATGTGTATAGGATTCTTCAAAGGTGGAAACCAGTCGAAGCAAGGACCAAGGTATGGTTTTCTTGTAGTCTGTTGCCTACCGGTTTACACCGGCTTGTGTGTTGTATGTTTTTCTATGTGTTTATGACGTTATAAGACTTAATCATGTAATGAGTTTACAGTTGTTCATATTATTGTGATGTTATGATGTGACTCATTTCCCTTGTGTGCGTCTAACATGACTTACCACTTGTTGTGAATTGTTTGTTAAGTTCCACTCTTGAACTTCTAACAAGTGCTAACTGGGAAGTGAGGAATCCGGTTGTCCGTTCATGCATGTAAGTTTAAGAGTAGATATCTGCATCAGATTCGACTCTTATGTTGTTAAGATTGTTCTCCTTTATTTGGCGTTCGATCTCCCGCTAGCTTCCTCCAAAGCTTACCTATTCTGACTTATGATCGGTTTAGTGGGAACATATGTTTGTGTGGTGTGTTCGGGTCACAATATCCGAACCATCTGTGACTTAAGTTACTCGTTGGAATAACAGAACGTAATAAGTGTGTGTAACAAGCTTAACATGAGAGTGAACCATTCTCTAGGCTTCTTGTGTTGTTTAACCTTCTTGGTTTGTTATTGTGGAAAATAAAGGCCTATTTCGGCGGTTCCAATGGGCCTATTTCAGCGGTTGTGAACCGCCAAAATGAGCACCGCCGAAATAGGTGTACCTATCTCGGCGGTTCATAGAGCACAACCGCCGAGATAGACCCATGGGATTGACCGATGTTGAGTTTGACCATGAGTCTATCTCGGCGGTTCTTAGAGCACAACCGCCGAGATAGACCTATGGGATTGACCGATGCTGAGTTTGACCATGAGTCTATCTCGGCGGTTGTTCTCTAAGAACCGCCGAGATAGACTCATGGTCAAACTCAGCATCGGTCAATCCCATGGGTCTATCTCGGCGGTTGTGCTCTAAGAACCGCCGAGATAGGGGTATTTTTTTGTTTTTTCCATCCTAGCTATATATATATATATATATTCACCGCATTTGTTTCAATGAGACCTGTAATAAAGCTTCATCCATACAGGGAGCTCCAGCACACATTTAAAAAGTTATAAAAGCTCCCAATTAATACCAACGACGCACCACAATTTGAGAGTTAACAAAACAATGCAATTACACTTATTTACACACTTTCATTACAAATAAAAAACAACATTACAATTCAAATCTACCATTACACCATCCACAAGTGTACAGAGTTACAATTACATACTCAAAAAGTTCACAAAACATCTTCATGATCATCAATTCATTAAACTTGTGCAGACGAACTCCGACCATTCCTCAAGCATCTCAACAATTTGAGCATCATCATACTGACCACCTTTGAACACTTCTTCGTAAGCCTTGAAAAAAAATGAACATTAATCTAAAACGTACAAGTCTAACAACATGTAAAGAGCATAACTGAAACTTTCAAAGAATGTTACCTTGTCTAACGAGTGCTCTGGTAAAAGGTTCGACGCTCCTACTATGTCACTCATGAATCTCATGACATAGTATCCACATTCTGAACCCCCAGGCTGCACCGGACACTAAACAAACGCACATATTGACAGTTATAAACAAGTTTAAACATTATAACACAAATTTATCAATTAATAGAGTACCTTGACAGGTTCCAAGGGATGTCACGCTTCATTGTTTTATTCTGGAGAGATAATGCAGCTCTCATGGAACTATATACATCAGCAATATATATAGTTTTAAGCATCAGTAGCAAGTTATGAAACAGTTAATGTTAAGTAATAATAATTGTTGTTTACGATAACAAACTAATTACCCCAGTATTGCGGTGGAGATCTTCGGTCTCTTGGCCTTACCAAGTGAGTCAAATTGCAAGATTCGTGGGTGCTTCAACATCACCAGCACAATCAATGACCAATGTCGACTGTCCACAAATTACACAATGTGTTGTAATCATTAAGCAACTAACACAAACTATATGTTTTAGATAATACTAAGAGAAATAGTCAAATATCATACCCTGAATGATATGGCAGCATAATAAATGACTTGTTAGAACATTCAAAGAGGGCATTCGTCATATACTGCATAAGGCCTTCCATATCACTTGTCATCTGGACTTCACTGCACATAGCAGGACACAGGAATCCGAATCTGTGATCTTCATAGACATTGATCGCCTTATCATGCACCCACCTATGAGGCAATATCATTAGTCATCATAACTTTTTATTCAAACATCTAATTCATCACCAATCAATGAATTCAAAATAAAAAGGTAGAAGTCACTCACATGGCGGCTGACTTGATAATCGACACATTCAACCAATCCCTCCTGAAGCACTCCTCGAAGTCGGACATATACATCCCAAATCGATGTATATCTTCTCCTTGAACTAAAGTGAAATATCCGCTCGGGATCTTCCACAGTGAGGGAATCACAATAGGTGGTAGCAGCAACAACGATGAATGCAGAATCTGCATATTAGTCGCAGCCGGCCAATATTCTTTTCTCCACCAAAGCAGGTCTAAGCACGAAATTTGTGGATGCCTTTGATTGCACAGGCGCAGCATTCTTTTTCCTTTGCCCTTATCAGTCTTCGGTCGGTCATATCCTATGATATTAGTCTAATTAAGTATATGGATGCAAGGTGGTACACCAATAGTTTTATAGCAACGGTTAAGAGTAAATACCTGCCCAGGGAGTCTGACCAATCGTACAGGCCACTGCACTGTCGCAGTTTGTGCGGAACGCAAGGTAGGTCTTTGGGATCGGCACCGGTAAACCGACGTCAGCATGCTCTGCAACAAATTCGTCCAGAAGCACTCGTGCATGGTAATGTCGGAGTGGTTCACCGTGCACAATATCACTTGGAAGAGAGGGGAAAAGTTTTCCCCATGCCACCATGACCTCTTCTACTCCAATTTGTAAAAACAGATGGCACTCAGTGGGTGCCTGAGTGTTATGTGGAACTTGTTTAGATAAAAATTGAGAATTCCTCTATGATGATATTAGTGATCAAGTGAAAAATCTTAATCGTCATGTACTCAATTGAAATGTTAGTCTAACCTTTAGAGATGCATAGGGAAACGGATCAGCCGAGTGGACACTACTTCTCACTACCGGTGCACTCTGCTGAATGGGTGACTCAACTGGTGGTCGAGAAACCTCTTGGCTGTCATGCTGCTGTGGCTGAAGCCTTGACATAGCTGAGCGATCCTCTCGTCGACGCTCTGAGTAATCCTCTGCTCCATCTCAGCCAACGCTCTCAGGTGCTCCTCGTAGCTAATCGTCTTTCCCTGTGCATTCTGGACCCGGGTACGCCAAATGCCTGGCGGATACCAACGTGCCCACCAAACCCAATGGCACGACCTGGATGATCCTTCTTACCAAGAGCGCGTGTAAGAGGATCATCATTCCTCTGTGAGGTCCAGGTGCCCTGGGTGAGCTGAGAGCTTAATTCACCCTAATACAACACACAAATACAGTTATTAGTTTAACATAAGTTCATATACAAATGAAATGAACAGTCTAATAAGTATATCACTTACCATTTGAGCAATAACTGCTCTCGTGGCTTCATCGTATTGAGGATTTTCGGGAGTAGAGTTCTTCGGAATGTGGCTTAACTCCCACACTTTCATTCTTCTGCCACTGGCATCCAATGAGCCATCCGTGGGCAGATATCCCTTTTGCTCCCATTCTGGTACCCTTTGAGCAATACTTTTTCCACCTAAGTGGTGAGGGTACAGATTCTTCTTAGCATTTGCTTGTTGTTGCGCACGGAGAGCCTGCATAAATTAATGGGATCATGTTTAGTGAAATTGAACACAAAAAACATAAGAAATTAAGATTAATTTATGTATGTATGACAATAAAGTGCACCTGGAACTCCGGTGTGTGAGCCTCTCAACAAATTGTACCCATTGCTCTTCTGTTATGCCCTCGTAAACCTCCCATGGTGGTCTCTCACCGTCTCCACCATGATCTGGATCATGGATCTTCTGGAGCAGGCATCTTGTAGATGAACTTGTCAGCCAACTTATTCTTGTGGTCCCGGAACTGTTTCGACATCGCTGATAGCACATCCTTTTTAAGTGCGGGATCCACGGAGAAACGAGACTACGTACATGATCATTCAGTTAGTAAAGTAAACATAAATGTTCTATTATTTCACAAAAGATCATAGTAATAATGTAGAGATTTACCTGAAGACGCTGAAACATAGTATCCTTCAATGATTGAGGCACTTGCTTCCAGTTGTGGTTTATGTTGCAATATGACTTCACCAAATGGCTACCGTAAGCGGTGAAGTCATTCTTCCAATTTCCATGGGGTTGGTTGAACTGATTGAAGTCCACCGGTTTTGTAGGAGGGCCCTTGTTAGCCTTCAGCCCACGTGTTGCACCTCTCTTCTTTTGCTTCTTCGCCTCTGGTGGGACAACTGACTCCTCTTCGGTCTGCTGTGAAGGGCCAGCCTCAGTCTCGTGTACTGCTAACTGGTCCTTCTTCTTCTTTCCTCCTCTTGTGACCCGCTTACTTGGTCTATTCTGCTGTGGCTCAGGTTCTCCAGTCAAGAGAAGCCGTCCAATGGGGTCATCCATAGGGTGATCATCCACTGCAAAAAAAATAATAAAGCATTTTCATCAGATAAACTCATAACATAAATACTATGATGCATAACAATAACAGTTAAGATGACATTACAGTCTACATTCTACTAACAACATTACCTGACACGTACAAAAACATAAATCATTTCATATTTTCTACCCAAACACCCTCATCATGGTCTGATCGTGCGTAGAGCAAATCGTTTTCGGTATCATCAATCGAATCCGGTAATCCAGTAGGAAACAAGGATGTTTCCTCTACAGTCCCATTTTCATCGTTATCCTCATTTTCATTTTCGATTACAACCGGCCTTCTTCCTGGAAGAACAACAGACCATCTGCAGTCTTTCGGATCCTCAACATACCACACTTGTTCGCAATCCTTTCCCAGAACAAATTGATCATCATTATAACCGTGTAACCGTGAAAGATCAACCAAGGTAAGCCCTCCATCATTTTGGTACCCGCGTCGGTTGTCCACCCACTTGCACCGGAACAACAGAAAGGAATCAATGTCATAGTCTAGTTCCCAGATGTCCTCGATGACACCATAATACCAACTATAGTTACTAACTGGTTGAGATCGGTTACCGCTGTGGTACTCAGTGGCAGCAGCTTCAATTTTTACCCCACTATTCTGGTTTATCGATTTGGCATCTTGGCGTGCAGTGTAGTATGTATACCCACTAATATCATACCCCTCAAATGATGTAATATTAGTTTCAGGTCCGATTGCCAAACATCTGATCTCTTCGCTTACAGCTTCTGGATCTGATGATGCTAATGTCAACACATGATCTTTGAACCATTGGATAAAAACTCGGTTTTGTTCCTTTGTCAGCCAAATGTGGCTTTTCAAAGGATTTTGATGCCTTAACTCAACCATATGGGTTTCCAAATAAGGTTCAACAACCTCAAGATGTTGTAAGACAAACAAATGTGCTTGATGAATAAGTAGACGCGAAACTTGCACGATCTTTCTACCAATAACACCTTTGCCCTTAAACCTGCCATAGTGTCGTGGTTTTGGGATACCAATAGACTCTGCCTCACTCAAATAATTGGTCACAAATTCCGTGACTTCCTCAGTCACTATTGCTTCAACAATGCTCCCCACTGGTCGATACCTATTCTTCATTCTACTTTTCAGAATACCCATGTACCGTTCAAAAGGGTACATGTACCGTAAGTATACCGGACCACAGAACTGTATCTCTCGAACGATGTACACAATTAGATGCACCATTATATCAAAGAAAGATGGTGGGAAATACATCTTAAGTTGACATAATGTGATAAAAATTTCACGTTGTAGATCATCTAGAGAGGTTACGTCAATTTCCTTGGAGCAAACAGCGTTGAAAAAGAAACATAACCGAGTTAAAGCATTTCTGACATCAGATGGCAATATCCCTCGAATTGCGACCGGAAGAAGATGTAACATCAGTACATGATAATCGTGAGATTTCATGCCTAAAAGTTTTAAATCCTTCATCGATACAATGTTCTTCCAGTTTGAAGAGTACCCAGACGGTACTTTTACCGAGGGCAGACATTTGCGGAAACTAATCTTTTCAGCCTTTGAGAGCGTGTAGCATGCAGGAGGTAGGTAGATTCGTTTCCCATTCTCTTGTGGGTGTAACTCCTTTCGTATACCCATGGTTTGCATGTCCTTTCTGATTTTCAATCCGTCTTTTGTTTTTCCGGGTATATTGAGTAAAGTCCCACTCACTGCCTCACCAACGTTCTTCACAATGTGCATGATGTCTAAGCAGTGTCTCACAGAAAGATGACGCCAATAAGGTAGTTCCCAAAAGATAGAACACTTTTTCCAAATGTTTTTCACCGGTTTTGACGTGTTTCCAAATACATTTGCAATGTCCTTAACCTTTTCGTACACTTCCTCAGAGCTCAGAGGTAGACGGGCCACACGAGTTTCGGCTTGACCATTGAACAACTTTCTCTTCGTTACTCGATAAGGGTGATCTTCGGGGGGAAGACGTCGATGACACATATAAACATTCTTCCCACAATGTTTTAAACGGTCCGAACAAGTGTCTGCCTCGCATATGGGAGATGCAAATGTTCCTTTAACCGTGTAACCGGACAAGTTCCCATACGCAGGGAAGTCATTGACGGTACAAAACAACAAAGCCTTGAGCGTGAAATTCTCTCTTGCATAAGCATCATATACCACGGTCCCCTCATTCCACAATAGCTTCAGATCGTCGATCAGTGGGGCAAGGTACACATCAATGCTATTACCTGGCTGCTTGGGACCAGATATCAGGAGAGATAACATGATGTACTTTTGTTTCATACACAACCATGAGGGCAAATTGTAGATCACTAGCAGAACAGGCCATGTACTGTGTTGACTACTCAATGTGCCGTACGGGTTCATTCCATCAGTACATAACCCAAGCCTCAGATTCCTATCTTCATGTCCGAAATGTTCTTTGAACCGTCTATTGATGTTTCTCCACTGAGGCCCATCTGCTGGATGTCTTAGTTTCTCATCACTCTTTCTACCCTCCGCATGCCATCGTAAGTTCTTTGCATCTTTCGGATTCACAAACAACCGTTTGAATCTGGGTATAATCGGCAAATACCAAACTAGTTTTGCTAGAGGGCTTTTTTTCTGAACGGAGGAGTACTCACCATCTTTATGCTTATACCGGGACAATGAACATTTCAGGCAATTGTCCAGATGTTCGTATTCACCCCTGTACAACACACAGTTGTTTGGACACGCGTGAATTTTTTTGTACTCTACTCCCATTGGACACATCCATTTCTTTGCCTCATACGTGGTGGTAGGGAGACCATTCTCATCCGGTAGCATATCATGAATCAGCTCAAGGAATGCCACGAAACCTTTGTCACTCAATCCATATCTTCCCTTCAGGTTGAACAAATTCAATATAGCTGTCAATTTCGTGTACTTAGTGCAAGTAGGATACAACGCCATTTTGGATGCGTCCAACAACCTTTGATACTCATCCGGCCGGTCGACAAAATTATCCTCAACGTTATTAAGCATCTCGTCCATTTGCTCATCATGATAAGTCGACTCACTGTCAACATTGACTTCAGAAGCGCTTGGGAGTAGTGACTCGTTAATAGTATCGAATGTCTGCTCGGTTCTTGAATTACACCGATCGTGACTATAGGAAGATGAAGCATTATCTTCAACAGGTTCTCCATGAAAAATCCATTTTTTATAATGCGGCATGAAACCACGGGTCTTCACATGCAATTGTATGACGTTGATGCTTGAATAATGTCTAACCACACCACAATCAACACAAGGACATGGAATTTTGTCCGCCTTTGTCTGTCCTTGTTTGCACTGCAGCTTTGCAAAACTCTTTCAGCATTTTGTCAAAATGTTCCCCTATCACCATACATCCAGTCACGCTCCATACTATATGTGCAACAGATCAAAGGTGTGAGTTAGAGCCATTGTAGAATATGGTCTGTATTAAGTTGCACATGTTTATTTCTTAATGGAGCATGACTGGGATGATTGTCAATTAGTCTAGCCTAACTCTAAGGTTGCAAACACAAAAAACTAGCATTTTAAATTTAACATATTGTTGCACTTCTAAAACAGAAAACGGTGTTTAAAACAATATTACGAATACTTTTTCTACAAAAAATTCAACATGACCTTTGCATAATTGTACACATCCCGTGCTTATTATTCAGCACTCACCAAAGTCATCACAAACACAAACATTCCAACAATGGCAACAACCAACAATTAAAATAAATCAATTCTTTACTAGCTAACTGAAAACCAATTGCAAATTCAGATCATCAAACCAACATTTTCAATCTTCCTCTGTATAAGTTCAAACCGGTTTAGAGATTAAAACAGAATCGAGAGTTAAAATACGTACTTGTTTTTTAAGGATTTATGGAGAGGGGAGACTGGTGCGTGAGAGGTAGGCTTCTATACGAGAGATGCAGCAATACCACTTCTGATATGTCTCTGCAAGGGAGCAACAAAAAATAAATTACAAAAGAAATGCATCAACAAATATGGAATGAAGCTAAATTATGTACTAGCACTTATATTTAAATACATAATTGCATTTAGTAAACAAAAAATAAGGTTTAGTTACTTACTTGTGCACAGAGGAGGAAAGTGCAACAGTAATGGAAGAAGGCGGGAAACAAGAGAGGTGATTCACGGACTTGAATGTAGTGAGACCTGATTAAAAAAATTTAGATATTGTTAGACATATACACATACATCAAACAATATTAATTATGAAGAGATTTTGAAAAAAAAATCGGCATGACTTTTGCATAATTTTACCTATCCCATGCTTATTATTAAGCATTCACCAACCATTCATCAACACAAATTTCCATCACAAATCAAACTAATACCAACTTTATCCATCAACCAAATTTAATAATTTGTGGAAATCAAATACAAAGTATAAAAAAAAGACACAACCATGCTTATTATTAAGCATTCACCAATTATTCAACAACACAAATTTCTATCATAAACCAAACTAATATATACCAAATTTATTCATCAAACGAAATTCCAATAATTTGTGGAAATAAAATACAAAGTACAAAAGAGAAAAATGATAAGTTAGATTATATTACCGGTTCGAAAATGAATTGTTCTCCGCTCCGCTTTCAATCTACCATCAAATGGTATAGAAGCTTCTTAAGTATTTATCTGTAGAGACACAAATACTTATAGACACAAGAGAATCTCAGTAGTTGTGTTTGTTCCTTATATGCAGTTAGGTTGCAAATTTACAGTGAGTGAAGAGAATGAAGAGTTAAATTAAAAAAAAATTACCAGTTCCTAAATGAATTGTTTTCATCCCCTCTTCTCAATCAGGCGTGCGAGACGCGTGTAGCAATACCAATCTCTATAGAGGCAACGCAGACGCAAAATAAATATGAATTGAGGGCACAAAACTATATTGCTTACAATGTTTATAATTACCTTATAATTATAAGCACAAATAATGCTCAAACATTGTTCCACCCCATATATAAGCATAATAAATCTAGCCCAAATAAGCTAACCTAACTATACTTAAAAGAATGGCCAAAAACAGCAAAAAAATTCACTCGGACATTTCGTTAAACACCTTGTGTGCATACATAAATTTATTAGTTTAACAACCAAATCTTGCAAAGATTTCACACACACAATAAATATCAGCATCCACAATCACAATGTCACAACAATCTATCAATTTTAACAACACATTAATAATAATTTAAACAAAACCGAAATGAAAGTTAGAGGTTTATACTCACCTGCGCCTCTGTTGCTGAGCGGGAGGACGGCGGCGACGACACCGATGCGATGACACCGACGGCGCGACGTCCGGCGAAGGCGGGTGGAGGAGGAGGGCGGGCGACGGCGGTCTGGTGGTGGTGGCGTCGGGAAATCGCACTTCGCCGCAGAGAAGAGAGAAAGGGGTTAATTAGGGTTAATTGAACTCGTAATTGTGTCGAGGCGGGCTGGGGGGTTTATTAAAACGATCTATTTCCGCGTTCCTAACAAAGAACCGCCGAAATAGACCCTCTGTAATAATAAAAAAAATTAAAATACCTATTTCGGCGGTTCCTAACAAAGAACCGCCGAAATAGGTCATTTTTTTTTAAAAAAAAAGAAAAATAGAAACACCTATTTCGGCGGTTTCGTGTGAGGAACCGCCGAAATAGGTCTCTTTTATTTTTATAATTATTAAATAGATCCTATTTCGGCAGTTCATATCTAGGAACCGCCGAAATAGACCCCATCTTGACAGACCCCATACACCTCGGGCCACTATTTCGGCGGCTTTATCTACAACCGCCGAAATAGGGGCGCCAAAATAGACGTTTTTTGTACTAGTGGCAAATATATTGTGCAAATTCAGTGTTTATGGTGTATGCATCTTAAGGGCCTAAGAGCCATGTTATTTAAGGGCCTAAGTGCCAAGCAATTTAAATTATGCACTATATTGTGATGTAGTGTTAAATGAGTGAAGTTTTGTGTATAAGAATGTTCTTGAAGGATTTTAGTGTTCTTGATTGTTTAATGGTGAAAACAATGTGTTTGGCTTGGTAATGTTCTAGGAGAGTTCATGTCGAAATTTAAATAATGTATAAGAAGTTTTAGGTGTTTAAAATGAGTTTTGGGAAGTAAGGAAGTGTTTCGAAAGGTTTAGTGTTCTGCTAGTGAAAGAAGCATGGATTAAGGTATTCTAAGATGTAAAAAGGACTTAGGCAATGTTTTAGATGATTTAGAGTGCAAATGAGTGTTTCGGGATACTTCAAGATCATGGTGAGACTGTGTTTAGGACTTGTGTAATGTTGGTGAATAAGGAAGGAGTGATTGGTTGCATGGAGGAGCTATAAACTTGTAAAGATGTTCAAGGAGTTTGGTTAGGAATAAAGGTGCTTGGGAGATGATGTTATGGAGAGGAGAAAGCATTTTGGGATAGTGATTATCATAGGTGAGAAACACCATTTAGAAACCTTGTAAGAAGTGTTACAAGTGTTGGTGAATTTTCAGAGAAAATCTAGTAACAAGTTAGACAAGGAACTAGGTGTGTTTAAGATGATATTTTGGCATTAGAATATACCTAAGATCATTTGGGAAGTTTATACATTTAATGGGTAAGGAGAACCATTGCAACAAGACTAGAAATGTTCAAAATGTAAATCTGTAGCAGTGGTCCGGGACTTAGGTCTTGGATGATGTCCCGGACCATGCATTTAAAAGGGCCGAGGATTCTTACACAGCCTTGGTCCGTACTTAGGATATGTAAGAAGTACCGGACCACCCCCTGATTTACCCCCGAGAGAATTTGCCTATATTGGTCCGGGACCTAGGACCCGTAAGAAGTCCCGGACCACCCCATTAAAACAGGCCGAGGGTTTTGTTAAGTGTAGGTCCGGGACCTTAGTTGGGGACCAAGTCCCGGACCACTTTAAAAAGTTAGTTTAAGGTTAGATATGATGTCTATGGGATTAGTTAGTAATGATGTAATAAAGTTATATAAGGCATGTTAGGAGTGTAATAATGACAATTTAAAAGGTGAGAAGTTATAACAAAGAGTGAATACAAAATAACTAGTTAAGTGAAGTAAAAGTTAACAATGGATTAGTACATTAATTAACCGACATTACTAAATGTGTATAGGATTCTTCAAGGTGGAAACCAGTCGAAGCAAGGACCAAGGTATGGTTTTCTTGCAGTCTGTTGCCTACCGGTTTACACCGGCTTGTGTGTTGTATGTTTTTCTATGTGTTTATGATGTTATAAGACTTAATCATGTAATGAGTTTACAGTTGTTCATATTATTGTGATGTTATGATGTGACTCATTTCCCTTGTGTGCGTCTAACATGACTTACCACTTGTTGTGAATTGTTTGTTAAGTTCCACTGTTGAACTTCTAACAAGTACTAACTGGGAAGTGAGGAATCCGGTTGTCCGGTCATGCATGTAAGTTTAAGAGTAGATATCTGCATCAGATTCGACTCTTATGTTGTTAAGATTGTTCTCCTTTATTTGGCGTTCGATCTCCCGCTAGCTTCCTCCAAAGCTTACCTATTCTTACTTATGGTCGGTTTAGTGGGAACATGTGTTTGTGTGGTATGTTCGGGTCACAATATCCGAACCATCTGTGACTTAAGTTACTCGTTCCAATAACAGAACGGTAATGAGTGTGTGTAACAAGCTTAACATGAGAGTGAACCATTCTCTAGGCTTCTTGTGTTGTTTAACCTTCTTGGTTTGTTATTGTGGAAAATAAATCCATTGTGTATGTGATGTTGTGCTATGCAATAATGTTGCTATGTCATATGTATATGTTATATGATAAAATGAATGCCATGTCATCATGACAATTGGTTGTGCGTATTCTGGTAGCCGATGGGCTGCGCGTTAACCATACCAGCCAAGGGTTGCTGACCCCCTCGGGGGTTCCATATTTTTACTGCAGGATGAGGATCGAGGAGGCAGAGTGGTTGTAGATCAAGGTTATGTCATACTATTGATTATTTTGGATGTTGGGCCCGGGATGCGCCTGTGCTCCCGTGGCGTTATATTTTGGTACTGTTCGTGTTACAGTTGACAGTGGAGATCATGTGTACAGTATACAGTGACAGTTGTATTAAATACTCGGTATGTTGGTTATGTATATATATGTGTGGATGTTAGTACCTAATGCTCGGGAGTCTGATCATCAAACCGGTACACTTGTATTTATTCTGCCTTGTTAACCACGTGGGTGGTTGACGGCATTGTAGCACCGAATCGTTTAGTTATTGTTTAGTTATTTTTCCGCTGCGATTTCATTTAATGCTAAGTGCGTAGTAGGGGTGTTACAATAGACATCATCTTTTCCATCTTCAGCTCATTTACCAAAACTTCCTCAAGTCATCTTGCATATTCATGCACAAATTCTTCTCTTTTCCATTTGTTACTCATCACTTCTAAACTCATGAACTTACTTATACATTTCTTGTCATCCTCTTTGCACCTTAACCTTGTTCTTCTTTACCTTGACCATCCTACACCTTCCTTAGACATCTACATTTCTTTTACTCAATTACTCACCATTCTCATGATCTTACACTCTTATGCATTCCTAGTCGATCTACAACATTCTCCTTCAATCTCCACTCCCATCACCTAAGTCCACTCATTACCATCAAAACTAAAACCTTATTAATCCACTACTAGCATCATCACTACTTACACAAGCTTCCCAAAACTTTCATTGTTATATTCCCTAGTTCATACCTAAATCACCTTAAAGCATTATACACCTTCTCCTCCAAATTTTTGCACAAGTCTTACCATTCCTCTTACCATAACTTTGGTGTGTTCAATACACCCACCTAAATACTAATTTCCTCATAGACACTTCTAGGTCATTCAAAACCTCAAGAACTCCTTAGTTAACTCATTTCCACTCAAATTCCTCATAATGATCCCTAGTGAATCCTAGGGCATCTTAACTCACCACTACCTCTTAAACACTTTGTTTTCTACTCAAATTTCGCCATAGGTTCTCTAGTATATTATCATGCCCAAATGCATTGTTTTCCTCATTCAACCATCTCACACACATCAAGTTCTTTCTCATCATATTTTATCACTCAAACCAACTCATTCACAACAAACTCAATATGTTGCAATAATCTTAAATTGCATAGCACTAAGGCTCTTAAATGACATGGCTCTTAGGCCCTTAAATGACTTAAACTTAAACACTGAATTTCCTCATATAAAAGCTTTCAACCTGCAAATACACACAACAATGCTCCCATAGCAATATAAGTCTTCTTAAAATCCATCTTAAACTTATATTACTAACTCATTCCCATTGGCTCCTTAATCACAAGTTCATAAGCTTGTTTAAATTCTTTTTCCTAGGTTATATAACCCATTACCTAATGTAAGCCCTAGGCTACATTGGTACTCATCTAAAACTCATTCCTTAAACCTTAAACCACCATTAGGTAAGCAATTTACCTTGTTTTCTCAAGCTTATCTTAACTTCCTCCTTAGACCTTTTTCCCTTGGGAATCTCGGCCACCATGTTAGCTTCCCTTGCCAATGTTCTAATCAATACACCATGACTCTCATGAGTGCTAAATAATACACTAACCTTAAGGAGTAAACCCTGGGTTGAAAATGTGTTTTAAGGTATAAAATGAATGTTTTACCTTGAAGTCTTAAGGTAGGCGTGGATATGAATCAAGAAGGACCTCCTCTAGCCCTTGGAGAATAGAATCATGCTAGAACAATGGATCAAACAAGGCTCTATGAGAAGGTAATTTTCGGTCATGGTGAGGAAGTGATGGAAACATGATTTTTCTTATATTTTCTTTACCATAAGAGAGTGGAGAAGCTAATGAACTCTTCAAACTTGACTTTCCTCCATCAATGGAGTTTTCTCTTGGCACCGAAATGGAGCTTTGAAGTATTTGAAAAGATAGAAAGCTAGAGCTTGAGCAAACTAAGAATAATATTTGTTTAGTTTTTGATTTGGAGCTAAAATGAGTAAGTTGCAGACAAAGCAAGGTGGTGGTGCCATGGGTGTTGCTTGGACACGGTTTAGAACAGAGAGAAGAGGAAGAAAATCGTGGAAGAAGAAGAGAAATGAAGAAGAGAGGAGAGAGGTAGGTTAATATAAGGTATTTTACTTTTATAAAGCAAATAGTACTATTCTCTCTTTTACTCTTCTTTTCCTTTATTTGCTTATCCATGTGGTGATTCCCCACATCAAAACCGGCCACCCCCTTAATAACCAGGATATTTATGGTCTTGGTTGACCATCTTATTGACTTATGTTGACTTAAGCTTAATTTGGGCACTATTTGGCACTATTCACTAATTAGTGCACATATTCGAGAAATTTTTTGTTTCCCATTGATTTAGGCTTCCTAATGTGATACTAATTAGTACACATGTTTATTAAGGTGTAATCATGGGCATTTAACCACTCAAAACTCATTTCTAAGACAGTTTCTCAAAAAGGTGCTTTAAGGAGTCTTAAAGCACATTTTGTGTTTAAGCTTGTTTTTGAGCTTGGTTTTCTTTGGTAATTGATTTAAGATGTCAATTAGCATATTACTAAAGTCTTATAATGGTATTTGGGTGCTAATTAAAGTCACTCCAAGCTTAAAGCACATTTTTGACTAAATTGCCCTTAAGGCGTTTTCTTGTGTTTTCCTTGGTTTAAATTGTCTACCAATCTCTCTAAGGCATATTTTAGCCTTACTACATCATATATTGATGTTTACTTAACATACTTAGGTTTGGGGTATTTCAATCTACCCCCCTTAAAAGAACTTTGTCCCCAAAGTTCCCATGCATCTTATCTTATTAGAATACATGTCTTAACTCATTCCATAGATCATACTTATGTATACTTAAACTCATTGAATCATTAGATCTGTCATACGCTTATACTTAAATATCACACAACATGCTTAAGCATGTATAGCACTCAAAATTCCCTTTGTTTCTTTTGATGATTAAAACAATCACATAATCTTCCAACGTATTCTCCCATGTCACCGGTCCGTAGACAATGGCTCGTTCGTCCTCGTCACCATGGGCCAGAATACAAAACACTTTGCTCTCCCCATTTCACCGGTCCGAAGACAAAGGCTCGTACGTCCTCGACTTCATGGGCGAGATTTAGTAAAAAGGTAATCCTTTTACGAGGTCCTGTGAGGAATAATTCCTCTAATTAAAAATACAATCAACTCCAATTTCATTTTATACTAACGCCTCTATCCTTAGCGTGATTTAATTGTGACCACTGGTAGGGAGTTTTTGGAATCATCCAACCCTGATGTGATCAGCATCAGTGTAGAACTATCCTTCCACCCTAATTTGTGTTCGGTTTCCCTTGATCCCTAGAAAATCAAGTTCCACCTCCCACGTCATTTTCAAACATCCAAATAATTCACTCATTTCCAATTTTTTATCTTTTTAGTTCTTCTAATCATAATCAATACATCTCCAAAGTGTGGACTCAGTCCATCAAACATTCCCGACTCATCTCTTAGTAATTACCTCAAGACTTAAATTCCTACTAAGTTCTATAACCGTCTCATACCAATTCTCACCATCTTACATCTCATAGCATTACTATCTTCTTCCTCATATTCATATCGAACAGTACCCCATAGTGTTATCTTATTCTTATCTCCATGTACTTTCATATATTCATTATTCCTTAAGTCTCCTTAATCCTCTTCCTTAATTCTCTTAACTTGTACTCACATCGGAGTTAACAAGATAGGTACTTAATATGTATGTTATTCACATCTTCTGTGTGCAATAACCATGATTTATCTCAAAATGTTTATGGAAAACACATTCTCAAATTATTTTGTGCTATGCACACCGAAGTTTATGTACTCAGTACACAAACATACGCTAAGCGGTTTTCGCTCTACCCCCCTTAAAATGGATTACGCCCACGTAATCAATACTATATCATTCTTGGACATAAGTTCAAGATGTCTATCTCACTTATAATTCGATCAGAAATGGCTTAGTCTCTGTATCGAAAATTCTTAACGGTACTTATACCATATTCTTAACTTAGTTTGATCTAATCTCAAAGATACTAAAGCATTCAGTTGCCCAATCTTATATTTGTTCCATTGGAAGGTGTGTAGTACATCATTCCTTCTTCCGGTTCATCAGGTATGAGAAACCTCCTAAGTTACCGGTCCGCCAGCCTCCGCTGCGTGACTCTGATAGTCTTAGGCTTAACTGTCTTTCTAATCGTTCATAGTATTGTATATCCTTCTGCCTCCTTACAGTTTAGGAATATTGGTCTCTCGGTGGACACGTGTTATCTTTTTATATACACGGCCTTAATGAGTTGTACTTGTCTATTTTTTTCTTGAAGATCTTATGTTCATACTCTTAGTGTTTTCTCGAATGTCTAAATTGTTCTCTCCAACTGACCTTTGGTCTGAGGATGACCCTTAATCTGAAACTACTGTTTAGTGCTTATTGCGCTTTACAGTCTTATCCTTAACACTTTAAGACATGTCCAATGTCTGTGCTTAACAATCCGTGCTCTTCGCACTTCATAGTCCTTAATTATTTATTCTCTGATTCCTTTGTGTTATTGGTTCAACTGAATTCTTCTCTTCGACTGTTTGCGGTAGTAGCTACTCTTGTCTGATCTTGCGTCGTTGTCCGTGGTACGGAGTCGACTACTTCCTGTGTTCCTTACACCACTCGTCTACATGCATGGGGTACCTTACTGGTATATTACTACTTACCCAACTAACTCATAAATGAACGTGTTAGACCTGCAAGCCCCTGTGGGGTGCATTCGTCGCACGTCTCATTTTAGTAAACTCATAGTGTTCGTCACACGTTTAGCTATTGCTAATTATGAAGTATTCTGTTGTCGATCTCCTCTTCATCGTTCCATGATAACATTTACTGTTCTTCTTGAACTTAATCAAGGGAAATTTGTTTACTGTGTTCTTAAGTATGGTATGCTCTAGTTCTTTCTATATCCCGTACTGATTCGGTCTCTTAGTAACTGAGGTCTCTTTCCATAGAGCCTCTTATCTTCTTTCTCATTTTTGTCCTTCTAGGAATGCACTTCCAGTTCCTTAAGGAATGGGTAGTGTGCTTCTTGTGAAATCTTACCTAACCAGGTCCAGACTACTGACATCAATGCACAGTTCGTCTACCATCTTATTTCCTTACTCATATTGGTTTCTGCTCACAGATCTAGTTGCCTCGATGTCATTATTTGACGGCTTATACATAACGGTCGCTTTACTGCGCACCATGACTTAATCCCCTTATATAAATATTGTACTCACGACCACTACTACCGTGGTAGCTGGCCTTTACCATGTTGCCCATTGATGGCACAACTACTTACTCATTTGCTTTAACATCTTATCTTACATTCAATCCTTTCTTGGTGTAAACACGCTGGGGGTTCTCTCCTTTCGGTGTATGGCGGTTGTCATACCGTGCTGTAAAATGGTTATCTCTTAATATGAAGATGTTCTGCTTCAATCTCAAGTTCATAAGTAGGCTAATTTCTCTCGCATTCTTTCATCCTTATGATGTTGTATACCATGTAATTTAACCGGTTACTGATGAAGTCATCCGTTTACTCACAAGCTCTTCTGAGCGTTGGTCACTTGACGTGCCATTCTGTGCACTCACCATGTGTGAGCCTCGATTTTAAACCCTATCCTATGTTGAATAAAGTTGATTAGGATCTAAACGGGTTTTAGGTCCACTTATAACCTAAGATTAATAACTATGTCACATAACAATAATTATTAAAACCTAAGCTAGCTCACTAGAACCTATTATGAGTCGCCACCTAATTTTGACCTAGATTAAATTAGGAAAGGAGAGTTCGGGTTCGGGGGCTTGATATTCGACTTATTTAGGGTTCAATTACTTTCATTACCCTTCCTAGGTCGTTTTTCCTCTACTCAGTTTATTTACGGCTTACTACAAAGTCGTTTTTAACCTAAGTGCGCGCTTCTGTTTTTTTGTGTTTTTATCATTTTTTGACAGAAAAACAAAGTGAAATTGAAAGCTACCTAAACTAGGGTTTCGGAGGCAGAATTAGGTCAAATTTCATTTCCGTCCGTAGCCACGGACCTAATGTCCGAAACCACGGACCCCAGTTAACCTAAATACACAGAAAAGTCGAAATTAAAGGAAAACAAAAATTCGCAAGGTCCGGGGCCACGGACAGGATGTCCGTGGGCCCGGACATTATTAGAAAAACCTAAATTTTGAATTTTTAAAATCCCGCCGCCGTCCGTGGGTGTCCGTGGTCTCGGACAACGCGTCCGAGGTCCCGGACCATAGGTCCGAGGTCACGGACCACCCACGGACAGGGGTTTTCAGAAGGTTCCCGAGGGTGTTTTGAGCTCAAATTTTATGGGTGTGTAGCCTGAAAGATTTACAAGACGTTAGTGATTGAAAGTTTTCAATTTGAATTCGAATTAAGCACGAAACTTAGCAAACAAGTTATCTGACAGAGGCTTAAATAAACAGCAATACAGAAGCCTACGAAGGTTAGTTTGAGCCCAAATTTTGAGGCAAGACAGATAATACCGTGGTGAATCAGGGAAGTGGAGTTTCTACCTGTTTTACCTTCGGATTCACAACGTTTCTTCACACCGGGACTCGTCGAGTGCTCCGTTGATGGCAGACCCGAGAGGATTTCGACCCAAGCTTCTGGTTGTTGGTTGTTCTTGCTGTTCTTCACGTTTTAGAGGTGTTTTTGTGAGGTTTTGATGATTATTGGTGCTTTGGGGATTGGAAAACGTGTTTAGATGGTGATTTCGGGGGATTTTCAGTATGATTTGGGTGGCCGGGTGTTGGAAAACGTGAGAGAGAGAGAGGAGGCCGTGTTTTCTGACTCTCTAGGGTTCTTCAGCATGTGAGGTTCTGATTTTATCCAAAAACCTATCCCCTTATATAGACTTTCTTAAAGATAAAGAGAATCTAGTAAAAGTAAGATTTTTCGATATTTTAACTGAGCAACTTCCCAAAGGAATTTTGCTATGAAATTTTAACCACATGTCAAGAATGGATATTATGAATTTTCTAAGGTGGAAACGAATTTTTTAAATGCTGGAGCATTTTTAAATTGAATTTCTCGTCAGATTCAGTCAGAAATTGCTAGAAAATTATTGGAAATTCGAAAAATCAAAATTCCAACGCCATTATGCTTAAAATGTCATCCTCTATCATGGGTTAAAATATCAAGGCATTCCGAACTGATTTGGGCACCCTCTGGAGGAGAGAGAAAGCCTATAGGAGAACTCAGAAGCCTTAAAAATTACGAAAACGCCCCTGACAATGACGAAACTGCTCCTCAGGCCCTGGAACACAACGATCGAGCCGGAATCCCTCATTACCCGATCAAATATCCCTCACGACACCAAAACCTTGCAGACCCTAACCAGGGGGGTCAAAATTTTGGGTATAACAGATTGCCCCCCGTCAACTGGACTTTGTAACGAATGTGAAAAGTCTGGTTGATGCTTGAGTGGTGCCCCAAAATTTTGGACCCCACAGAATCCTCCACGTTGTATGAAACCGGGTTAACGATGCCCAGCTACTCGGAGGCGCTAACTACCAAAGCTACAAAGCATTGTCGAGCTATTCTAAGGCGCTGACTACCTAAGCTACAAAGCATTGTCGAGCTATTCTAAGGCGCTGACTACCTAAGCTACAAAGCATTGTCGAGCTATTCTAAGGCGCTGACTACCTAAGCTACAAAGCATTGTCGAGCTATTCTAAGGCGCTGACTACCTAAGCTACAAAGCATTGTCGAGCTATTCTAAGGCGCTGACTACCTAAAATGAAATGAAAATTGTCAAGCTATTCTAAGGTGCTGACTACCTAAAATACAAAGCATTGTCGAGCTATTCTAAGGCGCTGACTACCTAAAATGATGAAAGATGTCAAGCTATTCTAAGGCGTTGACTACCTGAAATGATGAAAATGATGTCAAGCTATTCTAAGGCGTTGACTACCTGAAATGATGAAAATGATGTCAAGCTATTCTAAGGCGTTGACTACCTAAAATGATGGGAATGATGTCAAGCTATTCTAAGGCGTTGACTACCTAGGATGTAAAAACTGGATGGCATGCAAATGCAAGAATGCTGAAATGCTAATGATGCAAATGATGCTGATGCTGATGATAATGCCGGTGATTTTGATGATGCTCGGATGCTTCTGGGGACCGAAACCCGTTCCAATGCTCCTGGTTGGTATACTATGGGGACTTATTGCCTCTGCCCACCAACTGGGGTGCTGGGATAACTTCTAGATTACCAAGGGGACTTATTGCCACTGCCCACTAGTTGTTTCTCCCAGAAGTTGACATGAAGATGGGGACTTATTGCCTCTGCCCCGCCAACTTAGATCACGCTCTATCTCGCACTGAAGATGATACTAGGTCTCGTACTGGTCTCGCACTGGATGATGACGCTCGGTCTCGCACAGAAGAAGATGACGGGTCTCGCACTGAAGATGATGGGTCTCGCACTAACGAATATGATGGTCTCGCACTGATGAAGATGCATGGTCTCGCACTGAAGAAAATGATGGGCCTCGCACTGATGAAGATGGTGGTCTCACACTGAAGTCTCGTACTGAATGGCTGGATCTCACACTGATTCTAGGCCTCGTACTGAATGAAGATGCTAGGTCTCGTACTGAATGAGGAATCTGCAGGGCCTTTCACCGATTTTGGGTCTCGAACTAAAAATAAGTTAGGAGGATAATGGTCTCGTGCAAATGGTAAAACTGATCACTGGAGTGCCAAACATGGCAATGATGATAAGATGTATGCAATCAAAATATATGAAAGATACTCGTTCAGAACAGGAATTTGTTGGAAAAGGTGCCAAACGTGGCAGTGTTTGAAGAAAATTTTGTTTACTGAAAAGGAAAGTGAAATTATCATTTCCTGACCATAGATTTCGGACTTGCAATTTATCTCCTAGGAGATGAACATGCCATCGGTGGGGTATGGTGTATGATGTAAAGGTAAGGGCTTATGTGGGCCTGTGTAGTTTGATGTGCAGGTAAGGGCTTTTGTGGGCCTGTGTAGTGGTGTTGTGGAGGTAAGGGCTTTTGTGGGCCTGTGGTGGAATGGTGGTGGTGATGTTTGAGCTTTGGGTTCCAATTGGCGTTGTCATAGCAATTGTTGGAACCAACAATTGCCCCCAGTATTTTCCCTTAAGACAATCTGAGCTAGAGTTCATGGCAATCGATCGGAACGATCGATTGCCCCCAGTATTTCCTTTTATTAAACGTGCGAACGAGTCTCGTCCTCACAGGGTCAAGGCTTATGTTTTTACGTGGTGCTTCCTAACCTACACTCGGCGTGTTTGGTGTTTGCACTCGTTCCTCACCCACGGTCACAACTTCTAGACCATTGAATTCGATATTTGATGAATTTACGCATTCGATCTGTTACTTTCACGTGATTAGACACACAACTATCAAGTCGGAAGTCTTTAAAGCTTATAACATGGCCATAGGGTGTGATGAATGACAACAGGATCATGGAGGGATATTTGAGGTATGTGGAGCTTAAATGGGTGACCAAAGCTGCAACTTGTGTCTTCTCTCAGATTCATCTTCCTTGTCTTGAAGTCGTCTAGCTGCTTCATGTCGACGTGTTTTTCGAGCTTCTGGACTTGGACTTTTGAAGTTGTCCTTTACACCATTTCTCTTTTTGTCATTTGGATTTCTTCGAGGTACTTCGGGATTGCCTTTTTGTTTTATCCTTTCTTGACTTTTCCTTCGGGGTTCTTGTGTTTCCCGGTTTTGAACTTTGAGAGCTGTTTTTGATGTTAGCTCATTTGATCCTGTGTCCCTCTGGGACCATTTGCGGATCGCTTCGCCATGCTGATAGCGGCATTGCTTCTCTGGACTGATGAGAATGTTATCTGAGAGTCGGGCTCCTCGCTTCCTTTGGTCACCGGGTCGAACATTCATCATTGGCCGGGTTATTTTGTGGAGTTCATAATATCAAAAGGGGATATATGAAAGGCTCAGCGGGGGTGCCTAGGGTTTAACGTCAGGGTTCGCAAGCTTTTGGCTATGTGGTGTTGTACCTAGGTGCTTCGTCATTCCTGATAGTTGTGTATCCATTCTTTGTTACTTTTCACAGGTCTAAGCGTAAATTTACAAATTATCTCCTTCGGTCGGAGTTATGCCGTTTACCCTACCTTTGAATGTGGACTCACCGGAGTCGTGTAAAAATGACACGCTCGCTCACTCATGGTTTTCCCACTCAAGACACTCTCGTGAGATTTTCACTTGGAAACTCGTTCGCACATTTAGACAAAAGATAAAAGACGACGAACTTAAACTTAGATTGCCCCCAGTTTTGGTTTGGGGTTTGTGACAACAATTCGATAGATGTGGACTTTGAACCTCTTTGTGGGTTATTTGGATATTATGGGGTGAGTTGTGGTGTTTGGTTAGGCATGTTCAAATTTTTAGAAACAAGAGACAAGCCGTTCCATTGCTTAGTCAGAAAATGATTGCTTCGTGATCCTTTTCCTTAAAAAAACTATTTTGTTTTCCTTCTTTTTTCGATGAATGAAAAATGGTTTGTACAGGAGTTGTGAAAATGGAACTATGATTTTATTTATGAATCATGAAAGAAACGTAAAGATTACAATCAGAGGTGACTGAAAACTAACTAATAAGCTACTAGGAAAATTTGAAGATGCAAGAAAACGATCTGCACACTTAGAAAAATTGGACTCCTTGCTCGAGGAGGTCTTGAATCTTGTGCTTCAATGCTCGGCAATTGTCAGCATAATGGCCAGGCAACTGATGGTAGTGGCAGAATTGATTAAGATGCCTCCCCAAATGAGTGGTTCCTGGCCGAGGGGCCAGGGGCTGTAGCAGGTTTCTCTTCTGAAGCTCTTCAAACGCCTGACTTGGTGCTCGGCCAATGTTGGTGAACTCCCTTTGCGATGAGTCTCGGCGTGGTAAGGGTATTGTCCTAAGGTTTTGATGCGGAGATCTAGGTCGTTGAACCATATTCACTTCTGGGAAACTGCTTTGAGCGCAAGCTACTGTCTGAAGATAAGCCTTTTCTGGTCCTGGCTTAGATAATTTGGAGCCACTGCCGGAGTTTCTTGAGCACTCGAGCTCCAAGCCTTCCTTATGAATCCTTTCCTCTAGAATACCGACTTGTCCCATCAACATGTCCAAACTCGGAAAGTACATAAATTTTAGCTCATGGTTGTGTTGTTTTCGCATGTTCTCAATTATCATGCGGATTTGCTCCTGCTCGTCCATTCTGGTAGGCATGGCTGCAGCCTTTCTCCTCCAACGCTTGATGAAGTCAGATATGGACTCACCGTCTTTCTGTCGAGTTCCTGCCAGATCGATTCTGGTGACCTCGAGGTTCTTAGCATACTCGAAATGATTTAGGAAAGCCTCGCAAACCTCCTCGTAGGTCTTGGTATTCATCTTCTGAGTGAGATACCAACGCTGAGGAGTCTCGTCTAGATAGCGAGCAAAAACTTTGGCTTTTTGCATGTCGTTGAGCCCCAAGATGGACATTTCCCGGTCGAACATAGCCAAATGAATCTGTGGATCTGAGGAACCCTTGTACAAAGCGAGTGTGGGCATCTTCAGCTTTGGCGGAAGATCAACCTCGGGATACGATGTCATGGAAAGGTAATCGAGGCCAACCGGCTTGCTAGCCTTTTCCATGCGCTCGATCCTTTTCAGAGCCTTCTTGAATTCTGCGGCTAGTTGGTAGTCCGGGACGACTTGCCTACAAATCCTTGTGCATCCTGGGCCTCAACGGAGTTAACTTCGATGTAGTCGCGCCCGTTCCCAGAGTCGGCTATCTTTCCTGAAATGTTTTCCTGATGACCAATCTCAAGGGAATTGATTTTGCTTTTCAACTCTTCGATGATGGTGACATACTTAGCCTCCATGTCATTAGTGGCGGACCTATGTTTCTGTTCCATGGCGTCCAAGGCAGCCATGTACCTTTGATCTAAGGCTGCAAACTGGGCCTCCATGCTGACTGGGTTTCCTCCTTCTGCCATACTTTGGATTCGGGTTTATCTGTTGGAAAATAACAGTGGACTGAGCTAAAATTCTGGGCCGTGAAGAAGTTCTAGGTAAAAACTTGTTTGGGCCGCAAGAAAAGCATATGAGCTGGAATGATCCCTAGATCACAAATGGGCCTAACTTTCTTTGGGTCAGAGAAGATGGTTGCTAAGCTGACAAAGATTTTACTTGCAGGATTTGTGAGCTATTTCAAGTTCAGGTGGATTTCTTTTTATGGGCCTAGAACTAATTGGATAATTCAAATTGGGCCAGAAGAGAAATCACCTAAGTCTAGGCTTTTGGGCCGAAGCCCGAACGACTCACATGTTAAACCAAACAGGGCCTCTGGGCCGCAAACAAATAGAGTTGCCAATTCGTGTTGGGCTAGGTTGATGTAGGAGAAGTTCCTATCAATCTCTAGGCGGGGTAGTGGGCCGATCATACAAGCAAACAAGGCCCACACAAATTCAACATGTCCTCACTTGACGGTTAAATCAACTTGGGAATGGATCGATCCGGAGAGGTGCTTGGGGCTTGGGCCCAGGTCACCACAAAGGAATAGGGCTTGCACGCTATTCTCTTTGGGCTTCCCCACTTTTTCACATCACTGTTAAGTGTGCGTCTACGGTCGGGTCTTTGAATGACCAAACATTGGGCTTGGTAAGGGTACTGCCAGGAAAACGCTTGGGGCTAAGGCCCAGGTATTAAGGGGGTGTGGTTAGACGACACCCTCCTCTTTTCCCTCGCTTATTCACATCACCTAAAAGGTGTGAGTCCCTGACAGGGGACCCTCAAACGGGTCCCGGGGTGAAATTGGCTTGCATGGACCCTCGCTCTCATATGATGCAAGGGTGCAAAAATTAAAGTGCGCACAAAAGTAAACAAACAACATAGTAGAAGCCATAAATAAACATTTTCAAGTTAAGCCCTCTCTCTTAAAATCAAACAAGTTAAAATTAAGAAGTTTGTCCCCAGCAGTCGCCAGTCTGTGAGCCTCGATTTTAAACCCTATCCTATGTTGAATAAAGTTGATTAGGATCTAAACGGGTTTTAGGTCCACTTATAACCTAAGATTAATAACTATGTCACATAACAATAATTATTAAAACCTAAGCTAGCTCACTGGAACCTATTATGAGTCGCCACCTAATTTTGACCTAGATTAAATTAGGAAAGGAGAGTTCGGGTTCGGGGGCTTGATATTCGACTTATTTAGGGTTCAATTACTTTCATTACCCTTCCTAGGTCGTTTTTCCTCTACTCAGTTTATTTACGGCTTACTACAAAGTCGTTTTTAACCTAAGTGCGCGCTTCTGTTTTTTTGTGTTTTTATCATTTTTTGACAGAAAAACAAAGTGAAATTGAAAGCTACCTAAACTAGGGTTTCGGAGGCAGAATTAGGTCAAATTTCATTGTCCGTAGCCACGGACCTAATGTCCGAAACCACGGACCCCAGTTAACCTAAATACACAGAAAAGTCGAAATTAAAGGAAAACAAAAATTCGCAAGGTCCGGGGCCACGGACAGGATGTCCGTGGGCCCGGACATTATTAGAAAAACCTAAATTTTGAATTTTTAAAATCCCGCCGCCGTCCGTGGGTGTCCGTGGTCTCGGACAACGCGTCCGAGGTCCCGGACCATAGGTCCGAGGTCACGGACCACCCACGGACAGGGGTTTTCAGAAGGTTCCCGAGGGTGTTTTGAGCTCAAATTTTATGGGTGTGTAGCCTGAAAGATTACAAGACGTTAGTGATTGAAAGTTTTCAATTTGAATTCGAATTAAGCACGAAACTTAGCAAACAAGTTATCTGACAGAGGCTTAAATAAACAGCAATACAGAAGCCTACGAAGGTTAGTTTGAGCCCAAATTTTGAGGCAAGACAGATAATACCGTGGTGAATCAGGGAAGTGGAGTTTCTACCTGTTTTACCTTCGGATTCACAACGTTTCTTCACACCGGGACTCGTCGAGTGCTCCGTTGATGGCAGACCCGAGAGGATTTCGACCCAAGCTTCTGGTTGTTGGTTGTTCTTGCTGTTCTTCACGTTTTAGAGGTGTTTTTGTGAGGTTTTGATGATTATTGGTGCTTTGGGGATTGGAAAACGTGTTTAGATGGTGATTTCGGGGGATTTTCAGTATGATTTGGGTGGCCGGGGTGTTGGAAAACGTGAGAGAGAGAGAGGAGGCCGTGTTTTCTGACTCTCTAGGGTTCTTCAGCATGTGAGGTTCTGATTTTATCCAAAAACCTATCCCCTTATATAGACTTTCTTAAAGATAAAGAGAATCTAGTAAAAGTAAGATTTTTCGATATTTTAACTGAGCAATTCCCAAAGGAATTTTGCTATGAAATTTTAACCACATGTCAAGAATGGATATTATGAATTTTCTAAGGTGGAAACGAATTTTTAAATGCTGGAGCATTTTTAAATTGAATTTCTCGTCAGATTCAGTCAGAAATTGCTAGAAAATTATTGGAAATTCGAAAAATCAAAATTCCAACGCCATTATGCTTAAAATGTCATCCTCTATCATGGGTTAAAATATCAAGGCATTCCGAACTTATTTGGGCACCCTCTGGAGGAGAGAGAAAGCCTATAGGAGAACTCAGAAGCCTTAAAAATTACGAAAACGCCCCTGACAATGACGAAACTGCTCCTCAGGCCCTGGAACACAACGATCGAGCCGGAATCCCTCATTACCCGATCAAATATCCCTCACGACACCAAAACCTTGCAGACCCTAACCAGGGGGGTCAAAATTTTGGGTATAACACCATGTTTATCTCTGATGATTACTGATTCTTAAATCCTGGGTGTTGGATATGAGGTCTGTCTCTGCAGCCTTCCTTATTACTCAAGTGTATCTGGTATGTTCTAAGGTAATTTCAAGGTTTACAGTTTCCATTCTCTAACAAATGTATTATTTCTCTAATAAGTGAAAGCCCTTTTTGAGGGGTTTATTCCCACTCTTGGCCTCACAACAAGGAGAGGTATCCCCACCCTAAAAGGGATGGTTCGTTCTCCGCCCCTGCAAATGTACTATCTCATTATTCTCATTGGTGCCTTTTCCTGGCAATATTTCCACAATCTAAGTTATAGGTTTGGTAACCATTCATATCTATGAATTGTAGTTCCTTTGTGGCTTAAAAAAGCTTTCTTACAACTTACTGCGCCTCGGGCTCTGATGTGGTTAGCATCATTGGCTCGTAGGCTCTTAGTGCTTAATGCCTCAGTTCATTACTTGTTCTCTTACTCATCTGTAGGTCATCCTTATAGGTTTTTGTTTCTTTGAACACTATCCACCGTTAGGTTACATACCAAATGTAGTATTGGGTTTCATGGTAAGTCGCTGCATCCTGCTTCCTGCTATGGAAGTTTATTCAGGTGATCTGAGGTTACTTAGGGTCCTCAAAAATACTATCGTTTTGCTAGACTTATGTCTTTTAGCAATCAAGGTTAGGTTCGTATTGGGCGTCTGCCCTACGGTGTCTAAATTGGATATTTGTCCAGGTTATCATGTGCTTCCATCTCAATGCTTCGTTCAACTCTCGTTGACTACGCCACCCATCGATGATTAATCATACTTGGGTGTTAATGAGGTAGGCAATCAATACTAATCGTCGTTCATCAGTTGTTCGGCTCGACTATGCCCGCTCTGTGGGGGTAGTCCTCTGAGCTTCCCTCTGTCGGGATTGTATATCTTTAATCCTTAGTAGATTACCGCTTAAGTTTATTTCTTCTGTCCCTGTTTCCGGGGTTCACCAACATCTTCATTGTAAAACGTTTGTTATTGGTATTCTTAATGGTCACTCTGGGAGTCTTATCCCTTGTATATTATTGCTTATATAGTGTTTTTCTCGGATTATTGAGCGATCTCTCAGGTTCCTCTCCCTGAGGTTCTGGATTGATGTTCTTACAGTACTGTCGGCTGATGTTGTAGTGGTTGTACCGTTGCTAATATTTATATCGTTTAGTATTCTGTCCAAGTTCAATTCCCTGCTGACTGGTGTATCCGCTCATCTCATCATGGTCAGGCCGTCAGGCCCTTCCAAGGTCTCATTCTCCAGTTCTTATAGATTTATAATCCGGTATTAGTGTGTACCACAACTGTAGTGTTCTACTATCTCGCCATGAAGGCTTTTCGTGTAGCTTAACCGTGGTAGCACTTGCTATGGCAAGTGCGCCATGCAAGATGGGTTACCGGTACTGTGTGCGTCGGTAGTGGTACTTCCACCTGATATCTTATATCTTTGGTAGTCCTCGGGACTCCTTCGATGTCCTTTAAATTGGATAACTACCATCCGGCAGTTTCCTGTTGTTTTGACCGTATTGTCACTTATCCGGGCGTTCCTCTCTCTGAGGGAACCCCTTATTACTTTCTTACGTCTTAATCATCACTCCCGTTACCACACATTTTGCCGTGGTTACTAAGTAATGATTTTACTTTAGGAACTACATCGTAGTCCTATTCTGATATACAGTTGTACGCGTCCTTATTGTCGCCTGCGCTATGTCGGCCAGGTTTTGTAACCTTCCTCATTGTATGGGGTTTGGAGTCCCCGTTTCTAACTGGACCTTCCAGAAATCTTATCCCTTAAGCTTTATATTATCTCACTGCTATGCTCATTCGGACCACTGTCCGGTACTCATGTCTCTTATCTTTTCTTTATCCTTTGCACTAGTAGTGTTTTCCTTATTATTGGTATTGCAGGTTATTTCGACTGCGTAGCATGTCGACCCATGTTGCCGCCGTAATTAACCGTTCCCTTATGATAGAATTCCATAGGTAGCGCCTGTTTCTCTGTTGTGCTGCATTAAAAACCTCCAAGTTCTCCTGTAACTGTTTGCAACAAGATGTTTCTCGTATTGCTTACTGTTAACTAACTGCCAGATCGGGTTTCCCCGAGTAAGAGTAGGCTTTCTTCTCTCTGGCGTTCGTTCCTCATATTCAGGGTTAGGGAAGTGGAGGGCGGGTCTAGGTACTATGGATATCCGGTAAATACCGGGAAGTCCTACCTAACGCACCTCTCACTCTATCTCTCAACCCTTAACCCATAACTCAATCTCAACCTCAGTATTCACCTAAGTTCGGTATTTCTTGTCTTCAGAGCGTAACTACGCTCTGATACCACTTTTTGTAACACCCCATCTCGATCCAATCGTGGTTATCACAAACTTATCACCATATATACAAACTCTGCAGCGGATTCAAATACATTCCAGGACCTTGCCACAGTCTGACTAAAGAATATACCGAACATTAGTACATACAAATCTTAACCAAATACATGTCCTTCTTACAATCCCCTCACATCCAATTCATCTTACTAACTCACATTGCCATACGAGTGTACATGCACAACTCGTAGGCCACACTTAACCCGTAACGCTTGTACCCCATCTTACTCTCGCGCGACGCCTCCTGACGATCACCTGTGTAGTAAAAACAGCCCCCAAAGGGGGTCAGCACGAATGCTGGTACGATCCTCTCATGGCCCCCAAGCTAACGTGGCTACGACGACTAATTGTCGATAGCATGGAGGTTGATTAGATGCACAACATAATAGAAAGTGCAGTAAACAACAATCCAAATATGAACAATCAAAGTTCAAGCATAATGAATGACTTAAATGTGTTCCCTTAATTAGAGAGTTAATTATTTAACTCCTCAAGTTATGTTTCCTCTTAATCTTAGCCCATCCATATCTTACCTCAATCTTAGTCTTATCTTAATCTTAGAAAACAACCATCCTTTAAAAAGGAATGGATGTAGCTCATCTCAGTCTTATAATACAAACCATCCTTTAAACAGGAATGGATGCAACTTATCTCAACCTTATCTTATATTTGCCAACCGTTCTCTCATTAGAACTGGTTAGCCCTTAGTTCGTTGTTTATTTTCGTAGGGCTTGGTTAACCCTAGCCAGCAGCAGGTCACTTACCGGCAATAAACAACATCCTTAAATTGTTGGGGATGTAGGCTAGATCCCCCCACGCCATCTTAGTATGCCTCCCTCCTAGAACAAGTAGTCCGAGGAGGTCGAGTATATATGTCGACTCTAGGCGACGAGTCTAAAGACAAGTCATATTTGGAAGTCGGTATCTGATAAGGATACCGACCTCCCCCAATACACATGTGCCGGTACCATTCCGGATTCCTCACTCCCCCCAAAGTTAGAGTTAGTAGAAGTCTCAATGCGACGCTTGTTTGTTTAACCTCTTTCGGTTATCAGCAAACTAATATTAGGGAGTGTTCCTTATTCTCACACAATACTTACTAAACACTAGTTAGTAAGTTCTCACGTAAGTTGTGTTAGTTTTCAAACATCACATAACAATACAATCAACATGATATTCCGGTTGCATGCTTTATCTTGTTTAGTGAGCACACCGAAACAAATAGCACACAAGCCGAGGGACACCTCGTTAGCAAGCAGGTCACAAGAAGAACTGTACTATTCACCGTGGGTCGTTCGGTTGCTTATCTCTTCCAGAGTCCAAATACTCAAGCCCTAAAACATTCATTCAGTTTTAGGTTGTTAATCACTTAACTTAATTAAGCTTATTTAACTTACATAACCCATAATGTTTCCCCACCTAACACCTCACAAGTTTTACAACTTATTCTTACAACTTAACCTTAAACTTTTAAGTTTATACTTAACTTGATCCCTTAGGTCTTTATACCTCTAATCATCAATGCCCTCTTAATGGGGTACCATTAATACCTCTAAACCTCTTTAGGGTTTCTTTTTCTTTCTTTTTTTTTCATCTTTAGGGTCGACCGACCTTACCGACCGACCTTACCCAAGGTTGGTCCATTCCAGAACTTATTACCGTTTGAAAATTTTACCCCGACCGACCTTGCAAGTCCGGTCCCCAAGGTCGGTCCATTCCCGAGAGTTTTCCCCGTGGGAAATTTAAGCTCGACCGAACTTGTAAGTCCGGTCCCAAGTTCGGTCGATTCCAGAGACTTAATTCGTACACAAAATACGAGCCCGACCGAACTTGTAAGTCTTGTCCCCAAGTTCGGTGGGTTCCAGAAAATCTTTCCGGTAGTGTAAACTGAGCTCGACCGACCTTGCAGCTCCGGTCCCTAAGGTCGGTCGGCTCCAGAACCTTGTTTCTAAATTCCCATTTGACTCCAAACTTCTCTACAAGTTCCCCCATGTGTCCTAATACCACTTAGGACTTAAACTCACGTTAGAACTTCCACCAAACTCTCCAAAACAATTTCCAAAGATATTCTTAAACATTCACTCAATCCTTTTAAAACTCCTAACACTTATCATATAATTCCTTACATTCCCAACTTGTAACCTTACCAAAACTTCAACCAACCCAAGTGTTCCCTCCTTAACAGTTTGAGCACTTCATAGACATCATCTTTTCCATCTTCAGCTAATTTACCAAAACTTTCTCAAGTCATCTTGCATATTCATGCACAAATTCCTCTCTTTTCCATTTGTTACTCATCACTTCTAAACTCATGAACTTACCTATACATTTCTTGTCATCCTCTTTGCAACTTAACCTTATTCTTCTTTACCTTGACCTTCCTACACCTTCCTTAGACATCTACATTTCTTTTACTCAATTACTCACCATTCTTGCATTCCTAGTCGATCTACAACATTCTCCTTCAATCTCCACTCCCATCACCTAAGTCCACTCATTACCATCTAAACTAAAACCTTATTAATCCACTACTAGCATCATCACTACTTACACAAGATTCCCAAAACTTTCATTGTTATATTCCCTAGTTCATACCTAAATCACCATAAAGCATTATACACCTTCTCCTCCAAATTTTTGCACAAGTCTTACCATTCCTCTTACCATGACTTTGGTGTGTTCGATACACCCACCTAAATTCTAATTTCCTCATAGACACTTCTAGGTCATTCAAAACCTCAAGAACTCCTTAGTTAACTCATTTCCACTCAAATTCCTCATAATGATCCCTAGTGAATCCTAGGGCATCTTAACTCACCACTACCTCTTAAACACTTTGTTTTCTACTCAAATTTCGCCATAGGTTCTCTAGTATATTATCATGCCCAAATGCATTGTTTTCCTCATTCAACCATCTCTCACACATCAAGTTCTTTCTCATCATATTTTATCACTAAAACTAACTCATTCACAACAAACTCAATATATTACAATAATCTTAAATTGTATAGCACTAAGGCTCTTAAATGACATGGCTCTTAGGCCCTTAAATGACTTAAACTTAAACACTGAATTTCCTCATATAAAAGCTTTCAACCTGCAAATACACACAACAATGCTCCCATAGCAATATAAGTGTTCTTAAAATCCATCTTAAACTTATATTACTAACTCATTCCCATTGGCTCCTTAATCACAAGTTCATAAGCTTGTTTAAATTCTTTTTCCTAGGTTATATAACCCATTACCTAATGTAAGCCCTAGGATAGATTGGTACTCATCTAAAACTCATTCCTTAAACCTTAAACCACCATTAGGTAAGGAATTTACCTTGTTTTCTCAAGCTTATCTTAACTTCTTCCTTAGACCTTTTTCCCTTGGGAATCTCGGCCACCATGTTATCTTCCCTTGCCAATGTTCTAATCATTACACCATGACTCTCATGAGTGCTAAATAATACACTAACCTTAAGGAGTAAACCCTGGGTTGAAAATATGTTTTAAGGTATAAAATGAATGTTTTACCTTGAAGTCTTAAGGTAGGCGTGGATATGAATCAAGAAGGGCCTCCTCTAGCCCTTGGAGAATAGAATCGAGCTAGAACAATGGATAAAACAAGGCTCCATGAGAAGGTAATTTTCGGTCATGGTGAGGAAGTGATGGAAACATGATTTTTCTTATATTTTCTTTACCTTAAGAGAGTGGAGAAGCTAATGAACTCTTCAAACTTGACTTTCCTCCATCAATGGAGTTTTCTCTTGGCACTGAAATGGAGCTTTGAAGGATTTGAAAAGATAGAAAGCTAGAGCTTGAGCTAACTAAGAATAATATGTGTTTAGTTTTTGATTTGGAGCTAAAATGAGTAAGTTGTAGACAAAGCAAGGTGGTGGTGCCATGGGTGTTGCTTGGAGACGGTTTAGAACAGAGAGAAGAGGAAGAAAATCGTGGAATAAGAAGAGAAATGAAGATGAGAGGAGAGAGGTAGGTTAATATAAGGTATTTTACTTTTATAAAGCAAATAGTACTATTCTCTCTTTTACTCTTCTTTTCCTTTATTTTCTTAGCCATGTGGTGACTCCCCACATCAAAACCGGCCACCCCCTTAATAACCAAGATATTTATGGTCTTGGTTGACCATCTTATTGACTTATGTTGACTTAAGCTTAATTTGGGCACTATTTGGCACTATTCACTAATTAGTGCACATATTCATGAAATTTTTGGTTTCCCATTGATTTAGACTTCCTAATGTGATACTAATTAGTACACATGTTTATTATGGTGTAATCATGGGCATTTAACCACTCAAAACTCATTTCTAAGACAGTTTCTCAAAAAGGTGCTTTAAGGAGTCTTAAAGCACATTTTGTGTTTAAGCTTGTTTTTGAGCTTGGTTTTCTTTGGTAATTGTTTTAAGATGTCCATTAGCATATTACTAATGTCTTATAATGGTATTTGGGTTCTAATTAAAGTCACTCCAAGCTTAACATTTTTGCCTAAATTGCCCTTAAGGCGTTTTCTTGTGTTTTCCTTGGTTTAAATTGTCTACCAATCTCTCTAAGGCATATTTTAGCCTTACTACATCATATATTAATGTTTACTTAACATACTTAGGTTTGGGGTATTTCAATAATCCATTCACCTCAATTCTTATAAAGTCAAATTAGTAATCTAATTGGGCTTAGGTCCTCTAAATGGGTCCCATTCACTTGGCCCAACTTGGATAAGCCCACTTACAATTTCTAGTAAGTTAGTCATAGTTTACTTTGTTGGCTTTAACTCAATTTAATATTATGTTTGGGCCTAACCTTATTTAATAACTTAATTCTCTCATTGGGTCTAATTCCACAATACAATCTAGTCAAATTCAAAGTCTCTAAAGCCTAGTTAATGTACGATCAATAACTCATTTCCTCCTATATCCATAACTCATTTCCAAACCGATTTATTTTACTAACCAAGTTACTTACCAATTTTATAAAACAATTCATTAGTTATTTTAATCCATCACTTAATCAACTTAACACAAATTATTAGTTTCATTTACAACTTATTAACTTACTATTTGATCAGTTCAATTCTTTATTCTAATTTTATTTCATCCAATTTTAATTTGGACACACCCATTACATAATCTACTTATCTAGGTTGAGCCCAATTGTTTTGATTTGACCCAGACTAACTCTAATCAATTTTTACGGGTCCATATTTCAATTCTACCCTAATTCAATTGTGACTAATCAAAATCCTAGATTGATTGTGACCGGTAAAAATCCCATTTTGACAAATCTTTTCTAAATCTTCAATCGAGCCCAAAATTTTTCAGAAATTTCAATTTGTCTCTAAATTTTCCTAATTTGTGTTTTTACCCCAGATTTCATATATTCACGTTTTTAACCCCAAATTTATTACATTTCCAATTTAGTCCTTCTTCTAATTATCAATTCATCTTTAACTTTCCAATATTTGCAAATTTCCCCCAATATAATCAGAAACCCTAAATTGATTTCTGATTTCCCGCCAAATCAATTTTGAAATACCCCAAACCTTGATATGTTGTTTAAACATTAAACTATGGTATGTTAAGGCTAAAAAGTGCCTTAGAAACATCAGTGTACGATTTAAACAATAGTAAAAACAATAAAGCACTAAAAGACAGTTTGAGCAAAAACATGCTCTAAGCTTGGAGTGAACTTGGTTAGGACACAAAGATCCTACCAAGACTTAATAATATTCAATTATGATTTGATAAGGCTAATTAAGTCCTTAGGAAACTTTGGTAGACAATCAAACCAAACAAAACACAAGAAAACACCTTAAAGTCAATTTAAGCAAATACTTGCTCTAGACTTGGTGTAACCATGTAAAATACCTAAAGGTGAAATACTTTGCCGCCCAAGGGTAACTAGTTAATTCCGAATACCGAATTCAAGTATGTATTGCTATATTGTAAAGTGTGTATTGATTGTGTGTTGTGATAGCAGCCAGTACGGGCTCAGGACTGGAGCGCCACTACTTCTGTAAGTGGTGCAAGGGTGACCATCCCGGCAAGGATTGCAAAGGGAATGATGTGCAGTGCCACTACTGCAAGAAGCTGGGGCACCGTGACTTCGAGTGCTACAATAACCCTGATGGCAGAAACTATAGGCCTAGAGGGCAATGGAAGGGTAAGGCCACTGCGACCACTGAAGGCCCGAAAGCTACTTATCAGCCATCCCTACGGCAAGGGAATACCGAGTCCCAGAAGGGGAAGGGGCCGGGAGCAGGCAAGGCTGCCTTGAACGTGGTGGACCGGTCAGAGGCACCAGGATCGTCTTCTAGACTAGGTACCCCTTAAAACCGTTAAGTGAGATAAGTGATTGCCTACCGCATTTCCATGCATGTGTGTTAGTGAGTCTAAATGTATGACCACAAAAGTAATGAATTAAAGTATAATGCAGAACCACCTAAGTTAGGTAATTCTAAACCTTAGGAACCTTCAATATCTGCTATCCAATCCCACCCACACCGAAACCCGGAGATACCACCATCGACATTGCCGACTATCCGACAGAACAGTGTCAGGTTATCCAACCAGGTATGATATTATTAAAAGGATACCTGACACCCGAAGCGCAAATTCATACCATTCGTCGATGCAACGAGCTTGGAGCAGCACCTGGAGATTTCTACACACCCGAATAGCCTAGTGGGGCGAAAATGAATTTAAGGATGATGTGCATGGGTAAGGATTGGAACCCTTACACCAAGACATATCAGGACGCACGAGCTGAAGATGGAGCTACCATACCGAGTATACCTGAGGAGTTCCTTGCGGTTGTTAACCACACCGTGGGAATTGCTCAGCAAGTTGAACCGGAACAAATTCCAAGTATCGAGGCGGACTTATGTATTGTCAATTTACCAAAGGTGGAAGATTGGGTTGCACCAAGACAAGGACGAGACCCCGAGTCTCTAAGTAAGGGAGTTACCCGTGGGTCTTGGTCCATTGGTGATACGCAGTGTTTATGTATGGCGAGCAGAAGCGAGCGGGGACCTCGCAAGGAAGCTAGTGTTGGAGTCTGGAGATGTGTTAATCATGGGTGGGCAGCAAGGATGCTGTATCATGGTATCAAGAAGATCAATGAATACAGCACCCCGACAATAATCAAGCCACACACGTGAAGCCTGGACGTTTAACTTAACTTTAGACAGTTTTGAAGTTATGTGTAACCATGTAAAGTGTGAAGTAAGTTGTATGTTAAGTATGTGATGCATTAAGATGCTAAGTGCTCAAGTGACGTACGTAGCCTAACGTAATACCATCATGGTGTAAAGATGAGTTTTATGAATAAAGCAGTGTTGATTTCTTGAGTAAACCACCCGTGTTATCACTGTTACTTATAAAGTTTCTGGAATAAATTAGCCTGTGCACTCGGGACGAGGAGGTATATGAGGTCTGCAATGAGGCAGAGGCCGGCAAGAGCGGCACCATCCTTACCGGTACATTCCCAGTTAATGGCGTGGACGCCTCGGTCTTGTCGACTCCGGAGCCTCATACACTTTCATCTCGCTATCATTTGCGAAGAGGCTGGGGTTAGACGGTGAAGAGATGCAAGACTTCATAGTCACTCTCCCGTCGAAAGAGCGGATCAGGTGTACCCGCTACCACCGAGATGTCGTGGTACGAATTAAAAACGAAGAGTTTCCGATCGACTTGATAGAGTTCAAGGGGCTCAGTTTTGATGTAATTGTCGGGATGAACTGGTTAGAGCGGTACAAGGGCAGAATCCTATGTGCCGAGCACCGTCTGCTTCTTCGGAGTCCGTCTGGGTTACCATTTCATACCGCCAGAGGCCAGGAGCCTTCGACGCAGATCATCTCCTCCATGGCCATGTATCACGAAATCAGAAGGAAGAATGATGTATACCTCTGCTATGTCCAGGACATAGAGAGAGACCCTGAGTTTAGCCCAGATGTACCGGTTGTGTCGGAGTTTCCTGATGTCTTTCCTAAGGAACTCCCAGGCATGCCGCCTACACGGGCAGTTGAGTTTGACATTGACTTGGTACCGGGCACCGGACCTATAGCGAAGGTGCCCTACCGTATGGCTCCAGCTGAGATGACAGAGCTCAAAGAGCAGCTGCGAGACCTACTCGACAAGGGATTTATCCGCCCTAGCGTTTCCATAGGGAGCACCAGTCCTTTTTGTGAAGAAAAAGGATGGGAGCCTCCGCCTCTGCATCGATTACAGAGAGCTGAATGCTGTGACGGTGAAGAACCGTTACCCATTGCCACGTATCAATGATTTGTTTGATCAGCTGAGAGGTGCATCTGTGTTCTCTAAGATCGATCTGCGATCGGGTTACCATCAGATTGCTATCAGAGACAGTGACATTGAGAAGACCGCATTCCGAACCAGATATGGACACTATGAATTCACGGTCATGCCGTTTGGATTGTCTAATGCACCGGCAAAGTTTATGGACTTGATGAATCGTTTGTTTCGAGATCAGTTGGATAAGTCAGTAGTTGTCTTCATCGATGATATTCTTATTTATTCTAAGTCCAAGGTTGAGCATGAAAATCACCTGAGGAGTGTATTGCAGACATTGAGAGAGAACTAGCTATATGCGAAGTTCTCGAAGTGTGAATTTTGGTTGGACCAAGTCTCTTTTCTTGGTCATGTTATTTCTGAGGCCTGGATCGCCGTGGATCCGGCCAAGATTGATGCTGTGCGCACCTGGCCTAGACCGAGGACGGTTACCGACATCCGGAGCTTCCTCGGTCTAGTAGGGTATTATAGGAGGTTTGTAAGGAATTTTTCAAGTGTTTCTAAACCGTTGACATCCTTAATGAAGAAGGATGCACCGTTTGAGTGGACAGTTGACTGTGAGAGCTCATTCCAGAAGCTCAAGGATGCCTTGACTTCTGCACCAATTCTTACTATACCAGAGGGTACTGATGGTTTTGAGGTGTACTGTGACGCGTCAGGTAAAGGAATGGGTTGTGTTTTGATGCAACACGGGAAGGTCTTGGCTTACGCCTCCCAACAGTTGAAGCGACATGAAGAAAATTACCCTACACATGATCTAGAATTGGGTGCCATTGTCTTCGCCTTGAAGATATGGCGACACCATTTGTATGGAGTGAACGGGACGATCTATTCAGATCACAAGAGTTTGAAATACCTGTTCACTCAGAAGGAGTTGAACATGAGGCAAAGAAGATGGGTTGAATTCCTTACGGATTACGATATAAACCTTTAGTACAAGGAAGGTAAAGCAAACATTGTAGCTGATGCATTGAGTCGCCGAGCACACTCTCTCCATTCGCTAATCTCTCCCTCTAGCTTGGTTGAAGAGGTGCGGAGTGCTTAGATGTCAGATCAGTACATGCAAGAGATCAAACAGAAGCTTATTGACGGCACATTTGAAAGTCAAAAGTATGATTTCCGACTACATGATGATGATTTGATCAGGCTGAATGGCCGACTTTGTATTCCACGAAGTAGCGCTGAGCTGAAGGAGCGCATACTGAGTGAATCACACTGTTCTTCTACTTCTATTCACCCCGGAGCTTCAAAGATGTACAAGAGTATGAAGAGATATTTCTGGTGGACCGGTATGAAGAAAGATGTGACAGATTATGTTGTTAGGTGTCTCACTTGCCAGAAGGTCAAGTTTGAGCACCGTCGTCCTGGTGGCATGGTACAGCCAATGCCCGTTCCTGAATGGAAGTTCCATGATATTTCCATGGACTTCGTTGTTGGGCTTCCGCCTACTCGGGGAGGCTTAAATATGATTTGGGTCATTGTTGACCGACTGACCAAGGTGGCCCGATTCATTCCGATGAAGGACACCTGGAAAGTGGCGAAGCAGAGCTCTTCGACCGTGAGATAATACGACATCATGGAGTACCGAAGACTATCGTGTCTGATAGGGATACTAGATTCCTCTTGAGGTACTGGAGAAGTACACGGGAAGCGCTTGGTACCGAACTAAAGTCGAGTACGACGTTCCACCCACAGACGGATGGTCAGAGTGAGCGCATCATACAGACGCTTGAGGATATGTTACGTGCATGTGCACTTGACTTTCAGACCAGCTGGATTGATAAGTTGCATCTGATCGAGTTTAGCTACAACAACAGTTACCATGCTTCGATCAAGATGTCTCCCTTCCAGGCTTTGTATGGTAGACCATGCCGCACGCCATTATGCTGGGATGAGTCGAGTGAGACGGTCATTATGGGACCTGAGTATTTGGAGCAAGTACAAGCAGAAGTACGTCAGATCCGGGCTAACATGAAGGCAGCTCAGGATAGGCAGAAATCGTACGCCGATGTACACAGACGTGACCTGGAGTTCGCCGTGGGCGATCAGGTGTTTCTTAGAGTATCCCCCATGAAGGGTGTGTTTCGTTTTGGCCAGAAAGGCAAGTTGAGCCCGAAATATGTGGGGCCTTATGTTGTGACAGAGCGGATAGGCCCGGTAGCCTACAGACTCGATTTACCTGCTGAGCTGGGCAAGGTACATGATGTATTTCATGTGTCCCAGTTGAAGAAATATATCTCATCTGTCTCATGTACTTCAGCCTGAAAGGCTAACACTAGAGCCGACCATGCGATCAGTGGAGACTCCCGTACGGATCCTGGACACCAAGACTCGAGACACTCGCTATAAGTCTGTGAAATTGGTGAAGGTTCTCTGGTCTAACCAGGAAGTCGAGGAGGCCACTTGGGAGCTGGAGGAGAAGATGAGGGCGAAGTACCCGTCGTTGTTTTTCTTAGTATTTGTATGTATAGGGTACGGGGCGTACCCCTGTTTAAGGGGGTAGAGCCGTTTCGGTTATGTATGTACGGCATGTATTGGAATACATGTCTATGTTGTTATGTTATAGACCTTGAGTCTAAGTGATGTTGTGTTATCAGGACCTTGAGTCCGATGCGATGTAAAGAATGTTGGTGTGTTGTTATGGAAGTGTTGTTTCAGAAGTAATCCCCGTGTTCTAATATTTAAGATGTGTGGGAAGTGTGAACTTTGGGGACAAAGTTCTTTTAAGGGGGGTAGATTGAAATACCCCAAACCTTAATATGTTAGTTAATTATATAATTATTATATTTTATGGCTTGTTTAGTCATTAAGAACATGTGGGAAAAATTCCCGAATGAAACGGATCCAGATAGCGGATTAAAAATGCAAAACGACCTTTAAAGCACGTTTTTAGAGAAACCCGGGAAATGTGATTTTAAACGGGTTTAAAGGACTAGTAAAAATTTATGGTCAATTATATGGCTAAAATTAAATATTAGTCAAGGTCTAGGACCATAAAAAAATAAATAAATAAAACAAAATCCGGAAACCGGACCCGAACTGTTAAAACTGACAGTTCGGGAATTAACGGGTGTTATCTGCTAATGACCAAGTGCCACTCTCTCACATTGTAAAATAAAAATCAAATTTGGTCCCCCTCTCTTGTGTCTCACGTGAGAGCCCCTCTCACTCACCCATCTAATTCCACTTTACTCACAAAAATACAAAAACAACAAAAAACAAAAGTACTACTTACTTTATTCTCTCTCTCACACCATACCCTCTCTCACACTCTCTCTCTCCCTCATTCTCTTGTGTCCCACGATTTGCTCCCCTCTTCCCCAGCCTTTCTTCTTCATTTTCCTCCTCTAATGGCGATTCCACAAGCCAAAGAGCAACCCCAACTTCATCTCCTTGTAACTTCTTCATCCTAGCTCCAAATCAAGAAATTTTTACACCAAAATACTCCTCTCATCTTGGGGATTATTTTCCACCTTTTAAAATCTCAAAACTCTATACTTCATTTCCATGGGTATACCACATTTTGAAGAGGAAGCTTCATATTCTTGAAGCCAAACATCTTCTTGTTGTTCTAAGGTAAGAAAGAACTCGAAAACCCATTCATTTCCCTATTCCCTATGGTGGCCGATTTTGGTGGGTACTAAACACCATTGTTTTCTCTCCATTTTAGCTTGTTCAATCCTTTAGAAGTGTTGGAGCTAGCCCAAATTCCATTACCAAAAACTTCATCTTGAAGTAGAAGGTAATTCCCTCTTATGATGTTTCAAATATTGATTCTAGGGTTAATGGGATAATATTCATGAACCCTTCATACTCATTGTAATTATTTTGGCATGGTCATTAGTGTAGCAATAAATCCCGTTGAAAACCGGTTGGGGAGCAAGAAGTAAAGAGAAGGGGAAAGTTTGGAAAGAAAACCCAAGGTAGTTAACTTACCTTGAGCTAGTGTGTGATCTATGAATGTGTTTATGTTTGAGCAATATAAATGTTTAGTGAAATGCAGGTGTTGCTAATAGTATGAGGAAATTCAGTGTTTAATTTGATGTTGTTTAAGGGCCTAAGAGCCAAGCTTTTAAGGTTTATGAATATTGAGGGCTATTGTGGTTTAAATGGTGAATATTAAGTGTGTTTTGGTGCCTTGGATGAATTGATGGTTGGAATGTTTGGTGGGTTAAAAGATGAGTGGGAACATGTGAGAATTATGGGGAGATCATGTCAAAAAAAAATTGTGTAGAGATATAATGGTTCAAATGCATTCTAGGTGGGAGCAAACTAGTGAACTACATGTGTTTTGAGAGAGTATTGGAGGAGCTTAGAAATAAACTTGTAAATGAATTTGGAAGGGGATATATGAAGGTTTTAGTGTGCCTAATGATGTTAGAACACCTTAGGAGGCTTGTGAAGAAGTTTGGAGTTGAATGGGCATTTAGAAGCAAAAGTCTGGAGCCGACCGACCTTGGGACCGGACTTATAAGGTCGGTCGAGCCCAGTGTAACCCGTCGGAAACCTTTCTGGAATCGACCGACCTTGGGGACCGGACTTGCAAGGTCGGTCGGACTCAAATTTTGTGCGCGGAAATCTTTCTGGAATGGACCGACCTTGGGACTGAACTTGCAAGGTCGGTCGGGGTAAAATTTTCAAACGGGAAGTCTTCTGGAATGGACCGACCTTGGGACCGGACTTGGCAAGGTCGGTCGGAGTGAAAACTTTCAAACTCGGACGCTACTAGAATGGACCGACCTTGGGTAAGTTCGGTCGGCCCAAAACCTACAAAAAAAAACAAACAAAGTGTGGCTTAGTTAGTAGACCCTAATGGGTACAATAAAGATAATCAAGTGTAAGTCTAAGCATAAAAACATGCCATAAAAACATGTAAAGTGTTTAGAAAATTCAGAAGTCAAATAAGTTCATTAACCGACGTTATCAATCATGTTTAGGAACAACGTACGGTGGAACACTAGAGCGGCAAGGACCAAGGTATGGTTTTCTTGCAGTCTGTTGCCTACCTGGTTTACACCGGCTTGTGTGTTGTTTGTTTTACTGTGTGTTTACAACCTTGTAAGATTAAACCATGAAATGAGTTTACAGTTCTTATTATTAATGTAACGTGTGCGTACCGATACCGGTAACCTCGAATGCGTGCTAACCGTTAATTAACCAAAACTAGGAACGTAAGAGAACGGTATCCGGTAATAACGTTCCCAACCTAAGGAATGTTCTAACCCGGCTATGTGTGTGTAGTTGTGATATGTGCTGCTGAATTATGCCTTAATTCCCTTGTATGTCTAACTGGACTTAAACACTTACTTGTGTGAGATTATGTTAAGCTCCCATTGTGGGACTAACGCGTGCTAACGGGGGAAGTGAGGAATCCGGTCGTTCCGGTCACGCATGTATGTATGGGTGTCGACATCTGAATCAGATTCGGCTCTCTCCTTATGTTAGGGTAGTTTTCCCTTCTTGGGAATTCGACCTCCCATTAGCTTAGCCAAAGCTTTCCTACCTGACTTCCACTCGGGCTAGGGGGAAATTATGTGTTGATGTGTACGGGCAATTACACCCGTCTCATCTTTTAAGTTAAGTTGTTCATTCGACTAACAACAGTAATGTGATATGTGTTAAGCTTAACATGAGGATGAAGTCATTCTCTAGGCTTACAAGTTGACTAACTATGTTGGTTGTTTTCTGGAGTAAGTTGTTTCCACTATGTATACGTGTTGTTATTGTTCTGCAGTAACTCTTGCTAAATATATGCATGTTGTATGTTAAATCAACGCCATGTTATCGTGACAAATAGTTGCGTGTATCCCGGTAGTCAGCGGGCTGCACGTTAACCATGCCAGCAAAAGGTTGCTGACCCCCTTTGGGGGCTATGTTTATCTGCAGGATGAGGATTGAGGAAGTGGAATGGCTTTAGGTCCTAGATTGATGATACTTTTGTTATTTTTTTTGGATATTGAACCCGAGTAGTGCCTGTACACTCGTGGTCTTACATTTTGGCGGATGTAAAGCTAGTTGGTGATTTTTGTACAGTTACACTCGGTATATTATCATTATTTTTGGATAGGTGATTTTTGTAAGGTTGTAATTATGCTCGGCATTCTCGTAATCAGACCGATACATTGTAAGTAACAGCCTCGTTAGCCACGTGGGTGGCTAACGGCGTGTAACACCGCCCTTTTGGTATATGTTTAAGTTATGATTTCCGCTGCGATTATCGACTAAGTGTGGAGTTTATGGTTGGGGTGTTACAACCCCAAACCTAATTATGCTAAGTAAACATCAACTTATGATGTACTAAGTCTAAAATATGCCTTAGAAAGATTGGTAGACAATTTAAATCAAGGAAAACATAAGATAATGCCTTAAGGGCAATTTGGGCAAAACGTGCTCTAAGCTTGGAGTGACTTTGATTAGCACCCAAATACCATTATAAGACTTTATTAATATGCTAATGGACATTTTAAATCAATTAGCAAAGAAAACCAAGCTCAAAAACAAGCTTAAACACAAAATGTGCTTTAAGACTCCTTAAAGCACCTTTTTGAGAAATTGTCTTAGAAATGGGTTGAGTGGCTAAATGCCCATGATTACACCTTAATCAACATGTGTACTAATTAGTATCACATTAGGAAGCCTAAATCAATGGGAAACCAAAAATTTCACAAATATGTGCACTAATTTGTGAATAGTAACCAAATAGTGCCTAGTTTAAGTTTTAGTCAACATAAGTCAATCAGTTGGTCAACCAAGACCATAAATATCTTGGTTATAAGTGGGTGGCCTGTTTTTGATGTGGGTAGTCACCACATGACTAAGCAACTAAAGGAAAAGAAGAAGAAAAGAGAGAATAGTACTATTTGCTTTAAAAGACAAAAATCTTTACTTTAGCTCACCTCTCTCCTCTCTTCTTCATTTATCTTCTTATCCCACGGTTTTCTTCACCTTCTTCATCCTCTTAAACCGTTCCAAGCAGCTCCATTCTTGCTCCATCTTCAAATGTCCATAACTTGCTCATTTTAGCTCCAAATCAAAAACTAAACACATATATCTGTTAGTAAGCTCAAGCTCTAGCTTTCTATCTTTACAAAATTGGAAAAGCTTCATTTTGACCCATGGTAAATCTCCATTGAAGGGGGAAAAATAAGCTTGGAGGGTGCAATAGCTTCTCCGTTCTCTTAAGGTAAAGAATATGTAAGAAAAACTAGGTTTCCACCATTCTTCTCCATTACCGAAAATTTATACTCATGGGGCTTCATTTTTATGCCTTGTTCTAGCTTGTTTTCTATTCTCCAAGGGCTAGAGGAGGTCCTTCTTGATTCATATCCAAGCCTACCTTAAGACTTCAAGGTAAAATATTCATTTTAAGACCTTAAAACACATTTTTAACCTAAGATTGGATTCCACGAGTTTAGGCATGATGCTTAGTACTCATTAGATTATTTGAATGTGGATTAGAACATTGGCATGAGGATTAAAGCCCTTGGCCGAGATTCATTCAAGAAAATCCCTAAAGAGGAAGTTAAGAGGAGCTTGAGAAACAAGGTAAATTTCTTACCTAATGGTGGTTTAAGGTTTTAAAGGATGAGATTTAGATAAGTACTAATGTGGCTTAGAGCTTACATTATGTAAAGGGTTATATAACCTAGGAAAAAGAATTTAAACAAGCTTGTGAACTTGTGACTAAGGAGCCAAAGGGAATGAGTTAGTAATATAAGTTTAAGATGGATTTTAAGAGCATTATAACTACTATGAGATTGATGAGTGTATTTGCAGGTTGAAAGCTTTTATATGTGGGAAATTCAGTGTTTTAATTTAAGTCATTTAAGGGCCTAAGAGCCATGTCATTTAAGAGCCTTAGTGCTATGCAATTTAAGATTTATTGCACTATATTGAGTTTGTTGTGAATGAGTTGATTTGGGTGAGAAAATAAGATGAGAAAGGACTTGGTGTGTGTGAGTTGGTTGAATGAGGAAAACAATGCATTTGGGCATGATAAAATACTAGAGAAGCTATGGCGAAATTTGAATAGAAAACAAAGTGTTTAATTGGTGGTGGTGAGTTAATATGCCCTAGGGTTTACTAGGGATCATTAAGAGAAATTTGAGTGGAAATGAGTTAACTAAGTAGTTCTTGAGGATGAGAATGACCTAGAGTTGTCTAGGAGGAATTAGAGGATTGGTGGGTATATTGAACCCACCAAAATCATGTTAAGAGGAATATTAAGACTTGAGCAAAATCTGGATGAAAATGTGTACTATGCTTTAAGGTGATTTAGGTATGAACTGAGAATATAGCAATGAGAGGTCTTGCTAGCTTGTATAAGTAGTGAAGATGCTAGTGACGGATTAATGAGGTTCTAGTCTTGATGGTAAGGAGTGGACTTGGAGATGGAAGAGAAAAGTGTAAGAGAATGTTGTAAATTATCAAGGAAAAAGACTAGGAATGTATAAGAGTGTATGATTTTGAGAGTGGTGGGTAAGTTAAGTAAAAGAGATGTAGATGTCTAGGAGGGACTAGGGTATCCAATGGTGAAATTAAGGCACCAAAACCATGGTGAAGGAAGCTAGGAAACTTGTACAAAGTTTGCAGGAAAAAGAAGGTATAATGACTTGTAAGCATGTGCTAGATTATATATAGCTTTGAGAAGTGTGAGTAAAGCAAATGGGTTGTGCATGATGATGCTTGAGGAGTAGTTAAGATGGTTATGAAGAAACACTTTGGTTAGTTGAAGTTTTAGACAAAGTTTACATGTTGGAAATGTAAGGAATTAAGTTATAAGTGTTAAGAGTTTAGTAAGAACTTGAATAATGATCAAGGAATTTAGAGGTGAGTTGATCCATGAGTTAGGAGGATTATAAGTGCTAAAATGGTGTTAGAACATGTGTTAATACATGGGGAAAGATTAGAAGAAGTTTGGACAAAAGAACATGTGTGGAAAGAGGTTCAAAACTGTAAAATTTGACAGTTTAAGATGTGGTCCGGGACTTAGTCCTTGGATAAAGTCCCGGACCAGCACTAAAATCAGGCCGAGAATGTACCCAGGGGTTGGTCCGGGACCTTGGGTAAGTCCCAAGTCCCGGACCATAGCTAAAATGTGGCCGAGAGTAAGAACAGACATTGGTCTGGGACCTTAGGTCCGGACCATGTCCCGGACCAGACCAATTTACAAAGGAAATGTGTTTTTAAGGTGGTAAATGGAGGGGGCTTGTTGGGTAATGTGATTATAAGGTTGTTAAGAGTTGTTTGGTGGAGTTTTAAGGCCATTGGAGGTGTGAACAAGTGTGAGGTAAAATGAGAAATAAGTAACATAAGAGGTTAAGCTTAAACTACAATGACTTAGTGGTGTTTAGTTGGAAATCATTAGTGATTAAGTAAGCTAGGTTAATTAAAAAGTAATTAACCACCCAATTCAGTGAATGTTTTAGGACTTGTGAATTGGGACCCGGAAGGAGATTAAACAAGCAACCACCGACGGTGAACGGTATAGTTCTTCTTGTGACCTGCTTGCTAACGAGGTGTCCCTCGGCTTGTGTGCTCACTAAACAAGATAAAGCATGCAACCGGAACATTATGTTTATTGTATTGTTGTGTGATGTTTGAAAACTAACACAACTTACTGTGAGAACTTACTAACCAACGTTTAGTAAGGAATTGAGTGAGACTAAGGAACGCTCCCTAATATAAGTTTGTTATAAACCGAAAGAGGTTAACCAACAAACATTGCCTTGAGACTTCTACTAACTGGAACTTAAGGGGGGAGTGAGGAACCCGGGACTGTCTCCGGTCATGCATGCTAAGGAAAAAGGGGGTTGGTATCTATAGCAGATCCGACTTCTGCTTAAGGACTTGTCTTCGGACTTGTTGCCTAGGGTCGGTTACCGGCTCAGCTACGTTGGACATACAGTCCAAGGTAGGAGGCATTAAGATGGTGCGGTAGGATCACCTAAATCCTAAATTATAAGATAAGTTGTTTATTCAACCAATGGAGTTAATAGCTCATTGGCTAGGGTTGCTTTTGACCCGACAAAAATAAACATTGAGGTAAGATGCAATCATTTCTATTTAAAGAGTGGTTTGTATTCTAAGATTAAGATAAGGTTTGAGATAAGTTGCAACCATTCCTTTTTAAAGGATAGTTTGTATTATAAGACTACGATAAGCTACATCCATTCCTTTTTAAAGGATGGTTGTTTCTAAGGCTAAGATAAGACTAAGATTGAGGTAAGATAAGGATGGACTAAGATTAAGAGGAAACATAACTTAAGGAGTTAAATAATTAACTCTCTAATTAAGGGAACACATTTAAGTCGTTCATTATGTTTGAACTTTGATTGTTCATATTTGGATTGTTGTTTACTGCACTTTCAATTATGGTGTGCATCAAATCAACCTCCATGCTATCGACAATTTGTCGTCGTAGCCACGTTAGCTTGGGGGCCATGAGAGGATCGTACCAGCATTCGTGCTGACCCCCTTTGGGGGCTGTTTTTACTACACAGGTGAACGTTAGGAGGTGGCGGTCACGAGAGTAAGATGGGGTACAAGCGTTACGGGTTAAGTGTGGCCTACGAGTTGTGCATGTACACTCGTATGGCATTTTGAGTTAGTAAGATGTATAGGATGTGAGGGGATTGTAATAAGGATATGTATTTGGTTAAGATTGGTATGTACTAATGTTCGGTATATTCTGTAGTCAAACCGTGGCAAGGTCCTGGAATATTTGAATCCACTGTAGAGTTTGTATATATGGTGTTAAGTTTGTGATAACCACGATTGGATCGAGATGGGGTGTTACAAAAGGTCATTCTTAGACCTTATAAACATGTTAATGAACATATTAAATCAATTACTAAAGAAAACCAAGCTTGAAAACAAGTTAAAACACAAAATGTGCTTTAAGGAGCCTTAAAGCACATTTTTTGAAAATTGTCTTGTAAAGGGGTTTTGAGTGGCTAAATGTCCATCATTACTCTTTAATTAACATGTGTGCTACTTATTATCACATTAGGAAGTCTAAATCAATGGGAAATCAAAAATTTCACAAATATGTGCCTTGTTTTGTGAATAGTAACCAAAATATGCTAGTTTATGACATAAGTCAATATAAGTAAGTTAATTGGACAACAAAGACGAAAATACCCCTAAGTAGATGATGGGGGCCGGTTTTATTAAGGTGAGTCACCACCTTGCTAGTAAACAATGTAAATAAGTAATGATAAAGCAAGTTACTTTTTGCTTTTAAACATAAATATCTAGACAAAGAGTACTCTCTAACCTCATTCTCTTATTTTCCTCCATCCTCACCAATTTCTTCATCTTCTCCCAAGCTTCAACTGGTTTTGCTACAACAACTATACCAACTCTAACTTCCATTGCTTGTAACTTCTAGCTCCATGATCCAAATTCAATTTCAAGACCACCATTCTTCTAGTTGGAGTAAGCTCTACACTTCTATCTTTTCAAATCTTCAGAAGCCTCATTTCGGTGCCATGGAGATTCACCATTGAAGGAGCTTGAGCTCATATTTTTATGCCTTGTCATTCTCCTTGGCTTCAAGGTAAGGAAAGTCAAAGAAAAACTCAATTTCCTCTTGTTTTTTTGTGTTGGCCGAAAATTCACCATTAATGGTGTCTTCTCTTGTGCTTCCATAGCTCCATTTCAATATTCAAAGGGCTAGCAGGATTCCTATCTTGCTACTTATTCAAGTTTCCCTCTCAAATTCCAAGGTAAACTTCCATTTTAATGAATTAAAACACTTATGTTAAACTAGGGTTTGTATATGAGTTTAAGTATAAATTCTTAAGCCCATTACCCATATATGTGTGTGTGGATAGATGGTTGACAAGCAATCAAGGTCCTTGCCGAATTTTAAACAAGGAAACAAGAAAGAAGTTTGTGAGGAAAGGAGGTAAATGTGCTAACCTAATGTGGTTTAAATGCATTAGGAAAAATGAGCTTAAGTTGTTCACTAAAACTACTTAAGGAGCTAATGGTAAATGAGTTAGTAAAATGCTCTCAAGGAGTTTATTAAAGGCATATATGGTGTTGTGTGTAATTGCAGGTTAAAGGCAATTATTATGTGGGAAATTCAGTGTTTAAGTTTAGTGCAATTTAAGGACCTAAGTTTATGCACTATATTGTGATGTAGTGTAGTTTAAGGATTTAGATGTGTGTAAAGAACATTCTTTGTGAAGATGAGTGTCTTGGGTGGTTAAAGGATGAAAAACAATATGTTTGTGTGTACTAAATGAATAAGGGTTCTTGGTTATATTAAGGTGGAAAATTATGTGTTTTGGTGTAAGGTGATACAAGAGAAACTATGTCAAAATTTGGTTAATGAACAAGGAGTTTTAGGTGTTCAAAATGATGTTTGGTGACCTAGGTTGAACTAGGAATGATTAGGGTTTAAATTTGTGAAAGTAGGTGAAATAAGGTCTTCTTAGGTGTTAAAATGTCTTGGGTGTTATCTTGGAGGATTTAGGATGCAAATGAATATTTTAAGGATACTTCAAGATCATGGTGAGTTGTGTTAAGGATTTATACAAGCTTTAGTACCAATGAGGAAGTAAGGTGTTGTAAGGAAGATGTGTGAACTTGTGGAGAAAATTCTTGGAAGGACATAAAGTATTTTGGTGGACTAAATAATGTGTGGGAACATGCTATAAACCTAAGGGGGAACCATTATAAGTGTTGGGCATTTTGGCAAGAAATGAGTAAGTGTTTAAGGGTGTAGAAAATAAGGTTCTTGGCACGTCCGGACTTCCGTCTGAACATGGACGTTCGGACATGCCCTGTTGTGCGTAAGTTTCCTGAGTTTTAAAGCTGCGTCTGAACTACCGTCCAAATTTGGAAGTTTGGACACAACCATCTCTATTCTCTGGTTTGGCCTCGACCAGTGTCCGAACTTGGGAAGCTCGGACACATGTTCGGACATCCGTCAATTTTCACCCTTTTGAGTCTCGAACAGCGTCCGAACTTGGGAAGTCCGGACACAAGTTCGGACAAGGTGCTGTTTTGACCAAAAACTTTGTTTAAGGTTAGAAAATGATATCTAATGATGGGGATTGATAAGTAATGACGTTATGAGATTGTAAAGGACATGTTAAGTGAGTTATAATGATAATTGAGTTGGTGAAAAGTTGTGTTAAAATGTAAAAGTAAAACAATTTAAAAATGTGAAGTTATTAAACTGATTAACGGGAGTAAGTCATGAGCATTAGACTATAAACAAACAAGTTACCCCGGTGTTAATGAATGTAAATGTAAAGTTACCAGTTGTTCAAAGATGTTACGAGGAACATGTGATGGCACGTTATAGTGAAACCCCGGTGACAGGTATGGTTTTCTTGCAACCTGTGTCCTACCGGATTACACCGTCTTGTATGCCAATGTTTTTTTTCTGTATGTTTGCCACGTTATAAGATAAATCATGAAACGAGTTTACAGTCGTTATTGTTGTTGTGTGTTGCGTACCGATACCGGTAATCTCAAATGCGCATGAAAGGCTAGTTAACCATTAGTAGGTAAACGTAAAAGAACGGTATCCGGTAATAACGTTTCTAATCTAAGGAACGTTCTAACCACGGCTATGCGTGAGTTAGTTGTCTGATGTTGTGTGTGATGTTGCTGTAAATGTATGACCCTCCTTTGTGTGATTAACTCAGTTGTAATACTGTATTATGTGCTGATGTGATAGGTTCCACAGAGGAGTCTTTATCTGTGAATATATATATATTATGGAGGGGGTAAGGAATCCGGTAGTTCCGGTCGCGCGTTGTTTGGGAGTTGTTGTATACAGTTTCTTCAGCTTCCTCTCTATTGGTTGTCTTCCTTCATTGGTCTTCGATCACCCCTGAGTTTAACTGAAATACCCCTAACCTTTAAAATATAATTAAATGATCTATTAATGATCTAAGATGACTAATAAACATCTAAATATTATTGGGGAACAATCTAAAAGATCTCAACAAGGCAAAACACGCCTTAAGATCAGTAAAGCCAAAAATGTGCTTTAAGACACCATAAATATTGTATGACCTCAAATAGGACCCAAAGTGGATTCTTAAGTATTATAATGAAGTAAGGAACACAAAAAAACCGTTCTCAAGGAGAACTAAGCTCAGGAACACCCTGTGACACAAAAATGTGCACTAAAACACCTTAAAGCACGTTTTTGTGAGATTGCCTTCTAAATTGATTTTTAATGGGCTTAAAGGTTATAATTACCTTTAAATATGATAATATATCACATTATATCATATTAGGAAACTAATTCCAGAAATTTACAAATTTTTACAAATTTAATATTAAAATATTAATAAAACCCCACAAGGGGGCCCGTTTGAGTCAAATTGACCAAGTATGGTCAATGGTCAATTAATGACCCATTTGACCCCATGGAAATCAGCAGGCAAGAGGAGAGGAGACAGCTCACAATCATTGTTAGACAATTGCTACCTAATACCATTTACTTTTGAAAATAAACTTACCTTTTTCAATTATTTCAAGCCTTTTCAATCATTCCCTTTCTCCTTGTCCGATCCCATCCATTCCAGCTGAGCTCCCACCCTTCCTAGAAGCTCTCAAGCCTTGATCTTGAGCATGGAAGGCAGATCTAACTCCTAAGCTCTTAAGGTAAGGTTTTAAGGTCATTTTTAGCTCTTTTTCTTCATCTCTTCACTACCTACACTTAGATTTCGTGGCTCATCTGTTCCTATGGCTCATTCTCAATGTTCTAAGGTTAGAACAACTTCCAAACTCGGTTGAGGCAAGTCTAAGGGCCAAGGTTGCTCAAATTTGCATTTTAAGGTAAAAACATACCTTAAGCCTCTCCACTCTACATCCGGTTTTCTTCCTTGAATTTTTATGAGTTTATACACTCATAATCTTCATATTTACATGTTAATTCAGTTGGTTAGCCATTTGGAGCAAGGGTGACCGAGATCCAAAGGAAATACCCTCTTTTAAGGCATTTTTCCAAGGTAAAATCAATTACCATAGCAGCTTGTTGTTGTCTAGATATTTCCTATGTTGATATGGTGAATTTAACACCATTAGGTGTGCTTAGAACAGGCTTAATTCTCTTGGAACTTCCCTTGCATTTTTAAGGTGATTTTTGCCTTAAATCTTACATTAATTGTTCCTTATGGTTAAGCTCAAGCTTGGAGTATAACCATATCTTATTTTGATGTATTAAACATGTCTAAATCATGTGGGGAATTTTCCTTCAAGCTGTCGAGCTGATACAAGCTTAAATCAAGGTATAAACACCTTAAACTTATGATTTTTACAAATTCTTAGCATATATATATATATATTGCCGAGAGTGGAGTAATTAATATGGGTTATATTGACCTAAAAATGGAAAAAATGACTAAGATAAATTAAAGTAGTCATTTAAGTGATTTAATTAACATAATGGTCAAATTATGACATTATGTGCGAAAATATATAAACTATGGTGAGGCCGTGAGTTTATATTATATTTTGAGACATTTAATGTGTAATTTATTTTGCAAGTTCAAGGTTGTAATAAGGCCATGTCATTTAGGCCATTTTAATTTAAGTTTATAAGCTTATTTAGTTAAATGTATGCTTATATAATTAAGTTGGGGCCAAATCGTAATTACTGGAAAATATAAAGCCGTGGGCTTAATTTAGAAGAATTTAGGGTTTTTAAATGAATTTAATAAAAATTATAACCTTTTATAAAGTTTTGTGTCAAAATTGTAAAAATAGAAAAGTATAGGGTGTTATTGGTAATTACCGAAAATTTGGTCTCCATTTGGTATTAGGAGTCAAAGTTGACTATATAGAAGACTTTGACCAAGTTTGGAGAATTTAGAAAATTAAAATACTACCTTATATTAAGATTGTATTAATTTGTAAAAGATTTTATAAGAGATGGGGTTGAATTGTGATTTCCGAAAACTTGGGGTACTAGATGGAGTTTAGTACAAACCTTAGGTTACTAGGAATTTTTAGAAGTTGATTTGGTTAAATTTGGGGTTTATATGAATTATATAAGTATAATATAAGATATTTCATGATATTGTTACAAATGGGTAACATATGTGGTAAAACCGAGATTTAGAGAAAATAGGTTAGGAATAATACTTATAACCTTTTGGTATAGTTTGGTGATTTTTGGAATTATATATAAGGTTTTATAAAGACATATGTATAATATATGGTTTTAATGGAATTAAAAAACTATGTATTATAAATTGGGAAGATTTGGTAAAATATAAAGTTTGGTGGTGGAAATCTAATTAAAACAGTCCTAGGGGCTGTTCGAAAATTATAGCTTTTAAAAACTATAAGTTATAATTATATTAAGGTTTAAGGATTATAATGTAAGGTATATGTTATAAGTGTAACAATGAAATATAATTGAGGTTGATTTGTGATTTATAGAAGTTTAGTGGTTTATTTTGAAAACCAAAAATATAAGAGTTGTTTGGTATTTTAAAACAATTTACAACTATATGTTATAATTGTTTTAATGACATAAGTGTCATAACATATGTTATATAAATATAATGTAACATTATATTAATTATGTGGTGGATTTTGTAAATATTTAAGAACATAAGTGTTGTTCGGAAATATTAACACTTTTAAATGGAATTTATAATATGGTTTTAATGTTATAAGAATTATAACATTTATAATATAAGAGGTATTCATTAAAAAAAATGAATATATATTATAAGACTTACCATATAAGAAATAGTTCCATAATACATGAATATAAATAGATATATGTTATGGTGGGAAGATATAATACGGTTTAATGACCATGTATTTTCATAATTAAAAATCACATATGATATAGAGGGAAAAACAATTACAAACATTAGATATGGAATTCTAATGTTAAGAGTGTACATGTGATAATAAGGATTCATGTAATTGAAAGTATTCTTTACATATGAATTATACCACATTGAACTTAAATACTAAGGTAAGAGGTATAGTGCATGACAAAGAGTCATACATGCAATAAGGAAACAAACTATACGATGTACAAACCAACACTAAGTTACATGCGATAACAAAGTTCAACAGTAAGTATATTAATATACGAGACAAAGACTACGCATGTAATATAACACTTTTCCAATCTCGAGTTAAACCGAAAACCCGACAAACGTTGACAGTTAATAACGGGGGGTTAACCGGGAGGTATTAGTGACGGTACGGGGTACCGTAGAATTGTGTTGTTATATAGTATGCTAATCAGTAGCATTATATATTGTTTAGACTGTTAGAGACGACACGCGGAGCATAGGATCTTGCTGATTCATACTCCACCGTAATACATCAGGGTGAACGGTATGTTGTTATGTGTCTCTGATTGTCTCTGAAGGCTTCCTCAGTTCAGACTTCTGTGTGATCTATGATAAGATTGTTTGTCTGAATGTGATAGTTAATATGCATGAATTGTATATTTATAGCTGCTTATTATTTACTGTTGTTGAGTTAACAGTATTCGTTCGTATATATGAACCTATATATATAAAACGAACTAGCGGCTATAGTGCTATCTTATATGAAATATAAGGAACGTCAGAAAAACGTTGTAGCACTAGGATAATAAGATATACATATTATCCGAGACTTTTATACGGAGCATTGGCCTTTCTAAACGCCGCTCTCGTATCTAACACTGGATCCCGAGTTTACAGACTCTGGATTGGACTAATGACCTTAGTCTGCTGTGTTAGAAAAAAATTGGTAATGCGATGCGATGGTAAAATTAATTAATGGAAAGGAAGTAAAGCCAGGAGGATGTGGCTCTTGGTGCACGCTGTGATCACAAAAACGATACCAGGATGTCCGCGTACGGGTCCGTAAGTATCAAGAAAATTTCCCGTGAGCTAGAATGGCTCGTTGGTCGGAGACTCTACCGTTGGAGTGGCTACTGCCGTGGGTGACCCGCCATAATATATGGGTAACTAGAGACATGTCGTTTTAACGAGACATTGTCACTATGTATAACTGAACAAATAATACAGTTGAGAATTATACAGTGGCGAACGATATTGGTTTCTACACCATGGACGAGAACTAGTACTTGTTTATTATTCTCATTGTTTCGCTTAGTTGTTCATTGGTTATACTTGTGGTTATATTATATATGTTGATGGTTGTGTTATTGTGTGGATATTACTGTTAATTGTTTTACAGTTTTAAATATTAAAGCGGTATTGCATGTAACGAACCTCATGCTCTCGACCAAATAATTGAGGGGTCTTTGGGGGCATGACGGGGCATGTGATAACATACTCAGCAGGGGCTGATTCCATACCACAAACCATCTTTATTGCAGGAGACTAGCTGGTGGGTCGACGCGGGGCGCGACTATTAAGTTTACTGTTGGATAGACTTGGTACGGTGTGATACTAAGGTTGTTTGGACTCGGGTTGTTTAACTGAGGTGTATTTTGGATTAGATGCTCACGGTCTGTAATAATTGTTTGATGTTAGATTCGTTTTAAATTGTTTAAGTACTACTATCTATCTCTTGTGGTCACTGCGGGAATACGTTTCGCAAGTTGATTATCAGGTAATTCGTTATCACCCGTATGGGCGAGTGATAACAGTGACACCTTTAGGGCGACAGTCTTTTATTTACCGCTGCGAATTATTTACATTGTGCGACATTTATAGGATTATTAGGAGCCGAATTAGTCGGGGTGTTACATTAACCAAGGCTCTTGACTCACGTCTGTTGGGGATTATGTACGGTGTGTTCGGATCACTATGTCCGATCCATCGTTGTGTTAAGTTATCCGTTCGTCTAAGAGGACGTTAACGAGTTATGTAAACGAGCTTAGCATGGGTTTGGCAGCAATCTCTTGGCTCTCCCAGTGAACTAACTATGTTAGGGGCGGTTCCTAAAGTGATCCGTACCCGTTATGTTATGTGTTATTGATGTACTGCAATGCTTATTGCGATGTGATGTTATATGTTGTTTAAATGTGAAATATGTGGATCATGGATATGAATCCCAGTTTGTAAAAGAGACGTTTATGGAAACCTGACTAGTGGGTAAGTGTCGTCTATTAAGGAAATAGCTCCATTAAAGGAGAAACACTCTAGGGTCAAAGAACACAAAGAGTGATTTATTAGGTGTAGATGTGTTGTCTGTATTTGTTGTGACCACTGTTGTGGATTGTAATGTGTTTTGTGTTATTGGAGTGCATGCATGATTTAAATATAATCAACCACATGCTAAGACGATAAATAGTTGTGCGTGGCCCAGTAGCATGCGGGCTGCGGGATTACCATACCAGCAAAGGTGCTGAGCCCCTGGGGGCCACCCTTTCTTCTTTTTCCTATTTCAGGTACAAGGAGCTGGAAGTTCGAGAGTAGGACGGGGTAGTGGTTGTACATGGGTAGCCATTTAAATTGTGTATGTATTGTAGGTGTAGTAAGACTGAAATTATTATCGGCATTAGTTGTAAATACTCGGTACAGTTGGAGGGTATATGTATGTTGTTGTTGTAAATGGAAAGGGATAGAATGTGCAGTCGCTCGGGAATCTAGTCCATCAGAACGATACAATGTATATGTAATAGCCTTGTTAGCCACGTGGGTGGTTAACAGCGTGTAACACCAACGAGTTAAGTAATGTGATGAAGTATGTTTTCCGCTGCAGTTAGTTGTTAAGTGTGTTGTTGTTGGATGGGGTGTTACAAAAAGTGGTATCAGAGCGAAGTATCGCTCTGATGACTGGAATACCGAGCTTAGGAAGTACCGAGTTAGGATTTAAGCACTTTGGGTTAAGGGTTGAGTGATAGCGTGAGAGATATGCTAGTTAGGAACTACTAGTGTGTATTGGAAACCTACAATCTCCTTCCCACCCTCCACAGTCCCTGTTTATAACTCGGGGAAGAACGCCAGAGAGATGAAAGTCCTCTCTTACTCGGGAATACCCGATTTGCCTGTTATTAAGTATCTCTACAAGTACGGAGAACCTGTCTTACGGTAGATCCCGAAAGGTGGGAATCCCGGAGACGGTTTCCATCTGAACAATGTTAACCGCATTTAATAGCAAAGAATGAAGGATCCTATGCATAGGAGAATGGAATTTCCGGCAACCTAGGTCGACATGCTGAGCAGTCGAGGACAACCAGCTTGCAATGCACTAACCATGCAACAGGCAATAAGTGAAGTAATGAAACCCGAGACGAATGTCTACGGAACCATGATCACTAAATAATGTCGCCAACGGTATACCTACTGACAAAGGAACTACAACGTAGTACCCAAACAAGGGACAAGTCTCGGTAACCACGACAAATGCATGGAACGGGATACGGAGGAGATACAATACTAAGTGAGAAGGGGGTCTCCCAGAATGGGAAACACCCTAGTTAGTGGTTATCATGTGAAGACAGTGAGAAGTACCCAGAAGATTTATTGTTAAGACTGTAAGACCTAAGTAACGGCCAATAAGGCCATTGATGACAGTGCGAGTAAAAACAATACCACAACCGGTATGGGTCGAACCGGAAGCCAGTTAGCATGGCGCACTTGCCATGGCAAGTGCTGCTATAACAGGGCAGTTCGAGAAATTTTTAACAACTACAAAGTACCTAGTAAAGTACCATGAAGTTAAGTGAGATCATCCGTGGAAGGGCTCGATAGCCTAACCTCTGTAATTGGAAATACACCAGTCAGCAGGAAGCTAGACTTGGTTAAGGCAAGGAAACATTGTGAAACCACGGGAATTTTTCTTTCAAACTTAGAACCATTTCCAAACCCTTTTTCAAAACCAAAGTTTTCCTTCAAGCCTATACTCATTTTTAACCTTCTTTTAAACCAAACCAATAAACCCAAGGGTAGTTGATAAAGATACAACAGTGGATAAACTTTCCCTCGATTAAGTTCGGGAAGCACGGAATGCATGTTGTCATAGGACAATATAAGGGAGTTGACAACAGAATACTTCACCTAGGCGTGTGACGGACACTACGAGTGTACCAACTGTAATGTGGGACGACCGCACTCCGATAGGAGCTTGTGGGCCTGACAGACCTACTTATGGGTTAGTTGGGTAAGTAACAATGTATCAGCATGGTACCCCACATATGTATACGAGTAGAGTCCGGAACACGGGAAGTAGTCGACTCCATACTGCGGTCAGCAGTAAAAGGACCTAGATAAGTTAACAAGACTAAAAGGAATTAGTAAAGTCATTTTAAGGAAATGTTTAAGAGTCAGGAAGTGCGAAGTGCACTGACTGTTCTGTAAAGACATTGCATATGTCTTAAGAATCCCGAGGGATAAACATGATAGCTGGAACGGTGACCCAGCCTATACATGACAAGGCAGATGCCTGATATGGACAAGTTAATGTGCAACAAACGGGATGAAATTCCCAGAATGAGTACCTACACTACCAGGAAATGTTGATCCCCACAGAAGAAGATAGTAAGCCAGTTAAGAACGCAAAACGGCGTGGCTAACTGAATATACCAATAAGTGCGAACCAGATGTGATGGCATAACTTAGCAACACCCAGGAGCAATCCTTGAAGGGTGTTCGCATCAACAATTGTTGAACGAAATAATGTGACAGACTCGCAAGAGCTGAAACTAACACCCAGTTTAAACATAGGTTGTCAGGAGACAGATTGACAATCCTAAGGGGCACCCCATGAAAGTAAACGGAATGTAACGACCTTGTCATGGAGCTCAATATGATATCCAAACCATGTAATGTTGTACAGAGAAGTAAATGTGTGTGGACAGCTTACAATGAGCAGAGCTCGAGGCAGTAGGGCTACTAAGCCACAAGCAAATGTGTTATGTAAATTTGAATCAATTGTAGAAGTCTATGTTGTACAGGTAAATAGAGCGGAGAACGAACCACTGCTTTATGAGTGGGGATACCTCTCGATACTGTGAAACCGCTAGAGCGGTAGTTATGTGAACTGAGTTCAAGAAACATGTTAAGGATTGACCATGTTGTCATTGCGAGAGAACAGTTAGTTTGGTAGCATGCGTGTGTAGAGTGAAGCACCGAGCTGAATAACGCCGGTTTGTAACTCGAGTGAGCAACGCTCAAGGAGCATTCAGTAGTCATCCAAACGAATGACGAACCATAATACGAATGATGTAAGTATATGTGTGGAAGTTAATGTGATAGAAGACTCCATGTAAGTTAGTGTTATACAAGGAGTAAGAGCACGGTACGCAGTAAGCGACCGTTGTATAAGTATTGTTAAACGATAAATGATAGCAAATAACTAGGCAGTGAGCCAGTAGCCAGTAATATAAGATAAGAATCTCAGTGAAACACAGTGTGAATTCCATTGCAAATCGCATAAGAGATTAACTGTCAAGAGTTTATGCCTCTGCACTCTGTATGACTGAGTGTTTTGGTATTGCTCTTGTGCAGTAATGATCGAGTGGGATAGCTAGGATTCGAGAAATGTTAATTGTGGTGGAAACAGAAAGCGGCTTATAACGCCATAGTGACTGATGCATAGGAAATGCAAGGTTGTACCAATAAAAGAGTACTTGTACAGGACCAAATGTAGAGGTGTGATTTAGAACGAGTGACTACAGTAGCACTAAATACCAAATACCGGTATGGAATATACCTCAAGTGTGGGAAATAACCGAGAGAGCACTACACATTAGGTGGTAGCTCAATCTCAACCGACAATAAGTCGGAAGGAATCAAGTCAATCATTATGAAATACATAGCAGTATACACAGTAAATTATTATGGAAGTGGATAGAAAGTTTATAACTCACCGAATTCACGCACGGTTAGAGATACCACGCATCGGTTGAGAAACCGTTATTACCAAGATAAAGGTGATAATTGGAGATGTACAATACAGTAAGAATAACGAATGGGCAAACTAAGCTCTACAGTTATCAGAGTTGCGCAGCAGAAACTAGTGAGCCAGTGATTCAAATGTTGAATGTGCATAGTGAACAGGAGTGAATGGCTAATTATTAATGCCTAGAAGCCTCACAGGCCAGAACCGAAACCAGTTAAGAGTTAAAGCAAACTCCAATGAGAATTCTTGGTCTAGGAACTAAACCGCCAATATGGTTAAGATCCTCTAATCGGAATGCATTGTATAACAGACCGCGTGGAAGTTAAAGTACTTCACGACGGCAGAGCGCAAAACTACTTAGTGTGTATTACCGTACAAGTGTACGTGACCTATGGTGTGAATAGCACAAAATAATTTGTTTTGATGATTGGTGTGTGTGTTACGTAAACATACGCATTCATTCATGGTTTAATTGTGGTAATTGCACACAGAAGATGCGAATACCATTGTGATAAGTGTGTTTATTTGTTAACAGTTGTGTGTGATAGTACAAGTGTGGGGAGTAGAGAAACTCCCGGGGAACTAAAACCCCGACATTATATGTTCATATGACACTAAATGTGAAACTGTGAGTTGTATTTTGATAAAATATATGTATATCTATATACAATCTAGTGATTCATGAAAGGGTATGAAACCGACATAGAACCTAGTGAGAATAAGATTCCCTAGGTAACAGGAATAAAGTGAATGGAGATAACTGATAGACGGAGTTCTATCCTTTGGAGATGTAATGATTATGACTAGAATGACAAAAAAGATAGAAAAGTGGAAATGAGTGTATTATTTGATGCTTGAAAATGAAGTGGGAGGCAGAACTTGATTTGCATGCGATCAACGGAAGTCGAACACAAATTGGGGTGGAAGGATAGTTCAACACTGATGCTGATCACATCAGGGTTGGATGATTCTTGAAGCTCCCTATAAGTGGTCGCAAATAACCACGCTAAGGTAAAGAAATAAAGAACCTAAGTTGGACTTGGAGTTGTATGTGTTTTCAAAAGGATTTTGAATTGGTATTTATAAACGTTGATAGATACTTTACATAATGAAAGTCCTCTTACTTAGCAAAGAATATTTTTGTAGTACTTACTTACGAGCCGAGGACGTGTGAGCCTTTGTCTCCGGACCGGTGACATGAGAAGTATATGTTAAAAATAAGTGATTGTTTTGATCTCCCAAAGGAACGGGGACAGAAGGTGTCCATCGCGACCGGGCTCTGCGGGATCACAGTGTATACGAAAGATATTTTTGGTTGCCATACATGCTAAGACATGTTGTGTGGTATGTGTAATAAATGTTATTTTGTCTTTGAGTGCTAATGTGGTTGAGTTCCGAAAGTTGTTATGTTACCTAGACCTAAGTGTCTAAATGTTGTTATGTTACCCAGACCTATGTGTCTAAATGTTGTTATGTTACCCAGACCTGAGAGTCTAGGGGTTGTTATGTAAGTACAATGTTGATTAAGGTACCTGGACCGTCAAGTCTGAGGTTATCATGTAAGTATGTTATGTTATGTTATGTATGGATGTGAATATGTTGCCCGGACCGGTAAGTCCAAGGTTGTGATGTAAAGTATGTTTGGTTATGGAAGTTTTATTTGCAAGTAATCCCCGTGTTCTTATCCAAATGATGTGTGGGAAGTGTGAACTTCAAGGACGAAGTTCTTTTAAGGGGGGTAGATTGAAATACCCCAAATCTTGATATGTTGTTTAAACATTAAACAATGGTATTTTAAGGCTAAAAAGTGCCTTAGAAACATCAGTGTACGATTTAAACCATAGTAAAAACAATAAAGCACTAAAAGACAGTTTGAGCAAAAACATGCTCTAAGCTTGGAGTGAACTTGGTTAGGACCCAAAGATCCTACCAAGACTTAATAATATTCAATTATGATTTGATAAGGCTAATTAAGTCCTTAGAAAACTTTGGTAGACAATCAAACCAAACAAAACACAAGAAAACACCTTAAAGTCAATTTAAGCAAATACTTGCTCAAGACTTGGTGTAACCATGTAAAATACCTAAAGGTAATTCTTAGACCTTATAAACATGTTAATGAACATATTAAATCAATTAATAAATAAAACCAAGCTTGAAAACTAGTTAAAACACAAAATGTGCTTTAAGGAGCCTTAAAGCACATTTTTGGAAAATTGTCTTGTAAAGGGGTTTTGTGTGGCTAAATGTCCATCATTACTCTTTAATTAACATGTGTACTACTTAGTATCACATTAGGAAGTCTAAATCAATGGGAAATCAAAAATTTCACAAATATGTGCCTTTTTTGTGAATATAACCAAAATATGCTAGTTTATGACATAAGTCAATATAAGTAAGTTAATTGGTCAAAAAAGACCAAAATACCCCTAAGTAGATGATGGGGGCCGGTTTTATTAAGGTGAGTCACCACCTTGCTAGTTAACAATGTAAATAAGTAATGATAATGCAAGTTACATTTTGCTTTTAAACATAAATATGTAGACAAAGAGTACTCTCTCACCTCATTCTTTTATTTTCCTCCATCCTCACCGATTTCTTCATCTTCTCCCAAGCTTCAACCGGTTTTGCTACAGCAACTATACCAACTCCAACTTCCATTGCTTGTAACTTCTAGCTCCATGATCCAAATTCAATTTCAAGACCACCATTCTTCTAGTTGGAGCAAGCTCTACACTTCTATCTTTTCAAATCTTCAAAAGCCTCATTTAGGTGCCATGGAGATTCACCATTGAAGGAGCTTGAGCTCATATTTTTATGCCTTGTCATTCTCCTTGGCTTCAAGGTAAGGAAAATCAAAGAAAAACTCCATTTCCTCTTGTTTTTTTGTGTTGGCCGAAAATTCACCATTAATGGTGTCTTCTCTTGTCCTTCCATAGCTCCATTTCAATCTTCAAAGGGCTAGGAGGATTCCTATCTTGCTACTTATTCAAGTTTCCCTCTCAAATTCCAAGGTAAACTTCCATTTTAATGAATTTAAACACTTATGTTAAACTAGGGTTTGTATATGAGTTTAAGTATAAATTCTCACTGGTACGGCGCGAGGCAAAAGAGGCGGTTCAAAATGTCTAAAAACGACGGTTTTGAACCGTCTCTTATACCGTCGTAGTTTATTAGTGATTATTTTAAACGACGGTTCAAAACCGTCGTTTAAGAGGATAGCAAGGCGCGTCTTGGGGACTTTAAAAGACGGTTATAACAAAACCGTCGTTTATAGCCATGTTCCAGCGCGCATAAACCGTCGTTTGTAGCCCTGTTCCAGACACGCGAAGTTTGCTATAAGAGACGGTTTTATGATAACCGTCTTTTAAAATCGTAGTATATAACACGGTTCTTTACCATAACCGTCTTTTATAGACTTTTAGCGGTCACGCCAATTTTACTATAAGCGACGGTTTCTTATGAACTGTCTTTTATAGTGTTTTTTTTTTAAAAAAAATCTGTTTTTTTCTTTCCCTCTCTGAAACAGTATATGTAGTCCTAGCACAATCCGATCTGATCCTCTATTCTACGTTACCTAGTCACGATCACAGAATTTCACAAGAGTAGAGAGAGAGAGAGCCTTAGTTGGAATCGAGTGAGAGTTTGATTGCCAAGTATTGTGTATCTTATTTCATGGGGGTACATCCCTATTGATAGTATTTTAGGCCTTGGTTCCATGGTGCCAGCCTGTATTTTACATGTATAAGTACAGTTTTACCCCCACTTAGTACCTTTGGTTGACCACAGGCGGCCGGTCGTACTGTATTTTGCTTTGTCTAAATCCTATTCTCATCCGGCTGGGGACGGCCGGATGCCCTATGTGCCTCTACTTCCATCCGGCTAAAGCGGCCGGATGCTCTATGCATCTTTATTCTCATCCGGCTAGGCCGGCCGGATGCTCTCCGCGTCTTGTTTAGGCTTGGCACCATTTCTTCCCATCTCATCAGTCCCACAAGTTCTATCTTTCTGAATTCTTGGAGAAGAAAGTGGAACTTCTGTGTCCTATGCTTGTGTTTCAGCGAAAATTTTTGTGACTACGGCCATTCCTGAAATACCCCAAACCCAAGTATGCTAAGTAAACATCAAATTATGATGTAGTAAGGCTAGAATATGCCTTAGAAAGATTGGTAGACAATTTAAACCAAGGAAAACACAAAAAGTGTCTTAAGGGCAATTAGGGCAAAAATGTGCTCTAAGCTTGGAGAGACTTGGGTGAGTACCCAAATATCATGACGAGACCTTAGTAATATTCTAATGGTCATTTTAAACCAATTACCAAAGAAAACCAAGCTTGAAAACAAGTTAAAACACAAAATGTGCTTTAAGAAGTCTTAAAGCACATTTTTGAGAAATTGTCTTAGAATTGAGTTTTGAGTGGCTAGATGTCCATCATTACTCTTTAATCAACATGTGTACTAATTAGTATCACATTAGGAAGTCTAAATCAATGGGAAATCAAAAATTTCACAAATTTGTGCACTAATTTGTGAATAGTGCCAAATAGTACCTAGTTTAAGCCTTTGGTCAACTAAGTCAATAAATTGGTCAACAAAGACCAAAAGTCTCTTATTATTAAAGGGGAACGGTTTTTGAAGTGGTAACACACCACATGTGCTAGTAAGTAAGGAAAGAGGTGGGAAAGTGAGTAAATTCACTATTCACCTTTTATAAAGCAAAATATCTTACTTTAGCTACCTCTCTCCTCCCTTCTCTTCAATTCCCTCTTCCTCCATCGTATTATTCTGCTCTCTCCCAGTGGAAAACCGTTCCAAGCTACAGCCATGGCACCCTCATCTTCAATTGCTCACCAAACACTCATTTTAGCTCCAAATCGAAAAGTAAGCATAGATTTCTCCTAGTTAGGCCAAGACCTATCTTTCTATCTTTTCAAATCCTTCAAAGATCCATTTTGGTGCCAAGAGGAAACTCCATTGATGGAGTAAAATCAAGTTTGAAGAGCTCATTAGCTTCTCCATTCTCTTAAGGTAAAGAAAATGTAAGAAAAACCATGTTTCCATCATTTCTTCTACATGGTGTGAGCCTCGATTTTAAACCCTATCCTATGTGGATTAAGTTGATTGGGATCTAGTCGGGTTTTAGGTCCACTCATAACCTAAGATCAATAACTATGTCATTAAAACAATAATTATTAAAACCTAAGCTAGCTCACTGGGACCTATTATGAGTCGCCACCTAATTTTAACCTAGATCAAATTAGGAAAGGAGAGTTCGGGTTCGGGGGCTTGATATTCAACTTATTTAGGGTTCAATTACTTTCATTACCCTTCCTAGGTCGTTTTTCCTCTACTTGGTTTATTTACGGCTTATTACGAGTCGTTTTAACCTAAGTGCGCGAGCTTCTGTTTTTTGTGTTTTTTAGCATTTTTTGACGGAAAACTAAAGTGGAAATTTAAATTACCTAAACTAGGGTTTCGGAGGCAGAATTAGGTCAAATTTTGTTTCCGTCCGTGGCCACGGACCTAATGTCCGAGGCCACGGACCCTAGTTAACCTATATGAAAATAAAAGTCGAATTAAACAGAAAACAGAAAGTTGTAAAGTCCGGGGCCACGGACAGGCCGTCCGTGGGCCCGGACATTATTAGAAAAACCTAAATTTAAAAATTTAAAAATCTCACCGCCGTCCGTGGGCGTCCGGGCTTACGGACAAGGAGTCCGGGACCCCGGACATGACGTCCGTGGGTGCGGACCGCCCTCGGACGGCGGCGTTAAGGCTGTTCCCGAAGGTGTTTTCGACTCAAATTTTATGGGTGTGTAGCCTGAAAGATGTACAAGACGTTAGTGATTTAAAGTTTTCAATTTGAGTTCGAATTAAGCACGAAACTTAGTAAACAAGTTATTGGACAGAAGCTTAAACAAACAGCAATACAGAAGCGTACGAAGGTTAGTTTGAGCCCAAAATTTGACAGAGAGTTAATAAGGTCGTGGGGAATTAGAAAAGTAGAGTTGCAACCTGTTTTACCTTCAAATTCAAGGTGATTCTTCACACCGGGATTCGTCGAGTGCTTCGTTGATGGCAGACCCGAAAGGATTTCGAACCAAGCTTCTGGTTGTTGGTTGTTCTTGCTGTTCTTCACGTTTTGGTGGTGTTTTTGTGGGGTTTTGATGACTATTGATGCTTTGGGGATTGGAAAACGTGTTTAGATGGTGATTTCGGGGGATTTTCGGTATGATTTGGGTGGCCGGGTGTTGGAAAACGTGAGAGAGAGTGAGGAGGCTGTGTTTTCTGATTCTCTAGGGTTCTTGAGCATATGAGGTTCTCCCTTTTATCCAAAAACCTATCCCCTTATATAGACTTTCTTAAAGATAAAGAAAATCTAGTAAAAGTAAGATTTTTCGATATTTTAGTTAAGTGACTTCCCAAAGGAATTTTGCTGTGAAATTTTAACCACGTGTCAAGGATGGAAATTATGAATTTTCTGAAGTGGAATCGGATTTTTTAAATGTTGGAATATTTTTAAATCGAATTTCTTGTCAAATTCAGTCAGAAATTGCTAAAAAATTATTGGAAACTCGAAAAATCAAAATTCCAACGCCATTATGCTTAGAATGTCATCCTCTATCATAGGCTAAAATATCAAAGCATTTCAAGCTGATTTGGGTACCCTTTGGAGGAGAGAGAAAGCTTATAGGAGGTCTCAGGAGCCTTTAATGATTACCAAAACGCCCCTGAAAATGACGAAGCTGCTCCTCATGCCATGGGATGTGCCGCTCGAGCCGGAATCCCTCACTACTCGATTAAAACGCCCCTCACTTCACCAGGACCTCGTGGACCCTAACCAGGGGGGTCAAAATTTTGGGTATAACAGATTGCCCCCCGTCAACTAGACTTTGTAATGAAAGTGAGAAGGCTAGTTGATGCTTGAGTGATACCCCAAAATTTAGAATGTTTCCAAGAACCTGCATGTTACCGAAAACTGATAAGTTGTGTCGAGCTATTCTAAGGCGCTGACTACCTATGACGAATGAGATGATGTCAAGCGTTTCTAAGGCGTTGACTACCTATAATGAATGTGATGTTGTCAAGCGGTTCTAAGGCGTTGACTACCTATGATGAATGAGATGATGTCAAGCGATTCTAAGGCGTTGACTACCTATAATGAATGTGATGTTGTCAAGCGGTTCTAAGGCGTTGACTACCTATGATGAATGAGATGATGTCAAGCGATTCTAAGGCGTTGACTACCTATAATGAATGTGATGTTGTCAAGCGGTTCTAAGGCGTTGACTACCTATGATGAATGAGATGATGTCAAGCGATTCTAAGGCGTTGACTACCTATAATGAATGTGATGTTGTCAAGCGGTTCTAAGGCGTTGACTACCTATGATGAATGAGATGTCAAGCGATTCTAAGGCGTTGACTACCTATAATGAATGTGATGTTGTCAAGCGATTCTAAGGCGTTGACTACCTAAAATGTGAAAAGTGCACTGAACTAAGAGTGAATAATCAAGACCGAGCATCTAAGGTGCCGGGAACCTAAAATTAATTGGAATACGCCGAGCATTATAAGGTGTCGGGAACCTGAAGCTGAATGAGATACGCCGAGCATTATAGGTCGGGAACCTGAAGCTGAATTTACGCCGAGCATTATAAGGTGTCGGGAACCTGAAATTTGAATGGATTACGCCGAGCATTATAAGGTGTCGGGAACCTGGAGTTTGATTGGAACGCCGAGCATTGTAAGGTGTCGGGAACCTGGAGTTGAATAGGATACGCCGAGCATTATAAGGTGTCGGGAACCTGGAGTTTGATTGGAATACGCCGAGCATTGTAAGGTGTCGGGAACCTGGAGTTGAATAGGATACGCCGAGCATTATAAGGTGTCGGGAACCTAAAAATGAAAGGAGATGTAATGAGGTTGATGTGATGTGTGCGTAAATTGACGAATGTAAAGTAGGACCTATGGGTGCCTAAGTGGAATGGTAGGAAATCAGGTTCGTGATGAGCCTGAGGTTGAGTTCATCTACTCTGGTGAATCTGAATCTTTGGCTGAGAATCTGCATCTCTGAAGAGTCTGTATCTTCGGCTGAGAATTTGTATCTCTGATCGGGTGAGAATCTGTATCTCTAAAGAATCTGTATCTTCGGGGCAAGAATCTGTATCTCTGAAGAATCTGTATCTTCGGGGTGAGAATCTGTATCTCTGGTCTATGATGAGGAGTTTCGTACGGACGGATGCAAGGTTATCTTTATGCAAATGATCATAATGAAAGTTGATTATGAAAGTGCCAAACATGGCAAAGATGATGTGCATGTCAAAATACAATCAAAGTGTATGTAGGAAACTTGTCCAAAACAAGAAATCATTGGAAAATGTGCCAAACATGGCAATGTTAAGGATCAAAAATTGTCCAAAGCAAGACATTGCTAGAAAGTGTGCCAAATGCGGCCATGATGAGGTTTATGAAACCGAAGTGTTTAAAGGAAAGTTGTTCAAGACGAGAAATTGTTGTTTGAAGAAAGTTCTGTTTAGTGAAAAGGAAAGTGAATCATCATTTCCTAACTATAGACTTCGGACTTGTAATTTATCTCCTACGAGATGAACATGCCGCCGGTGGGGTATGGTGTATGATGTGAAGGTAAGGGCTTATGTGGGCCTGTGTGGTGTATGAAGTGAAGGTAAGGGCTTATGTGGGCCTGAGGTGTTTGATGTGGTGGTAAGGGCTTATGTGGGCCTGAGGTGTTTGATGTGGTGGTAAGGGCTTATGTGTGCCTGTGGTGGGATGGTGGTGGTGATGCTTAAGCCTTGGGTTCCAATTGGTGTTGTCATAGCAATTGTTGGAGCCAACAATTGCCCCCAGTATTTTTCCCTTAAGACAATATGAGCTAGAGTTCATGGCAATCGATCGTTCCGATCGATTGCCCCCAGTATTTTCTTTGATCAAACGTGCGAATGAGTCTCGTCCTCACAGGGTCAAGGCTTATGTTCTGATTTGGTGCTTCCTAACCTACACTCGACGTGTTTGGTGTTTACACTCGTTTCTCACTTTCGGTCACAACTTCTAGACCATTGAATTTGATATTTGATGAATTTACGCATTCGATCTGTTACTTTCACGTGATTGGATACACAACTACCAAGTCGGAAGTCTTTGAGGCTTATAACGTGGCCATGGGGTGTGATGCAAGACAATGGGACCATGGAGGGATGTTTGAGGTATGTGGAGTTTAAAGGGGTGACCAAAGCTGCACTCTGTGTCTTCTCTCGGATTCATCTTCCTTGTCTTGAAGTCGTCTAGCTGCTTTGTGTTGTCGTTGTTTTTGAGCTTCTGGACTTGGACTTTGAAGTTGTCCTTTACACCATTTCTCTTCTCTTTGTCATTTGGATTTCTTCGAGGCACTTCGGGTTTGCCTTTTTTTCTTTATCCTTTCTTGACTTTGCCTTCGGGGTTCTTGTGTTTCCCGGTTTCGGGCTTCGAGAGCTGTTTTGATGTGAGCTCTTTGGATCCTGTGTCACTCTAGGACCATTTGCGGATCACTTTGTCATGCTGATAGCGGCATTGCTTCTTCGGACTGATGAGAATGTTATCTGAGAGTCGGGCTCCTCGCCTCCTTTGGTCACCGGGTCGGACATTCATCATTGGCTGGGTTATTTTGTGGAGTTCATAATATCGAAAAGGGATATATGAAAGGCTCAGCGGGGGTGCCTAGGGTTTAATGACAGGGTTTACAAGCTTTTGGCTATGTGGTGCTGTACCTAGGTGCTTCGGCATTCCTGATAGTCGTATATCCGTTCTTTGTTACTTTTCACAGGTCTAAGCATAAATTTACAAATTATCTCCTTCGGTTAGAGTTATACCGTTTACCTCACCTTTGAAGTGGACTCACCGGAGTCGTGTAAGAATGATATGCTCGTTCACTCATGGTTTTTCCGCTCAAGACACTCTCGTGAATTCTCACTCTGAGACTTGTTCGCATATTTAAACGAAAGATTCGAAGACAATGATCCTAAACTCGGATTGCCCCCAGTATTGATTTGGGGTTTGTGACAACAGTTTGATAGATGTGGGCCTTGAACCTCATTGTGGGTTGTTTGGATATTATGTGGTGAGTTATGGTGTTTGGTTAGGCATGTTCAAATTTTTAGAAACAAGAGACAAGCCATTCCATCGCATAGTCAGAAAATGATTACTTCGTGAGTGCTCTTTTTTTAAGTTTTTTCGAATAAACGAATGATGCTTTGTACAAAAATTATGAAAACGGAACTATGTTTTATTCAACAAAAAGAATAATGTTGGAAATTACAAACTCAGGAAGACTACCGAAAATGATTCAAGGGAACTAACTACTACAAAAGTCGAACGACAACTAATCAAGAAAAGAAATGCATTTAATGAGAAAAACACTAAAAAACAACATTTCTGATGATGCCTGGGCACGCGTGCTCTGCGCTCCCCACCATGTTCTTAGAATTGGAGCCCTTGGTCAATCTGATCCTGGATTCTATGTTGTAGGGCTCTGCAGTGGTCAGTGTCGTGACCGGGCAGCTGATGAAAGTGACAAAATTGACTAAGATCCTTCCCCAAATGAGTAGTTCCTGGCCTCAGGGCGAGCGGTTGCATCGGATATCTTCCTCGAAGCTCTTCAAGTGCTTGTTTTGGTGTTCGGCCGATGTCTGTTAACTCTCTCTGTCGAGAACTCCGTCGGGATGGTTCTACTGTCCCAACGCTCCAACCAGGTCCTCTTGACTGTCGATCACTGTCTTCCTCATGTTGCCTGGTTCTCTTACGGGTGCAGCTTTGGATGCAAGTTGCTGCTCCTGGTTGTCTGATCACTTTCCTGAGTTCTGTAGCAATTTCTTTGACATTCCCCTCCGATCCTCGGACCCTAATGGAGCCAACTTCAATGCATTCATAAAGGGTGTTGAGAAGCCTGTCCACTAACTCATCCCGAGCTTGGCGTTCGGACTCGAGGGAAAGAGCCTTTGCTTTCAACTCTTCGATAACAGCAACGTAGTTAGATTCCACGGCGTCCATGGCAGCACTATGCCTCTGCTCCATGGCTTCAATGGTGGCCATGTGCCTTTGTTCCAAAATTGCAAGCTGGGCTTCCATGTCGATTGGACTGTACTTAGGACTTGAGTCTACCTGTGTCCAAGGTGTCCATTATTAGCTAACAAAAGGAAGTGGGCTGAAACATGATGCTTCACAAGATAGATCGAAACAGACTTAGGCTGAAAGCAAGTGGGCCAGGATACCCAGAGAATGAGGTGTTTGGGCTGGAGTATCTTATGAACTGGAACTTGGGCTGAAATCTAGACAGATGGCTTTGATTGGGCCTGAGAGGTGAACCTAGATCTAGGGTTTGGGGCTAGGGCCCAAATAAGAAGTTTACCTAGTCTAGAATGAGCCCTTGGGCCGGAATGTGTTTGGGCCTGGAGTAAAGCACATGGGCTGGAATGGTCCCTAAACCACAAATGGGCCTAACTTTCCTTGGGCCAGAGAAGATGGTTGTTAAGCAGAAAAAGATATTTTCAGAACTTGTGGGTTATTTCAAGTCCAGGTGGACTTCCTTTTTTTTGGGCCTAAAACTAATTGGATAATTCAAATTGGGCCAGAAGAGAAATCACCTAAGTCTAAGCTTTTGGGCCGAAGCCCGAACGACTCACATGTTAAACCAAACAGGGCCTCTGGGCCGCAAACAAGTAGAGCCGCCAATTCGTTTGGGCTAGGTTAATGTATGAGAAGTTCCTATCAATCTCTAGGCTGAGTAGTGGGCCGATCATACAAGCAAACAAGGCCCACACAAATTCAACATGTCCTCACTAGACGTTTAAATCAAACCTGGTATGGATCGATCCGGAGAGGTGCTTGGGGCGCGAGCCCAGGTCACCACAAAGGACTAGGGCTTGCACGCTATTCTCTTTGGGCTTCCCCACTTTTTCCACACCACCTGAAGGTGTGCGTCTACGGTCGGGTCTTTGACTGACCAAACAATGGGCTAGGTAAGGGTACTGTCAGGAAAATGCTTGGGGCTAAAGCCCAGGTATTAAGGGGGTGTGGTTAGACGACACCCTCCTCTTTTCCCTCACTTATTCACATCACCTAAAAGGTGTGAGTCCCTGACAGGGGACCCTAGATGGGTCCCGGGGTGAAACTGGTTTGCGTGGACCCTCGCTCTCATATGATGCAAAAGGTGCATTAAAGTGCGCACAAAAGTAAATAAACAAAGTAATAAAGCCATAAATAAACATTTTCAAGTTAAGCCCTCTTTCTTAAAATTAAACAAGTTAAAATTAAGAAGTTTGTCCCCAGCAGAGTCGCCAGTCTGTGAGCCTCGATTTTAAACCCTATCCTATGTGGATTAAGTTGATTGGGATCTAGTCGGGTTTTAGGTCCACTCATAACCTAAGATCAATAACTATGTCATTAAAACAATAATTATTAAAACCTAAGCTAGCTCACTGGGACCTATTATGAGTCGCCACCTAATTTTAACCTAGATCAAATTAGGAAAGGAGAGTTCGGGTTCGGGGGCTTGATATTCGACTTATTTAGGGTTCAATTACTTTCATTACCCTTCCTAGGTCGTTTTTCCTCTACTTGGTTTATTTACGGCTTATTACGAGTCGTTTTAACCTAAGTGCGCGAGCTTCTGTTTTTTTGTTTTTTTAGCATTTTTTTACGGAAAACTAAAGTGGAAATTTAAATTACCTAAACTAGGGTTTCGGAGGCAGAATTAGGTCAAATTTTGTTTCCGTCCGTGGCCACGGACCTAATGTCCGAGGCCATGGACCCTAGTTAACCTATATGAAAATAAAAGTCGAATTAAACAGAAAACAGAAAGTTGTAAAGTCCGGGGCCACGGACAGGCCGTCCGTGGGCCCGGACATTATTAGAGAAACCTAAATTTAAAAAATTTAAAAATCTCGCCGCCGTCCGTGGGCGTCCGGGCTTACGGACAAGGAGTCCGGGACCCCGGACATGACGTCCGTGGGTGCGGACCGCCCTCGGACGGCGGCGTTAAGGCTGTTCCCGAAGGTGTTTTCGACTCAAATTTTATGGGTGTGTAGCCTGAAAGATGTACAAGACGTTAGTGATTTAAAGTTTTCAATTTGAGTTCAAATTAAGCACGAAACTTAGTAAACAAGTTATTGGACAGAAGCTTAAACAAACAGCAATACAGAAGCGTACGAAGGTTAGTTTGAGCCCAAAATTTGACAGAGAGTTAATAAGGTCGTGGGGAATTAGAAAAGTAGAGTTGCAACCTGTTTTACCTTCGAATTCAAGGTGATTCTTCACACCGGGATTCGTCGAGTGCTTCGTTGATGGCAGACCCGAAAGGATTTCGAACCAAGCTTCTGGTTGTTGGTTGTTCTTGCTGTTCTTCATGTTTTGGTGGTGTTTTTGTGGGGTTTTGATGACTATTGATGCTTTGGGGATTGGAAAACGTGTTTAGATGGTGATTTCGGGGGATTTTCGGTATGATTTGGGTGGCCGGGTGTTGGAAAACGTAGAGAGAGTGAGGAGCTGTGTTTTGATTCTCTAGGGTTCTTGAGCATATGAGGTTCTCCCTTTTATCCAAAAACCTATCCCCTTATATAGACTTTCTTAAAGATAAAGAAAATCTAGTAAAAGTAAGATTTTTCGATATTTTAGTTAAGTGACTTCCCAAAGGAATTTTGATGTGAAATTTTAACCACGTGTCAAGGATGGAAATTATGAATTTTCTGAAGTGGAATCGGATTTTTTAAATGTTGGAATATTTTTAAATCGAATTTCTTGTCAAATTCAGTCAGAAATTGCTAGAAAATTATTGGAAACTCGAAAAATCAAAATTCCAACGCCATTATGCTTAGAATGTCATCCTCTATCATGGGCTAAAATATCAAAGCATTTCAAGCTGATTTGGGTACCCTTTGGAGGAGAGAGAAAGCTTATAGGAGGTCTCAGGAGCCTTTAAAGATTACCAAAACACCCCTGAAAATGACGAAGCTGCTCCTCATGCCATGGGATGTGCCGCTCGAGCCGGAATCCCTCACTACTCGATTAAAACGCCCCTCACTTCACCAGGACCTCGTGGACCCTAACCAGGGGGGTCAAAATTTTGGGTATAACACATGGCCAAAAATTTCTTCTCATGGGGCTATGTTTTTATGCCTTGTTCTAGCTTGATTTATTCACCAAGGACTAGTGGAGGTCCTATTTCATTCAATGCCAAAGTCTATCTTGAGACTTCAAAGGTAATCATCCACTTTTATGCCTTAGAACACATTCCTAACCTTGGTTTTTATTCCTTGAGGTTAGTGTACTGTTTAGTACTCATATGAGTCATTGAATATTGATTAGAACATTGGCAAGGGGAATTTAAGTGGTGGCCGAGATTCATGCAAGAAGAAGGTCTAAGGAGGAAGTTAAGATAAGCTTGAGAAAACAGGTAAAATGCTTACCTAATGGTGGTTTAAGTCTTAAGGGATGAGTTTAGGTGGATACCAATGTGGCTTAGAGCTTACATTGTGTATTGGGTTATATAACCTAAGAAAAAGAACTTAAATAAGCTTGTGAACTTGTGACTAAGGAGCCAATGGGAATGAGTTAGTAATATAAGTTTAAGATGGATTTTAAGAGCATTATACTATGAGATTGATGGGTGTATTTGCAGGTTGAAAGCTTTTATATGTGGGAAATTCAGTGTTTAAATTCATGTCATTTAAGGGCCTAAGAGCCATGTCATTTAAGGGCCTAAGAGCCATGTCATTTAAGAGCCTTAGTGCTATGCAATTTAAGATTATTGCCTATATTGAGTTTATTATGAATGAGTTGATTTGGGTAAGAATTATGATGAGAAAAAGGTTTGATGTGTGTGAGATGATTGAATGAGAAAAACCATGCATATGGGCATGATAATATACTAGAGGAGCTATGGCAAAATTTGAATGAAAATAAGCTAACAACGGTGTTCTTGAGGATTAGAATGACTTAGAATTGTTTCAGAGGAATTAGAGGTTAGGAGGGTGTAATTTGTGTGCTAAGATTGTGTACTAAGGACTTGAGTGTTCTTGATTGTATTAAGGGTGGAAAACTAAATGTTGGGTGTAGTAATATACTAAGAAAGCCATGTTAAAATTTGGAGAGAAAACTAAGTGTTTAAGATTTCTAAGGAGATTTTATGACTAAGGAATGTTCTAGTAATCACTAAGGGTTGTATTGGTGAAAATGGATAAACTATGGAGTTCTTGAGTACTAGGAAGACCTAGGGATGTCTAAGAGGGACTAGGGGTTATAATGGTGAGTTTTATGCACCAAAAACCATGGTTAAGGAAGCTAGGAAACTTGTACAAAGTTTGAAGGAAAAGTAAGGTATAATGACTTATAAGGATGTAAGCATGTGCTAGATTATATATGGCTTTGAGAAGTTTGAGTAAAGCAAATGGGTGTGCAAAATGATGCTTGAGGAGTAGTTAAGATGGTGGTGAAGAAACATAATGATTAGTTGAGGTCTTAGGCAAAGTCACAAGAGGGAAGTGTAAGGAATCAAGTGTTAAGTGTAAGAATTTTGTAAGAAATTGAGTGTCAAGTTTGGTGATTTTTAAGGAAGGTTTAGTACATGTTTTAAGGTGTTTAAACATGTAGGAAACATGTGGAAAGATTGTGGAATGAGTGGAAAAAGATTGGGGTGAATTTGGAGTTCAAAATGAGGAGAAAAGCACTTTGGAAAATAGGTTCTGCTGTGGACCGCCCCTAGGGACCGCCCCTGTGGGGAGGTCCAGGCAAATCGTGCAGGAAATTAGCTTCTGGTTGGGACCGCCCCTGGGGACCGCCCATGAGGGGCGGTCCAGTGCAGAGAAAAAGAAAATTTTTTGTTTTTGGCTTCTAATGATGGGGGATTGAATGGTAATGGTAGTAGATGATGTTTAGGCCTTGTTTGGTGACATGTAAAGGCCTTAAGAGGTGTAAACAAGTATGAGGTGTAATGAGAAGTGATTAACTTTTATGATTAAGTTTAAATTACAATGACTTAGTGGTCCAACATTAGGGAGTGATGATGATTAGAAAGATAAGCATATAATGACTTAAGATTAACACCCCTCATAACAATTACGTAATAGTCCTCACGTGAACAGGAAATAAAGGCGTCTCACAGCGGAAGTAATTACAGTAATAGAACTCACATGGGTGTTACTTGCCACCACTCGCCCATACGAGTGATGTAGCAGTACATCATCTTAACAAAATTAAACATAAAAATACATCCGCAGTGACAACGAGATACCATCTACATTTCTATCTAAGTATCAAAAGCACAACTACTAGGAGCATCTAAACTTAATCCAAATCTCACAATGTCCTAACTACCCAATCCCGCACTTCGGCTTCGGCGTGTTCAGCAAACCTGCACAATAGTGTAGTATCAGCGATAGACGCTGAGTATGCCGGATCTGGACCCTATTGGTCACTTGTCATTTTAAACCGTCTTGATATTAGATTGATTTCATGCTTTGTCATTTTACAGATATAATAAATACTGTAACAACATGCATGATTATATAATCATTCATCCAATCCAAACAGTCATATATGGATATACATGTTACTGTCATACATCATACAATACAATGGCATTGAGGACTCACTCACCGTATATTAACATCATCACATAGTATGAACTCATTCATCGTATAACAACATCATCACATAGTATGAACTCATTCATCGTATATTAACATCATCACATAGTATGAACTCATTCATCGTATATTAACGTCATCACATAGTACATCACTCGGCCCTTTGGGCCTTCACATATTGTTTGTTTAGGTTAGCACAGTCGGGCGTCAGTTAGGACAACCCGAAACATATTCACTTGGACAGTAGTCCCACGTACACACAATGGTGCTCACTGCCCTGATCATCCGAAGACTCTGGGACTTATTCACTTTGCCTTTGTAAAGGCGTCCATTTAGGTGGCCAAGGGCCTGGTGCCAACGGTAGCACACTCCGCCTGTCGATCTATCTAGGCTCGAACAGGATTTAACTAGGGAAAACCCGATACGGGATAACCCAAGAGATCTCTACGCGCGACCAGCAGCCAGTGACTGTCTGGATTGAGGTACATCATCACATTCATTCACACTCCACTGTTAGCTTGTTAGTTAGATAGTCAGTTACAGTTTTAGTTATGGAGTACATCACTTAATTTGTTGGTTGCCCTATGGGTCTTACGCGTGCCTAGAATTATTCTAGGTAACATTCATGTTCGAGTCCAAGCTCTAGAGACCGACAATGTCGTGTCTCGTCCCTAAGTATTTTACTTAGGTTATACTACATACTTGTAATACTTAGCGTATTAGTCAGACAACAGTGGTCACAGCACACATTTCGCATATGTAGTTTTATATAAGTCGATCTATAGTCGACGTAGTATTAGTCCCGTAGGACGTTCGTGCATAAATAAATAATGCAATGAACATAACTACACATCATACACATACATCACATACATACATCACATACATACATTCACACAAGTTATTTATCAAACAAATCCGAGCCCAAGGGATTCCTTAGGACAACCCGGATCAAATCCCATTACATACCGTACACCGTTGTCTAGATTCGTGCAGTGCAGACCACTAGAGCTTTCGAGCGCGTACGTCGGAATACGATCTAGTAATACAAGGAACACTAAGCGTCAATCCACATGACAGCACAATTCGGTATTTCCCGAATAACGTTTGAAATCCTAGCACTATGTTCCCCAGACTTAACATTTGTTACTAGTTAAAGTCTCGTTATTATTATTTTATGAACCTCTCACTCGTCGTGTGAGTTAATATTCGGTACTCATTGTGGTATGAAACCTTACGTTAAACACTTATGACACTTCGTTTGGAATTTATGTAGCATACCAAGGTTATATACTGACCTTAGTATTTTACGCCATCATATACTATAGTTTATGTCTTTATTCGTGACATGTGTTTATATACATATATATATATATGTGTATGTGTTTAACATGACGGTTTCTAGTAGACTATAGTCTTGACCACATAATATTGTTCCGTGTTACACTTGGTCCATGATGTCATATTGTATGGTATTTTATGTGTCAATAGCTTTATAACATATGGTTTTGGTAACCTTATGCATGTACCGAATATAATATACACATGTGATACACTTGAGCTTCTTTATTATATAATTTTTCATTAATCATAATATAACCACATAGCTTATAACATGTTGTAAAGTACCTAATTTATAACATCAACCTTGTAAAGAAATATAGTCTAAGGTTTTATAAGCTCACCTAAGTATGTTAGAGATGTTTTATGTTCATTAGTAACTCAATACCACCCATTATAACCCTCTGTAACATGGTTATACAGAAGCTCGTATATTATTGATATCTGAATAACAACCTCCATATTCCTTCCTAGTTTCTTGTTTCTAGTTAGGCCAAGTGCCGCTTAATTCTTTCCCACAGTATTACTCCACTAGCTATGGATGTTAACAACGTTTCAAACTTAAGACTAAACCAATAGGCACCCACATACCTTCTGCACTTAACTACACAGAAACAGCTCAACAATGACCATCTGAAAGGAGATAGAATCGGTGTCAATTTTGTTTTCTTCTTCTGTCAGATCCTTGACTGGTTTTCCTAATATCCCAAATGAGTATGCCTACTTAGTAGAGTATATTAGTAGTGTTTTAGGTCCATTATAAAGTCTCTACAACTTCTTTAACTCCTGAAAATGGGTTATACAGAGAACAAACATTATCGAACTCAAATACCATTCTGATATCCTCACTTCTATTCCTTTCCTTTGCTCTCGAATTTGACCTCCAATTTTCCCAAATATTCACACATTTAGTTAGATGGACTGGCAAGGATTCAAGCTCACAAAACTCTCAATATAACCCTTTACACACCCTCTGTTACAGGGTATACAGAAAGCAAACTTCCAGAAAACTGGCAAAACTGAAGCTTAATCAGAACTGCTGCACTATTCTTCCCTTCCTCTGTCGACTGTTAATTTGATTCCTAATTCATTCTTCAAGTGCCCACAACTTTACTCATGTGTGAGAGGTGTGTTAGGTTCATCAGTTTCTTAATTCAACTCTAGAACTGAAACTGAAATTGAAAACAGAAACTGTTTTCATGGACTGTTATTTCTCCTCCCTGTTATTTTCTTTCTGCTCCTTTAATTTCATTTCTAATTTCGTAAGGGTTGTCTACCCTCTTGAACAAGTGTGTTCCAACACATATATTTTTGACACCGACCCAATTTATCAAAGTTAACCACCCTGGATGCTCTCTGCACAGAAGACAAAAGAACCTGAAACTGAAGTTTAGCACTGCTGTACTCATCCCGGTTGTTTTGTTTTCTGTTACCTAAATCATTTCTTACCTTTCCCAACTTACTTAATGATTCATTTATGTGTCTTAATATAGTTTTAAACTCTTAACAGACCAATGCAACACTCTTAACTTCTGTACAGAGTTATACAGCAACATAAAATCTCTGAATTTGAACTGCAGTCATGAACTGACACTTCCTCTTAATTTAGTCTCTGTCTGTTTTCTAAACTTATTTCCAACCCCTCAAGGCTGTTGTACCCACTCAGTTAGCATCTTATCAGGCCTTTAAACTTAAGAATAACCCAAAGCAGCTTGTTACAGATACAGAAACAACCTGACACGGATCTGGTGAGACTGAAATTGGAATGAGACTGAAATCAGAACTGGAGTTTCACTCCTTCTGTTTGTCCTTCTGTGTTTATTCACTTAAGTTTCTATTCCTTAGTCTACTTAGCCCCTAGTTAAGTGTTAAGTCCCTAGACAGGTTCCAGGTGATAGGAGCTACATTCCTGAGCAAGAAGTCTGCTACACAGAATCTAGGAACTGAAACTGACAGGAAAATCTGAGAACTTGAAAAGGAAACAGAACTGGAATTTGGAGTTGCTGATGTTACAGAGACAGCATTGCAAAGCTGGTTGGCTCTCTTCTTACTTTCTAAGTGCCCTCCATCCTAAACTGTTTAGATAGCCCACCAACCCGAGGCCTGTAAAGTACTGGGACAGAAGGGAAACTCCACAAACTGAAGTCTGTTACATACTTCTTTTCTCCTTCTATTCTCCTTTCTGTTTTAACTCACTTGTTTCTCAGTTTTCTTTCGATACAGTTTAGCTAGTTTAGGAAGTGATAGTTTTGTTTCTTTAAGTTCCAACAGATCCTAATAGGTTTAGCACTCCGTTTTTAAACTCCTGAAAGTTATTATACAGCAAGATTAAGATGACAGAAGCTGCACTCTCAACTGGTGAATCCTCTCATCTGTTTCTTTTCTGTTTGTTTACAGTGGCTTCCTGTTTTTTTTCTCTTCTTCCTAATACCATCATACCTAGTCAAGTGGTTTGGTAATGTTTTAAGTTCCTGAACTTATTCACTGCTCTTTTTTTTTTTTTTTTTTTTACTTCCCTGAAACATTATCACACAGAAGCAAAAAGCTCCTGAACTGCAATTAAGACAGAAACACCATTTGTTCTTCCAGTTTTCTTTTCTGTCAGTTTCCTAAATCCACCTACGCCTCCTTCCAACAGCTTACCTTCTTGGCTAGTAATTCATCTAGATTCCAGACTTCAAGTCACTCAACCAAGCTCTCTAAGAACCATCCTACACAGAAGCTCAATCTGGACAAAACTGTGGCATGATCTGTTATATTTTATTTTCTGTTTGTCTTATGGTTTCGTTAGTAACCTGTTTCCTAACTTCTCCCTATATTTCCTCAGTGTGTGCAAGAACCTTTTGACCCAACCATCACTCCAACACAACCCTCAGAAAATCATGTTACAGAATAGCATGTTACAGAGCAGAACTTCAAGCTTCTGCACAACTGTTTTTTTTTCTCTGCTTGTTAAATGTCTACCGACTTAGGAAGGGGTTTAAGCATTGCTTTAAGTTCATTATTAAGCCAAATCAACCCCTATTCTACTTCTGGAAGTTTGGTGTACAGAAAGACAAGGTTGCAGAGTTTAAAAATAACCAACAGGTTAGCACTAAACAATTCGATTCCCTTTGTTTTCTGTTTAAGGAGTCGGTTTAAAAGGGTAGCTCACCGCTATTGTATCTTAGCTGATTCCCCTTGCTTGGTTCTTGGAACACTACGGGTCTCCAGGGACTTGATAACTGAGGAGGAGATGCTCACTTGTCAGGCCAACTTATAATCAGGAAAAGATGGAAGAATTATAGAACTCAGGGTCTATATATTTTTTTGTTTCTCACGGCCTCACCTTCAGGAGTTCTTGGAGGGAGTTTGGTTTCGAGATTCCAGGGTTCTACTTGTAGTTAGCATGCAGGGTTCTTGCGTGACACAAAAAGGAGAGTTAGAGAAACTGGTGTAAGGAATCACGGCAAAACCAACAGAGGGAATGTATATGGTTTCAGTTTTTACCTGATAGTTCCTGGGCTGCATCGTCCCAGACTTTTGTGTTCTCCAAGGGCTCAAGCCTCAGATTGGTCAGGCAGGAATGGAGAGACTAAGGAACTTGAAGTTCACTGCTTCACAAGGAAAGATTCAAGAGTAAGGTGACAGTTCCTTTTCGAACAGACAATGAGACGGGAATGATTCAGAGGTGGGTCTCGACCAAGAAGAGAGTTCAGGCGAGACAGGAACACAGCCTTCATGGCTTACCTTCACACAAGGGAATGACAGAGGATCTTGAGTTGTTGCTGGCGTGAGCATGCAAGTGAGGAGGGGAATGACTGAGAAGGAGGTTTGACAGAGGGAGAGGTATTGACGCAAGGAATCTACAGCTGCTGGTTGTAAGTTCCAATAGAACGTGAGAATGTTGGGTGAGCTCACACTTTCAGGTAGGGGCTGTTCTTGTCTATTCTCTCAGAATTAAAACTGGCCATGAGTCTGGCCTGACTGACTTGAAGCGTGGATAGCGTTAGAGTGCAGAGAGGGCATCGGAGTCTGCAAGGTAGAAATGCCCAACAGTAGTCCTGGTCTGTTTTTTTTGTATTCAATTCGCATTACAGAGGCAAGGAGAAGAGAAGGAAGGTCGATACTTGGGCATTGGACTGGTCTCGATTTACAAGGAAGTATGGTGTATGGGTATAATTTAGTGTGAATGCAGTTTCTAAAAGAATGTTTTGAAACTGACACGGGAGTAGAGTGACCTGTCTTAGTTACAGGTTCTCGGACAGTGGTATTAGGTGGGACTGATTGTCTGTCTTTGTTTTTTGTAGTTACATTAGTAATCTGGCTTCTAGTTTTAAATGGTCGGTATGTACTACTGAATTCGAGCACAGCTCAAGCGGTTAAGGTTTCGGGATAGGTACGAGAGGTCTCGGGTTCGAATCCCGGCTAGAGCATATTTGCTCTTTTTCTCTTTTTTTTTTGTTTCAGCATTATTCATGCTTATTCCTTATATATATGTGACTGTACTAACATGTTGCGTTGTTAGTAGTATGTACATATATATACGACTATTGTTATGTCACGTTTTTAACTATACCCATATACGGGTACGACTATTTATTTGTCGTGTTTAAGTTATATGATTTCGGTCGCAAGTACCCATGCAACTATATCATCATGTCGCATTACTTGTTATGGGTACAACGTTATAATATGGTAGCGTTATACATACGTGCATATATACGTATGTATATAAGTGTGTGACCGTATTAATATCTAACCGCTCGTCATACCTTAATGTAGTAAATTATATATTTAAAATCATGTTTAATTGAGTAGGGTATTTCAATCTACCCCCTTAAAAAGACTTCGTCCCGAAGTCGCTTTATTTAAATAGTGTATTAAAACTACCCATATAACCCCATAATGTATATCTATGTGATATATCATTTATATACATTGTATTGCACTTATACAGCACATATCCATCACTTGTGGCGTTAATTCAAACATATATGGATATAGGTGATCCATCAGCACCATCATTTCCTAACAGTTCCACCAATCCTGACAACCTCCCCGAGGTGTCATACCATATTGTCATTCCACATTCCGTATCTAAGGATTTATTTTGTATCCAGACTATACCATGTGTAATCAATCTACAAAGTATTATATATAATATCCCGCATATCATAAGGAACAGTACTACATTCATGGATGTAGATACATCATTTCAAGAAGTATTTCATAAGATACATACAACAAGTGCACCATTCATACAAGAAACCAACCACGTACGCCCCGCGTACCAAACAACACCAACAAAATGAACAAACACATCACACACAACGTCCAACAATCAACATCGTATGCCTCGCATACCCACAAACTATTGTATGACCCGCATACGAACTAACAGAATTCAGTGCAAACATGTGCACAGCCAAGAGGCTCTACCCCCCTTAAAAAGGGTTACGCCCCCGTACCCCACAAGTATTCGACAGCCGCTCTACAAGGAGCGCTGGATACTTGGGTCTCTTAGAGTTTCGCCTTTGGAGTAGATTATTCTCATATCAGAGAGACGGGTATGACTCTAGCCCCGTCGGCTCTTATATATATAAAGGGTGAGGCACGTATTTGTGCTCTCTCTCAAGTTCGTTCTAATGGGCCCACTCGCTCTGCATGAGGTGTAGACCCATGAACATAGGCTCAATTTCCTTCTTTCCACTACTGTGTATCCTCTTATTTGGATTACTAGCATACATTTGTGTGTCTTCTCTCACCTAAATTCAGCTTGGTGTATAATATTGCTCTTGTTAGTACTTGGTGCTCTTTGCACTTGTCTTGGTAATACCAAGACGTACCAGCCTACATGTCCACGTAGATGATTATTTTCATCCGTGTCTCCTGGTGGTTTTGTTCCAGAGTAATACTCTGTTGTAGTTCTTGATACACACTCTTGTTGATATCCATTGCATCTTTCTGTATTCCCACTAGATTAATAACCGCACAAGTGCAATACCAAAACACTCAGTCCTACAGAGTGCAGAGGCGTAAACTCTCAGCAGCTAATATCTAAAGAGTCAAACAGATAAGATGAGCGAATCATCATGTGAGTGGTATATTCCAAATCCATTATTCCTTCTTAAGGTATCTTCTAGTATTAGCTTGCTCTCATCATTGCGTAGTCACGCGTTTATGTTTACATCATCTTGTAGATTTCCTCTGGATTGCAAGAACTTGCATGATCCTTATGAGGGTTGTACGTATTATTTGTCCATATAATGGTTCCTTGTGTTTGTCGTCTGCTTCGTCATCTTTGAAGAGTCTCCTTGTCTTCATTGTGTATCGTCTGCTATTCCGTGTTGTAGGTTCTTGGTTTCTCTAGTCCGTTGGTTAACTACGGCTCTTCTCGTTCATCTTCGAGGTAATCTGCATCACTGTCCGTAGTACGGAGTTGACTACTCTCGTGTTCCTAACACTACTTGTCTACATGCATGGGGTACCTACTGATACATTACTACTTACCTGACTAACCTATAAATAAGTCTGTCAGGCCCACATGCTCCTATCGGAGTGCGGTCGTCCCATGTCTCGTTTAGTAAACTGGTAGTGTCTGTCACACGACTATTGTGAAGTATTCTATTGTCAATCTCCCTTTTGATGGATGTCCTTATTGCAGTCTGTTGTTGCTTGGTCCGCAATGTTGGCTATCTTGTCGTAGATTCTAATGTCCTAGCAGTATGGTGGTAAGGTGGTTGGAACATTATTTTTGTTCCCTGGACTCGTGTCCTTAGTGGTAGCACTTGGTTGCTAACCAGTTGAACGTTAAACGTCTGTTCGTCTTTATTGGTGCTGAGGTAGTAATGTCAGTTCTTTCATCTCGATCTCCATGAGTACATACATAATTATTTCCTCCAGGTTTAATCATTATTATACTTCATCTATGCTTCCCGATACGGCGTGGGGTATTTATATGTGTTCACTCTTTCGTTTTATTGGGTGTATTGTAGATTGCATGCTTGCTTGAGCAATTTGGCTCTTCACTTCCCAACCATTCTCATTGATGGTACTGCATCCCCAAAGATTAGATTGTCCATTAGGACTAAACATTTATCACTATTAGTGATTATTATTACATGCTGGTATATACCCCTGGCGTTCAGGTAGTAAGTAGTGTCTTTGTTGTTGCTTATTGTTTGGTGTTAGTTACTTGTAACTACAGTTATTTGTATTTCAAGTGTGCGGTTTGGCGCCTGTTATATTAAGTCATGATTGTTATTCACATTGTTTACGGTATGTACCGTAACTGCATTGTTTCATTATATAATCTTAGACATTGTTGTGTTAGTAATATACCTGGAAAGGTAACTGGAGTCGGTGTCCCCGGTCTCCCGAGCTTATGCCCCTTGTTTGTACATTAGGTACTTGATCATTTACGCTATTTAGCGTTTGATTTGTGTGTTCTGTAATATCGATTTAGTGGTTGTCGTTGATTCAATTTGCACATTCATTCATCACTGACAGTCGTCACAGTAGTAAACGACATGTCTTCCATATGTTTTGATATTATTATCTTCTTTACATGGCGGGACGCCTATGGCGGTAGCCCTTCTTTTACTTATAATCAGTATGATTCTGACAATATCTATAAATTTAATCTTGATGTTGATTAGTTGTAATCGTACATAACAGTATATGGCACTCCTTGGTAAAGGTAGTGCTCAGAGATGGTAATTATTCACGCGTTCAGCGTTGATTCGCGTTCTTTGTTGCGAAGGTATTGGTAATAGTCGTATTGCGGTAGAGTTGTTCTTTTCACTCTTGGTCCCTCTGTGGACTGATACGTTTTACTAACTCTCTTGTGTTCATCACAGGTTCGCGTATACGTTACTTATAGTTAGTGAACTATAAGTTGCATTTATTGCAAGGTTGAAAGGTTATACGTATGATGTGTATAACAGTTATTAAATATGTGGCAGTACTAAAATAATGGGAAGAGTATTAGGGATTGATGGAAGTAAGAATTTTGATTACATGCCTTTTGGCAATAATATAGTTTTTATTAAAAGTATGGGTTATAGTATATGTAATGAGAAAGTGGAATTTATAAACTAAGGTTAATATAAAATAAACCTTAGGAATCATAGTTATATGTCTTGAAATGTGACAAGATATTAAGATAAGGTTCTTAATATAAGTTGCATAATATAATGCACTAAATCCAATAATCATCTTTCATTAAGATGATAATGAAAATATGACATAAGATATAAGAGAATAAATCATGAGATATTAATGTAAGTGAATAGATATAAATACGCGCATACGGTATAGTGAAAACTGTATGGCAGCGATCGTTATACGATCGTATTCTCTTCATAGTTTTATTTGTATGATTTCATATGTACACGATGTAACTGTTAAACGCAAGTTTCCTTTGCTAGTTGTTGTAACTAGGATACTGCAGTTTTGTTTATCCTTACTATGATTATATTGGCAACTTGTGAAGAGTTTCAGGAGTCATACGACTCTGGTGTGATCAGCACCAGTGTTGCACTACTTTCACCCCAATTTGTGGTTGGTTTCCCTTGATCCCCGGGAATCAGGTTTCACCGTCCACTTCCAATCCAGCCATTTAATGGTTTGATAGTTAAATTATGTTATCTTGGCTTCTAAACCTGTGTCATTGTATTCGTTCTCGTTTAGTAGTTATAATTTGTTATGGGCTGGTGTGCCCCTTTTATTGTATTACTCGGACTCGTCGGTCCCTTTAGAGGTTGTAGGCCTTGTATCTTAGTGGTTTATTGCAGCAATTGTAGTTATGTAGTTATATTAGGTATACAATTGTTTGGTGGTTATTGGTAGCCATAGTGTCGTACCATAGGTCTACGCAGTTTACAGTATTCGTGGTAACGATAATATTAGTGGCAGCTGCAGTTGTAATTGTTTGCAGCACTTGCAGTGGCAAGTGCGCGGGTAGATGAAATTATTAGTACATTGTTTAGATCAGCGCTTGCAGTCGCAAGCGCACCATGCAAGTAGAGTTGTCGGTTTCCGACTTGTTTGTCTCACTGCTGCCTTGGTTGTTTAAGTACTGTTAGGAAGATTGTTCATCAATGAGAAGATATTTTGGATTTGGGAAATTTTCCCTGACCACATTGTCATTAGGATAATCAAGTCCTCAATCACATTAGATTTATAATAGCGTAAACGTTTGGACTTCGTCTCCCTACAGGTACCGCCACGAACGGGACGGTATTCTCACAAAGTTCCTCCACGTTCCCAAGACTATTCTTTTACAGTCTAGTGGTTAAAAGTTCCATTACGGGTGACGGTCTCGCGGAGTTCCTGGTGTTCTTGGGTGATCCTTCCCACGACGTCGTAGTAGTGGCGCTCGCCTCTGGCAATGCCTATTGATACGGCGCTTGGTCGTCAATGGGGGTATGGCATTGAGGTTGTATTAATGTTACAGGAGCAGGAATTATTCATTCGCTGCGAGAGTGTGTAAACAGTCTGTTGGGCTTGGAAGCCCTTTTCCCTATATTCGGGGGTTATATTTCTTAGTTGTACTATACTTGTTGGGTTGTGGCGGGAGGGGTACTGTCGGTGGTAGTTCGTACTGAACCTCCACATGAAAGTGGACTGTCGCCAATGTACTCATGACGTTTGCGACTCCTCCTGGATGAGCTCTCAGCTGGACCTTAACAGGGGTAGTATTCCGGGCCTTTATGCCTTGGCCCGCTTCCTGGCTCACATCACACTAGGTGTCGGTAATACCGTTCGTCTTCTCAATAACGCACCATAATACAATCAACTTATTTGTGTGCCCAAGGGCTACACTTGCAGGGCCAAGGCTCTGCCAACAATAATTTCATTAAGACACAGACGTTTCGTACCTCACAAACGTTCCCAAATTTCCCAAATCCTAAGCTCACTGTCTTAACCTAGTATCTCGTCATCAGAGCGGTACTCCGCTCTGATACCACTTTTGTAACACCCCGCATAACAATTACGTAATAGTCGCTCACGTGAACAGGAAATAAAGGCGTCTCACAGCGGAAGTAATTACAGTAATAGAACTCACATGGGTGTTACTTGCCACCACTCGCCCATACGAGTGATGTAGCAGTCATCATTAACAAAATTAAACATAAAAATACAATCCGCAGTGACAACGAGATACCATCTACATTTCTATCTAAGAATCAAAAGCACAACTACTAGGAGCATCTAAACTTAATCCAAATCTCACAATGTCCTAACTACCCAATCCCGCACTTCGGCTTCGGCGTGTTCAGCAAACCTGCACAATAGTGTAGTATCAGCGATAGACGCTGAGTATGCCGGATCGGACCCTATGGTCACTTGTCATTTTAAAAACCGTCTTGTATTAGATGATTTCATGCTTTGTCATTTTACAGATAAATAAATACTGTAACAACATGCATGATTATATATCATTCATCCAATCCAAACAGTCATATATGGATATACATGTTACTGTCATACATCGTACAATACAATGGCATTGAGGGCTCACTCACCGTATTAACATCATCACAAAGTATGAACTCATTCATCGTATACCAAAAATCATCAACATAGTATGAACTCATTCATCATATCAACATCATCACATAGTATGAACTCCTTCATCGTATATTAACGTCCTCACATAGTACATCACTCGGCCTTTGGGCCTTCACATATTGTTTGTTTAGGTTAGCACAGTCGGGCGTCAGTAGGACAACCCGAAAATATCACTTGGACAGTAGTCCCACGTACACACAATGGTGCTCACGCCTGATCATCCGAGACCTTGGGACTTATTACTTTGCCTTTGTAAAGGCGTCCATTTAGGTGGCCAAGGGCCTGGTGCCAACGGTAGCACATCCGCTGTCGATCTATCTAGGCTCGAACAGGATTTAACTAGGGAAAAACCCGATACGGGATAACCAAGAGATCTCTACGCGCGACAGCAGCCAGTGACTGTCTGGATGAGGTACATCATCACATCATACACACTCCACTGTTAGCTTGTTAGTTAGATAGTCCGGTACAGTTTTAGTTATGGAGTACATCACTAATTTGTTGGTGCCCTATGGGTCTTACGCGTGCCTAGAATATTCTAGGTAACATCATTCGAGTCCAAGCTCTAGAGACCGACAATGGTCGGTCTCGTCCCTAAGTATTTACTTAGGTTATAACACATACTTGTAATACTTAGGTATTAGTCAGACAACAGTGGTCACAGCACACATGTCGCATATGTAGTTTATATAAGTCGATCTATGTCGAACCGTAAGTATTAGTCCCGTAGGACGTTCGTGCATAAATAAATAATGCAATGGATGAACATAACTACACATCATACACATATCACATACATACATCACATACATACATTCACACAAGTTATTATCAAACAAATCCGAGCCAAGGGATTCCTTGAGACAAACCCGGATCAAATCCCATTACATACCGTACACCGTTGTCTAGATTCGTGCGTGCAGACCACTAGACTTTCGAGCGCGTAGTCGGGAATACGATCTAGTAATACAAGGAACACTAAGCGTCAATCCACATGACAGCACAATTCGGGTATTTCCCGAATAACGTTTGAAATCCTAGCACTATGTTCCCCGACTAACATTTGTTACTAGTTAAAGTTCGTTATTATTATTTTATAACCTCAACTCGTCGTGTGAGTTAATATTCGGTACTCATGTGGTATGAAAACCTTACGTTAAACACTTATGACATTCGTTTGGAATTTATGTAGATTACCAAGGTTATATACTGACCTTAGTATTTTACGCCATCATATACTATAGTTTATGTCTTTATTCGTGACATGTGTTTATATACCATATATATATATATGTGTAGTGTTTAACATGACGGTTTCTAGTAGACTATAGTCTTGACCACATAATATTGTTCGTGTTACACTTGGTCCATGATGTCATATTGTAGGTATTATGTGTCAATAGCTTTTAAACATATGGTTTTGGGTAACCTTATGCATGTCCGAAATAATATACACATGTGATACACTTGAGCTTCTATTATATAATTTTGCATTAATCATAATAAACCCATAGCTTATAAACATGTTGTAAAGTACCTAATTTAAACATCAACCTTGTAAAGAAATATAGTCTAAGGTTTTATAAGCCACCTAGTATGTTAGAGATGTTTTAGTTTGTTCATTAGTAACTCAATACCACCCATTATAACCCTCTGTAACATGGTTATACAGAAGCTCGTATATTATTGATATCTGAATAACAACCTCCAATTCCTTCCTAGTTCTTGTTTCTAGTTAGGCCAAGTGCCGCTTAATTCTTTCCCACAGTATTACTCCACTAGCTATGGATGTTAACAACGTTTCAAACTTAAGACTAAACCAATAAGGCACCCACATACCTTCTGCACTTAACTACACAGAAACAGCTCAACAATGACCATCTGAAAGGAGATAGATCGGTGTCAATTTTGTTTTCTTCTTCTGTCAGATCCTTGACTGGTTTTCCTAATATCCCAAATGAGTATGCCTACTTAGTAGAGTATATTAGTAGTGTTTTAGGTCCATTATAAGTCTCTACAACTTCTTTAACTCCTCTGAAAATGGGTTATACAGAGAACAAACATTATCGAACTCAAATACCATTCTGATATCCTCACTTCTATTCCTTCCTTTGCTCTCGAATTTGACCTCCAATTTTCCCAAATATTCACACATTTAGTTAGATGGACTGGCAAGGATTCAAGCTCACAAAACTCTAATATAACCCTTTACACACCCTCTGTTACAGGGTTATACAGAAAGCAAACTTCCAGAAAACTGGCAAAACTGAAGCTTAATCAGAACTGCTGCACTATTCTTCCCTTCCTCTGTCGACTGTGTTAATTTGATTCCTAATTCATTCTTCAAGTGCCCACAACTTTACTCATGTGTGAGAGGTGTGTTAGGTTCATCAGTTTCTTAATTCAACTCTAGAACTGAAACTGAAATTGAAAACAGAAACTGTTTTCATGGACTGTTATTTCTCCTCCCTGTTATTTTCTTTCTGCTCCTTTAATTTCATTTCTAATTTCGTAAGGGTTGTCTACCCTCTTGAACAAGTGTGTTATCCAACACATATATTTTTGACACCGACCCAATTTATCAAAGTTAACCACCCTGGATGCTCTCTGCACAGAAGACAAAAGAACCTGAAACTGAAGTTTAGCACTGCTGTACTCATCCCGGTTGTTTTGTTTTCTGTTACCTAAATCATTTCTTACCTTTCCCAACTTACATGATTCATTTATGTGTCTTAATATAGTTTTAAACTCTTAACAGACCAATGCAACACTCTTAACTTCTGTACAGAGTTATACAGCAACATAAAACTCTGAATTTGAACTGCAGTCATGAACTGACACTTCCTCTTAATTTAGTCTCTGTCTGTTTTCTAAACTTATTTCCAACCCCTCAAGGCTGTTGTACCCACTCAGTTAGCATCTTATCAGGCCTTTAAACTTAAGAATAACCCAAAGCAGCTTGTTACAGATACAGAAACAACCTGACACGGATCTGGTGAGAACTGAAATTGGAATGAGACTGAAATCAGAACTGGAGTTTCACTCCTTCTGTTTGTCCTTCTGTGTTTATTCACTTAAGTTTCTATTCCTTAGTCTACTTAGCCCCTAGTTAAGTGTTAAGTCCCTAGACAGGTTCCAGGTGATAGGAGCTACATTCCTGAGCAAGAAGTCTGCTACACAGAATCTAGGAACTGAAACTGACAGGAAAATCTGAGAACTTGAAAAGGAAACAGAACTGGAATTTGGAGTTGCTGATGTTACAGAGACAGCATTGCAAAGCTGGTTGGCTCTCTTCTTACTTTCTAAGTGCCCTCCATCCTAAACTGTTTAGATAGCCCACCAACCCGAGGCCTGTAAAGTACTGGGACAGAAGGGAAACTCCACAAACTGAAGTCTGTTACATACTTCTTTTCTCCTTCTATTCTCCTTTCTGTTTTAACTCACTTGTTTCTCAGTTTTCTTTCGATACAGTTTAGCTAGTTTAGGAAGTGATAGTTTTGTTTCTTTAAGTTCCAACAGATCTAATAGGTTTAGCACTCCGTTTTTAAACTCCTGAAAGTTATTATACAGCAAGATTAAGATGACAGAAGCTGCACTCTCAACTGGTGAATCCTCTCATCTGTTTCTTTTCTGTTTGTTTACAGTGGCTTCCTGTTTTTTTTCTCTTCTTCCTAATACCATCATACCTAGTCAAGTGGTTTGGTAATGTTTTAAGTTCCTGAACTTATTCACTGCTCTTTTTTTTTTTTTTTTTTACTTCCCTGAAACATTATCACACAGAAGCAAAAAGCTCCTGAACTGCAATTAAGACAGAAACACCATTTGTTCTTCCAGTTTTCTTTTCTGTCAGTTTCCTAAATCCACCTACGCCTCCTTCCAACAGCTTACCTTCTTGGCTAGTAATTCATCTAGATTCCAGACTTCAAGTCACTCAACCAAGCTCTCTAAGAACCATCCTACACAGAAGCTCAATCTGGACAAAACTGTGGCATGATCTGTTATATTCTTATTTTCTGTTTGTCTTATGGTTTCGTTAGTAACCTGTTTCCTAACTTCTCCCTATATTTCCTCAGTGTGTGCAAGAACCTTTTGACCCAACCATCACTCCAACAACCCTCAGAAAATCATGTTACAGAATAGCATGTTACAGAGCAGAACTTCAAGCTTCTGCACAACTGTTTTTTTTTCTCTGCTTGTTAATGTCTACCGACTTAGGAAGGGGTTTAAGCATTGCTTTAAGTTCATTATTAAGCCAAATCAACCCCTATTCTACTTCTGGAAGTTTGGTGTACAGAAAGACAAGGTTGCAGAGTTTAAAAATAACCAACAGGTTAGCACTAAACAGATTCGATTCCCTTTGTTTTCTGTTTAAGGAGTCGGTTTAAAAGGGTAGCTCACCGCTATTGTATCTTAGCTGATTCCCCTTGCTTGGTTCTTGGAACACTACGGGGTCTCCAGGGACTTGATAACTGAGGAGGAGATGCTCACTTGTCAGGCCAACTTATAATCAGGAAAAGATGGAAAGAATTATAGAACTCAGGGTCTATATATTTTTTGTTTCTCACGGCCTCACCTTCAGGAGTTCTTGGAGGGAGTTTGGTTTCGAGATTCCAGGGTTCTACTTGTAGTTAGCATGCAGGGTTCTTGCGTGACACAAAAAGGAGAGTTAGAGAAACTGGTGTAAGGAATCACGGCAAAACCAACAGAGGGAATGTATATGTGTTTCAGTTTTTACCTGATAGTTCCTGGGCTGCATCGTCCCAGACTTTTGTGTTCTCCAAGGGCTCAAGCCTCAGATTGGTCAGGCAGGAATGGAGAGACTAAGGAACTTGAAGTTCACTGCTTCACAAGGAAAGATTCAAGAGTAAGGTGACAGTTCCTTTTCGAACAGAACAATGAGACGGGAATGATTCAGAGGGGGTCTCGACCAAGAAGAAGAGAGTTCAGGCGAGACAGGAACACAGCCTTCATGGCTTACCTTCACACAAGGGAATGACAGAGGATCTTGAGTTGTTGCTGGCGTGAGCATGCAAGTGAGGAGGGGAATGACTGAGAAGGAGGTTTGACAGAGGGAGAGTATTGACGCAAGGAATCTACAGCTGCTGGTTGTAAGTTCCAATAGAACGTGAGAATGTTGGGTGAGCTCACACTTTCAGGTAGGGGCTGTTCTTGTCTATTCTCTCAGAATTAAAACTGGCCATGAGTCTGGCCTGACTGACTTGAAGCGTGGATAGCGTTAGAGTGCAGAGAGGGCATCGGAGTCTGCAAGGTAGAAATGCCCAACAGTAGTCCTGGTCTGTTTTTTTTGTATTCAATTCGCATTACAGAGGCAAGGAGAAGAGAAGGAAGGTCGATACTTGGGCATTGGACTGGTCTCGATTTACAAGGAAGTATGGTGTATGGGTATAATTTAGTGTGAATGCAGTTTCTAAAAGAATGTTTTGAAACTGACACGGGAGTAGAGTGACCTGTCTTAGTTACAGGTTCTCGGACAGTGGTATTAGGTGGGACTGATTGTCTGTTTGTTTTTTGTAGTTACATTAGTAATCTGGCTTCTAGTTTTAAATGGTCGGTATGTACTACTGAATTCGAGCACAGCTCAAGCGGTTAAGGTTTCGGGATAGGTACGAGAGGTCTCGGGTTCGAATCCCGGCTAGAGCATATTTGCTCTTTTTCTCTTTTTTTTTGTTTCAGCATTATTCATGCTTATTCCTTATATATATGTGACTGTACTAACATGTTGCGTTGTTAGTAGTATGTACATATATATACGACTATTGTTATGTCACGTTTTTAACTATACCCATATACGGGTACGACTATTTTATTTGTCGTGTTTAAGTTATATGATTTCGGTCGCAAGTACCCATGCAACTATATCATCATGTCGCATTACTTGTTATGGGTACAACGTTATAATATGGTAGCGTTATACATACGTGCATATATACGTATGTATATAAGTGGTGACCGTATTAATATCTAACCGCTCGTTCATACCTTAATGTAGTAAATTATATATTTAAATCATGTTTAATTGAGTAGGGGTATTTCATAAGAGATTAGGGTAAGTAAATGATATTAAGTGTTTAAGGTTAAGTTGGTAAGAATTTAAGAAGAGCTAGATGGAGGTTGATATGTAATGATAATATAAGGTTGTTTAAGACATGTTTGGTGAGTGACAATGATAATTAAGTGGGTGAATAGGTATAAGGAATGAGGAGAAGTGATTCACTTAAGATTAAGTTTATAAGAACTTAAGTGGAATTTAGTTGGAAATCATTAGTGATTAAGTAAGCTAGGTTAATTAAAAGTAATTAACCACCAAATTCGATGAATGTTTTAGGGTTTGAGAATTTGGACTCCAGAGGAGAGTAAGCAACCGAACGACCAGCGGTGAACGGTACAGTTCTTCTTGTGACCTGCTTGCTAACGAGGTGTCCCTCGGCTTGTGTGCTATTTGTTTTTGTGTGCTCACTAAACAAGATAAAGCATGCAACCGGAATATATTATATTTATTGTATTGTTATGTGATGTTTGAGAACTAACACAACATACCGTGAGAACTTACTAACCAACGTTTAGTAAGGAATTGAGTGAGATTAAGGAATGCTCCCTAATATGGGTTGATATAAACCGAAAGAGGTTAACCAACAAACATGGTCTTGAGACTATTACTAACTGGAACTTGAGTGAGGAAACCCGGGACCGATCTCCGGTCATGCATGCTAAGGAAAAAGGGGGACGGTATCTGAATCAGATCTGCCCTCCGCTTAAGGACTTGTCTTCGGACTTGTAGCCTAGGGCCGGTTGCCGGTTCAGCTACGCTGGACTCCCGTCCAGAGTAGGTGGCATTAAGATGATGGTGCGGTGGGATCACCTAAATCCCAGGTTCGAATTAAGCTACAACCATTCCCTTCCAGGAACGGTTTGTATTCTGAGATTAAGTTGAGATTAAGATTAAGGTAAGGTTAAGATGAGTTGCAACCATTCCTCTTTAAAGGATGGTTTGTATTATTAAGACTAAGATAAGCTACATCCACTCCTTATTAAAGGGTGGTTGTTTCTAAGATTAAGATAAGATTAAGATTGAGGTGAGATAAGGATGGACTAAGATTAAGAGGAAACATAACCTAAGGAGTTAAATGAATAACTCTCTAATTAAGGGAACGCATTTAAGTCGTTCATTGTGTGTAACTTTGATTGTTCATTGTTGGTTTGTTGTTTACTGCACTTACTATTATGTTGTGCATCTAATCAACTCCATGCTATCGACAATTAGTCGTCGTAGCCACGTTAGCTTGGGGGCCATGAGAGGATCGTACCAGCATTCGTGCTGACCCCTTTGGGGGCTGTTTTTACTACACAGGTGTACATCAGGAGGCGGCCGTCGCGGGAGTAAGAAGAGGATAAAAGTGTTAAGGATTAAGTGTGGCCTACGAGTTGTGCATGTACACTCGTATGGCAATCGAGTTAGTAAGATGTATAGGATGTGAGAGGATTGTAAGAAGAATATGTATTTGGTTAAGGTTGTTATGTGCTAATGTTCGGTATATTCTGTAGTCAGACCGTGGCAAGGTCCTGGAGTGTAAAGAATTCCGCTGTGACATGTATATATATATACTGTTAAGTTGCGAGACCACATTTGGATTGAGTTGGGGTGTTACAATTCCTGAGGTTCTTTGGTTTGCCTATGCCTCGTCTTTTCTTTATCTCAGTCCCACAAGTTCTTTTTCTTCATTCTTGGAGAAAAGGAACTTCTTATTGGCCGCGTGCGAGGCTCGTGACTCGAACTTGTTGTGTACTGCTCTTTTTTTTTTTTTGAATTTTTCCGCCTTTTGCTAGTGTTGGATACGTAAGGTCCTTCTTCTAACTAACCATCAGAAGCGTCTTTAGCAAGCGTGTGGCCCTTTCTTTTCCTCTGTAAAAAAGTGCTTATATATATATTATTTTTTGAGCGAGGCAAAACTTTCCTTAAAGTTTGAGTTTTTAAGCTCCTTTCTCTTTCCCCCTCTGCCCATTCGCTTCAACTACCTTCTTCCTTCGCCATCTCCGTTATCGCGCTCTTTGCTTCCTTTCACTGTTATTACCTTCGATTTTGTGCTAAGCCCAACAATGTCTACCTCTGCTGCAAAAAAGAGTAAGCTTGCTGCAAATTTTCCACCTGCCATTGAAGCGATTCAGGGCTCTCGCTCCCCTAATGGCTTTCGCCCCACGCTCCTGAAATTCCAGAGACCCTTTTTGTCTGGTCGAGAGCCTTCTCCCTCCTCCCTTGACTTCTCCGCCCTTTGCGACTGCCTTAGGGATGTCGAAGCTCCCATTGGGACGCAGATTTACCTGTCGTCTCTTGACTCCCACCCCAATGACGATTTTGGCCGCGGGTACGTGGTTTACGCTGATTTCTTCCATTCCGGCCTGACCATTCCCCCACACCCTTTCGTCTTGGGCTTCCTCCTCCGTCGGTACTGTTCTCTTGCTCACCTCCATCCGAAGGCCATTTCGCATCTCCATGCCTTTGTTTCTCTCTGCGAGGAAAAGAAAGAGGAAGAATTCGGCGGAAGGTACTGACTTTACCCGATTCTTCTCGGTTAGGGTTGACCCCGATAGCTTAACTATAATTGTGAAAGCCGGGTACTCCCTTTTTTACTACAAGAACGGTCACGAGTGGGGGTCACGGTGGTTCGTCATCGTCCCTCCATCCGGCCGAATATTGGGCGTTTCATACTGTGCTGAAGTAAAAAAAGGCAAGTTGATCTGTCCCACAACCCCTCCGGCCGAGCTGCCCATCCCAAAGATTCTGAGGGCACAAAGCAAAAACCGCTGACTGTTGAGGCGTTTTTTACAAATGCCCACCTGTCTTGCTTGAAGACTTATCACAGTAAGTGTCCTAAATTTTTAGCACGAATTCTTCTGTCCCTGTCGGTCTTCTTATTGTTTTGACGTGTTGTATGTAGATTTCTTCCAGAAGGGGGACAGGATCGGCCCTTTTCATAGTTGGAACTTCGTCACCTTCAAGAATGGGGACGAAAAAATCAATTACTACGACACGCTGGATGCGGCTACTGATGCGGCCGAGCAGCTTTTGGAGAATGCTCCCCTTCCGGCAAAGCGCTCCAGGCAAGAAGCCAGGGATGACCAAGCTGGTCACTCAAAGAAAAAGAAGAAGCTGGAATCTCCTGAACGTACTGACGCCGGGCTGTTAGGTACATGGCATGTGAGCCCCAAGTCTGGGCGCCGTGTCTTCCTTCCCCTCACCCCTGGTTCGGGTTTAGACCTTGGTTCTCGCCTGGGGCGGGAGTCTGGTCATCCGACTCCTATCTGCGAGCAATTTCCTGATTTGACGGGTTACTTTTCTTCAGATCCTGCTCAAGAAAACACCTTGGAGGCCACAGACTTCCGTGCTGGTCCTTCGGCTGAAGAAGGTTTTAGTTGCTTCATCACTTTTTCTTGTTATTTGCTTCTCCTCCCTTTTTTAGTATCATTCTGGTTCTAACTGTCTTGATTATTGCGGCAGCCCCTGCTCCTGTCAAGAAAAGACTAAAAAAGAAAACTATATCAAAGCCGAAGGCCGCACAGCCAGGGATATCAGGAGAAGAACAAACCTCTGGTGATCCTGAGGCCTCGGGATCATTCTCCATTGATGTTGCTGCGGCCATGGATGCGGCAAGGGATAGAGCAATGGAGTATCGTCAGGTGCCGGAGGATCCTGAGCTCCGGAGTAAGCAGAGAGAGGGCTACATAGCTTCTTCTTCTTTCTCCCCTCCTCCTCCTGCTCAGGAGTCCTATACTGGACCCTCCCAAAAGGAAGGGTGGTTCTACCATTGCGGGCGCCCTCTCCCTTTGATAACCTGCGACTCTGCCAAGTACTCTTCCGTCTGGAAGGAGGCAATAAAGAGATCTGGTCATCCAGACGGGATCTTTGCTCCTCCGGTAACCTTTACTGCTAACAAAAAAAGATTGCGGATCAGAGATGGGGGGCAGATGCTATCATGCGGCATTCCCTCCCAATAAATGAAGTGTTTGACATGATGTGGGGGGGGGAATCTTTCAGGTTGGCATGCGTATCTCTTTTGTGTTTCTCTTCTGTTTTGGTTTGGCTTTTCCTTAATTTTATGAATTGAGTTGTTTTTAGGTGATGTCCATGGCCTAAAGTGCTGAGGTTCACTTTGGCAACCTCCAATCCAGGCTTCGCTATGAGGAAAGCCGAGCCAATAATGTTGAAGAGGAACTGAAGCTGTCCCGCTCTTCTCATGATGCTTACATTGACCAGGTTGAGTATGAGATCGACCGTAAGGCAAAGGAGAGAACTGAGGCAATAAACAAAGACCTGCAGTCGTCCCGGCGAGAATGCGAACGTCAGCGTGATGAGTATGAGTTGCAGCTGAAGAAACTCCGGGAAGAGAACTTTTCTCTAAGAGGCCAGATCAAGGAAGCTGACAATACTTTGATAGAGGTACAAAACCATCTCTTTTTCTCATGATAAAGATAAGCTGACTTGGGCCTTTTTTGACTTAGACATCATGCTGGATCAGGTGCGCTCTATGCACCGGAACGAAGTGAACTCTCTTCAGGCTGACAAGGCCTTTTTCTATCAGGAGAGGAACTCTTTCAAGCAGGAGGCCGAAACGCTTGAGCTGGAGAAGCAAACTCTTCAACGGGAGAATGAGGTCCTTGTGAAGGAAAAAGAAAAGCTTATGCAGGAGCTTGATCGCCTGTCGGAAGAAAAGGCCGCACTGGAAGAGCAGTCGAGGTCCTCCTTTGATCAAGAGAAGCAGTCTCTGCTCCGAGATTGCTCTCTTTTGGAAGAGGAGAAGAAAACCCTTGATGCGGATAAAGCTGCCTTGATAGAAGAGAGGACCAGGCTGGAGGAGAGAGTAAAAGAGCTGGAGGAAGTCAAGTGTCGTTCTCAAGCTGAGAATACTGAGCCATCGGGCCATGGTAAACTTTCAGATTTTTGACTTTTGTTTCTTCTTTTGTCCTTTCTTCTTCTTACTCTTTTTTTGTGTTCCGGCTAGGCTTGAGTTCTGCCAACTTACTGAAGCACGTCAATCAGTTGAGTGGTCGGGTAGCCCGTGCTAAGGAGGAGCTGTCATTTGCCAATTCTGAACGTGATAAGTATCGAGCCCAAGTCCTCACCCTTGAATCTCAAGTGGCAAGGCTCAAGTAATTTTCCCGGCAATCTCAGGAGGAGATACAGAAGCAAGGCACCATTAATGCTCATCTAAAGGAGTCCTTTGCTTCTCAGTGTCGCCGGATAGTTGATATTTGCCAGCAGATTGTCTCGGATCACTCTCTCGAGAAAGGAGAGTTACTGGATGATGATCTGTACAACAAACTGGAATTCAAGGCTGTTGCCCAGAAGTCCAACATCTTCTTGGAGCTAGAGAGGTTCTGCCGCAGTCCTGGAGAGACATGTTTTGGCGCCGGCGAAGCCTCATTCCTTCCAGCTGGAAGTAACATCCTTCCGTCTGCCGGAGGGATGCAGCGTCTTTCCAGGAGATCTAAGTCTCTGAGAGTGTGGCTGGTAGCGGCGATAGATTATTAACTGCTGAAAAAGAAGTTGTAAAGAAAGTAGAATAGAATTTTTTTTATCTTTTTAGAGGAGTTTTTGTTTCAGCATGTATTTTTTGTGTTTGCCGAATGATCTTATTTTGTAACTGTTTTTACTCCACACCTTGGGAGAAATATAAGTTATTTTTTTTCACCATCTTTAGTTATCTGTCTGCCGGAGTAACACTTTTGAGCCAAGTTTTCTATTGCCGTGATATTTCTCACTCTTTTTTAATGGCGCAAGCATGGTTATCTTATGCAAGTTATGCCAGTTTAGCATCCATTTTAATAACACAAGGGGCTTGCGGCTTTGGACTTTTGTTTCGGCCGGACCTTTTTCTTTCAAAGTATGGTCATCTATGGTTTTTAGCCGGATTTTTTAGGATATGGAGTATGGGAACCTGCGACCTGTTGGCCGACGCCTATTTTCAAGGCATGATAGCCTACGGCTCGTTGGCCAGATGTTTCTTTCAAGGCATGATAGCCTGCGGCTCGTTGGCTGGTGCTTTCTTTTTCTTTCAAGGCATGATAGCCTGCAGCTCGTTGGCCGGATGTTTCTTTCATGGCATGATAGCCTGCGGCTCGTTGGCCGGATGTTTCTTTCAAGGCATGATAGCCTGCGGCTCGTTGCCCGGGTGTTTCTTTCAAGGCATAATATTCTGAGGCTCGTTGGCCAGATGTTTCTTTCAAGGCATGATAGTCTGCGGCTCGTTGGCCGGGTGTTTCTTTCAAGGCATGATAGCCTGCGGCTCGTTGGCCGGTGCTTTCCTTTTCTTTCAAGGCATGATAGCCTGCGGCTCGTTGGCCGGTGCTTTCTTTTGCTTTTAAGGCATGATAGCCTGCGGCTCGTTGGCCGGATGTTTCTTTCAAGGCATGATAGCCTGCGGCTCGTTGGCCGGATGTTTCTTTCAAGGCATGATAGCCTGCGGCTCGTTGGCCGGGTGTTTCTTTCAAGGCATAATAGCCTGCGGCTCGTTGGCCGGTGCTTTCTTTTTCTTTCAAGGCATGATAGCCTGCGGCTCGTTGGCCGGTGCTTTCTTTTGCTTTCAAGGCATAATAGCCTGCGGCTTGTTGGCCGGATGTTTCTTTCATGGCATGATAGCCTGCGGCTCGTTGGCCGGTGCTTTCTTTTGCTTCTTTTCCCATAAAATAATACCTTTTTATTGAAGAATCACAAATTTTACACATAGAATTTTTTTAAACATTCTCCATGCCAAGAATGCGGCAATTCGTACCCTTCACCATTTTTCAGGCGGTATGAAGCTCGTCCCGTCTTCTGGTGTATGATGTATGGTCCTTCCCATTGGGGTTCCAGCTTCTTCGGCTGCTTAACTTGTCGGAGGACCAACTCTCCTGGGACAAAACTTCATTCCTTTATCCTTTGGTTGAAATATCGCTCTACTTTGGATTTATCTTTTGCCATCCTTACTGCGGCGGCCATCCTAGTTTCTTCGAGAAGGTCTAGTTGATTCTATACTCCCTGATTGTTGACCTCTTCATCATATGATTCCCATCTTATGGATGGCACCACAATTTCCGCCGGAATGACGGCTTCCAAACCATATGTCAGTCTGTAAGGCGTCTCTCCCGTCTGCCCCCTTTCCGTCGTTCTATACGACCAGAGGACCTGGGGTAACAATTCTGCACACTTTCCTTTTTTCTCATCAAGCTTCTTCTTTATTGCCTTTACTATCTACCCATTCACATTCTCGACCTGCCCATTTGCCTGAGGGTGAGCCACTGATGCAAATCTTAAGTCGATCTTCCATTCTACACAGAATTCCCGGAAGCTTTCGCAATTTAACTGTGTTCCATTATCAGTTATTATTGCCCTTGGTATGCCAAACCTCCATACCACATATTTCCAGATGAATTCTTGTGACTTCCTAGCTGTGATGGAGATAGTGGGCATTGCCTCGACCCACTTTGTGAAGTAGTCAATGGCAACGTACATGAATTTGAACCTCCCTCGTGAAGCCTCCGGGAATGGCCCTACGATGTCCAACCCCCACATAGCAAACGGAATTGGGCAGAGTATGGATTTTTGCTCCGCCGGAGGAGTATGTATTAGTTCTGCCCCTTCGTCTATGGTAACACACTTTAATGCTGGTCTTGCAAAAGATCGCTTATATAGCTGGTTATTCTCAATGAAAAATGATGCGGCCCGCCTTTTTATTATCTTGGCTTCCTTTTCTTCTTCTGGCAACTTTCCTTGCCGTATGTAATCTATGATTGGGGTCATCCAAGACTCTGCTTTATCATTTGGCTCTACTGAAAACACTTGAGCCCCGTCTATGCTTGATGTAGCCTTGACCTCCAACCATATACTTCATTGGGTACTTTTTCGGCCATACTTGCCAATTTTGCCAAGGCATTGGCTTCAACATTCTCCTCACGAGGGAGATGCTTTAGCTCACATCTTTGGAAGTTTGCTTTTAGTTCCCAGACTTTGAGCATGTACTTCCACAGCTTTTCCTCTTTGACCTCATAGATGTTGTCGCTTTGTCTTGTTACCAACATGGAATCTGAGTATACTTCTAATTCTGTTGCCCCTAGGGCGGTAGCCACCTCCAAACCCCAAATGAGGGCTTCGTATTCAGCTTCATTGTTGGTGACATCGAAATCTAGCCGGAAGGCATAATTTAGACTTTGTTCATCCGGAGCTTGTACTACTATTCCAACTCCTGCCCCACTTTTGCATCGGGCTCCGTCAACCAAGATGGTGTACGAGTTTTGGAGTTGTTTCTCTTCTTTCGCAAAGTTTGTTTCCGTTATGAAGTCTGCCAAGGCATGTGCTTTAATTGTTGTTCTGGGTAAGAAGTGAATTTCATATTGTGTTAGCTTCACTGTCCAGCTCACCATCCGGCCGGAAGCATTTGGATTGTTAGCTATTTGTTTGAGTGGCCAGTTGGTTCTGACAAAGATTCGATGCGACTGAAAGTAGGGCCGTAATTTCCTTGACGCCACCACTAATGCAAACAGGATTTTCTCTATGTTTGTATATCGTCCTTCTGTCGGGCTCAAAATTTTGCCAGTATAATAGACTGGTATCTCCCTTTTTTCTTCCATAATCAGGACAGCTGCGACTGCCCAATCTGTCGCGGATAAGTAAAGGTAGAGATCCTGGCCTGGGGCGGGTACGCCCAGCTTAGGCAAGTCCCGAAGCATTTCTTTGATCTTCTCAAATGCGTCTATACACTCTTGTCCCCATTGGAACTTGCTGTTCTTTCTTAGGATATTGAAGAACGGGATTGATTTTTCCTGAAGCTTGGAGCAAAATATGCTTAACGCCGTGAGTCTCCCGTTCAAGGCTTGGACATCCTTGATATTTTTTGGAGGGGAGAGGTTGAGGATTGCCTGACTTTTTTCCGGATCGACCTCAATACCCCGCTGTCCAACAATAATGCCAAGAAACTTCCCTTTGGTTACACCGAACACTCACTTCTCTGGATTCAACTTGATTTGGTATTTGTCCAGAGTGTCGAATGTTTCCTCTAAATCCTTCATGTGTTGTTCCTTTGATGGACTTTTAACGACTATATCGTCAACGTAAGCTTCTACGTTTCGGGCAAGTTGTTGACAAAATACTTTGTCAATCATTCGTTGAAAGGTAGCTCCTGCATTTTTTAGTCCAAAAGGCATTACTTTGTAACAGAATGTTCCGGCTGAAGTTATAAAGGATGTTTTTTCTGAATCGTCTTCCTTCATTTTATCTGATTATAACCAGAGAAAGCATCTAGAAAGCTTAACACAGAGCTTTGAGCAGTTGAAACCACCAATCTATCTATTGACGGTAGAGGATAAAAATCCTTCGGACATGCCTTATTTAAATCTGTGAAATCCACACACATTCTCCATTTTCCCTTTGCTTTTTTTACCATGACAACATTAGCCAGCCATCGTGGGTACGCGACCTCCCTGATGAATCCGGCTTTGAGGAGTTTCTGGACTTCGGCTCGTGCAGCCAAATCCCTTTCCTCTCCTATCACCCTTTTTCTTTGCCTGACCGCCGGATGCTTAGGGTCTACTCTGAGGTCATGCTAGATAACGCTTGGGTCTATTCCAGGCATCTCGTCCGTGCTCCAGGCGAATGTTACCCTTCTTTTTTCCAGGAACCTCATTAAGTGAGTTTGCTCTCCACTGTCAAACACAGTTCCTATCTTAAAAATTTAGAAGGGTCAGATTTTAAATGTACCTCTCTGGGGGGATCTTGGGTTGTTGGACATCCCTCCTTTTCTTGACTCGGCCCTGGGGAAGAAGGTAACTTTCCTTTGAACTCCTTGTTCAATCCCACAGTCTTAACCACCTCCTCACTAGGAAGGCTATCCATAATGCGGACTTCACACATTCGGGCCATTTTTTGGCTTCCTCTTATCGTAACTACCTTCCCGCTTGAGGTTAAGTATTTCATTTTTAAGTGATGAGTGCTGTGGATGGCTTTGAAAGCATTGATTCCTGGCCTTCCAAGGTACATGTTATATCCAGAAAGACCTGGCACAATAAAAGCCGTGAGTCTCTCTATTCTTCTTTCGTCTCCTTGACCCAGGGTCATTGTGAAATCTATACTGCCGGAAGACGTGGTAGAGACACCTCCCACAAATCCTCCTAGAACCGCCGAGTAGGACTTGATCCGGTTCTCAGGCACCTCCAACTTCCTAACCGCTTCGGCTGATATGACATTTCCTCCGGCCCCACTATCGATTAGAATTCCCTCCATCATCCGATCATTTACTTGTGCACGAATGACAAGTGGATCGTTGTGTGGGTATAGGACTCCATCTTCATCTTCGTCGGAGAAGAAAATTGGAGGAAAGCTTTCTTTTTTGGCAATTTTCCTCCCCGGGAGCTCCTGATGTACTTGATGAATGTGCCTTTTTCTTTCATTAGGGGTTAGTGGTCCTACCTCTGAAAAAAGTCCTATGAGTTTTCTTAGAGAAGGTTTTGTTAGCTTTCTTTTTTTTTTGAGAAGAATGTAAAGAGAACGGAAATTTTATTTTCCCTCTTGGTAAAATGATACTTGACAATTTATTACTACATGATCAGCAGATTTACAAATTGTAATTCCGAATGCTATTTTGAATGAAAGGAGAGACTTTTCACTCTCCTTCTTCACAAACCTGTTATCTTTCCTACTGACTTGCCAGGATCAAGCCTGGGGTGAACCACTTCCTCTTATCGCCCACGAGGTGCGTTCTGGGCACCGCTCTGCTGACCGTCGTATTGCCTTTGTGCTCCGGCTGATTGCTTTCCCTTCCTCTTATTTTCTTCAATGATTCGAAGCTCTTTAGCCAAGGTAGCATAGTTCACAGTTCGGTGGCTGCGGTTTCCGTGGTACTCGCAAAATGCGACCAGAATTTCCCCCTGCGGCGGCTTCCTTGGCTGAGGAAGGTATCCTTCTCTTACTGCAGCAACATATTTCCCTGGGTCGATGTAGACAATGGTCCTTGCCCCCTGATGCTGTGCCCCCTAGGAGGAAGTGTAACACCCCAACCCGAAATCCAACAATCTGAACGGCGATCACTCCCAAATAAAATACAACTGCAGCGGAAATAAATATGACAACCGGGCGGTATTACAATGCCGTTGGCCACCCTTGTGACCAACAAGGCTAAGTCCAAATACAATCTCCAAAAGTCACGGTCTGAATACGAATACAATCTGAGATACTAGGAATCAAACTCAAATGTAAAGTACTTAAATAAAAGCAAATATCTAAAAGATGACTCCCATAGCTTGAATCTACCCCACCTACACTCGGTGTGGTAATCTTCTCAACTTCAGGTACCTGAAAAATGGGGGTGCCCCCAAAGGGGCTCAGCAAACAATGCTGGTATGGAAAACGTGCAGCCCATCGTCTACCGGGCCACACCAACTACTTTGTCGAACACATGCAGTTCATTTTTATAAAGCTGTAAACAAGCATAGTCTGATAATAACAAGTATCCATACAAGGACAATAATGTCACATAGAACAAGACACAGAAGGTCGTGTTAGCTGAACTGAAATTCTTTAATGATAATCGATCCGCACAATGGGACTGACAGGTATAACTGAATATCTTAAATAGTGGAGGTATAGTGACCTCATTAAGATTGAAAGGTTGGGTATAAAAACCCCAGGAGATAACGTAGTTAAACCCTGAACTGAGAGGCGTGGGAAATAGAATCCCACTAGAGGAATGAAGTCTTCCTCAAACTGAAGGGCTTTAGAAACCCGGGAGGAATAGAGTCTTCCCCCCAACTGAAAGTTCCGTCACGACGTAGATAGGAGACGACCTGAGACAGGCACAGCTCCTGTAGCATGCATGGCCAGATCCAACTGGGCTCCTCATTCTCGTAGTATAGAATTGTTAATGTCATATAAAGACGTTAAACAAGAACACAATGTGTATTGTCAATTATCGCGTTTAGGATAATGACGTTTGTTATAAAGTGAAGTTAGTGAGAGACTTGAGTACAAGTCCTCGGTATACTGAAACGCAGGTATTTAATCCACTGGTATAGTAGTGTTTGTATGCGTGGGACATACACGTAGTAGTCAGCATCATTCACGCACATAAAATAATACAACAGCGCACAAGAGTAAACAACATTTTACATAATTATCTTGGTCATTAATTCAAACAACAGATAGCACACAAGCCGGTGTAATCCGGTAGAAAACAGGTTGCAAGAATCCCATACCGTTCACCGTAGACTGTACTTGTTTAAATTCCCGGTCAACGTCTGGTCAAACAAAGTCCTAGAATAGGATTAACTGAGAGGGTTAATTTATGTTACCCTTATATAATAATTCTATTGGATCTTTCAACAAATCTCGTATTTGTTATTTCATGTGAGGTTTATTTCTTTTAATTACCTCATGATTTAATGTATAACTTATTTGTTATTCCTTTTTGATTTATTTATAAATCCTTTAATGTACATATATGTATTCATATATTCATGTACTATATTTGTTGTTTATTTTAATTGTCTAAGTGACATAACAACTTATAATTTTCTTAACTATATTTAAATGTCTTACAATGACATAATATTCTTATAATCTCATTATTCTCCTTTTAGTCATAAACAATACTTATTGTTTCTTTTTAACTTCCTTATAACTACATAAGCCATAGTTCTAATTCCATAATTCCTTTAATTAAAATTCTTTCTTCTAATTCCTCAAAATATCCATATAGGACCTATATTTATTTAAATCTAAATTATTACCCTTATATTTCGGTTATTTATAAATCAACCACATTAATTCATAAACTTTATATTTAAATTCTAATCTCATTATATTATAGAGTTTTAACTTCTTATTTAGCTAAATTACATAGTCACACTAATATTTTAGTATATAGTTTTTAAGTACTATAACTTTCAAAAATTACAACTTTGCCCCTTAAATTCTCGGCAATAATATTTTATTTCCCATAATTACAATTTAACCACAAAACCTTATAAACTTTGCATAATGCCTTATAAACTATAGTTTTAATTTTAATTCTCCATAAATGCCGAATATATATATATATAAATTCTTAAATTACCAAACTAACCCCAAATAATTCGGCTTTGGTCTTGAACTCTCCATTAATTACATTTTCACCCCAAAACTTTATAATAACTTCTTAATAACTTATAAACTAAAGTCTAAATATATAATTCCTCAAAATTTCAAAGGTGAGCCTAATAAATCTCTTAATTATGAATTCGCCCCTTTTTATGTTCTAAACTTTCATAACAACTTTTATAAATTACATAATAGCCCAAAACTTAATAAAATGTTATTTTAACACTTGTTTAAATTATCTAAATTCATAAACTTAATTCCTAACCTTATATTATATTATAATTTCACCAAATACCCCTTTAGCTCTCGGCTTTCACAATATATACACTAAATTTTGTAAAAATTACATTTAAGCCACTTAACTTAATTAATTAGCCATTTAAGCACTAATGAAATATTTTTAGCTCACCAAACTTTATAGTATAAGTTTATATACATAAGTAGCTCATTAAAATCTATTTAACACTTAGGACATTCGGCCATATTTTAATAGTGACCATATAGTATATAAAAGTGGATTTATATGTCATAATAAATATACATAAATTCATAGGAGTCATATAACTCATGTAAAAATTATTGTAATGTCTTATATAAATTCTTAGCTCAAAAATAAGCATTTTTGCCCTTGATAATTCGGCTTGAATTAATATGTAACATAACTAAATTTTGTGACACAAAAATGTGTCTTAAGGTAAATATTTTCTATATAAGTTATAGATTGTATCTTTGGCATATAATACCTTATAGTTTCGGTTTTAATAAACCTAGGAGATGTACATAATTTTTGTATAATTTTTAGAAGCTTAACAAAGCTTATAACATAAAGATTTACTTAGTAAACTTACTTCTTAACAAAGGTGGTTAAGTGCTTGTACTCCTCTTGAATCTCCAAGCTTTCTCCAAGGTAATATTTATGCTCCACTTCGGTTATATGCAAGTGGTGAAGGAGTCTTAGGAGTTTGATCTTCAACAAAGATCTTAAGTAGATTTGTAAGTAGTTTTACAAGAATTTACCTTAAGCTTTTCTCCTTATAATTTCGGCTCACTAATGGTGGATGAAGAACAAGTTTTCCTTCATGAAAATGAAGAAGAAAAGAGCCTTAGAAGAAGGAGAACTTGGTTACACATAAAAATGTGCTTTAAGGATTTACAGGCATTAAAACTACCTTAAGATAACCTTGAGATACTCCTTGGTTTAATGTTGGTTTGGACAACCTCCTTGGAGAACTAATTGATGTCGAACACTTGTTGTTAAGCTAGGAAGAGTTTTGCTTCAAGACTTGCCAAGAAATGCTAGGAAATTACCTTAAAGATGAAGGTAGAAGTTAAAACTCCATTAATGGACTTAAGAGCTTCAAAGGAAGAAGATGAAGCTAGAAGAGAGAGGAGGGAGCTTACCAAACCGTGAATGAAATGTGCAAGGAGGTAAAGTGAGACCTAGCTCACGTAAATGCAAGAGGCATTTGGAATTTGATTTTGTTTTGTTAATTTTTAATGTCATTTGACTATTCTTTTCCTTAGTTTATTACATAGATTATTGGCTCAATAAAATCCCTTCTTTACTGCATAAAACCGGCCATGTGGTGTGACTAAGCAAGAGTTGGAAAGAAAATAATGTTGGCTAGAAGACAAGGTAAGAAAAGGTAAGGTATCTTCTTTTGATTTTTCTAAGTTTTGCTTGTCTTCTTCTCCTCTTGTAGCTGGACGAATTCAAGCTCAATTGGGAGGTCTCCACCGGTCATGAAGAGCCAAGGAAGAGCTAAGGAAGGTCACATGCTTAAGAAATCAAAAGGCAAAAAGAAAAGGAATCTACTTTTTGCTTTTAGTATTTGTTTTGTATCTAGGTCACATGGCCTTATTCCATGACCTAATTTCGACATCTCTCTGGTCAAATGAGACCTACATACTTTGGCATTAAGTAATATAACACATGGGAAGGTGAGTCACCATGTTCTATGCCTTTTACAAACTTTTAATGTAATTTTTATACTAGTTTTTGCTCTCAAAATCGGCCCATATAGAGAGTCTTGTTGACTAGTCACACCAACTTATTTATAAGGTCATTGTAACCCTATTTAAGATTACCAATTCGTGGCATGTCAAAAACTACAAGGCAATTGCGTAAAACGCGTTTTCGTGACACCCGAAGGTGTGTTTTTGTGCTCTAAGGAAATTTTGGGAAACAATTTGTTTTTATGAGTTCCAAGTGTTTGTAACCACTTATTATAGTAAATAAACATATACTAAGATGTTACATTTGGTTATATGGGGTTACATCCACCCGTTACATAATTTACGGGCCATCGGGACACACCCGGGCAAAAAGGAGCGCTAAGAAATCCTCCTGTTGTTTTTGCTGAATTTTGAGAAACCACTTCGTGGGTTCTCTTTATAATGGTTAATAATGATGTTAGGAACTCAAAGAATTAATTTTATAGGAGTTCGTGCCACCTCGGCACTCCTCCGGACTTTTCGTGCTTTAAGGGGCGTGCGTGAGAACTCCCGAGCGTTTTGCGTTTTTGACTGAATATAGCTTAGGGAATATATTTATATATTCATATAATAGTTGTATGACCATTTGGTTTGAATATTAGAGGGTCATACAAGGTCATGTTTGACCATATGCTTCTAAGGCGTTTTAGCGTTTCTGGAGAAACAACTGTTTTTACGTAACGTTCTCATGCATGGGTTTGCATGCATAAGTGAAATGATTTATAATATAATTATTTCCCATTAAATAATGGTTTAATAATATTAATTAGATTTGGGGTATTTCAGGAAGATCCGACAGTTGACCTGCCATAATATGGCTTGTACCTTGACCCCCCTCTTCCGGCATTTCCTCCATGCCCTTCCTTCTTTTCTGGTATCCCTGGGATCTTGAAGCTATCTGCTAGCTCTTTAGCCTTGTTTTCTGCTATCTCAGATTTCAAAAAATGATGGATCATTTCAGCTAATTCTCCATGAGTTTTCGGCGCTTTTGTCGCGATCTTTCCAGCGAGCCGAGGCTGAGCTAGACCGTTACCAAAGGCCTTAATCAAGATTTTCTCGTCGATATCGTCGATTTCTGCGACCTTCTTATGGAAGCGCTCACTGTACTCCTTCACGGTTTCTCCTTTTCGCTGCTTAACGTCCATCAATTCTACTGTTTCTTTTTTAACTCTTTTACTCGCAGCGAAGTATTGCTGGAATTCTTCGGTCAGCTGTTTGAAGCTCGTGATGGACTGTGGCGGTCTCGTGGAGATCCATCCCAACGCTCTCTTCGAAAGCGTTCCGGGGAATAAATTGCAGAGAGCGAGGGAGCTGATCCCCTGAGTGTTCATGGCAAACATGAACTTCTTAATATGTTGGGCAGGGTCTCCAGTCCCATCATATTTCTCGATCGCCGGAGCAACGAAATGCGGCGGGAGTTTTGCTTTTCTTATCCGCTCTGAGAAGGGGTACAAGCTCATGTCTATCTGAATTATGCTTCCTATCCTTACTTTCCTCGCCATTACTGCCTCTGGAATCCTTATTTCTCAGCTGCGCTATGGCCTCAGTCATTTCACCCCATCTTTTCTGATACTCCTCGTCCCTTTGCATTAACTCCTGTTGCAGAGTTTCGTTTCCCTCTACAATTTTTTCGTCAATGGATCTGACTAATCCCTTTAGCATGTCCTCGAGATCTTTTTTGGAGATGGCCTCTGGCATCTCCGAACTCATATCTTCTTCAGAACGGTTGTTGTTCTCGGTGGCGTTCTTCGGTATTTTCTTCGATCTTGGAGCCATTTCTCGTGTTCAGATCCTGCAAAAAATGTCATTAGTTGTTTCGGGATTTCCACTACAAATCGTCACAGATTATTTCCCTGTTCAAGTGGTCTTGTGGTTGCTTCTTGTTGTTCGTTTCCCACAGACGGCGCCAAATGAAACAGTATATGTAATCCTAGCACAATCCGATCCGATCCTCTATTCTACGTTACCTGGTCACGATCACAGAATTTCACAAGAGTATAGAGAGAGGGAGCCTTAGTTGGAATCGAGTGAGAGTTTGATTGCCAAGTGTTGCGTATCTTATTTCATGGGGGTACATCCCTATTTATAGTATTTTAGGCCTTGGTTCCATGGTGCCAGCCTGTATTTTACATGTATAAGTACAGTTTTTGTTATAACCCGCAATTAATACCTTATATTATATCTGCTACTATGTTATTCTAAGTTGGATTAATCCCTTGCTATCAGTTAGGACATCAGCGGCGTTATATTAATTGCCAGGGACAAGGAAGTCTTTCGGTTAATTAATTAAGGTAATTAATTGTCTGATTATAAGGAAAGGGTTTCCTTATTTCTTTTCTTTTCCTGATCATTGAAATTCACGTCAGTTCAGTCGTGAGGAGCGTCTCTCATCGTGGTTTGAACGAGTGTCTATTCCTTCTCTCTCTCAACTCCTCTGCTGAGAATTGTAATTCTGCTGCCGCGTTTGGATTGGAGTTCTTCATTGCTGGTTCTCCCTCTCCTTGTTATCAGGTTTGTTCTGCAGAATTCCGGATTTTCAAGCCTTTGTATACGATTAATTCAGAGGGCTTCGCTGCTGTCGGATTGTGGTCTGCGTGATCTGCATAACGGGTTCAGATTTGTAGGATTATTCACTCTCGTTTTAGGTTTGTGTTGCAGTTTTTGGATTTCGATATTCTAGGTTTCTGTTCTAGTGCTGATTGTGGAATTTTCGACTTGTGGAAATCAGAAACTGTTGTGTGTATCTGCTGGTGGATTATTCGGGGCTGTTGTGGACTGTTCAGATCGTTGGATTAATTGCTGATAATTGAGGTAGGTGGTTACTCGATTCGGTTTGGAAGTTCAGCCATGGGGTTTGCAAGGTCTTATTGTCTGATTTGGATGTGTCTTTGTTTGTGTTGTGTTTGATTGCGTTTTGGAATGGCTAAACCCCCATGGTCTCCTATATTTATGACTGATTTGGTGTGTGTTCTGAATTGGCATTCGTGGTGTCGAATGGCGTTGTTTTTCTGCTCTGTTCGTCTTCTGAAATCTGCAGTTTTCGCTCTGTCCGAACTTCCGTTTAAGCTTTGAAGTTCGGATAGTGTGTTTTGCCTTTCTGATTTTCAAGGTTCGGGGTATGTCCGAACATCTGTCCGAGCTTTGATGTTGGACACACTCTAGATTCTCCTCTGTTTTTAGTTCGACCTGTGTCCGAGCTTTGACGTCCGGACACAAGGTCGGACCTTCCGCGTAGGTTTTTCCGTAAACTCGTCCGAACATCAGTCCGAACATTGATGTTCGGACATTCTGAAATGTTCTATCTGATTTCAAATCGACTTGTGTCCGAACATTGATGTCTGGACACAAGTTCGGACATTTGGCAAATTCTGGTTCTGAGTCTCGACTTGAGTCCGAACTTAGACGTCCGGACACAAGTTCGGACACTACTCGTTTTCTGCATAACTTCCGTCTGAACTTGATTTGGACGCCGTTTGTGGCGTTAGACTTCTCTAAGTTCCTACAACTGGATTATAAGTGTTTTGGCATGGTTTCATGCAAGGTTGCTTCTGTTTTGCAAACCTTCTGTTTTGGGACACTTTACTCTGTTTCTGAGCCGTGAATGGCTGGGTCGAGCTATTCCGTGGTATACCATGTAGACGTCGTTCTGAGTGTGGGTCATTCCCTTTCTGTTCTGTGGGGTTGACGAACCCTTTGGCTCTTTCGAGTCATTTCTGCGTTGTCGAGAGACCTGTTATGGTCTATGGGTCTTCGACCCTTCTGAGTGTGTGCATTGTATTGTGTCCCCTATCTGTTTGTGAACTCTGCTTACCTCTGGATTGGGAACTCTGGTGTTCCATTCTGCATTTGTTTCAGCAATACTCTGCTTATTTTAAGAGCTATTGTTTTGTGCTAATCTCTACTTCTCTTCTGATTTCAATTGTTTTGAGCGACCATACTGATGACGGTCGCTGCTTACTGGGCATAGTTGTGTGCTCACTCCCCTACTTTTAACATTTTTTTGTAGATTGATCAGCAAGGATCACTTATTCAGTTCTGGAGCTTAGTTTATGTTTCAGCTCATTGTTATTTGACATTCTTACTCAAACTTGTAGCCTTCGGGCCTTACTCTGCTTTAGACCTCTGTTTCTGTTTGGATATGTAATTGGGATTTCATGTTGCTTTCGCTGTAACTGAGTACTCTGGTTTATAATGATCATGGAAACTCTGTTTTGGGCCTTTATTGCATTTGAGTGTTTTAGAGACTTGCGTTATAGTGTAGTAATACGCGGCGTTTAATACCCTTAACTCTTAGGCCGGTTTTAGGGGTGTTACATTTAGTGGTATCAGAGCCAGGTTCGGCTTTCTTTAGGGTCTGTGGTTGTGTTTGCCTGTGTGAGGTTTAATTGTGACAATTGTTGGAGTGTGAGTCAGTTCTGACAAGTTTTGAATTTGTGTATCTCAGAATGCCTCCTCGTAGGACACCAGTGACCCCTCAGGGAGAGGCTGCAGAGGCAGTGCAGCAGTTTGTGACTCAGTTGATGCAGACTATGGCTGCAGCTGCTGGGGGAGCTGGTAGAGGAGCTGGAGGAGCAGGCCCAGTAGGGACGAATGCTGTGGGAGGCCGAGTTAGAGCCCTCCAGGAGTTCATGAAGCTAAAGCCGCCTTCCTTCGATGGCTGTGGTGATCCTCAGGAGGCAAGCCACTGGATTACCGAGGTCGAGGACCTGCTGAGAGTGATGGGGTCGGAGGATGATCAGAAGGTGGATTGCGCCACATTCCTCTTTAAGGGGGAGGCAAAGGAGTGGTGGCGTATGGTGATGGGCAGGCATCCCCAGCCTTGGACCTGGGATCAGTTCTGCTTAGAGTTCAACAAGCAGTTCTATCCGGATGTCTACAAGGATCAGAAAATCAACGAGTACAACCGGCTGCGCCAGGGGAGAGACATGTCAGTCGAGGAGTACGTGAGGAAGTTCGTGACGCTCTCGAAGTATGCTCCGGAGCCAGATGAGCATCAGAAGGCCCGTAAGTTTGAGAGTGGGCTCAGACCGGATATCAGGTCCGTTGTGACACCTCTTCGTCACCGGACCTTCAAAGACGTGGCAGATGTCGCCCTACTGGTAGAGGCCGACATCAAGGGCAGACAGGCTGAAAAGGACCACAAGGGGAAGAGGCGTGCTGAAGAGCCTCAGAAGAAGGAGGCTACTCCTCAGAAGAAGCAGTCATATGGAGATCGTCAGGGAGCTTCTTCATCTTCGTCAGCTGGGACGAAGTGTGGATCTTGTGGTCACTCCCATCCTGGTAGGGAGTGCTACAAGAAGACTGGTGCCTGCTTTAAGTGCGGGTCGATGGAGCACCGGATCGCTCAGTGCCCTCAGGCATCTGGTAGAGGCTCAGGAGACAGAGGCACCGGTTTAGATTCAGGGGCGAGGTCCGACCAGAAGAAGCCTCAGACTCAGGCCCGAGTGTATGCTATGACGGGAGAGCGTGATCGTGTTGGTGATCGCGTCGTCTCAGGTATCCTCCAGATCCATTCTCAGGATGTATTTTGTCTGTTTGACTCTGGAGCTACGCACTCCTTTATCTGCTGTGATTTGTTGGGTAGACTTGAATTGACTGCTGTGCCTAGTGAAGTAGATTTATGTGTGAGTAGTCCTTTGGGTGGGATTGCTCCTTGCATTCTTGATTCTGTGTGTAAAGCCTGTCCCATAGTAGTTCGGGATAAGACCTTTTGTGCTGACCTCATCCCGATGCGGATGACCTGTTTCGATGTGATTTTGGGCATGGATTGGCTGGCAGAGCACCATGCCCATATTGACTGTGCAGCGAGGAGAGTAGTGTTTGAATTGCCAGGCGGGAGCCGTTTTGTCTTTGCTGGGAATGTAGTCCCGTGTGCGCCTATGATTGTGTCTGCGATGCAGGCAGCCAGCTTCTTGAGGAAGGGCTGCCAGGGATTCTTGTGTTATCTGCCGAAGGTGCGTGAGGGATCTAGCTTGGAGAGCATCCCGATCGTCAGAGAGTTTCCTGAGGTCTTCCAGGATGATGTGCCCGGACTTCCACCAGTGAGGGAGGTGGAGTTCACGATTGACTTAGCGCCTGAGACTCAGCCCATCTCTAGGGTCCCTTACCGTATGAGTCTGGCGGAGCTGAAGGTCCAGCTTCAGGAGTTGCTGGATAAGGGCTTCATTCGCCGTAGCGTTTCGCCATGGGGAGCGCCAGTGCTATTTGTGAAGAAGAAGGATGGGACCTTCAGAATGTGCATCGACTATACAGAGCTGAACAAGGTGACCATCAAGAATCGCTATCCCCTTCCGCGTATCGATGATTTGTTTGACCAGTTGGCGGGCGCCACAGTGTTCTCGAAGATCGATCTTCATTCAGGCTACCATCAGTTGAGGATTAAGGCCGAAGATGTGCCTAAGTCCGCCTTTAGGACTCGTTATGGTCATTACGAGTTCTTAGTTATGCCGTTTGGTTTGACGAATGCCCCCTCAGTCTTCATGGATATGATGAACCGGGTTTTCAAACCCTACCTGGATCAGTTGGTAGTAGTCTTCATAGATGACATCTTGGTGTATTCCAAGAGTGCAGAGGAGCACGAGGAGCATCTGAGGATTGTTCTACAGACGTTGAAGGATCGTGAGCTGTATGCTAAGCTGAAGAAGTGTGACTTTTGGCTCGACCGTGTAGTGTTCTTGGGACATGTGGTCTCGAAGGACGGTATCTCAGTAGACCCAGAGAAGATTAGAGCTGTGATGGAGTGGGCGAGGCCCACGAATGTCGCTGAGATCCGCAGTTTCCTTGGGTTAGCTGGGTATTACAGGATGTTCGTTGAGGGGTTCTCTAAGATTGTATCCCCACTGACCCGTCTGTTGAGGAAGGAGATCAAGTACAAGTGGAGCGAGGCTTGCGAGCAGAGCTTCCAGGAGGTTAAGAAGAGGTTGACGACCGCACCGATTCTGACTTTGCCATCTGGGATCGAGGGCTTCGAGGTCTTCTGTGATGCGTCCCATAAGGGACTAGGATGTGTTTTGATGCAGCAGGGTAAGGTAGTGGCTTATGGCTCTCGACAGCTTAAGCCTTATGAGAAGAACTACCCTACCCACGACCTGGAGTTGGCAGCTGTGGTCATCGCGCTAAAGATTTGGAGACATTATCTGTATGGGGCGTCGTGTAAGGTCTACACGGACCACAAGAGTCTCAAGTATTTGTTCACTCAGAAGGAGCTGAACTTGAGACAGCGGAGGTGGTTGAAGCTACTTCATGACTACGATTTGGAGATCCTCTACCACCCGGGTAGAACGAATGTGGTGGCAGACGCTTTGAGTCGGAGAGGCGCTCTGGGCGTAGCTTGTGCTTTGACAGGAGTTTAGAGGTCCGCCTTAGAGCTTCAGAGTATGGGTGTTTGGGTAGTCAGACCAGCCGGTGCCAGTGTGATAGCAGTGCTCCAGGTTTAGTCTTCGTTGATCGACAGGATCAGGGTTGGTCAGAAGTCAGATTCAGCTTTGTGTCGGATCAGAGGGGGACTGTCTTCAGAGTAGGATTCGGACTTCAGTGTCTCCAGTGATGGGTGTCTGCGTTTCAGAGGTCGAGTGTGTGTGTGTCGGACGACGCAGTTCTGCGTAGAGAGATCCTTCATGAGGCTCATGGAGCACCATATTCAGTTCACCCAGGAGGGGTGAAGATGTATCGAGATCTCAGAGAGTCGTTCTGTTGGTCTGGGATGAAGTGTGACATCTCTTTGTTTCGAAGTGCCAAACCTGTCAGCAGGTGAAGGCCGAGCACCAGAGGCCAGCGGGTTTGCTTCAGCCCCTTCCCGTTCCTGAGTGGAAGTGGGAGAGTGTGGGGATGGATTTTGTCATGGGGTTGCCTAGGACTCCTTCGGGTTGTGATGCTGTATGGGTGATAGTGGATCATCTGACGAAGTCCGCCCATTTTCTGCCTGTGAGGAAGACCTTCAGTTTGGAGCGCTTAGCTCGTCTGTATCTCGATGAGATAGTGAGGCTGCATGGTGTGCCTACTACTATAGTTTCTGATCGTGACCCACGCTTTGTTTCGAGATTCTGGCGCAGTCTACATAAGGCCCTGGGTACGAGTTTAGCTTTCAGTTCAGCTTACCATCCTCAGTCGGATGGCCAGACAGAGAGGACTAATCAGGTTCTGGAGGACATGCTTCGTGCATGTGTCCTGGATTTTAGAGGTAGCTGGGATTAGCACGTGACTCTGATCGAGTTTGCCTACAACAATAGCTTCCAGGCAAGCATTGGTATGGCTCCGTTTGAAGCGTTGTACGGTAGGAGGTGCAGGTCTCCCATCTGTTGGGATGACCTGAAGGAGAGGGTCTTGGTTGGACCTGAGTTGGTGCAGGGTGCAGTAGAGAAGATCAGGATGATTCGGGAGCGTTTGCTTGTTGCTCAGAGTAGACAGAAGTGCTATGCAGACCAGAGGCGCAGGCCGCTTGAGTTTGATGTTGGTGATCACGTCTATCTGCGAGTGTCGCCGGTCAGGGGAGTTGTCCATTTTGGGAAGCGTGGGAAGCTTAGCCCGAGGTTTGTAGGACCTTTTGAGATTCTAGAGAGGATTGGCCCTGTGGCTTATCGTCTGGCTTTACCTCCATCCTTGTCTGCTGTCCACAGTGTTTTTCATGTCTCGATGTTGAGGAAGTACCTGCATGATCCGTCTCATGTGATCGACCATAGTCAGCTTCAGTTGAGAGAGGACTTCAGTTATGAGGCAGTACCCACCCGTATTCTGGCTAGAGATGTTCGTTAGCTCCGTAGTAAGACCCTGCCTATGGTCAAGGTTCAGTGGTCTGATCAGTCAGAGAGCGAAGCGACTGGGGAGCTCGAGGATGAGCTACGTGCCAAGTTTCCCCCTCTGTTCGAGCATTAAGGTGAGTTAATCTCGAGGACAAGATTCTTTTAAGGGGGAGGTGATGTTATAACCCGCAATTAGTACCTTATATTATATCTGCTACTATGTTATTCTAAGTTGGATTAATCCCTTGCTATCAGTTAGGACATCAGCGGCGTTATATTAATTGCCAGGGACAAGGAAGTCTTTCGGTTAATTAATTAAGGTAATTAATTGTCTGATTTATAAGGAAAGGGTTTCCTTATTTCTTTTCTTTTCCTGATCATTGATATTCACGTCAGTTCAGTCGTGAGGAGCGTCTCTCATCGTGGTTTGAATGAGTGTTTATTCCTTCTCTCTCTCAACTCCTCTGCTGAGAATTGTAATTCTGCTGCCGCGTTTGGATTGGAGTTCTTCGTTGCTGGTTCTCCCTCTCCTTGTTATCAGGTTTGTTCTACAGAATTCCGGATTTCGTTGGCAGCTTTCTCTCTCTCAGTTTTCTGATTTTCAAGCCTTTGTATACGATTAATTCAGAGGGCTTCGCTGCTGTCGGATTGTGGTCTGCGTGATCTGCAGAATGGGTTCAGATTTGTAGGATTATGCACTCTCGTTTCAGGTTTGTGTTGCAGTTTTTGGATTTCGATATTCTAGGTTTCTGTTCTAGTGCTGATTGTGGAATTGTCGACTTGTGGAAATCAGAAACTGTTGCGTGTATCTGCTGGTGGATTATTCGGGGCTGCTGTGGACTGTTCAGATCGTTGGATTAATTGCTGATAATTGAGGTAGGTGGTTACTCGATTCGGTTTGGAAGTTCAGCCATGGGGTTTGCAAGGTCTTATTGTCTGATTTGGATGCGTCTCTGTTTGTGTTGTGTTTGATTGCGTTTTGGAATGGCTAAACCCCCATGGTCTCCTGTATTTATGACTGATTTGGTGGGTGTTCTGAATTGGCATTCGTGGTGTCGAATGGCGTTGTTTTTCTGCTTTGTTCGTCTTCTGAAATCTGCAGTTTTCGCTCTGTCCGAACTTCCGTCCGAGCTTTGAAGTTCGGACAGTGTGTTTTGCCTTTCTGATTTTCAAGGTTCGGGGTATGTCCGAACATCTGTCCGAGCTTTGATGTTCAGACACACTCTCAGATTCTCCTCTGTTCTTAGTTCGACCTGTGTCCGAACTTTGACGTCCGGACACAAGGTCGGACCTTCCGCGTAGGTTTTTCCGTAAACTCGTCTGAACATCAGTCCGAACATTGATGTTCGGACATTCTGAAATGTTCTATCTGATTTCAAATCGACTTGTGTCCGAACATTGATGTCCGGACACAAGTTCGGACATTTGGCAAATTCTGGTTCCTGAGTCTCGACTTGAGTCCGAACTTAGACGTCCGGACACAAGTTCGGACACTACTCTGTTTTCTGCATAACTTCTCCGTCTGAACTCCGATTTGGACGCCGTTTGTGGCGTTAGACTTCTCTAAGTTCCTACAACTGGATTATAAGTGTTTTGGCATGGTTTAATGCAAGGTTGCTTCTGTTTTGCAAACCTTCTGTTTTGGGACACTTTACTCTGTTTCTGAGCCGTGAATGGCTGGGTCGAGCTATTCCGTGGTATACCATGTAGACGTCGTTCTGAGTGTGGGTCATTCCCTTTCTGTTATGTGGGGTTGACGAACCCTTTGGCTCTTTCGAGTCATTTTTGCGTTGTCGAGAGACCTGTTGTGGTCTATGGGTCTTCGACCCTTCTGAGTGTGTGCATTGTATTGTGTCCCCTATCTGTTTGTGAACTCTGCTTACCTCTGGATTGGGAACTCTGGTGTTCCATTCTGCATTTGTTTCAGCAATACTCTGCTTATTTTAAGAGCTATTGTTTTGTGCTAATCTCTACTTCTCTTCTGATTTCAATTGTTTTGAGCGACCATACTGATGACGGTCGCTGCTTACTGGGCATAGTTGTGTGCTCACTCCCATACTTTTAACATTTTTGCAGATTGATCAGCAAGGATAACTTATTTAGTTCTGGAGCTTAGTTTATGTTTCAGCTCATTGTTATTTGACATTCTTACTCAGACTTGTAGCCTTCGGGCCTTACTCTGCTTTAGACCTCTGTTTCTGTTTGGATATGTAATTGGGATTTCGTGTTGCTTTCGCTGTAACTGAGTACTCTGGTTTATAATAATCATGGAAACTCTGTTTTGGGCCTTTATTGCATTTGAGTGTTTTAGAGCCTTGCGTTATTAGGTAGTAATACGCGGCGTGTAATACCCTTAACTCTTAGGCCGGTTTTAGGGGTGTTACAGTTTTACCCCCTCTTAGTACCTTTGGTTGACCACAGGCGGCCGGTTGTACTGTATTTTGCTTTGTCTAAATCCTATTCTCATCCGGCTGGGGACGGCCGGATGCCCTATGTGCCTCTACTTCCATCCGGCTAAAGCGGCCGGATGCTCTATACATCTTTATTCTCATCCGGCTAGGCCGGCCGGATGCTCTCCGCGTCTTGTTTAGGCTTGGCACCATTTCTTCCCTTCTCACTCTGTAATCACAAATGATTACATCCACAAAACCTTCATAATATAGCAGCATTCCCTCTGTACAACAATCATATTTCACCAAAATATTTAATGTGTGACATACTTCACACACAAATTGCCATTGCAATTTAAAAAGCTATAACACAACAATGACGGCAGCAGCTAGCCCAACAGTTTAATCGATATTTTTTACACAAGTTAAACAAAAAAAGTCAGGGGTAAAACACATAATTAATGACAGGACAGTCTTGTAGTCACCCTCTTTTTTGACCTGCCAGTGCTATCCATGAAATCATTTTCCTCCTTTGAAACACTTGACGATAAACAAACACATCTGCTCTGTAACTAATTGCAGATCTCTGACCGAGTAAGTTTTGCCCGAGTTCTTGAAATGTTCTCGAACCTGTAGAGAACAAGATAAACAAATATGTATGTAAAGACACATATTTATTTGTTTTAAACAAAAATGATAGACAGATTTATAAAATGTATATGTAATGGAAAGTATAATATACCTCTTCATCTTTTGTGAGCTTCTTTATGTTTAAGACAATTTCCAACATGTATCGCATTACATAGTAACCACAACTCTTAGAGTCGATTTGCCTTGGACACTGACAAGTATATAGAAAACAAAAACAAACAGTAAAAAATAGCAAATTACGACTAACACAATAATGATAAATAACTGTACCTCGAGATGAACAATTGAAAGGTTGTCAAACTGTTGAAGAACCGTCTTCATATAAGCACTGTTAAGTTCAAAAATTAAATCATTAATTCCGGTTCATCATATTATATAGACAAACAATAAGTTGCATTCATTAACTAACACTTACGCTTTGAACAAGTCGTCGATTTGCAACTCACGATGCATTCGTAATGGGTCAAGCACAAGTAATTGTGATGTTGCCGTGGAGAACAGAAGGAGTACCCAATGGTTGCTATGATTGTAATTTTGAAAAGAGTTATCATATAATAATACAATAAGTCACAAACTTAACAAAACGAATTAAATGCAAGAGGGAGAGTATTACGCACGTCTGATGGAAAGGGATCATCACGTATCTACTACTGTTTTGAACAACCTTCGTTAATCCATGCGACACATAGTTCTTGTATCCGGCCGGGTCTCTGTTTGCAGAATCTAGTGATGTTGTTTCAGGGCATAAGAATGTCACCACATCTCCAATTTTTTTATGACGCAATCTAGCTTTCAGATACCTTCAACAAAAAATAATAATAATTAAAGGTGGAATAGCAAAACAAAAACATAACAAGGTAGTCCATAAATTACAAGTTATTTTATTTAAATTTATTTTCGAATGTAAGAAACTAAAAGTAACACTTAGAGGGAATATGCTTGGATGATAGATATATTAAACAAATCTCTGCACAACATCTCTTTGATGTCCTCCAAATTTATTATTGTTCTTTGATCTGCTTCGTAATGGAAAAGCCACTCAGGTAACAACACTGACACGCTAGTCATATGCAGACTCTTTTGCAATATCAGTTCATACAGCATCTTCTCATACTTCGCGAAATAGTTGATCACAAAGGGGGGACACACAAACTTCTTTCGCTGAGCATCAGTAGTTACCTCTGTCTGCATATGTTCTTTCCCCTTGGATTTCTGGTTGCCCTCAGCCAACTGTGTGTTATCTCGATCAACATCCATTGATTGGTTGATCTCTTCATCACGGTTTCCCAGTCTTCTCGTTTGATCAGGGATCTACCCAATCATATATAATACAAAGAACAAAGAAGTTAAAACAATGTATACATTAAAGGGAAAACAATTCATATAAGATTTAGACATACCTCATCAGTGATGACAATAAAACCGACTGGCCATGGTTCAATAGCACCCTTCCCATCAAATAGTGTCACTTTGCCATCAATATCCATGGGAAGAAAAGCATTCTCAAATCCATCAATGATGGTCAGCAGGATTATTCTAGCATAGAATGGGGGAAGACGCTTGAGATTAATCAATGTAGTTGATGCTGATTGTAGCACAGTACCGTATGCAGCATCAACAGGATAACCATCTAGCGTGATTTGCAGACGACATGTTTTTTGTTCCTAAAATAAGTAAAATTACAATTTAAATGTGAATAAGGCTAGTATTTTTAACAGTCATTCATTTACCATGACGAACAAGATTAATAGAGACATACTAACCTTCAGATTAGCAAACGGATACGGATCGGAAGGGGCGGTACAACTAGATGAAGAAGTCGGTCGGGTTAGATCAGTTTGTTGGTTTCGTCCTCCCAAAGCCTTTGAAACAACCTCATTCACCCTCCGATCTACAAGTGCAGACACCTCATGCTCAGTCAGAATTTTGGAGGTGGACTTTTCAAAAACAATTTTCTGACGCACTTGTCCCCCGAAACCCTTAACCCTTCCAGGATGATCCATTAATCCAAGAAGTTGATACAGCGGATCATTTTGACTTGGTGGATGTAACACCCCTACTAATCACTTAACAATAACTGAAATCGCAGCAGAAAAACAACTAAACAATAACTAAACGTTTCGGTGCTACAACGTCGTTAACCACCCACGTGGTTAACAAGGCAGAATAAATACAAGTGTACCGGTCTGATGATCAGACTCCCGAGCATTAGGTACTAACAACCATATATACATAACCAACTTACCGAGTATTTAATACAAACCGTCACTGTAAACTGAACACATAAACTCCACTGTCAACTGTAAACGACCGTCACTGTAACACAAACGGTACCAAAATATAACGCCACGGGAGCACAAGCGCATCCCGGGCCTACCGTCCAAAATAATCAAAAGTATGACATAACCTTGATCTACAACCACTCTGCTTCCTCGATCCTCATCCTGCAGTAAAAATATGGAGCCCCCGAGGGGGTTAGCAACCCTTGGCTGGTATGGTTAACGCGCAGCCCAGCGGCTACTGGGATACGCACAACTAATTGTCATGATGACATGGCATTCATTTTAACATATAACATATACATATGGCATAGCAACAATATTGCATAGCACAACCTCACATACATAGTGGATACACTTTCCACAACAACAAACCCAGAAGGTTAAACAACATAAGAAGCCTAGAGAATGGTTCACCCTCATGTTAAGCTTGTTACACACACTCATTACCGTTCTGTTAGTCGAACGAGTAACTTAAGTCACAGATGGTTCGGATATTGTGACCGGAACACACCACACAAACACATGTTCCCACTAAACCGATCATAAGTCATAATAGGTAAGCTTTGGAGGAAGCTAACGGGAGATCAAACGCTAATAAAGGAGAACAATCTTAACATCCTAAGAGTCGAATTTGATACAGATATCTACTCTTATACTTACACACGTGACCGGACAACCGGATTCCTCACCCCCAGTTAACACTCGTTAGAAGTTCACTGTTGGAACTTGATAACAAATCGCAGCATGTGGTTAAGTCTTGTTAGTCACACACAAGGGGTATGAGTCACACTTAAACAATACAATAATATGAACAACGGTAAACTCATTACATGATTTAAGTCTTATAACGTCATAAACACTCAGAAAAATAAACAACACACAAGCCGGTGTAAACCGGTAGGCAACAGACTGCAAGAAAACCATACCTTGGTCCTTGCTTCGATTGATTTTCACCGTAGGCCACTCCTATACGTAATTAAGAATGTCAGTTAATTAACTTACTTAACTTCAAATTTACTAAGTGTTTAACATGGTTATATGACATGTTTTAATGCCCAAACTAATCCTTGATTACCTACATTATACCCCCTAGGGTTAACTACTTAAGCCACACTTTGTTTGTTTTTTTTACAAGTTTTGGTCCGACCGAACTTACCGACCGACCTTACACAAGGTCGGTCCATTCCAGAACACGTTACCGTCAAAAATTCTTCTCCGACCGACCTTGCAAGTTCGGTCACAAGGTCGGTCTATTCCCGAGAGTTTTTCCCCTTTGAAAACTCAGGCCGACCGATCTTGAGAAGTCCGGTCGCAAGATCGGTCGATTCCCGAGACTCACTTACGTACAAAAATTTAGGCATGACCGACCTTGTAAGTCCGGTCCCAAGGTCGGTCTATTCTAGAGAGTCAATCCGTACTAAAAATCCATGCCCAACCGACCTTGCAAGTCCGGTCCCCAAGGTCGGTCCATTCCAGAAACCATTTCTCGCAGGGTAAACTGGGCTCGACCGACCTTGCAGGTCCGGTCCCCAAGGTCGGTCTGCTCCAGACCCTTGTTTTTAATTGCCCATTTAACTCCAAACCTCACCTCATATATCCTAGTATGTTCTAACCTTATTTGGGCACTTCAAACACACCTTAAAACCTCCATTAAACTCCTTAAATCATTCACCAAAACCCTCCTCAACATTACACAAGTTCTTATACAAAGGTTAGCACAATGCAATGTTTTCACTAAGTTTCTATGTGGTGTTTCATACCTATAACCTACCACTAATTCCCAATGTTTTCTCACACTACACAACATCTAAGAACATCTAAAACACCATCAAGATGATTCTTATACACAAAACTTCATCAAACTTCCACCAACATCACATAATAGTGCATAATTTAAATTGCTTTGCACTTAGGCCCTTAAATAACTGCTCTTAGGCCCTTACATTGCATAAACCATAAACACTGAATTTCCATAATATTTTGCCTTTTGACCTGCAAATACACTCAACAACACATATGCCCTTTACTAAGTCTCCTTGAGAACATTTTACTATCATTCACCATTGGCTCCTTAATCATTTTAATAGCAACATAAGCTCATTTATCCCAAGACTTTAAACTAATTAGGTTATCATATTTACCTGCTTTTCCTCACAAAACTTTTCTTTCTTGTTTCATTGATTAAAATCGGCAAGGCTTTAGTTGCTTGCCAACTTCTAAACTTATACAAATGATAAAATGAGTAATCAAGCTTTATAGCTTCATCCACCATTGTAAACCCTAGGTTATACATTGTTTTAAAACATTAAGATAGTTGTTTAATCTTGGTATTTGAAAGAGAGTTGATTAATTTAGCAAGAGGACTCCACCTAGTCCATGAAAGGTTGGAATGAAGCTAGAACAAAGCAATATAAAGAACCCCATCAATGGTAATTCTCGGTCAACATACAAACATGAAGGAAATAGAGTTTTTATTTGAGTTTCCTTACCTTGAAGCAAAGGAGAACAATAATATGTGAAAAGATGAGCTCAAGCTCCTCCCATGGAGATTCCTCTTGGCACCGAAATGGAGCTCTTGGAATTTTGAGAAGATAGGAATGAAGAGCTTGATGAGACAAAGAGAATGGTGGTCTTAGTTTTTGATTTGGCAATGTGAGCTAGGAATTGCAAGAGGTCAAAGATGATATATGGTGGTGGTACTATTGCAAAACCGTGAATGAGAGAAAGAAGCAAGGTAGAAGGGAGGTTGGAGGCTTGGGAAATGAAGAGGGAAAGAAGAAATGAAGATAAGTTTGCTTTTGAAGATATTTAAGCAGTAAAGCAAATAGTGTTTTTACTTTAGCTCTTTACTTAGCTTTTTTTTGTAAGTGTGGTGAGTCACTAAGAAAACCGGCCCCCATATTATAACAAGGGATATTTTAGTCTTTGTTGACCAATTGTCACACTTATAATGACATATGTTATAAACTTGCTTATTTTGTTACTATTCACAAAAACAAGGCACATAGTTGTGAAATTTTTGATTTCCCATTGATTTAGACTTCCTAATGTGATACTAAGTAGTACACATGTTAATTACAGAGTAATGATGGACATTTAGCCATTCAAAACCCATTTACAAGACAATTTTTCAAAAATGTGCTTTAAGACTCCTTAAAGCACATTTTGTGTTTTAACTTGCTTTCAAGCTTGGTTTTCTTTGGTAATTGGTTTAATATGTTCATTAGTATATAAATAAAGTCTTGGTAATCTCACTAGGTCTTAACCAAGCTTATCCCAAGCTTAGAGCACATTTTAGCCCTAATTGACTTTAAGGCATTTATTTGTGTTTTCTATGGTTTAAATTGTTTACAAATGTTTCTAAGACTCTTTTTAGTCTTAATACACCATATTTAAATGTTTAAACAACATACTAAGGTTTGGGGTATTTCAGTGGAGCAAATATATCTATCTCCTCTCGCTGGGAGGCTTCAGCCTAGTAAGATGATCCAAAAAATAAGCAATAAGTTATAAATTGTAAAAAATAAACTTTTAAACACAACTGTTATTATTGAACAAGTTAAACACTTACAATCTAAGAAGCCAACTCTGCTGTCTCTGGTCGCGGGTGTACTATCTTCCCATCCTTATCTACTTTTGAGTGACCCAAAACGTAGAGCTGAACTCGGTTGGCTTCATACACAGTGTCGATGGGAAATTCAACGCCATCGTCATTCTTTTTTATGAGCAAACCGGCATCTTTCCACTTGGGAATGCTACCAGTGTATCCCTTCCGGCCCATATACTGTTGAAATATATTTTTTGATCGGTTTGCCCTTGCTTTTTCTTGAACCTCCTATCAAAACAAATCATTAAACTATTCATTAAAACAATATATACACATATTAAAATTTGTGTTATACAAATTTAGATTCAAACTTAAATATAGATTCATTAAAACAATGTATACCATGAATTGCTCCGACGTGTGAAACTTCTCAAAATCTTCCCATTCTTCAAGTGTGATCATGCCATCATAAAATATCCATGGTGGCACGTCACGCGATTTCCTGATCCAGTTCGCCACCAAGAAAGATCTGAACTGCCTTGCCTGTGCAGCTATAAGTGAAAGAACCGTCATCCGCGCTTCATCTGGTATTTTGTACCGTTGTTGTACTTGCTGCCACATTGATTCTTTCACTTCTTCCTCCTCGTGCTTCCAATATTTATTAATTGAACAACGGGACTTCATAAGATTTCCTATCATGCTTGCGAACTCAGCTTTACAGTTTCCCCAGCTTCTGAAGTATTTATCCCAAATTAGATCAATATCTGCATCTTTCTTCAACCTCACCCCTCTGCTCGGCCCCCTACCCTTTCATTTGTTTGATGAGTTCTACTGCTGTGGCTACTGTTGTAGCTGCTGCTGTGGCTGCTGCTGTGGCTGCTGCTGTAGCTGCTGCTGTGGCAGCTGCTGTAGCTGCTACTGTGGCAGCTGTGATTGTTCATAGTCCATCAAACCCTCATCAAAATATAAGTCTAGATCATCCATATCAATGTCCATTTTGAATCCTACATGCAATATAAATAGAAGATTTAGATAATTAACAAGTAAATGAAACTAAGAAATTATAAATACGGAAACAAAACTATCAATAATGGAAAAGCCATAAATAAAATATTCAATGTCATTGATGGACGAAAGAAATAATAGATAAGCTCACATTAATCAATCCACATTCCTTCGTCATGGTCTGACCGCACAAAATTTGTAATATGGTCCAACTCTGGTAATGAAATACCCCAAACCTTGATATGTTGTTAAACATTTAAACTATGGTATGTAGAGGCTAAAAAGTGCCTTAGAAACATCAGTGAACAATTTAAACCATAGTAAAATGCAATAAAGCACTAAGATACAGTTTGAGCAAAAACCTGCTCTAAGCTTGGAGTGAACTTGGTTAGGACCCAAAGAACCAACCAAGACTTAATAACATTCAATTATGATTTAATAAGGCTAATTAAGTCCTTAGGAAATCTTGGTATACAATTAAACCAAACAAAACACAAATAAATGCCTTAAAGTCAATATGGGCAAAAATGTGCTCTAAGCTTGGGATAAATTTGTATAAGACCTAAAGGTCATACCTATACCTTATAAATATGTTAATTAACATATAAAATCAATTAATAAAGAAAACCAAGCTTGAAAACAAGTTAAAACACAAAATGTGCTTTAAGGAGTCTTAAAGCACATTTTTGAAAAATTGTCTTGTAAATGAGTTTTGAATGGCTAAATGTCCATCATTACTCTTTAATCAATATGTGTACTACTTAGTATCACATTTGGAAGTCTATATCAATGGGAAATCAATAATTTCACATCTATGTGCCTTGTTTTAGTGCATAGTAACTATTATAAGCTAGTTTGTAACATATGTTATTATAAGTAATTTAATTGGTCAACTAAGACCAAAACACCCCTAAGTAACAAAAGGGGGCCAGTTTTCATGGTGTGAGTCACCACCCTTGCTAGCACTTATCAAGTAAATACATAAAGGATAAAGCAAGTTACTATTTACTTTTAACAAACAAATATCTAAAGCTAGCTACTTACCTTCTCATTCTCTTATTCTTCTTCATTTCACACGATTTCTTCATCTCTCCCAAGCTCCATTCTCGGTTTGCTACAGCACCATCTCATTTTTCATCTTCTTTCACTTGTAACTTATGATTCCATGCTCCAAAATCAATTTCAAGACTACCTTTGTCTTAGTTAGATCAAGCTCCTCATTTCCCTCTTTTCAAATCTTCAAGAACTCAATTTTTGTGCCATGGAGTTTCACCATTGAAGGAGTTTGAGCTCATAATTTCATGCCTTGTCATTCTCTTATGCTTCAAGGTAAGGAAAATCAAAGAAAAACCATGTTTCCTCTCATTTTGGTACATGTCCGAAAATTCACCTCACAATGGTGTCTTTACCTTGCTTGTTTTAGCTTCATTTGAATCTTCCAAGGGCTAGGAGGAGTCCTCTCTTGATACTTATTCAAGCACTCTTCCAATTCCAAGGTAAAACAATTACCTTAATGTGTTAAGACAATATATATAACCTAGGGTTTGTATATGAGTTTAAGCATGAAGCTTGAATGATCATTGGTGTTACTTGTATATTGATTAGAACATTGACAAGTAACCAAGTCCTCTTGCTGATTTGCAAACAAGGAAGAACAAGAGTGTTCAAGTAAAAATCTTGAAGAAAAGAGGTAAATGTGCTAACCTAATGTAATTCATTCCTAAGGAAAAGTGAGCTTGTATTGCTTAATAAAATACCTAAGGAGCCAATGGCAAAATCCTAGTGAATTGTTCTTAAGAAGATTATTAAAGGGCATATGAGATGTTGAGTGTATTTGCAGGTCAAAGGCAATATATATGTGGGAAATTCAGTGTTTAAGTTTAATGCATTTAAGGGCCTATGAGCCATGTTATTTAAGGACCTAAGTGTCAAACAATTTAAGTTTATGCACTATATTGTGATGTAGTGTAGTGTAAGGATTTAGATGTGTGTAAAGAACATTCTTTGTGAAGATGAGTGTCTTGGATGGTTAAAGGAGGAAAAAACAATATGTTTGTGTGTAAGGAATGTGCATTAAGTGATTAAGTGTTTTTGGTTGTAAAAGGGTGAAAACCTAAGTGTTTGTGTTTGAGAATACTCTTGATGGATTTTAGGTGTTCTTGAATGTTTAATGGTGAAAACTATGTGCTTTGGTATAGCAATGTGCTAGAAGAACCCATGTAAAAATTTAGATAATGTATAAGAAGTTGTAAGTGTCTAAAAAGAGTTTTGGTGAGTTTGGAAATGTTGAGAATGATTAAGTGTTTTACTAGGGAAAGAAAGGTGCATTAAGGTGTTTTAGAAGGCAAAAAGGATTTAGGCATTATCGTGGAAGTTCTAGAAACCCAATGGGTGTTTTGGGATGTACTAAAGTCTTGGAGGAGTTTGTTAAGGTTTAGGTAATGTTGATGTACAAGGAGGAAATGATGTTTAGGTAAGGAAGATGTTTGAACTTGTGAAGAAAATTCTTGGAAGGGTATAAAGTATTTTGGTGGGCTAAATAATGTGTGGGGACATGCTATAAACCTAAGGAGGAAATACTATAAGTGTTAGAGGTTTTGGTTAAAATTGGTTAAGTGTTTAAAGGCTTAGGAAATGAGTGTTTTGGCTTGTCCGAACATCCGTCCGGACATGGACGTTCGGACAGGCCCTGTTGTGTAAAAATTCTCAGAGTCTCGAACTGTGTCCGAACTTCGGAAGTCCGGACACAGGTTTGGACACATGAGATTTTACTTTGAATTTTCCTCGACCCATGTCCGAACTTCCGAAGTCCGGACACATGTTCGGACATGCGTCTGTTTCCAGTTTTAAGTCACGGCTTGCGTCCGAACTTGGGAAGTCCGGACACAAGTTCGGACATGCCACTGTTTTGGCCAAAAATGTTGTTTAAGGTTAGGAAAAGTTGTCTAAAAATGGTGATTATTAAGTAATGATGTTATATATTTTTAAGGACATATTAAGTGAGTTATAATGACAATTTAATGGGGGAAAAGTTGTATTAAAATGTAAAAGTAAAACAAGTTAAAATGTGAAGTGATTTAACTAGTTAATGGGGATAAGTTATGAGCATTAGACTTTAAACAATAATGTTACCCCGATGTTAATAAAAGTACATATAATATTACCAGTTGTTCGAGAATTGCTCGAGGAACATAAGTGGACATGATAGAGTGGACTCCGGTGACAGGTATGGTTTTCTTGCAACCTGTGTCCTACCGGATTACACCGGCTTGTATGCCAATGTGTTTTTCTGTATGTTTGCCACATTGTAAGATAAAACATGTAATGAGTGTACAGTAATTCATATATGTGACGTGTCTAGTTCCGATACCATTTAACCTCGGAAGTGTTAACCTTAGTTAACTGAGTCTAGGATCACATGAGAGTTCGGTATTCGAATTAAACGACCCGAACCATGGGACGTTCTAACCACGACTATGCGTGTGTTAATTGTGTGATATTTGTGTGTGTATGTAGGGACCTCCCTCGTGTGTGTAACCCAGTTGTAATACTGTGTGATGAGTGGATGTGATAGACTCCATATTGGGGTTCTAACTAGTATCTAAAAGTGAGTATGTACTAACAGGGGTGAGGAATCCGGTTAGGCCGGTCGCGTGTTGTTTGGGAGTGGGTATCCTTTTTAGCCTTACCCTTCTCTCTGTTATGATTGTTTCCCTCACGGGTTATGATCTCCCATTAGCTTACTCCAAAGCTTAGCTATTCTGACTTATGATCGGTTTAGCGGGAACAGTGTTTTTGTGTGGTGTGTGGTTCGGGTCCACAAAACCCGAACCATCTTAACTTAAGTTACTCATCCGACTATTAGGACGGTAATGAGTGTTGTATAACGAGTTTATCATGAGGGTGACATCATTCTAGAGGCTCACCAGTGAATTAACAATGTTTGGGTCGGTTCCTAAGAGAACCGCTCCCGTTATGTTATGTGTTGTTGTTGTAATGCAATTCTATTGCGATGTCATTATGTGCACGTTGAAACGTGAAATGTTGTATGTGATGTATGTTATATGATGTAAAATGTGGAGTATGTGGATCATGGATATGAATCCCGGTTTGTGATAAGAGGCGTTTAAGGGTACCCGATTAATGGGTAAGTGTCGTCTATTAAGGAAGTAGCTCCATTAGAGGAGGAACACTCTAGGGGTAATGAATACCATGAGTGACCTATCAAGTATGGATGGGTTATCTGTTTGTTGAGCCCATTGAGGCGGAATGTTATGTGTTGTGTGTTTATAGTTACATGCATGATTTAAATATAATCAACCGCATGCTAAGATGACATTAGTTGTGCGTGGCCCGGTAGCATGCGGGCGGGATTACCATACCAGCAAAGGTGCTGAGCCCCTTGGGGGCCACCCTTTCTCTTCTTTTCCTATTTCAGGTACAAGAGCTGGAAGCCGTTCGAGAGTAGGACGGGGTAGTCATGTACATGGGTAATCATTTAAGTTGTATATATACAGTAGGTGTAGTAAGACCGAAATTGTTATCGCATTAGTTTGTGAATACTCGGTACAGTTGGAAGGTGTATGTTGTTTCGATTGTTAATGGAAGGGTCAGTAATGTGTAGTCGCTCGGGAATCTAGTCCATCAGACCGGTACGTGTTATGTATGTAATAGCCTTGTTAGCCATGTGGGGGTTTAACGGCGTGTAACACCAACGAGTTAAGTAATGTGATGAAGTATATTTTCTGGTGCAGATTGTTGTTATGTGTTTGTTATTGGATGGGGTGTTACAAAAAGTGGTATCAGAGCGAAGTATCGCTCTGATGACTGAATTATCGAGCTTAGGAAGTACCGAGTTAGGATTTTAGTACTTTGGGATAAGGGTTGAGTGATAACGTGAGAGATACGCTAGTTAAGTATTACCAGTGTGCACTGGAAACTTACAATATTCATCCCGCCCTCCACAATCCCTGTTTTATAACTTGGGAAACAACGCCAGAGAGATAAAAGTCCTCTCATACTCGGGAATACCCGATCTGGCTGTTATTAAGTACCTCTAAAGGTATGGAGAACCTGTCATACGGTAGATCACGAAAGGTGGGAATCCCGGAGACGGTTTCCATCTGAACAATGTTAACCGCATTTAATAGCGAAGAATGAAGAATCTTGTGTATAGAAGAATAGAATTTCCGGCAGCCTGGGTCGACATGCCGAGCAGTCAAGATCAACCAGCTTGCAACGCACCAACCGTGCAACAGGCAAGAAGTGGATTAATGAAACCCGAGACGAGTGTCTACGGGACCACAGTTGTTAAATGATACACCAACGGTATACCAACCGTCAAAGGAACTACAACATAGTTTCCAAACAAGAGACAAGTCTTAGTAACCACGACAAATGTGTGGAACGGGCTACGAGGAGGAAACAATACAAAGAAAAAGGGGTCTCCCAGAATGGGAAACACCCTAGTTAATGATTATCATGTGAAGACAGTGAGAAGTTGAAGTTACCCAGTGGGTTATTGTCAAGACTGTAAGGTCGAGTAAGGGTCAACAAGGCCACTGATAATAGTGCGAGTAAGAACAATACCGCAACCGGTGTGTGTGATTAACCGATGGCCAGTTAGCATGGCGCACTCGCCATGGCAAGTGCTGCTATAAAAGGGCTATTCGGGGAAGTTTTAACAAGTACAAAGTACTTATTAAAGTACCATGAAGTTAAATGAGATCATTATGACCATGGAAGGGCTTGATAGCCTAACCTCTGTAATTGGAAGCACACCAGTCAGCAGGAAGCTAGACTTGGTTAAGGCAAGAAAACGTTGTGAAACCATGAAAAATTTTCATTTGAACTTTGAACTCTTTTCTTTCAAAACCAGATTTTCTTTCAAACCAATACTGCTTTCTAACCTTCTTCTAAACCAAACCAGTAAAACCAAGGGCAGTTGATAAAGATACAACCGTGGATAAACTTTCCCTCGATTAAGTTGAGGAAGCACGGAATGAATATTGTCACGGGACAATATAAGGGAGTTGACAACAGAATACTTCACCTAGGCATGTGACGAACACTACGAGTGTACCAACTGTAATGTGGGACGACCGCACTCCGATAGGAGCTTGTGGGCCTGACAGACCTGTTTATGGGTTAGTTGGGTAAGTAGTAATGTATCAGTATGGTACCCCACATATGTATACGAGTAGAGTCCGAAACACGGGAAGTAGTCGACTCCGTACTACGGTCAGCAGTGTAAGTCAATCAAGAACAAAGGATTACCATGAATGGTTGAAGTAAAGGAACAAGTCAAGTTAACGAGACTAAAAGAATTAGTGAATTCCTTTCAAGGAAATGTTTAAGAGTCAGGGAATACGAAGTGCACTAACTGTTATATAAAGACATAACATATGTCTTAAGGATCCCAGGGATAAACATGATAGCTGGAATGGTGACCCAGCCTATACATGGCAAGGCAGATGCCTAATATGGACAAGTTAATGTGTAACAAATGGGATGAAACTCCCGGAATGATCACCTGGACTAAACACACCAATAAGTGTGAACCAGATGTAATGGCATAACCTAGTAACACCCAGGAGCAATCCTTGAAGGGTGTTCGCATCAACAATTGTTGCACGAAATGACATGACAGAAGCACAAGGGTTGAAACTAACACCCAGTTTAGACATAAGTTGTCAGGAGACGGACTGACAATCCTAAGGGGCATCCCATGAAAGGAAACGTGATGCAACGACCTTGTCATGGAGCCCAATATGACATCCAAACCATGTAATGTTGTACAGAGAAATAAATGTGTGTGAACCATCCACAATGGACAGAGCTCGAAGCAGTAAGGCTCATAAGCCACAAATAAAATGTGTTATGTAAGTTTGATCGATTGTAGGACTTTATGTTGTACAAGTAATAGAGCGGAGAACAAACCACTGTTTTAAGAGTGGGGATACCTCTTGATATTGTGAGACCGCAACAGCGGTAGTTAAATGAACTAAGTTCAAGAAATATGTTAAGGATGGACTATATTATTATTGAAAGAGAGCAGTTAGTTTAGTACCATGTGTGTATTAAGTGAAGCACCGAGCTGAATAATGCCGGCTTGTGACTCGAATGATCAATGCTCAAGGAGCATTCAGTAGTCATCCAAATGAAGGACGAACCAAAATACGAGTGATGTAAGTATATGTGTGGAAGTTAACATGACAGTAAATACCATATAAGTTGATGTTATACAAGAAGTAAGAGCACGGTGCGCAGCAAGCGACCGTTGTATAAGTGTTGTTGAATAATAATATGGCAGGTAAGACCAGTTACGAGTTAGACTCAGTGGAGATGCATAGTAAGTGATGATAAACGGACTGAGCAATAAGCCAGTAGTTGGTATTATGTGATAAGGAACTCAGTGCGAATTCCATGGCGAATCGCATAAGAGATTTACTGTCAAGAGTTTACGCCTCTGCACTCTGTATGACTAAGTGTTTTGGAATTGCACTTGTGCAGTGATGATCGAGTGGGATAGCTAGGACTTGGGAAATGTTAATGGTGGTGGAAGTTGAAGAGACTTATAACACTATAATGACTGATGCATGGGAAATGCAAGGTCGCACCAATGAAATGATACTTGTACAGAATCAAATGTGGAGGCATGATTAGGAACAAGTGACTATGGTAACACTAAATACCAAATATAGGTATGGAATATACCTCAAGCGTGGGAGATAACCGAGAGAGCACTACACATGCATTAGGTAGTAGCTCAATCTCAACCGACAGTAGGTCAGAAGAATCAAGTCAATCATTGTGGAATACGTACCAGTTTACCCAGTAACTTATTATGGAAGTGGATAGAAAGCTTATAACTCACCGAATTTGCGCACGGTCAGAGATACCACACATCGGTTGAGAAACCATTATTACCAAGATAAAGGTGATATTGGGGATGTACAATACAGCAAGAATAACAAATGGGGCAAATTAAGCTCTACAGTTATTAGAGTTTCGCAGCAGAAACTAGTGAGCCAGTGATTCAAGTGTTGAATGTACATGGTGAACATGAGTGAATGGCTAACTATTAATGCCTAGAAGCCTCACAGACCAGAACCGGAACCGGTTATGAGTTAAAGCAAACTCCAATGAGAATTCTTGGTTTAGGAACTAAACCGCCAATATGGTTAAGATCCTCTGATCAGATGCATTGTATAATAGACCGTGTGGAAGTTAAAATACTTCACGACGGCAGAACATTTTAAGCCAATGTTTAGTGATTGATCACGTGGGCGTAATCCCTTTTAAGGGGGGTAGAGCACAAAACCACTTAGTGTGTATTACCGTACAAGTGTACGTGACTTATGTTGTGCATAGCACAAAATAATTTGTTTTGATGATTGGTGTGTGTGTTATGTAAACATACGCATTCATTCATGGTTTAATTGTGGTAATTGCGCACAGAAGATGCGAATACCATTGTGATAAGTGTGTTGATTTATTAACAGTTGTGTGTGATAGTACAAGTGTGGGGAGTAGAGAAACTAGCGGGGGGGAAACAAAAACCCCGACAGTGTATAAATGTGAAACTGTGTGTTGTATTTTGATAAAATATACGTGTATATATATACTATATAGTTATTCATGAAAGGGTATGAAACCGACATAGAACCTAGCGAGAATAAGATTCCCTAGGCAACAGGGTTAAGGTGAATGGAGGTAACTGATAGACGGAGTTCTATCCTTTGGAGATGTATGATTATCACTAGAATGACTTAAAAGATAGAAAATTGGAAATGAGTGATTTACCTGATGCTTGAAATTGAAGTGGGAGGTGAAACTTGATTTTCATGAGATCAAGGGAAGCCGAACACAAATTGGGGTGGAAGGATAGTTCGACACTGATGCTGATCACATTAGGGTTGGATGATTCTTGAAGCTCCCTATAAGTGGTCACAAATAACCACGCTAAGAAAAGAAGCAAAGAGTATAAGTTGGACTTGGAGTTGTGTGTGTTTTCAAAAGGATTTTCAATTGGTGTTTTCAAAACAATCGATTAATATTTTGAATAAAGGATTCTCTTATACTTAAGAATATATTTGTAGTACTTGTTCACGAGCTGAGGACGTATGAGCCTTTGTCTTCGGACCGGCGACATGAGAAGTACATATGTTAAAAATTAAGTGAATGTCTTGATCTCCCAAAGGAACGGGGACAAGAAGGTGTCCATCGTGACCGGGTTCTGCGGGATCACAGTGTATATCAAAGATATTTTTGATTGTTATACATGCTATGACATGTTGTGTGGTATGTGTAATAAATATTATTTTGACCTTGAGTTCCTAAAGTGTATGTTATCAAGACCTATGAGTCTAAATGTTGTTGTGTTACATAGACCTATGTGTCTAAAGGCTGTTATGTTATCAAGACCTATGTGTCTAAATGTTGTTATGTTACCCAAGACCAGAGAGTCTAAGGGTTGTTATGTATGTGTAAATGTTGTTAAGATACCCGGACCATTGAGTCCGAGGTTATCAAGTGAATATGTTATGTTACGTATGGATGTGTATATGTACCCGGACCATTAAGTCCGAGGGTGTGATGTAAAATATGTTTGGTTATGGAAGTTCTATTTTGTGAGTTATTCCCGTGTTCTAATCTATGATATGTGGGAAGTGTGAACTTCGAGGACGAAGTTCTTTTAAGGGGGGTAGATTCAAATACCCCAAACCTTGATATGTTGTTAAACATTTAAACTATGGTATGTAAAGGCTAAAAAGTGCCTTAGAAACATCAGTGAACAATTTAAACCATAGTAAAATGCAATAAAGCACTAAGATACAGTTTGAGCAAAAACCTGCTCTAAGCTTGGAGTGAACTTGGTTAGGACCCAAAAAACCTACCAAGAATTAATAACATTCAATTATGATTTAATAAGGCTAATTAATTCCTTAGGAAACCTTGGTAGACAATTAAACCAAACAAAACACAAATAAATGCCTTAAAGTCAATATGGGCAAAAATGTGCTCTAAGCTTGGGAAAAATTTGTATAAGACCTAAAGGTCATACCTATACCTTATAAATATGTTAATGAACATATAAAATCAATTACTAAAGAAAACCAAGCTTGAAAACAAGTTAAAACACAAAATGTGCTTTAAGGAGTCTTAAAGCACATTTTTGAAAAATTGTCTTGTAAATGAGTTTTGAATGGCTAAATGTCCATCATTACTCTTTAATAAATATGTTTACTACTTAGTATCACATTTGGAAGTCTAGATCAATGGGAAATCAAAAATTTCACATCTATGTGCCTTGTTTTAGTGAATAGTAACTATTATAAGCTAGTTTGTAACATATGTTATTATAAGTAATTTAATTGGTCAACTAAGAGCAAAACATCCCTAAGTAACAAAAGGGGGGCGGTTTTCATGGTGTGAGTCACCACCCTTGCTAGCACTTATCAAGTAAATACATAAAGGATAAAGCAAGTTACTATTTGCTTTTAACAAACAAATATCTAAAGCTAGCTACTTACCTTCTCATTCTCTTATTCTTCTTCATTTCACACGATTTCTTCATCTCTCCCAAGCTCCATTCTCGGTTTGCTACAGTACCATCTCATTCTTCATCTTCTTTCACTTGTAACTTATGATTCCATGCTCCAAAATCAATTTCAAGACTACCTTTGTCTTAGTTAGATCAAGCTCCTCATTTCCCTCTTTTCAAATCTTCAAGAACTCAATTTTGGTGCCATGGAGATTCACCATTGAAGGAGTTTGAGCTCATATTTTCATGCCTTGTCATTCTCTTATGCTTCAGGGTAAGGAAAATCAAAGAAAAACCATGTTTCCTCTCATTTTGGTACGTGTCCGAAAATTCACCTCACAATGGTGTCTTTACCTTGCTTGTTTTAGCTTCATTTGAATCTTCCAAGGGCTAGGAGGAGTCCTCTCTTGATACTTATTCAAGCTCTCTTCCAATTCCAAGGTAAAACAATTACCTTAATGTGTTAAGACAATATATATAACCTAGGGTTTGTAAATGAGTTTAAGCATGAAGCTTGAATGCTCATTGGTGTTACTTGTGTGCTGATTAGAACATTGACAAGTAACCAAGTCCTCTTGCCGATATCCAAACAAGGAAGAACAAGAGTGTTCAAGTAAAAATCTTGAAGAAAAGAGGTAAATGTGCTAACCTAATGTAATTCATTCCTAAGGAAAAGTGAGCTTGTATTGCTTAATAAAATACCTAAGAAGCCAATGGAAAAAGACCTAGTGAATTGTTCTTAAGAAGATTATTAAAGGGCATATGAGATGTTGAGTGTATTTACAGGTCAAAGGCAATATATATGTGGGAAATTCAGTGTTTAAGTTTAATGTATTTAAGGGCCTATGAGCCATGTTATTTAAGGACCTAAGTGTCAAACAATTTAAGTTTATGCATTATATTGTGATGTAGTGTAGTTTAAGGATTTAGATGTGTGTAAAGAACATTCTTTGTGAAGATGAGTGTCTTGGATGGTTAAAGGAGGAAAAAACAATATGTTTGTGTGTAAGGAATGTGCATTAAGTGATTAAGTGTTTTTGGTTGTAAAAGGGTGAAAACCTAAGTGTTTGTGTGTGAGAATAGTCTTGGTGGATTTTAGGTGTTCTTGAATGTTTAATGGTGAAAACTATGTGCTTTGGTATAGCAATGTGCTAGAAGAACCCATGTCAAAATTTAGATAATGTATAAGAACTTCTAAGTGTCTAAAAAGAGTTTTGGTGAGTTTGGCAAATGTTGAGAATAATTAAGTGTTTTACTAGGGAAAGAAAGGTACATTAAGGTGTTTTAGAAGGCAAAAAGGATTTAGGCATTATCTTGGAAGTTCTAGAAACCCAATGGGTGTTTTGGGATGTACTAAAGTCTTGGAGGAGTTTGTTAAGGTTTAGGTAATGTTGATGTACAAGGAGGAAATGATGTTTAGGTAAGGAAGATGTTTGAACTTGTGAAGAAAATTCTTGGAAGGGTATAAAGTATTTTGGTGGGCTAAATAATGTGTGGGGACATGCTATAAACCTAAGGAGGAAATACTATAAGTGTTAGAGGTTTTGGTTAAAATTGGTTAAGTGTTTAAAGGCTTAGGAAATGAGTGTTTTGGCTTGTCCAAACATCCGTCCGGACATGGACGTTCGGACAGGCCCTGTTGCGTAAAAATTCTCAGAGTCTCGAACTGTGTCCGAACTTCGGAAGTCCGGACACAGGTTCGGACACATGAGATTTTACTTTGAATTTTCCTCGACCCATTTCCGAACTTCCGAAGTCTGGAGACATGTTCGGACATGCGTCTGTTTCCAGTTTTAAGTCACAGCTTGCGTCCGAACTTGGGAAGTCCGGACACAAGTTCGGACATGCCACTATTTTGGCCAAAAATGTTGTTTAAGGTTAGGAAAAGTTATCTAAAAATGGTGATTATTAAGTAATGATGTTATAAGATTGTTAAGGACATATTAAGTGAGTTATAATGACAATTTAATGGAGGAAAAGTTGTATTAAAATGTAAAAGTAGAACAAGTTAAAATGTGAAGTGATTTAAATAGTTAACGGGGATAAGTTATGAGCATTAGACTTTAAATAATCATGTTACCCCGATGTTAATAAAAGTACATGTAATATTACCAGTAGTTCGAGAATTGCTCGAGGAACATAAGTGGACATGATAGAGTGGACTCCGGTGACAGGTATGGTTTTCTTGCAACCTGTGTCCTACCGGATTACACCGGCTTGTATGCCAATGTGTTTTTCTATGTTTGCCACGTTGTGAGATAAAACATGTAATGAGTTTACAGTAATTCATATATGTGACGTGTCTAGTTCCGATACCATTTAACCTCGGAAGTGTTAACCTTAGTTAAATGAGTCTAGGATCACATGAGAGTTCGGTATTCGGATTAAACGACCCGAACCATGGGACGTTCTAACCACGGCTATACGTGTGGTTATTGTGTGATATTTGTGTGTGTATGTAGGGACCTCCCTCGTGTGTGTAACCCAGTTGTAATACTGTGTGATGTGTGGATGTGATAGACTCCATATTGCGGTTCTAACTAGTATCTAAAAGTGAGTATGTACTAACAGGGGTGTGGAATCCGGTTAGGCCGGTCGCGCGTTGTTTGGGAGTGGGTATCCTTTTTAGCCTTACCCTTCTCTCTGTTATGATTTTTCCCTCACGGGTTATGATCTCCCATTAGCTTACTCCAAAGCTTAGCTATTCTGACTTATGATCGGTTTAGGGGGAACATGTGTTTGTGTGGTGTGTTCAGGTCACAAAACCCGAACCATCTTAACTTAAGTTACTCGTCCGACTATTAGGACGGTAATGAGTGTTGTATAACGAGTTTATCATGAGGGTGACATCATTCTCTAGGCTCACCAGTGAATTAACAATGTTTGGGTCGGTTCCTAAGAGAACCGCTCCCGTTATGTTATGTGTTGTTGTTGTAATGCAATTCCTATTGCGATGTCATTATGTGCACGTTGAAACGTGAAAAGTGTTGTTATGTGATGTATGTTATATGATGTAAAATGTGAAGTATGTGGATCATGGATATGAATCCCGGTTTGTGATAAGAGGCGTTTAAGGGTAACCCGATTAATGGGTAAGTGTCGTCTATTAAGGAAGTAGCACCATTAGAGGAGGAGCACTCTAGGGGTAATGAATACCATGATTGACCTATGAAGTATGGATGGGTTATCTGTTTTGTTGAGCCCATTGAGGCGGAATGTTATGTGTTGTGTGTTTATAGTTACATGCATGATTTAAATATAATCAACCGCATGCTAAGACGACAATTAGTTGTGCGTGGCCCGGTAGCATGCGGGCTGCGGGATTACCATACCAGCAAAGGTGCTGAGCCCCTTGGGGGCCACCCTTTCTCTTCTTTTCCTATTTCAGGTACAAAGAGTTGGAAGCCGTTCGAGAGTAGGACGGGGTAGTCGTTGTACATGGGTAATCATTTAAGTTGTATATATACAATAGGTGTAGTAAGGCTGAAATTGTTATCAGCATTAGTTTGTGAATACTCGGTACAGTTGGAAGGTGTATGTTGTTTCTATTGTTAATGGAAGGGTCAGTAATGTGTAGTCGCTCGGGAATCTAGTCCATCAGACCGGTACAATGTATATGTAATAGCCTTGTTAGCAATGTGGGTGGTTAACGGCGTGTAACACCAACGAGTTAAGTAATGTGATGAAGTATATTTTCCGCTGCAGATTGTTGTTATGTGTTTATTGTTGGATGGGGTGTTACAGTTAATTGAATCGAAAGGCTAGGTATTTCATCTTGCATGTCGTATTCATCCTCATTGACCACACCATCCACACCAACTATTCCTCTTTTTCCTTGAAGTACAAAGGACCATCTAGGATTAGATTGGTCAGAAATGTAATATACCTGTTTTGCCTTAGTTGCAACAACAAACGGCTGAATTGTGGGTGTTGCACCACCAAGATGTACTAGTATCATACCATGTTTCTCCTCACGGTAACCATGTCTGTTGTCAATCCACTTGCACCGAAACACACAAGTCTCATATGCGGTGTAATCTAGAACCCAAATATCTTGTACAACACCGTAATATGATTGTTTCAACTCCACTGGATTTTGACCCATACCTCTGACATTGTACATACTCTGGTAAGCAACCACATTGATGCCACTGTTTTGATTCATTGATTTTTGATCTTGTCGTTCCATATAAAAATTGTAGCCATTTACGTCATACCCTTCGTATGAAACAACGTCAAGATTAGGACCAAGTGCCAACGTCTTCACTAATGCTGGCACTGTAGTTGACTGGTTCGAAAAAACTTTATCCTTGAACCATTTCACAAACATTTTATTCTGCTCCTTTTTTAGCCTGATGTCACTCATTGTTGGATTTTGTGCTGCAAGCAGGGACAGTGCATTTCAAAATACGGTTCTACAATTTCAAGGTGACTCAGCACAACTAAGTGAGCTTTGTTAAGGGTTTCAATATCAATTCTCTTCAGTTTTCTCCCAACGGTACCGTGTCCCTGGAGTCTTCCTTCATGTCTAGATCTAGGAAGACCAATGGATTCAACATCTTCCAGATAGTGAGTACAAAAATCAACAACTTCCTCTGTTATATATCCCTCTATAATACTTCCTTCCGGACGACGACGATTCTTCATTTTTCTCTTCAGTATACCCATATATCTTTCAAAAGGATACATATAACGAAGATATACAGGCCCACACTCTTTAAGCTCTCTGACCAAATGAACCAATAAATGAACCAAGATGTCAAAGAATGATGGAGGAAAATACATCCCCAACTGACACATCGTGACAACAAGATCAGCTTGTAATTTGTCTAGATTATCCACATCGTGAACTTTAGCAGATACTGCTTTGAGAAACATGCAAAGGTTGGTGATTGTGTTTCTCACCGCATCAGGTAGGATCCCACGAATTGCGACGGGTAAAAAATCTTGCATTAATACATGATAATCATGGGATTTCATTCCAACTAATTTCAGATCAGACATTGAAACAAGTTTTCTTATGTTAGACGAATACCCTGATGGCACCTTGATATTGTGGAGGATATTGCACAGACTATGTTTCTCTTGTTTTGACAATGTGTGACATGCAGGAGGCAAGAACATGCGTTTTCCACGTTCTTGTGGCCAAAGATCTTCCCTTATGTTCAAATAAATCAAATCTATTCTCCCCTTTAGGTGATCTTTGGTCTTGCCTGGTATGTTCAAGAGGGTTCCGGTAACACTTTCTCCGACATTTTTTTCGATATGCATTGCATCAATACAATGTCTGACATCTAAATGTTTCCAGTACTCAAGTTCCCAAAAGATTGACTTTTTTTTCCACACACTTTTCTCTGTGTTTCTTGTCGAAGGACCAAAGTTATTGACAATATTATGCACCTTTTTATACACCTTTGAACCTGGTAAAGAAGGACGAGACACACTGTGAGCAGTCTTTCCATCAAACTCAATCGTCATCTTGCGATATCTGTGGCCCTTTGGAAGCATTTTTCGATGACCCATGTAAACATTCTTACCACTATGTTTCAAGCGGATATTTGATGTATGCTCACAAAAATAGGGCATGCACATGCACCTTTGACAGTGTAACCAGAAAGATTACCATACGCAGGAAAGTCATTGATTGTGCAATATAACATAGCACGCAAGTTAAAATTCTCTTTTCCAAATGAGTCATACACCATGACCCCTTCATTCCACAACAGTTGTAGGTCATCTATCAATGGTTGTAGGAAAACATCTATTTTGTTGCCCGGTTATTTTGGACAAGATATCAAAAGTGACAACAAAATGTGTCTAGGTTTCATACACAACCACGGGGGAAGATTGTAGATCATCAATAATACCGGCCACGTGCTGTGTATGCTACTCAATGTACCGTAAGGGTTCATCCCATCAGTACACAAACCGAGTCTCAAGTTTCTAGGCTCGCTAGCAAACTGAGGAAATTTCATGTCAATGTTTTTCCACTAGGATGCATCTGCCGGATGTCTCAATTTACCATCATTTTTTCTGTGAGTCGAATGCCATCTTAGATTCTCCGCATCTTTTTCAACTACAAATAGACGCTTCAATCGTGGTATTATGGGCAAATACCACAACACTTTAGCAGGTGATGCCACCTTACGATGACCGGTGCATTCATTTTGGTTTTTCCTCGTATAACGTGATTCCCTACATTCTGGACATTTATCAGCAAATTCACTACCCTTCCAGTACAAAATACAACCAGATGGACAAGCGTGGATCTTTTTGTACCCCATACCCATTGGACACATCAACTTTTTTGCTTCATAAGTCGATGTTGGTAAAACATTATCCTTAGGTAGTATGCTCTTCATCATCTGTAAGAGAGTAGTGAAACTCACATCACTCCAACCAAATTTCGATTTTAGATTGAAGAGTTTCAAGACTGCGCTCAATTTACTCAATTTTGTAGAATCACACCCCGTATACAGCGGTGTTTTGGATGAATCCAGCAAAGTCTCATAGGTGTCTGGCCTATTGTAAAACTCTTGTTCAACATCTTCCAGCATTGCAGCAATGTCATCGTAATCCGGTTCATTGTCTACTATGTCATTGTCATCGACCACAATTGTTTGATTATCTTCAACTTCCTCTTGTTCATTACACATGACATCTACCGCCCTCTGACCATGCCACCGGACTATATCTTCATAGTCTTTTGTAAAACCACGACGAATCAAATGTTCCTTTATTTTTTCTATCCCTTGATACTTTAAATAGTTTCTGCAGTCCACACAAGGACAAAATATGTATCCCTTATTAGCAGGAGTCAGATTATCGACCAGAAAATTGCAAAATCTGTCAACTCCCTCAAGAAACTTGTTATCCAATTTTCCGCTGTACATCCATGAGTTTGCCATCTGATATCCTTTAAAATATTGTTTAGTGCCACATGTGAAAAACCAAGGGTAAATTGAAGAATTAATAAAGCAATAATCACGGTAGAAGAATTGTTGTGATGAAGACTAGGATATGGACTATTAAGTTTGTTGACTTTGCATCTTTGTCAGTCACGACGAGGATGAACAAAAGGAAGTCTACTTCATTGTGGAGGGAAATAAGGCGTTCAATGGAAGGTGGGAAGATAAAATGTTATATTTGCAAGCTATTCTTTGAATGGTAGAAACTAAAGGAGAGAAGATAAAATGTTATATTTGCAAGCTATGCCCTATTAACTATATATGTTACATAAGCATATATTACTTAAGGAAAACATTTTAAATGTACCTTATTCGATGCAGATGATAAGCGTAATAGTTTGGTGATGAACAAACGGGAGGAATCCAATCAGATTAACTCTGTTTAAGAAAATAGAAAGTAACAGTACAAAAAATTGTAACTACAATTGTAGTGCAAATGTGATAGTCAAAACATAATAATGAATGCAGCAAAAATAGAGGAGAAGTAGGGCGTTTTAAGAAGGTAAAACGATTGTAACATACCTTACAAATGTAGGCGTACAATGCTTAAATTTTCAGAGGTGAAAAAGTGCAGCAATTTTCCAGCAGCGGTTCTTCATCAACAGTAAATTAGAAGCAAATCAGCAAGAAATAAGAATAGCATTAACAAATAATAAGTGCAGGAAAAAAAAAGATAAAAAATATCACAAGAAAAATTCGGCATGGTCTCCCCTGTTTTTCTTTGTTTTCCCGGTTTTAAGAACCTCCACAACTTCACTCAAAAGGATACCATTCAACTCACCAAGCGCATCACTAGCAGTTGCAACCATAATGATGGCTAGCCCACCAAGCACACTAACAATTCATCAAGGTTTCACACTTAATGCCACCACAAAATGCAACCAAAGAGAAGATGGTAAGTTCAAGTGTATTACCGGTTCCAGAGTAAGATGTTTTCAGCCCATATGTTAAATCTGGTATGCAGCAGCCCGGTGATAAGTATCACTGTAGAATAGCGTAAAATAAGAGAATATAGTTCAGTACAACAGTAAAAAAATATGTGAAATGGTGTGTTTAAAAGGGAAAACCAACCATAAATCCGATTTAACGACATAGCAACAATAATACTCAAATTTGAACCACGCAACATCAACTTGCTGGATTATTTGGTTTCCATATTTGTGTGTATATAAACTCGATCAAATAGAGAATAAAAAGAAAATTCATTCATGCATGAGAGGAGTTTGACGTCTGAGCATGAGTTTCCTAATTATGCCAAAGAGAAGATGGTAAGTTCAAGTGTATTACCGTTTCCAGAGTGAGATGTTTTCAGCCCATATGTTAAATCTGGTGTGCAGCAGCCCGGTGATAAGTATCAATGTAGAATAGGGGTAAAAGAAGAGAATATAGTTCAGTAAAACAGTAAAAAAAGATGCGAAATGGTGTGTTAAAGGGAAAACCAACCATAAATCCTATTTAACGACATAGCAACAATAATACTCAAATTTGAACCACGCAACATCAACTTGCTGGATTATTCGGTTTCCATATTTGTGTGTATATAAACTCGATCAAATAGAGAATCAAAAAGAAAATTCATTCATGCATGAGAGGAGTTTGACATCTGAGCATGAGTTTCCTAATTATGCCAAAGAGAAGATGGTGATGCAAGTGTATTACCGTTTCCAGAGTGAGATGTTTTCAGCCCATATGTTAAATCTGGTGTGCAGCAGCCCGGTGATAAGTATCACTGTAGAATAGCGGTAAAAGAAGAGAATATAGTTCAGTAAAACAGTAAAAAAAAAGATGCGAAATGGTGTGTTTAAATGGGAAAATCAACCAGAAATCCGATTTAATGACATAGCAACAATAATACTCAAATTTGAACCACGCAAAACCAACTTGCTCGATTATTCGGTTTCCATATTTGTGTGCAAATAAACTCGATCAAATAGAGAATCAAAAAGAAAATTCATTCATGCATGAGATGTAACAGTTTGACGTCTGACTTTATTAATATGATAAATTCCCCAGTCAAATTGCTTCATTGGAATTAATTCACAATCTAATAATACTACAAAACAACTCAATTAATTAAAATAATAATTCCATATACAAAGATCATACTATATATAATATCAGTTACCTTCCCATTCAATATCACCCTCCCCTTTATCTCATCTCATTCTATCAATCTTGTTCATATATTATTTTTGGATCCAAATGAACGATAACAACAGCAAATTCGGCCCTCCCCATACTCCGCCCACCTATGCCGACACTAATCCAAAGAATCCTGACGTAGAACATCAATCTCTACATTGAATTAATTAAACTAGTCTAGTCTTATTCATATTTTCTACCAATCAATTATCAATCTCTACATTGAACATCAAATTCAGAAGTCTAATATGCAAAATACTAAGCTTGTAGTATTATAACTATAATCGAATATCAAAATTACCGTGAGTATATTACCGGTTCGAGCTTGGGTTCACGGTGGACAGCAAGCTCGAGCTAGCCAACAGACAGCAAATTCCTCTACGGGCAGTAGATAGGGAGAGACGGTGGTGGCGTTGGATGTGGTTTTGATCTACGACAGTGGTGGTGTTGGGCGCTGTTGCAATCGACGACGGGAAAGCACTAGCTGTTAGCGACTGGCGACGGTTAATTCCTGGCTGGGGCGAAAAAGCAGAAGGCGGCGACGACAACGGTGGAATGACGGCGAAACTAGGAGGGGGCGGTGGACCGACGGTGAAACTAGGAGGGGCGGTTAACGGGAGGAAGACGATGGTGTTGAGAGAGATCGCGAAGTCGATAGGTCGGGAAAAGATTAGAAAATGAGGTGGAAGGATATTTTAGAAAGCTTTTAAAAGACGGTTCTTCTAAAACCGTCTTTTATAATGAAAGAGCGCACGAGAATGCAGACATAAAAACGACGGCTAGATCTTAACCATCGTTTATTAGCGTTTTAAAAGACGGTTTTTACTAAACCGTCGTTTTAATCTACAACGAGGCGTGCTAGTAAAAAGAATAAAACGACGGTCTTGATATAAGCGTCATTTAAGAACATCTAGCGCGGTAAAAATCGTCATTCTAAATGACGGTTTCACATAAACCGTCGTTTAAAATGTCTTTAAAGTAGCGCGTGCGCATCCAATAGGCTTAAAATACGGTTTTCACCAGAACCGTCTTTTATAGACCGTTTTTTTTATATTTTTTCTACTAGTGTCTTAAGCTCATTACCCTTATAGGTGTGTGTGGATAGATGGTTGACAAGCAATCAAGGTCCTTGCCGAATTTTATACAAGGAAACAAGAAAGAAGTTTGTGAGGAAAGGAGGTAAATGTGCTAACCTAATGTGGTTTAAATGCATTAGGAAAAATGAGCATAAGTTGTTCACTAAAACTACTTAAGGAGCTAATGGTAAATGTGTTAGTAAAATGCTCTCAAGGAGTTTATTAAAGGCATATATGGTGTTGTATGTAATTACAGGTTAAAGGCAATTATTATGTAGGAAATTCAGTGTTTAAGTTTAGTGCAATTTAAGGACCTAAGTGTCAAGCATTTAAGTTTATGCACTATATTGTGATGTAGTGTAGTTTAAGGATTTAGATGTGTGTAAAGATCATTCTTTGTGAAGATGAGTGTCTTGGATGGTTAAAGGATGAAAAACAATATGTTTGTGTGTATTAAATGAATAAGGGTTCTTGGTTATATTAAGGTGGAAAATTATGTGTTTTGGTGTAAGGTGATACAAGAGAAACTATGTCAAAATTTGGTTAATGAACAAGGAGTTTTAGGTGTTCAAAATGATGTTTGGTGACCTAGGTTGAACTAGGAATGATTAGGGTTTAAATTTGTGAAAGTAGGTGAAATAAGGTCTTCTTAGGTGTTAAAATGTCTTGGGTGTTATCTTGGAGGATTTAGGATGCAAATGAATATTTTAAGGATACTTCAAGATCATGGTGAGTTGTGTTAAGGATTTATACAAGCTTTAGTACCAATGAGGAAGTAAGGTGTTGTAAGGAAGATGTGTGAACTTGTGGAGAAAATTCTTGGAAGGACATAAAGTATTTTGGTGGACTAAATAATGTGTGGGAACATGCTATAAACCTAAGGGGGAACCATTATAAGTGTTGGGCATTTTGGCAAGAAATGAGTAAGTGTTTAAGGGTGTAGAAAATAAGGTTCTTGGCACGTCCGGACTTCCGTCCGAACATGGACGTTCGGACATGCCCTGTTGTGCGTAAGTTTCCTGAGTTTTAAAGCTGCGTCCGAACTACCGTCCGAATTTGGAAGTTCGGACACAACCATCTCTATTCTCTGGTTTGGCCTCGACCAGTGTCCGAACTTGGGAAGCTCGGACACATGTTCGGACATCCGTCAGTTTTCACCCTTTTGAGTCTCGAACAGCGTCCGAACTTGGGAAGTCCGGACACAAGTTCAGACAAGGTGCTGTTTTGACCAAAAACTTTGTTTAAGGTTAGAAAATGATATCTGATGATGGGGATTGATATGTAATGACGTTATGAGATTGTAAAGGACATGTTATGTGAGTTATAATGATAATTGAGTGGGTGAAAAGTTGTGTTAAATGTAAAAGTAAAACAAGTTAAAATGTGAAGTTATTTAACTGATTAACGGGAGTAAATCATGAGCATTAGACTTTAAACAAACAAGTTACCCCGGTGTTAATGAAAGTAAATGTAAGGTTACCAGTTGTTCAAAGATGTTACGAGGAACATGTGATGGCACGTTAGAGTGAAACCCCGGTGACAGGTATGGTTTTCTTTCAACCTGTGTCCTACCGGATTACACCGGTTTGTATGCCAATGTTTTTTCTATATGTTTGCCACGTTATAAGATAAATCATGAAACGAGTTTACAGTCGTTATTGTTTTTGTGTTGCGTACCGATACTGGTAACCTCGAATGCGCATGAAAGGCTAGTTAACCATTATTAGGTAAACGTAAGAGAACGGTATCCGGTTATAACGTTTCAATCTAAAGAACGTTCTAACCACGGCTATGTGTGAGTTAGTTGTGTGATGTTGTGTGTGATGTTGCTGTAAATGTATGACCCTCCTTTGTGTGATTAACTCAGTTGTAATACTGTATTATGTGCTGATGTGATAGGTTCCACAGCGGAGTCTTTATCTATGAATATATATATATTATGGGGGGTGAGGAATCCGGTAGTTCCGGTTGCGCGCGTTGTTTATACAGTTTCTTCAGCTTCCTCTCTGTTGGTTGTCTTCCTTCATTGGTCTTCGATCACCCCTGAGTTTAACCAAGGCTCTTGACTCACGTCTGTTGGGGATTATGTACGGTGTGTTCGGATCACTATGTCCGATCCATCGTTCTGTTAAGTTATCCGTTCGTCTAACAGGACGGTAACGAGTTATGTAAACGAGCTTAGCATGGGTTTGGCAGCAATCTCTAGGCTCTCCCAGTGAACTAACTATGTTAGGGGCGGTTCCTAAAGTGATCCGTACCTGTTATGTTATGTGTTATTGATGTACTGCAATGCTTATTGCGATGTGATGTTATATGTTGTTTAAATGTGAAATATGTGGATCATGGATATGAATCCCAGTTTGCAAAAGAGACGTTTATGGAAACCCGACTAGTGGGTAAGTGTCGTCTATTAAGGAAATAGCTCCATTAAAGGAGAAACACTCTAGGGTCAAAGAACACAAAGAGTGATTTATTAGGTGTAGATGTGCTGTTGTATTTGTTGTGACCACTGTTGTGGATTGTAATGTGTTTTGTGTTATTGGAGTACATGCATGATTTAAATATAATCAACTGCATGCTAAGATGACAAATAGTTGTGCGTGGCCCGGTAGCATGCGGGCTGCGGGATTACCATACCAGCAAAGGTGCTGAGCCCCTGGGGGGCCACCCTTTCTTCTTTTTCCTATTTCAGGTACAAGGAGCTGGAAGCCGTTCGAGAGTAGGACGGGGTAGTGGTTGTACATGGGTAACCATTTAAATTGTGTATGTATTGTAGGTGTAGTAAGACCGAAATTGTTATCGGCATTAGTTGTAAATACTCGGTACAGTTTGAGGGTATATATATGTTGTTGTTGTTGTAAATGGAAAGGGATAAAATGTGCAGTCGCTCGGGAATCTAGTCCATCAGACCGATACAATGTATATGTAATAGCCTTGTTAGCCACGTGGGTGGTTAACGGCGTGTAACACCAACGAGTTAAGTAATGTGATGAAGTATGTTTTCCGTTGCAGTTAGTTGTTAAGTGTGTTGTTGTTGGATGGGGTGTTACAAATTTTCTAACCTAAGATCTAATTCAAACGAATCCCTGTTTTTAATTTATCCCCAAATTAATTTCATAAACCCAAAAATCAATTCGACACACCAATTTCAATTTCTGGAAAATCCTTAATCTGATTTTGAACCCTAATTTTATCAATCGAAACCCTAGTTCCGGATTTCTAAACCCTAAATTTCAGATTCCACCAAATCAATTTGAATCAATCAATCTGTGAAACGCATAACATTTTTCTTGAAATTTTTGGAACCCTAAACTGATTTTAGGGTTATGATTTCGCAGCCAAAATAATAAATTCTCAAATTCACAGTTCATACACATAAGTCCAGATTTATACAAAAATTTCGCAAAGAAAAATGGCTTCAAGGCGCCGATAAACAGAGAACACAAGATGCTAATTTTTCCTAAGTTTTTGGTTTGAATTCTAGCTAGAATTGGACAAAACATGATCAAACTTATATAATTAGACTAGTGTACACCTTTGCCGATTTCTAGAGGTGATTTTCGTCTCCGAACTCTACTTAGCCTTGACTGTGGAAAAAACCAAATCGCAAGAAGAGGTGATATGCTTTTCAAGTTGAAGAAGAACACAGTGGATCTGAATACACTAAATAACATGATGTTGTGGTTGAGTCATTGTGATGGTGTCAAAGGCCTAGAAAACGGAATGTGGGGTCTAGAACCGGGCCGGTGTGTCTGTAAAAGATGTAAATAAATGTAAAATTTATTATGTATCAAACCATAAAGATTTCTTTGATTCATGCGATTCAACAGCCTTCTTTCGGATCCTTCCATGCCCGAACCGCCACCAGATTCTCCTTGGTCGCTTGTTGAATCACCAGATGAGCAGATTGTTCCTTGTTCGTCGGCGTCGAAAGACAAGAAGAGAAGAACAGAGCGGCTTGCAAGAGGAAGAGAGGCGCGATGCATTCGTAGGTTAGGGTTGCAAATATCGCAAGTGAGGAGGATGTATATGGAGTCGTTCAAATGGCCAGTTAGGGTTGCAGTTTGTGGGTGGAGAAGGAGATCGAATAGAGGTGCTTGTTTGCCAGAGTAGGTTGCGATTCGCGTGAGTTAAGAGAAGAGAGGAAGGGAGGAAGAGAGGGCGGCAAGAGAAGAGGGGGTCGAGCATGTTGTTCCTTGTGAATTAGGGTTACACATTAGTTACGGTAAGTGAAGGGGGCGACAGGCTGATTACACGGGAGTCAAGAGAGTTGACCGGGCCGGCCCAGCCATGTTGGCGGGTCAGCCCACTTATTTTTTTCTTTTTTTAATGTTACTTATATAAGTCGTTTTTGCTTGTTTCATGTCCGTTTTCGTGTCGTTTGCATCATCATCTCATTTAACGAGATAAACCATTTTATGATTCTAAATTTGTATTTTCAAACAATAATTATTATCGTTATTTATATTCAAATAATTAGAATTTAATTCCTAATTGGTTCTCGTTTCACAATTTTAGGCGAAAACACGGCGTCTTTTTTCCGACAGCTTAACCAGTTCTCCAATGCCTCTAAAATTTCCCAAATAACTTTAAATGGTGTCGAAGACCTCGTGTTCTGAAATACCCCAAACCTAAGTATTCTAAGTAACATCAATTTATGATTTAATAAGGCTAAAACATGCCTTAGAAACATTGGTAGACAATTTAAACCAAGGAAAACACAAGAAAACGCCATAAGGGCTTTAAGCAAAAATGTGGTCTAAGCTTGGATTGACTTTGATTAGCACCCAAATATCATTCTAAGACATTATTAACATGCTAATGGACATGTTAAATCAATTATCAAAGAAAACGAAGCTCAAAACAGCTTATACACAAATTGTGCTTAAGGACTCTTAAAGCACATTTTTGAAAATTGTCTTAGAAATGAGTTTTGAGTGGCTAAATGCCCATGATTACACCTTAATCATCATGTGTACTAATTAGTATCACATTAGAAAGCCTAAATCAATGGGAAATCAAAAATTTCACAAATTTGTGCAATAATTTGTGAATAGTGCCAAATAGTACATAGTTTAAGCTTTAGTCAATATAAGTCATATTTGGTCAACCAAGACCATAAATACCTTTAGTAGGGGGGCCGGTTTTAAATGGTGAGTCACCATAAGGAGCCAGCACATTAAGAAAAGAAGAGGAAATGAGAGAATAGTACTATTTACCTTTTTAAGAGAAATATCTTCAGTTAACCTACCTCTCTCCTCTCTTCTTAATTCACACCTTCACCACTTTTTCTTCTTCCTCTCTCTGTTCCAAAACCGTTCCAAGTAGCACTCATGGCACCACTACTTCAATTGCTCACCAAATACTCATTTTAGCTCCAAATCAAAAGTGAGCATAGATTATTCTTAGTTGGAGCAAGACCTCCTTTCTATCTTTTCAAATCCTTCAAAGCTCAAGTTTGGTGCCATGATAAAACTCCATTGATGGAGGAAAATCAAGTTTGAAGAGCTCTTTTGGTTCTCCATTCATCCAAGGTAATGAAAGTGAAAGAAAAATCAACTTTCCTTCATTTTTCTTCATGAGCGAAAATTTTTTCTCATGAGAGGTTTTGTTTTTGTAACACCCCAACTGCTAATCTCGTCATCACCTCTAATCAGTCATCACAATTTACCAATAAACTCGCCAGCGGACACTAATACATAGAGGGTGATACAACGCCGTTAGCCACCCATATGGCTAACCAGGCCTATCTCACATACAGTAACGGTCTGATGGACTGGAACAACGAACACACAATACAAATACTTTACTCAAATCATTTCTTACTATACGAGTCTACATATATGGATGCCGATAACATATTCGGTCTTACACCTCGTTCAGTACATAAGTAATTAAATCTACCTACCCATGCAAACCACCGTCCCCGTCCTACTCTCGAACGGTAACATCTCGGTGTACCAGCGAATAAAAACGATCCCCTAGGGGCTCAACTAAAAGCTGCATATGAAATTCGCATACCCGAGCGCTAACCGGGGTACGCCGACCACTTAGTCGGATATACATGGAGTTCATTTTTAGTCAAACAACATGCATCATGCAAACCTATTACATTAATGCTCAAGGAATCTACATCCATCACAACCAAATCCTAACTAACATAACAAGGTTGTTTAGTTGTATCTGTTTACTCCTAGCCTTGAGGGTTATACCTCACTATGCCTTGGGTTACTTATTTCAATTCGGCACCCGCTCCCTCGATGTACTTATTCACATACACAACCCATTGTCTTGTGCTACTCGTACTATACCACCCACTTTCTTGGGTACTTATGCTCATTATCTCACCCCACACTCTGGGTTATTTAGACTCAAGCTCTTGTATATCCTACGAGACACTACAGGTTCTCCTACGTCACGCTTGTTACTCTGAGACATACTTCGCCAAAACTCATGGCTCTCAAGCATAGTCTACTTCCCGTTTCGACCTACTCTGGTGAAATACCCCGTATTTAAAAATAGTGATTAATTAGGCTAGAATAATTTAGAGGCTTAATTAAGTATAAATAATTATTAGGGAACAAATCCCGAAGAAAACGGATCCTTAAAATGGATTAAAATCGCTAACGAACATTAAAGCGCGTTTTTCGAGGTAACCGGAAAAACGTGTCTTTAAGCGGTCAAATAGACTCGTAACAATTTTGGTCAACTAAATATCATTAATAAATATTAGTGAAGTTTTAGAACCAATAAAATCAATAACGAGAGATTAATAAAAACTGTCAAAAACGGGAAGTTGTGGGGTAGGAACATAAATAACCAAGAGTTATGTGTCCACTTTGAAATAAAAAGTAAGAGTGTAATGTGTGTGTGTGGGCTGTCCGATTTTGGCCCCTCCTCACACTCCCTCTATTAACTTCTCCTTACTCACAAAACACAAAATAATAAACTACTACTTTATTCTCTCTCTCCTCCTTACTCTCTTTTCCCTCACGTGAACAAGCACCTCTCACCTCTCTTTTTCTTCTTCTTCCCAAGCCATGCGATTTCCATGGTGAACAAGAAGAACAACACAAAACCACCACTCTCTCTTTGTAACTCCCCTCCACACTACTCCAAAAATTATAAAATCACACCATTGTAATCCTCTCCTCAGAGCAACATTTCCATCCTTTCAAAATCTGAAAACACAACTTTCGATTTTGTGGGTATATACCATTTGAAGTTTCAACACCACCATTGGAGCACCTTGGTCTCCTTGTTCTTTGAGGTAAAAATCTCTTTCAAACTCCTTCGTTTTTCTTGTCTTATGGGCAAAACGAAAATCTAGTGAAACCCTTGTTTGGTCTCTTGTGTCTAGCCGATTTTGGACTCTTTTGGAAGGTGGGAACTTTGTTCTTGAGCCACTCCAAGTACTACATAAACCCTTGCAAGGTAATAAATCTTCTAAACCCTAAAACCTAGAATAAAACTTGATTAATGGTTAGGGTAGTATTTAGCATGGAAGATGTATTGAAATATATTTATGTATGGGATGTAGTGTTAGAAAAGTTGAATTAGCAAAACCGGTGGAGAAAGAAGAAGGAAGGAAGAAGAAAAGAAATCTAGAAGAGAACCAAGGTAATGATGCTCACCCTTGTATAGCCCTTGTAAATGTATATGTACAGAATTTTTAGTAATGAAAATTGGTATTGTAAAATGATAATGCATTAGTAGCATAATGGGTAAGAGGAACTAAGCATTTTGAAACCTTTGAAACATTGTAAAAACTGTTATAAAACAGATTGGGAATCGAGTATTGAGTGCAGGAAATTTAATGATGTTTTGGTGTTGATATTTGTATGTGGGAGCTTGTATAGTTTTGGTTATTGTAACAGGTGAGACAAGTGTCGAAATGTGAACTAGAATGTGTGGTGAGTGTATAAAATTACAAGAGACTATGGCAAAATTTGCCTAGGATTAGAACACTTAGAGAATTGAAACTAGGTGAACTAATATGAGTTGTAACAGATTTTGTTTGAGGAAGATAGGAGATAAGTTGAGAGAGATAGATAATGTATTCTAATGCATGAGAGTACTAGAGATGGCATTAGAAGAGGAACTAATGTGGAGAGAGTTAGAACTAAAATCTGTAGCATAATATGGTAAGGAAAGAAAACTAGGTGAGGTTGAAGTGAAACTAGGAAAATTATGTGTATAAGTTAGTAAGAGTTGTGATGAATTAGAAATGAATTAGCATGATTTAGAGTGTTTAAATTGTGTAAAAAACATGTTAGGATGTATGTAGGAAGATTGGGAAACAATGGGTGAAATTGGAATTGAAAAACAGGTCTGTAGCAAATTCTGCTACCGACCGACCCAGGTCTGGGTCGGACCGTGGGTCGGTCGGAGCTTAAGAAACGAAAATAAACTCTCGGCAAAGGACCGACCAGGAGCCGTGGGTCGGACGTGGGTCGGTCGGACTCGGAATTTATGTTGTCGAAGTCTCGCACTTCGACCGACCCAGAGGTGGGTCGGTCGGTGGGTCGGTCGAAGCTTGGACAACAGATCGAAACTCTCGGCAATGGACCGACCCAGAGGTGTACGGGTCGGTCGGAATGGTTCTGGGTCGGTCGGGAGAAATTTCAAAGACGAAAACTTTCGGTAATGGACCGACCCAGGGTATTGGGTCGGTCGGGGGTCGGTCGACCCTAACTTACAAAAAAAAAAAAAAAAAAAAAAAAAATATTATGACTAGTATGTGTTATATATATTAGTACCACCATACATATGTACATGTATATATAAGAAGTGAACCATTGTAGTAAATAAGAGTAATAATGTAAAAATGAAAAATAAGTATAGGAAATGTAGGACTTAGTGAGTATGAGTTAGGGAACATAGTAAGAGTACAAGTAAAGTAATTGTAGTTAGTTAATCATTTATTTGTATGTATATCTAGGACTTGATTTGTGACATCGAAGAACGTTGGAATCACGTACGACGGTGAACGGTATGAATTCCTCATGCCCCGAATGCTATCATGGGCTACTCTGATTTGTGTGTTGTGTGCTAATTGATCACCAATAAAGATAAATGCACGAATCGGAGTTAATATGCTTACTTGTGAATATGTAGTGTTGTATGATGTTGTATACTTTCTTTAAATCTTAGTTGTATACTTCATGAAATGTATGGACGATATGAATGTGTGTATGTAAGATGTATTGCACTGTGACCGATTGTGATGAGCTGGACTTCTAACTTGTTCCTAACAATCTAACCATCCTAACTTAAAATGGTAATTAAATTGGAATGAGTAGAAGTCCGATATAGTTTCGGCCACGCGTGAGGATGCGGAGTCACGAGAGGTTGGCTCCAATTCCTGACTCTTAAACTGGTCCGCGGCCCAAATCCCTTAAGTGGGTAGCATCCCGGATTAGTGAGTCAAGTAAATCCCGGATGTGGGACGGAGTAGTCCCCAAGGCCGGTCCCGACGACTTGACTTGAGTATAAGTAAGTAAGTAAGAATGAGTAATAAGTAAAGGAAGTAAGTAAGTAAGTTAAGTAAGAATAGTAGAGTAATGAAGAGTAAAATATGCATCCGATTAACCCGGATGCACAATTTGGCTAACCTTGTGAAGGTAGTATTGTGAACTCTATTGTATTGTGCCTTGAAGTGAAGTGATGTATTGTGAATGTATGTATGTTGTATGTTAAGCATGTATGTATGAGTAATGAACAAGCATGTTTAGCGGTCGCCAATTAGTCGGCGTACCCTTGCTAGCAATCGGTATATGCGGAGTTCATGCGCAGCGTAAGCTGACCCCCTCGGGGGACCATTTTTACTACACGCAGGTACTCGAGATTGACGAAGATGTGAAGATCTACTTCCATTTCTTTTATCTTCTTTTTGTGATGTAAACATAATTTATGATCGGTGTACTGAGTAGTACACGGCTTAGATTTTGAATAGCCGGTGTACCATGGGGTACACCTTTTGGGATATTGTGAATGGATGGCATTGGTATAGATGAGTAGTTAAACTCACTCTTTCTGGAAGCTTAGAAATGGAATTGTATACTCTAAATACTCGGTAATCCTTGGATGTAAGCGTATGGTATTGTAAATGGCTAAGCGTTATTTAGTAGCTCGGTACATAGTTCATCAGACCGTGACTGTAAGCATGAGTAGCCTAGTTAGCCGTATGGGCGGTTAGCGGCATTGTTTCACCCGCCGTAGTAGGTAGTAATATTCCGCTGCGAACTCATTGAATTAACAGGACGATTAGACGGTAAGCATAGGATTAACGGTTGGGGTGTTACAAAAAGTGGTATCAGAGCGTAGTTACGCTCTGATGTCCAAAGTACCGAGCATAGGGAAATACCGAGTTAGGATTTCAACCATCTTAAGATGGATACTTAGAAACCTAACTAGGAACTACCGTTGTCACAACGGATACCCTTGACGTTCTTAGAACGATACCATGTTTAATTCCAAGACCTTTGAGTCATTTCTTGCGGAGCCTAATGAACTGTTAAACATTCAGATGTCAGGACGAGGCCGAGGCCGACCTAGAGGCGAAGCCTCAGATGGAACCGGCGCGCAGACGATAGCTGAGATCGTCGCCGCCACGGTAGCGCAGATGCTACCCCAAGTATCCAAGCTGTACAACAATCTCAGCAGAAACCAACAGAATCAAACGGGACAACCCCACCCCCTCCACCCAGAGAAGCTAACTGGGTAAAAGCTGTAGCGGAACTCCGCCCTCCTTGCTTTAGGGGCGAGAGTGATCCGGCTAAGCTAGGCGACATCTCTCCGAAATGGAGACCGCTTTTGAGACACTCGAAGCTCCTGCTGGAGTTCGAGTCAGAGTAGCCGCCTACTACTTGAAGGATGCGGCCATGGATTGGTGGAAATTGGTGAAGCATGAGCATGTCAGCGACCCCACTTCGACTGGGATTCTTTTGCATCCCTTCTCCGATCTAAGTACTACCCAGAGCATGTCAAACAAAGAAGAGACTTGAACTTGACGCTCTAAAAGATGACAGACAAGATGTCTGTGGATGAGTACTACGCACCTCACCTCCATCCTCCTCTCCTCTCCTCCCCGATCTTGGATACACCGGCCAGGTGTTGGTCGATCGCTTCTATGGCGGTCTGAGCCATCGCCTTCGGTACGGTATGGGCTATACCAGATTTACCTCCCTTCAGGTAAACAAACGGTTAACCCTTAGTATCATGTCAATTCCTTGAATTCCTTGAATCTTTTCCTTATTCCTTCTTAAATATCATCCCGGCTAATACCTGAAATTTCAGGAGTGTTATCACGCGGCCTCCCGCGTTGAGATCACTTGCCAGTTAAGGGATGAGGAAACCGCGCTGAAGCGCAAGGCTAACAACAAAAACACCCAGCACCGAGGAGCAGAACCAGGGTAAAAGCTGGAAGAAGAAGAAAGGGAACTTCTTTTCTCAGAAGAAGTCCCCAAGTGAGAGCAGTGCCCATGCTGAGCAGGGCAAACCAGCTGAGATCCTTCAGCTTGGTTATTCTGCACCGGTGGCAGCTAAGCCGCTGAGATCACACCCTCCTAAGGGTAATTCTACTTCCAATTTGTATTTGTATAAGTATCATTTCTAGTATACCCCGCACACATGTGCTAACCCTCTAACCTCAGGTTCTAGCTCCGGAGCCGCCAAAACCTTCTCCGACGGCCGCACCTATGTGTGCAGGAAGTGCAACCAGGACCATCCTGGTAAGGATTGCTATGGGAGGGAGATCAAGTGCTACAACTGCCAGAAGCTGGGACACACAGCTAACAAGTGCCCGAGAGGTGAAAGCAGAAGGGAAACTTCCAGAGCTATAAGCAGAGAGAGGGCAAGGAGGTGGCATCTGGCGATGCACCGGCCCAGCAGCACCTCAGGGACAGGGATCCCGGGGCCCTCAGAGAGGAGCGCCTCAGAGGCAGCCAGTTCTGCATGTGATTGACCGCGATGGGCCCGTTCGAAATCCGGCAAGGTAATCACCTAAACCTTTAATCCTTGAAATAGCATGCCTAGTAGTAGAGTAACTGCATGAGTGAATGCATGAGTAATAATGAAGTGTATATTAAGCATGAAATGGAGTAGTTGAAACTAGTACTCACCGTAGATGAAATTTGTAACCATAGGAAGCTTTAGTATCTGTTACCGATACCGGTAACCTTGAATCAAGAAGAGATCGACATCACCAACAACGACTACACCAACAAACAGTGTCAGGTCATCCGCCCAGGTATGATCTTATTAAGGGGATACCTGACACCCGAAGCGCAAATCTCAATTATTCGACGATGCAACGAGCTAGGAACGGGTCAAGGTGGATTTTACACACCCGAATTCCCCGGTGGAGCGAAGATGAAGCTGAAGATGATGTGCTTGGGAAAGGACTGGAATCCTTATACCAAGATACCAGGAGACACGACAACAGACGAGCAACGCCACCGACAATACCACCAGAGTTTCAGACCTCATCACTCAAGCAGTAGAACTTGCACAACAATGTGAACCTGAACCAATCCCCGCACTTGAAGCGGACCTTTGTATCGTCAACTTCTATGAAAAAGAAGGACGACTTGGGTTACACCAAGACAAGGACGAGACAGCGGAATCTCTTGAACAAGGAGTGCCCGTAGTGTCTTGGTCCATTGGTGATGACGCCATATTCCTGTATAGCGAGCAGAAGCGTGTGGACCTTGCACAGAAATTGGTATTGAGATCAGGAGATGTCCTAATCATGGGTGGAAACTCTAGGATGCTTTTCATGGGATCAACAAGATCAAGTTGAATACGGCACCACCGGCAATAATCAATGCCACACACATGAAACCAGGACGCCTGAACCTTACCTTTAGGAAGTATTAAATTTCATAGTATCATGTATCTATTAGTAACGTGTATTAGAGACACGGTTTGTATGATGGTTGGTTTATCAATAAAGAGCAGTGTTGATTTAAATTCCACTTGTGTCCACCATCAATACTTATCCAATTGTGACTTCAATAGGTTGTGGACTCGGTACCGAAGGTAACCTGAGCATCCTCACCGAAGCACAAGCCGGCAGAAGCGGCACCATCTTAACTGGAACCTTCCCAGTAAATGGCATTGATGCCAATGTGTTATTCGACTCCGGCGCCTCTCACACCTTCGTATCACCATCCTTTGTGAAGAGGTTGAAGCTAGATGCGGATGAGCTACCGAATTTCATGGTTACTCTCCCCATCGAAGGAGCGAGTAAAGTGTACCAAATACTATCAATCAGCCACCATCGAAATCAAAAACGAGGCGTTTCCCATTTCCTTCATCGAATTCAATGGATTGGGATTCGACCTTATCATTGGAATGAATTGGTTGGAGCGGCACAAGGGTAGAATCCTCTGCGCCGAGCATCGATGCTGCTCAAGAGTCCTTCTGGGGTTACCGTATCTTACCGCCAGAGACCGAGAGAGCCTTCGACCACCCTTATATCTGCTATGGCTATGTACCGGGAGCTCAGAAAGGGCCAAAGTGTATTTGTGTTATGTACAAGACCTGGAGCGAGATCCAGAGTTCAGTGATGATGTACCGTTGTATCTGAGTATCCTGATGTATTCCCTAAGGAGCTACCCGGCATGCCACCACCGAGAGCAGTTGAATTTGAGATTGACCTATTGCCAGGTACCGGTCCCATTGCTAGGGCACCGTACCGCATGGCACCTGCTGAAATGACCGAACTGAAAGAACAATTGAGAGATCTTCTAGACAAAGGGTTCATACGCCCGAGCGTATCACCCTGGGGAGCACCGGTCCTCTTCGTGAAGAAGAAGGACGGTAGTCTCCGCCTTTGTTTGACTACCGCGAGCTGAATGCGGTCACAGTCAAAAACAAATACCCATTGCCACGCATCGACGACCTATTTGACCAGTTGAAAGGAGCATCGGTCTTTTCCAAGATTGACCTCCGTTCTGGGTATCATCAGATTGCAATCAAAGAGCAAGACATCGAGAAAACGGCATTCCGTACCAGATATGGCCACTACGAATTCACAGTGATGCCATTCGGTTTGTCAAACGCACCGGCAAAATTCATGGACCTCATGAATCGTTTATTCAGTGAGCAGTTGGACACTTCGGTTGTGGTCTTCATCGACGACATCCTTGTATATTCTAAATCACCAGAGGAACATGAAATTCACTTGAGGAAAGTGCTTGAGACACTGCGCGCGAGAACCAGCTGTATGCGAAGTTCTCCAAATGCGAGTTCTGGCTAGATCAGGTATCATTCCTTGGACATGTCATCTCGAGCGCAGGTATCTCAGTTGACCCTTCTAAGATAGAAGCTGTACGATCATGGCCTAGACCTAAGACTGTTACCGACATTCGGAGCTTTCTTGGTCTAGCCGGTTACTACCGGAGATTCGTAAAGGACTTCTCAAAAGTCGCTAAGCCCATGACTACATTGATGAAAAGGATGCACCGTTTGTATGGACAGACGAGTGCGAAGTATCATTTCAGAGCCTTAAAGACTCATTGACCTCAGCGCCCATCCTTACTCTTCCAGAGGGCACAGAGGGATTTGAGGTATACTGTGATGCATCAGGCAAAGGAATGGGATGCGTACTCATGCAGCATGGCAAGGTTGTTGCTTATGCCTCCCGCCAGCTGAAGAAACATGAGGAGAATTACCCGACTCACGACTTAGAGCTAGGAGCCATTGTCTTCGCCTTGAAGATATGGCGACACTATCTCTATGGGGTAAGCATCACCATCTACTCCGATCATAAGAGCTTACAGTATGTATTCACTCAGAAAGAACTCAATTTGAGACAGAGAAGATGGATGGAATTCCTCTCAGACTATGACATCAATCTGCAGTATAAGGAAGGGAAGGCTAATGTGGTAGCCGACGCCCTGAGCCGTCGAGCACACTCGCTCCATTCGCTACTCGCTTCTTCTAGCTTGGTTGACGAGGTGCGAGATGCTCAGTTGAGCGACCCTTACCTAACCGAAATCAGACAAAAGATCGAAAATGGTACATTTGAGAAGAAAAGTATGACTTCAAGCTACATGAAGATGGTTTGATTCGGTTGAATGGCAGGCTATGCGTCCCCCGAAGCAATGCAGAGCTAAGGGATCGCATCCTGCGAGAGTCACATAGTTCTACATTATCAGTCCATCCGGGAGCCTCCAAGATGTACAAAGACATGAAGAGGTACTTCTGGTGGTCTGGAATGAAGTCAGATGTGACAGAATTTGTGCTGAGATGCTAACATGCCAGAAGGTGAAATTTGAACATCGTAGACCGGGCGGAATGGTACAATCGATGCCAGTTCCGGAGTGGAAATTTCATGATATCTCCATGGATTTTGTTGTAGGACTCCCACCTGCTAGGGGAGGACTCAACATGATCTGGGTTGTAGTAGATCGCCTTACCAAGGTTGCCAGATTCATACCGATGAAGGACACCTGGAAGGTAGTAAGCTAGCTGAGCTTTTCGATAAGAGATTATCAGACACCACGGAGTCCCTAAGACTATAGTATCTGACCGCGACACCAGATTTCTTTCGAGATACTGGAGAGCTACAAGGGAAGCGCTGGGTACAGAATTGAAGCTGAGTACCGCCTTCCATCCTCAGACCGACGGTCAGACAGAAAGGACCATCCAGACATTGGAGGACATGCTTCGGGCATGTGCCTTGGACTTTCAGGGGAGTTGGTTAGACAAGCTTCATCTTATCGAATTTTCTTACAATAATAGCTACCATGCTTCGATTAAGATGTCGCCTTTCCAAGCTCTATACGGTAGACCTTGCCGTACACCCTTATGTTGGGATGAGTCAAGCGAAGCGGTCATCATAGGACCGGAGTACCTTGAGCAAGTACAAGCCGAAGTGCAACAAATTCGAGCTAATATGAAGGCAGCCCAGATAGACAGAAATCCTATGCGGATGTGAGACGACGCGACCTTGAGTTCGCCGTGGCGACCAAGTGTTCTTGCGCGTTTCACCTATGAAGGGTGTCTTCCGTTTTGGTCAGAAGGGCAAGCTAAGCCCGAAGTTTGTAGGGCCGTACACTATCACCGAAAGAGTTGGTTCAGTAGCCTACAGGTTAGCATACCTGAGGACTTGGGGCGTGTCCATGATGTATTTCATGTGTCACAACTCAAGAAGTATATGGCTGATCCTTCTCATGTGTTGGAGCCCGAGAGACTTCCATCGAGCCAACATGAGATATGTTGAAACCCCAGTGAGAATCCTTGATAGGAAGACCAGAGACACTCGCCATAAGTCTATACGAATGGTGAAGGTCCTATGGTCTAACCATGATGTCGAAGAAGCGACATGGGAGTTAGAAGATGCCATGAAGGCTAAGTACCCACAGTTGTTCATAGACTAGTTAGTCTAGTATGTAATATACGGGTACGGGTCGTACCCCTTTTAAGGGGGGTAGAACCCTTTGCTTTGCATTGCTTCGGGGTAAGCATTGCATTTTGTATGGCACATGTAGTGCAAGTGAATTTAGTATGGATGTGTAGTATGTGTAATGTGTAACGAATGATGTGTATGTGTAATGTATGGTGTATTGTGTAATGCGTATGTGGATGGTAATGATGCTTTGTATTGTGGTATGGTATGAATGAGAATGTGCATTGTGTATGTGAATTGTGAATTGTGTATTGTACTTGGATTGTGTATGCTTGGAATGTGGAATGAAGTAAACACCTCATAGGTGTAGTAAGACACATTAGGACAATTGGTTTGCCTAATGAGTAGAATATTTAAACTATTAACCTTGAGCAACTTTGAGGGCAAAGTTTCTTAAGGGGGGTAGATTGAAATACCCCGTATTTAAAATAGTGATTAATTAGGCTAATAAGTAATTTAGAGGCTTAATTAAGTATAAATAATTATTAGGGAACAAATCCCGAAGAAAACGGATCCTTAAAATGGATTAAAATCGCTAACGAACATTAAAGCGCGTTTTTCGAGGTAACCGGAAAAACGTGTCTTTAAGCGGGTCAAATAGACTCGTAACAATTTTGGTCAACTAAATAATCATTAATAAATATTAGTGAAGTGTTAGAACCAATAAAATCAATAAAACGAGAGATTAGTAAAAACTGTCAAAAACGGGAAGTTGTGGGGTAGGAACATAAATAACCAAGTTATGTGTCCACTTTGGAAATAAAAAGTAAGAGTGTAATGTGTGTGTGTGGTGCTGTCCGATTTTGCCCCCTCCTCACACTCCCTCTATTATCTTCCTTACTCACAAAACAACAAAATAATAAAACTACTACTTTATTCTCTCTCTCCCTCCTTACTCTCTTTTCCCTCACGTGAACAAGCACCTCTCACCTCTCTTTTTCTTCTTCTTCCCCAAGCCATGCGATTTCCATGGTGAACAAGAGACAACAACAAAAACCACCACTTCTCTCCTTTGTAACTCCCTCCACACTACCTCCAAAAATTAAAAATCCACCATTGTAATCCTCTCCTCAAGAGCAACATTTCCATCCTTTCAAAATCTGAAAACACCAACTTTCGATTTTGTGGGTATATCCCATTTGAAGTTTCAACACCACCATTGGAGCCACCTTGGTCTCCTTGTTCTTTTGAGGTAAAAATCTCTTTCAAACTCCTTCGTTTTTCTTGTCTTATGGGCAAAACGAAATCTAGTGAAACCCTTGTTTGGTCTCTTGTGTTCTAGCCGATTTTGGACTCTTTTGGAAGGTGGGAAACTTGTTCTTGAGCCACTCCAAGTACTACATAACCCTTGCAAGTAATAAATCTTCTAAACCCTAAAACCTAGAATAAAACTTGATTAATGGTTAGGGTTAGTATTTAGCATGGAATGATGTATTGAAATATATTTATGTATGGATGTAGTGTTAGAAAAGTTGAATTAGCAAAACCGGTGGAGAAAGAAGAAGAAGGAAAAGAAAAGAAATCTAGAAGAGAACCAAGGTAATGATGCTCACCCTTGTATAGCCTTGTAAATGTATATGTAACAGATTTTTAGTAATGAAAATTGGTATTGTAAAATGATAATGCATTAGTAGCATAATGGGTAAGAGGAACTAAGCATTTTGAACCTTTGAAACATTGTAAAAACTGTTAAAAACAGATTGGGAATCGAGTATTGAGTGCAGGAAATTTAATGATGTTTTTGGTGTTGATATTTGTATGTGGGAGCTTGTATAGTTTTGGTTATTGTAACAGGTGAGACAAGTGTCGAAATGTGAACTAGAATGTGTGGTGAGTGTATAAAATTACAAGAGAGACTATGGCAAAATTTGCCTAGGATTAGAACACTTAGAGAATTGAAACTAGGTGAACTAATATGAGTTGTAACAGATTTTGTTTGAGGAAGATAGGAGATAAGTTGAGAGAGATAGATAATGTATTCTAATGCATTGAGAGTATAGAGATGGCATTAGAAGAGGGAACTAATGTTGGAGAGAGTTAGAACTAAAATCTGTAGCATAATATGGTAAGGAAGAAAACTAGGTGAGAGTTGAAGTGAAACTAGGAAAAATTATGTGTATAAGTTAGTAAAGAGTTGTGTGATGAATTAGGAAATGAATTAGCATGATTTAGAGTGTTTAAATTTGTGTAAAACATGTTGGAATGTATGTAGGAAGATTGGGGAAACAATGGGTGAAATTGGAATTGAAAAACAAGGTCTGTAGCAAATTCTGCTACCGACCCGACCCGGTCTGGGTCGGACCGTGGGTCGGTCGGAGCTTAAGAAACGAAAATAAACTCTCGGCAAGGACCGACCCAGGAGCCGTGGGTCGGACGTGGGTCGGTCGGACTCGGAATTTATGTTGTCGAAGTCTCGCACTTCGACCGACCCAGAGGTGGGTCGGTCGGTGTCGGTCGGAGCTTGGACAAAGATCGAAACTCTCGGCAATGGACCGCCCCAGAGGTGTACGGGTCGGTCGGAATGGTTCTGGGTCGGTCGGGAGAAATTTCAAAGACGAAAACTTTCGGTAATGGACCGACCCGGGTATTGGGTCGGTCGGTGGGTCGGTCGACCCATAACTTACAAAAAAAAAAAAAAAAAAAAAAAACTAAAATGAATTTATACTAGTATAATGTGTATATATATGTATACCACCAATACATATGTACATGTATATATGGAAGTGAACCATTGTAAGTAAATAGAGTAAGTAAATAAAATAAGTATATGAAAATGTAGGGACTTAGTGAGTATGAGTTAGGAACATAGTAAGAGTACAAGTAAAGTATTTGTAGTTAGTTAATCATTTATTGTATGTATATCTTAGGACTTGATTTGTGACATCGAAGAACGTTTGGAATCACGTACGACGGTGAACGGTATGATTCCTCATGCCCGATGCTATCATGGCTACTCTGATTTGTGTGTTGTGTGCTAATTGATCACCAATAAAGATAAATGCCACGAATCGGAGTTAATATGCCTACTTGTGAATATGTAGTGTTGTATGATGTTGTACTTTCTTTAATCTTAGTTTGTATACTTCATGAAATGTATGGACGATATGAATGCTTGTATGTAAATGTATTGCACTGTTACCGATTGTTTTACATTGGACTTCTTACTTGTTCCTAACAACTCTATGTGCTCAATGGTGGTGTTTGGCTCCAATGGTGGTGTTGAAACTTCAAATGGGATATACCCACAAAATCGAAATTGGTGTTTTCAGATTTTGAAAGGATGGAAATGTTGCTCTTGAGGAGAGGATTACAATGGTGTGTTTTTATAATTTTTGGAGAGTGTGGAGGGAGTTACAAAGGAGAGAAGTGGTGTTTTGTGTTGTTCTTCTTGTTCACCATGGAAATCGCATGGAGGGAAGAAGAAGAAAAAGAGAGGTGAGAGGGCTTGTTCACGTGAGGGAAAAGAGAGTAAGGAGGAGAGAAGAATAAAGTAGTAGTTTATTTATTTTGTTGTTTGTGAGTAAGGAGAGTTAATAGAGGGAGTGTGAGGAGGGGCCAAATCGGACAGCCCACACACACACTTACACTCTTACTTTTTTTTTTTTTTAAAGTGGACACATAACTCTTGGTTATTTATGTTCCTACCCCACAACTTCCCGTTTTTGACAGTTTTTACTAATCTCTCGTTTTATTGATTTTATTGGTTCTAACACTTCACTAATATTTATTAATGATTATTTAGTTGACCAAAATTGTTACGAGTCTATTTGACCCGCTTAAAGACACTTTTTCCGGTTACCTCGAAAAACGCGCTTTAATGTTCGTTAGCGATTTTAATCCATTTTAAGGATCCGTTTTCTTCGGGATTTGTTCCCTAATAATTATTTATACTTAATTAAGCCTCTAATTACCTATTAGCCTAATTAATCATTATTTTTAAATACGGGGTATTTCACCCGGTCAACGTTCTGGTCAAACAATGTCCTAGAATAGGATTAACTGAGAGTGTTAATTTTATGTAAACTCTCGTATAAATAATTTATTGATTCATGAAACGATTCATATTTCGTTATTTCCTGTGAGGTTTATTCTTTATTACTTAGGTAGTTCCTTTAACCTCTTTCCTTATATTATTTAAGGTATTCGATCTTTCCAAACATGTATCCTAATTTATAGACTTATATTGTGTGGTAATTTCTTTTAATTACCTCATATTAGATGTATAACTATTTGTTATTTCTTTTGACTTATCTTTAATTCTTTAATGATATAACTATATATTCGGTGAACCATTTATGTTACATGTTTTACCATTGTCCAAATGACATAGTAATTTATAATTTAATCAATGACTTTATTGGTCACATGTTAGTTAATTCTCCCCTTAACTTTATTTTAAAAATATACTATAGCTCCAAATATTATTGGTGTTTTCCACATTAAATTCCTTATATTCTTTTCCTTTTGATTTACGTGAAAATCTAAATATATATATTTCATACACATGTATTATCTGATACATATATATACTTGTCTAAATGACATAACCACTTCATAAGTTCTCAAATTATTTTTACATGTCACACATGGGCATATTTTTCCCCATCTTTTATTAATTATAAACTAACCCCAAATAATATTATTTCTTTTACAAGTAAATTACTTGTACTTGCATATCATATAGTTTTAATTTCATAAATCCTTAAATCATAATTATCTTTTCTAAATCTCTTAAATATCCATATAGGACCTACAAATATTTTATTCCCATAAATGCAACATACTTTTCGGTTATCTTATTATAACCACATTTATTTCTTAACTTTACATTATACTCCAAAATACATTATAATACATAGTTTTATTTTCTTAATTAATTAATTCACTAAACAGCCACTATAAATTTAGTAATTATTATTTGAACACTTTAACTTTCATAAATCATCAACTAGCCACATTAATTTTCGGCTTTGCTATATAATTCCTTATAATTACATTTTAACCCCAAAAACTTTACATAAATTATATATTCACCTATAACCTATAATTCTAATATTTAATTTCCTTAATAACCAAGTGGACACTTATATTTCCACAAATTGTGAATTCGCCCCCATAAAATCTTGTTTTATTTTTAAACTCTCATAAATTACATATTCACCCCAAACTTTTATAAACTTAGTATTTCATGTCATAAATCATTTTAACTCAAAGTTTTGGTCAACACTTTGACCATAGTCTAACTTCATACTTAATACATTAATATACTCATAAACTTATATGAATCTCGGCTTTACACCAATCTTTCCTTAAATTACAAAATAGTCCCAAAACTTTATAATAGTTACTTAATAACTTATAAACTATAGTTTAAATATTTAATTCCTCAAAATTTCGAAAGTGAACTTCAGAATTCTCTTAATTATGAATTCGCCCATAATTAACTCCAAACTTTCATAATAAGTTTTATAAATTACATAATAGCCCAAAACTTATAAAATGTTATTTTAACACTTGTTTAAATTATCTAAAATTCATAAACTTAATTCCTAACCTTATATTATATCATATTTATCCCAAGCACCCTTAACTCTCGTTTTTATAGTTTATGCACCAAACTTTGCAAAAATTACATTTTAGCCACATAACTTAATTAATTAGCCATTTAAGCACTAATAAAATTTTTAACTCTCCAAACTTTATAATATAGGTTTATATACATAAGTAGCTCATTAAAACCTATTTATCACTTAGACCATTCGGCCATAATTAAATAGTTACCATATAGTATATAAAAGTGGATTTATATGTCAAAATAATCATACATAAATTCATATGAGTCATATAATTCATGTAAAAATTATGGTAATGTCTTATATTGATTCTTGGCTTAAAATAGAGTACTTTTGCCCTTGACAATTTGCTTGACTTTATATTTAACATAGATAAATTTTGTGACACAAAAATGTGTCTTAAGGTAAATATTTTCCATATATGTTATAGATTATATTTTTGGTATATTATACCATATAGTTTCGGTTTTAGATACCCTAGGAGATGTACCTAATTTTTTGTATAATTTTTAGAAGCTTAACCAAGCTTAAAACATAAAGATTTGCTTAGTAAACTTACTTCTTAACAAGGATGGTTAAGTGCTAGAACTCTTCTTGAATCTCCAAGCTTTCTCCAAGGAATTTTGATGCTCCACTTTGGTTATATGCAAGTGGTGAAGGAGTTTAGGAGTTAGATCTTCAATAAAGATCTTAAGTAGATTTGTAAGTAGTTTTCCAAGGATTTACCTTAAGCTTTTCTCCTTATAAATTCAGCTCACTTAAGGTTGATGAAGAACAAACTTTCCTTCATGAAAATGAAGAAGAAAAGAACCTTAGAAGAAGTAGAAATCGGTTGCACAAAAAAATGTGCTTTACGATTTTCAAGCATGAAAACTACCTTAAGGTAACCTTGAGATGCTCCTTGGATTAATGTTGGTTTAGACAACCTCCTTGGAGTACTAATTGATGCCGAATCCTTGTAGGTATGCTAGGAAGAGTTTTGCTTCAAGGCTTGACAAGAAATGCTAGGAAATTACCTTAAAGATGAAGATAGAAGTTAAAACTCCATTAATGGACTTAAGAGCTTCAAAGGAAGAAGATGAAAGGAGAAGAGAGGAGCCTTACCAACCGGTTGCAATGTGTGAGAGAAATGAAATTGCAACCGTAAGTCTTAAGGCATGTTTGCTTGATTTTTGTTTTGTTAATTTTTAATGTCAATTGACTAGTCTTTTCATTAGTTTATTCCATAGGTTATTGGCTCAATAAATGCCCATGTATTATGCTCATTTTCGGCCATGATGCAAGACAAGGCAAGGTGGGAACAATTATGGATGCTAAATGACAAGGTAAGTTAGGTAAGGTTTCTTATTCTTTGATTTTTCAATGTTAAAGCTTGTCCTCTTCTTCCCTTGTAGGTGGCCGGTTTTTAGGTCTGTATGGAGCCTCTCAATCGGCAGCTTGGAGCCTTAGACAAGCATGGAGTGGTCACTTGAAATTAACAAATCAAAGGTAAAAGCTAGATCTATTTTTTGGCTTTAATTATCTTTACTTTTGTCAAGCTAACATGGCTTATTTTCTGGCAGGATGTCGACAGAATGGAGCTCACATGAGGCTTATATTCTTCTGTCATTAAGTATTATAGCACATGGGAGGGTGAGTCACCATGTTCTATGTCTTTTATAAACTTTAATGCAAATTTTATACTAGTTTTTGGACAGAAAATCGGCCCCTATAGAGCACCTTGTTTGACACTGCCTCCAATTGATTTAGAGGTTCAATTTACCCCCATTTAAGATTCATAATTCGTGGCATGTCAAAAACTACAAGGTAATTGCGTAAAACGCGTTTTCGTGACACCCGAAGGTGCGTTTTTGTGCTCTAAGGATATTTTGGGAAATAAGTTGTCTTTTTGAGTTCCAAGTGTTTATAAACATTTAATATAGTAAATAATGATATATTAAGACATTACATTAAGTTATGTGGGGTTACATCAACCCACGACATAATTTACGGGCCATCGGGACACTCCCGGGCAAAAAGGAGCGTTAAGAAATTCCCCCGAGCACTTTGTTTAATTTTGAGAAACTAGCTCGTGGGATCTCATTAGAATGATTATAATGATGTTAGGAACTCTAAGAATTAATTTTATAGGAGTTCGTGCCACCTCGGCACTCCTCCGGGCCTTTCGTGCTTTAAGGGCGTGCGTGAGCACTCCCGAGCATTTTGCGTTTTTGACTGAATATAGCCTAGGGAATATGTTTGTATAAACATATAATGAGGGTATGACCATTTGGTTTGAGTTTTAGAAGGTCATACAAGGTCATGCTTAATCGCATGTTTCTAAGGCGTTTTACGAACGTTCTTCTTGTCAAGATGTTTAGTGCGCATCTTTGACCTTTGATGAGTTATTATATCTTCATAATATTACAATAGGTGTAACACAAGTTGTTACATTTATCCAAATGTGTATTTCAATTTATTGTAGCATTTATAAATGCTTAGGCATTCGTAAAGTATTTACGTTGCTCGTTTGTATACACGTTGGTATTGTTCTTTTCTTGTTGACGCTCTTTCTATTGAGCTAGTTATGCAAGAAGTTTATCCTTGTTAATAATCGTACATGAATGTTCGTACAAGTACGTTATACTTTTAGTAACATTACGCCAGTTAGCGTTTATGGTAAAACGACTGTTTTCGTGACGTTTGCATGCGTGAGTTTGCATGCGCACGTGTAATAATATTAATTCATGTAACATTTGCATGTATAGATTAGCATGCGTAACTAAAATGATCTGTTTCTAGATCAATTCTCCATTATTTAATAATAAACAAGTATTATTAGATTTGGGTATTTCAATCTACCCCCCTTAAAAGGGACTTCGCCCCGAAGTCTCATATCTAAGTTCAATGGTTGTGGGGAATCAAGTTCCGCTAAGAATCCACAACTCAATTCTATTTTAGGGATCAAGTCCCAAGTTTCACTACTTCTCAGTTCGTAGTATATATTCAATCATAACATACAGTATAATGAGCATGAGAGGTCATCACCAAAAACAACTTAGTGCGGTGCAACGTAGTGCACGTAATTCATTCATAGCAGTGTAGCAAAGTACACATCATGCAAACATGGAGTCATTCCAATATAGTATGACGTAGTACACATAATTTTGTAGTGCCAAAGTAGCTTCAAGCTAGTGTAACGTAGTACACATAATCCATTCATGCTAGTGTAATGTAATACACATTAGTAAGTGAAATTCATAGAATCACAAAGTCACATACAAATCACATTGCAACAGTACAACAAAAATGTACTTTCATGCTAAAAATGCTAAAACGCAGTAGGCTCCCCCCCCCCCCGAAAAAGAGGGGTACGCCCACGTACCCTAGACCACATAACTTGTCTGTAATTAGTGTGCAATCTTCACTCTTATTTGAAACTTATGATTAGTTTAAAAGATAGCCTCTTGGCTGTAGGATTTTAGGTGGGTATGGCACATATTTTGGTTAAGATACGTTAAATACGTTGTGCATTTCCCTTGAGTTCAGTAAATAATTTTAATTGATGGGACCACCCGCTTCCGTTGCGCGACTCTGATTAAGTAATGTTCAATCATTTTGAAATAGTCTTAATGCGCTTCATAGGTGGTATTTTAAGTTTGTTTATGTACGTATGTATGGTTGATGAATTTCCTTCATTTGATTCTCATTGTTGATCTTGTATGGACTTCTGTCCGTTTACGGGTATTGCCCCTAAAAATCTGCGTATTCTCTGTCATGCTCTATTTGCATTATTATGTTTTTTATACTTGAATCTCGTATGTATGGGTGAAGGTGATCTTCCATCTTGTTTGTTGTCAAATTATTCCATGTCTTGTTTAGACTGTCGGATTGATGTGTCGCGGTATGCCTCCGCTCCTGATTATCTTGTCTCTTAGTAGCTGTTAGTTGCAGCATAGCTTGGTATTCTTCATCGTATATCTTTTTACTATACGTCGGCCTCCAATAATATGTAAGGTTTTTCCATCCTGTGATGTTCAGACACATGTGATGTATCTTCCATCATCCTTTTTGGCAAATCTACTACGAGGTTCTTCCTCTACGTGGCATATACTGTAATACATTCACCTTCCATTTGATTTTTCGTCGTTGAGTTCTTTTCCTGTGTTCTTCCCGCTAGTTGCCTTCGCATATGGGGTATCTTCTTGATATATATATTACTACTTACTTATCCAATTTAGGATTACTCCTTGTCAAGTCCATAAGCTCTCGCACGTTTGGTCGAAGCATTCTTCCTTCCATGGGTCCTTCCCCGATTGGTTTACTATATAAATTCTCCATTGATAGTGGTAGCGTCCTGATAGTGGGGTTTGTCGTCTTCGTCGGTGTTGCTGATGCATTCAGTGGTTCAGTTGTTTGTAAATGTATATTTGTAGTATTCTTGTGGGTCTTGACTTTATCTTCTATTCGTCACCTCTTGTAGCTGTAGTCGTCGGCGTTCGGGTCTTGAATAAATACTGGGGTATATTAAAGTTCTTCTCTTTGACCTTCAGGTCATCATCTCGTGTTCAGGTATTTGGGTTTACTGTTACCATATTCGGTTTCCAATCTCAATGTAGAGTATGAGCTACGGTCGAGCCGTGCATCTTGTTTATAGTATAGAATATTTCCTGTTATTATCGATTCACCAATTGTCGGTAGTGTTTCTAACAAGGTACAGTTTCCCACAATTTCACGTGTTCTTGCGGTTTATAAATCTACTCATGTGAGTATTAGTATAACGTTTCTACTCTTTATATTCTACCTTACTTACAGGTAGGTTCCCGTTTAATGTATTGGGTTTGCATTCGTAAAGAAGGACATGAAAGTCTATCTTTCCCTTCAGATGGTAATATGGCCATATTTAGAAGGTAGTTTGAGAATACTCCTATTATAGGTAATTGTTTCTTGATCCCATATTTAGTTTATTAACATGGTTCGTGGTATAATAACTGTTAGTATTTCCCTCACAGTTGAGTATTTTTCGATTTTTTTCCACGGAGTTGTTCTAGCTATTAAATCTCTTCAGGATAGCTTGGTTAATTTAACTTTTAACTTACATCATCAACATCTAATATACTTTATTAGACAGATTTTAGATTAGAATTAAGAACAAATATTTACTTATCACAGAGATATTGGTGACCACTTATAGGGAGTCTCAGGAATCATCCAACCCTGCCGGGGTCAGCGTCAGTGTCGAACTATCCCTCCACTCCATTTTGTGTTTGGTTTTTCCCTTGATCTGACCAGGTTCAAGTTCGACCTCCCACGTCAAATATCAAACAACCACATAATTGCAAATTTCCAAATTTTATCTTATCAAGACTTTGTGACGTGGTGATTACAACATTCTTCCTTGACTGTTATACAACTACTCTAGTAACTGTTGTAACTTACACTCGAAACTAGTGTATTCCTTAATCCCCATAATTAAATTCCTTTGATCAAATCATTAAGCGGGGAAGCCATTTTTTCCTCTTGGCATAAAAGATAAATTCTTGTTAAAACACCTAGACACATACTGTCTATTAATTATATTCAGCAATCATTTGACTTTTAAACACATCATGCAAGCAATGAATTCAGTTATGGACTTGGATACCTTGAAATATACTCTTCTCTTTAAAAGGCTTTATCTAGTATTTAACTTATCAAGGCCTGATCGTTGCCTAGACTTGGTTACCATCACTTGGAATAAAGACAGTCATTTGGAATAAGACTCCAAGAAAAAGTTTTGTAACTCAACCTATAATTAAGATTCCATAAAGTATTAATCTCTCCGCCTTAAAGCTTGGCCTTTTTCTTGTTATACTTAAACTTCATGGGTCAGGTGAATCATATGTTCAACCTAGGTTAAATATCTTTTATTATAGTACCCTTCCAACTTAGGGTTCCCAGTTTGAATCCTACGGTTTGGTGACAAGACAGTCAAACTTATGGTTTGTTTCTATCTTTTAGAAACGTGGTAAATCCACAACTCAATGGCTTCCAAAATAGGCCGCTTAGGTGTATAAAATAGAGGATTTATAATCATAGAGTTTGGTATATATTGTTAGGAAGTTCGCGTGTAAAAATGCTTGTTACAAGTCAAGGGGTATGTTCTCCCCCCCTTAAAAGTTTAACTCCACTCACCTTGGTGTATATCCAATTCAAGCTCTTAGTATAGCTTACACTGCCTCTATAGAGAGTTATTTGTTACTATATCATATAAAATTTATACCACATTGGGAGGTAATTTTCATTTGTTCTCAGGTGTTCTTTACTTACATTCTCAAATTGAGCTGTCATGGAAGACATATGCTTGTATAAATCCATAAGGATAGAGTAGGACATGTGCCTCAAAATAGGGTAGGTATATTTTATGATACTCATCCCTCTGAAATATATCAATACTCCTTAAAGGTTTTAGGTTTATAACCTCCCAATTATATGTATTTATATATAGCACTTAGTATTGCTATTTTGGTAGTTCTCCTGACTTCGGAATATACGGATTCAAAAAGTTTTCTCACTGTTTATTAAGAGTCAGCATTGTCACTGTAATGATACTAGCTGAGACCCTTTTACATCCCGTGTTTGTTTACGTTGGATGATTGATCATATATAGTGTGTCACTGTTATGATTTTCCTTGGTATTATCATTGGTTATATATATATATTTTTGTAGGACTATACTGATAGTTATCTCTCAAGGTTTCGCACGGTCTTCTCGCGAAGTTAATAAGGGATTGTAAGACTTTCCCGTCCCGCACTGGGCAGCAAGCTCAGTGCCTGGGTATCCCATAAAATTCAATGTTTTTCTCTTCCCGTGTAGGTCTTCGTTCTCTTTGTTTGGTTTACCGGAGCAGCACTTGTTGTAGCAAGTGCGCCATGCAGGTTGGATCACCATCCAGTGTATGTCCATTGAGATATACTCTTATTCTATCATCACTGTAAACTTGGTAGTATTGTCAGCTTCTCTGGTTGTCATCGGTTATAGCGTCACTGTTTTCGTCGTCAGCCCCGTGTAAATGACAGTTGGCGTCGTACGGTCTTCAACAAACCCTTTCACCAGTTCAGGTAGTCTTAAGTATTTGTTTTAGTGTATTCCTTTTCATGACATATGCTCGTTATTTAGGCAGGTCATAGTTTGTAGTTACTGTAAGTTTGAACAGGTATTAATGCCCTTCGGCGGACCAAGTAAAAACTGACTTTCTATTCCTCACTGTTCTATCTCACACCCTGTATCCCAAGGCTAATTTTGGTTGTACTCAGATCTCAGAGCACAACTACGCTCTGATACCACTTTTTGTAACACCCCAACCCGAAATCCAATAACCTGTACAATGATAGCTCCCAAAGATAACTGGAAATGCAGCGGAAAATATATACATAACAACGGGTGGTGCTACAACGCCGCTTGTCACCCATGTGACTAACAAGGCTAACTCCAAAATAACTTACAAATGCTACGGTCTGAGCGCTGAATACAAACCACTTAAAGTAATAAAACATAAAAGTATAGTACTTATAAAATGATTCGGTGATAACAGTCCCCTGTCTTAATTCTACCCCGCCTACACTCGGTCGGGTAATCTCTTCATTCTCCAGGTACCTGGAATGGTTTAGCCATGAAACGGCTCAGCAAAATAATTTGCCGGTATGAAATCGTGCAGCCCACAAGCTACTGGGCCACACCAACTATTTTGTCGAATACATGCAAGTCATTTTTATAAAGCTGTAAATAAGCAACATAACATAATCATAACAAGCATCCATACAAGGATAACAATGTCACACAGAACAAGACTTCAGAAGGTCAAGTTAGATGGACTGTAATCATTGATAATAGTCGGGTCCACAGTGGGACTGACAGATGTATAAGAGTATGTCAATATAGTGAAGGTATAGTGACCTCGTTAAAAGGAAGGTGGTAATTAGTCCCCCATAGATAACGTAGTTAACTCATGTTCCGGTACGCAGCCGGTGAGTGACATAGTGCACCCAGAACTCCTCTCCACTTGAACTGTTCCGGTACGCAGCCGGTAAGTGACATAGTGCACCCAGAACTCTAGAACCATTCCGGTACGCAGCCGGTGAGTGACATAGTGCACCCAGAACTCCCGTCGCGACGTAAATTGAATAGGAGACGACCTGAGACAGGTACAACTCCTGTAGCATGCATGGCCAGATCCAACTGGGCTCCTCGTTCTCGTAGTGTAGAATTGTTAAATGTCACTCAAGGATGATATCAAGAACACGATGTGTATTGTCAGTTGTCACGTTTAGGACAATGACGTTTGTTATAAAGTGAAGTTAGTGAGAGACTTGAGTACAAGTTCTCAGTATGATAAAACGCGGGTATTTAATCCACTGGTAATGTAGTGTCGTATGCGTGGGACATACATGTTACAGTTAGTAACATCACGCACATAGAATAACACAACAGTGCACAAGAGTAATGCAACATTTTACATACAATCATCTTGGTTGTTAATTCAAACAACAAATAGCACACAAGCCGGTGTAATCCGGTAGAAAGCAGACTGCAAGAATTCCATACCGTTCACCGTAGACTGTACTTGTTTTAGTTCCCGGTCAACGTCTGGTCAAACAATGTCCTAGAATAGGATTAACTGAGAGTGTTAATTTATGTAACTCTCGTAATAATAATTTATTGATTCATGAAACGATTCCATATTCATTATTTCCTGTGAGGTTATTTCTTATACTTAGGTAGTTCCTTTAACCTCTTTTCCTTATTATTATTTAAGGTATTTATATATTTCCAAAACATGTAGTCCTAATTTATAAGACTTATATTGTGTGGTAATTTCTTTAATTACCTCATGATTGGATGTATAACTTATTTATTATTTCTTTTGACTTATCTTTAAATTCTTTAATGTATATAACTATATATTCGTGTACCATTTATGTTACATGTTTTACCATTGTCCAAATGGCATAGTAATTTATAATTTTATCAATGACGTTTATTGGTCACATGTTAGTTAATTCTCCCCTTAACTTTATTTTAAAAATATACTATAGCTCCAAATATTATTTGGTGTTTCCACATTAAATTCCTTATATTCTTTTCCTTTTGATTTACTTGAAAATCTAAATATATATATTTCATACACATGTATTATTCATGATACATATATATACTTGTCTAAATGACATAACCACTTCATAAGTTCTCAAATTATTTTACATGTCACACATGGGCATATTTTTCCCATATCTTTTATTAATTATAAAACTAACCCCAAATAATATTATTTCTTTTACAAGTAAATTACTTGTACTTGCATATCATATAGTTTAATTTTTCATAAATCCTTAAATCATAATTATCTTTTCTAAATCCTTAAATATCCATATAGGACCTACAAATATTTTATTCCCATAAATGCAACATACTTTTCGGTTATCTTATTATAACCACATTTATTTCTTAAACTTTACATTATACTCCAAAATATTATATACATAGTTTATTTCTTAATTAATTAATTCACTAAACACCACTATAAATTTAGTAATTATTATTTGAACACTTTAACTTTCATAAATCATCAACTAGCCACATTAATTTTTCGGCTTTGCTATATAATTCCTTAGAATTACATTTTAACCCCAAAAACTTTACATAAATATATATTCACCTATAACCTATAATTCTAATATTTAATTTCCTTAATAACCAAGTGGACACTTATATTTCCACAAATTGTGAATTCTCCCCATATAAAATCTTGTTTTATTTTTAAACTCTCATAAATTACATATTCACCCCAAACTTTTATAAACTTAGTATTTCGTGTCATAAATCATTTTAACTCAAGTTTTCGGTCAACACTTTGACCATAGTCTAACTTCATACTTAATACATTAATATACTCATAAACTTATATGAATCTCGGCTTTACACCCAATCTTTCCTTAAATTACAAAATAGTCCCAAAACTTTATAATAGTTACTTAATAACTATAAACTATAGTTTAAATATTTAATTCCTCAAAAATTCGAAAGTGAACTTCATAATTCTCTTAATTATGAATTCACCATAATTAACTCCAAACTTTCATAATAAGTTTATAAATTACATAATAGCCCAAAACTTATAAAATGTTATTTTAACACTTGTTTAAACTATCTAAATTCATAAACTTAATTCCTAACCTTATATTATATCATATTTATCCCAAGGACACCCTTAACTCTCGGTTTTTATAGTTATGCACCCAAACTTTGCAAAAATTACATTTTAAGCCACATACTTAATAATTAGCCATTTAATAGCACTAATAAACAATATTTTTCACTCCTCACACACTTTATAATATAGGTTTAATATACATACTAGCAATTCATTCAAACCTATTATCACCGAGTAGCTCATTAAAACCTATTTATCACTTAGACCATTCGGCCATAATTAAATAGTTACCATATAGTATATAAAAGTGGATTTATATGTCAAAATAATCATACATAATTCATATGAGTCATATAATTCATGTAAAAATTATGGTAATGTCTTATATTGATTCTTGGCTTAAAATAGAGTACTTTTGCCCTTGACAATTCGGCTTGACTTTATATTTAACATAGATAAATTTTGTGACACAAAAATGTGTCTTAAGGTAAATATTTTCCATATATGTTATAGATTATATTTTTGTATATTATACCATATAGTTTCGGTTTTAGATACCCTAGGAGATGTACCTAATTTTTGTATAATTTTTAGAAGCTTAACCAAGCTTAAAACATAAAGATTTGCTTAGTAAACTTACTTCTTAACAAGGATGGTTAAGTGCTTGAACTCTTCTTGTATCTCCAAGCTTTCTCCAAGGAATTTTGATGCTCCACTTCGGTTATATGCAAGTGGTGAAGGAGTTTAGGAGTTAGATCTTCAATAAAGATCTTAAGTAGATTTGTAAGTAGTTTTCCAAGGATTTACCTTAAGCTTTTCTCCTTATAAATTCGGCTCACTTAAGGTGGATGAAGAACAAAATTTCCTTCATGAAAATGAAGAAGAAAAGAACCTTAGAAGAACTAGAAATCGGTTGCACAAAAAAATGTGCTTTAGGATTTTCAAGCATGAAAACTACCTTAAGGTAACCTTGAGATGCTCCTTGGATTAATGTTGGTTTAGACAACCTCCTTGGAGTAATAATTGATGCCGAATCCTTGTAGGTATGCTAGGAAGAGTTTTGCTTCAAGGCTTGACAAGAAATGCTAGGAAATTACCTTAAAGATGAAGATAAAGTTAAAACTCCATTAATGGACTTAAGAGCTTCAAAGGAAGAAGATGAAAGGAGAAGAGAGGAGCCTTACCAACCGTTGCAATGTGTGAGAGAAATGAAATTGCAACCGTAAGTCTTAAGGCATGTTTGCTTGATTTTTGTTTTGTTAATTTTTAATGTCAATTGACTAGTCTTTTCATTAGTTATTCCATAGGTTATTGGCTCAATAAATGCCCATGTATTATGCTCATTTTCGGCCATGATGCAAGACAAGGCAAGGTGGGAACAATTATGGATGCTAAATGACAAGGTAAGTTAGGTAAGATTCTTATTCTTTGATTTTTCAATGTTAAAGCTTGTCCTCTTCTTCCCTGTAGGTGGCCGGTTTTTAGGTCTGTATGGAGCCTCTCAATCGGAAGCTTGGAGCCTTAGACAAGCATGGGGTGGTCACTTGCAATTAACAAATCAAAAGGTAAAAGCTAGATCTACTTTTTGGCTTTAATTATCTTTACTTTTGTCAAGCTAACATGGCTTGTTTTCTGGCAGGATTTCGACAGCATGGAGCTCACATGAGGCTTATATTCTTCTGTCATTAAGTATTATAGCACATGGGAGGGTGAGTCACCATGTTCTATGTCTTTTATAAACTTTAAATGCAAATTTTATACTAGTTTTTGGACAGAAAATCGGCCCCTATAGAGCACCTTGTTTGACACTGCCTCCAATTGATTTAGAGGGTCAATTTACCCCCATTTAAGATTCATAATTCGTGGCTTGTCAAAAACTACAAGGTAATTGCGTAAAACACGTTTTCGTGACACCCGAAGGTGCGTTTTTGTGCTCTAAGGATATTTTGGGAAATAAGTTGTCTTTTTGAGTTCCAAGTGTTTATAAACATTTATTATAGTAAATAATGATATATTAAGACATTAAATTAAGTTATGTGGGGTTACATCAACCCACGACATAATTTACGGGCCATCGGGACACTCCCGGCAAAAAGGAGCGTTAAGAAATTCCCCCGAGCACTTTGTTGAATTTTGAGAAACTAGCTCATGGGTTCTCATTAGAATGATTATTAATAATGTTAGGAACTCTAAGAATTAATTTTTAGGAGTTCGTGCCACCTCGGCACTCCTCCGGCCTTTCGTGCTTTAAGGGGCGTGCGTGAGCACTCCCGAGCATTTTGCGTTTTTGACTGAATATAGCCTAGGAATATGTTTGTATAAACATATAATGAGGGTATGACCTTTGGTTTGAGTTTTAGAAGGTCATACAAGGTCATGCTTAATCGCATGTTTCTAAGGCGTTTTACGAACGTTCTTCTTGTCAAGATGTTTAGTGCGCATCTTTGACCTTTGATGAGTTATTATATCTTCATAATATATACAATAGGCGTAACACAAGTTGTTACATTTATCCAAATGTGTATTTCAATTTATTGTAGCATTTATAGATGCTTAGGCATTCGTAAAGTATTTACGTTGCTCGTTTGTATACACGTTGGTATTGTTCTTTTCTTGTTGACGCTCTTTCTATTGAGCTAGTTATGCAAGAAGTTTAATCCTTGTTAATAATCGTACATGAACGTTGTACAAGTACGTTAATACTTTTAGTAACATTACGCCAGTTAGCGTTTATGGTAAAACGACTGTTTTTCGTGACGTTTGCATGCGTGAGTTTGCATGCGCACGTGTAATAATATTAATTTACGTAACGTTTGCATGTACAGATTAGCATGCGTAACTAAAATGATCTGTTTCTAGATCAATTCTCCATTATTTAATAATAAACAAGTATTAATTAGATTTGGGGTATTTCAATTACAAGATCGCATAGCCTTCCAAACGAGATTAATACAGGTATCTACACCCCAGAAATTGAAAGGACATTTCTGCGCGCGTTAAGACAAAAACGATTTCAACAGAATTTATCCGCCGTGGTAATAGAAACCTACCAGAAAGCAGTTATCGGATCAGCAGCTACTGTCAGAAATATAAACAGACCGTCAATCCAAGGTCAGCAACCAGCCATTGTCCTTCCCCACCTCTCCCCAACCGAATATGATGAATGGCAAAGCTGAAACCATCATCAAATCCGATGCGTGAAAGAGTTAGGCATGTTCGACGACTCAAGTCCAGACGAAGCCCTACTACATGTCACCAAGTTTTTGCAGCACGCTAACAGTTTAACTGCTACCGACGCAGTACTCTAGTATGCAAGATTGTCCTTGTTCCTCTCACAGCCTGATGGGAGGTGCAAACAAATGGTATCACAGTCTCACACCGAGCACCATCTATAGCTGGGACGATATGGCGACTAAGTTCTACGACAAGTTCTTGCCCCCTAGCCGAACGTTGGAGATGATTGCAGAGATTTACAATTTTAAACAGCCAGGGGTGGAGAACATCTGTGAAACTTGGGACCGATTTAAAGGACTACTGCTGACGTGCCCCCACCATGGTTTAACAAAAGAACAATTATCGCAATTATTCTACAAAGGATTAGTGAACCAGTGCAAAACTATGGTACTGTCTTCTTTGGGAGCTGACATTTTGAAAAAGCCGGGTGAACAATTTCTGAGTGGGATAGAATCCCTTTGTGAGGAAATTAGAGACTGGGCCACGGGCGGATCAAGAGGCGGCATTCTAGGCTTATACCACATAGGAGAAAGCGACAACCGATTTGAGTAGCTGATGAGAAGCCACGAGCAACTCATGGAGAGTAATGCCCAGCAGGCGACAAAGATTGGCACCCTGCAGAAAGTTGTCGAGCATATGGCCATGAATTCCTATCCCCAACAAGTAAAGTCATTGTCTTCTCGATCGCCTACACCCCCCGGGTTACGCTCCTCTATCATTATCTTCTCCGGATGTATCTTGTACACAATGTGGTGGACCGCATGATTATGAACAATGTCCCCAATTACAAGGATTAAAAGCAGCAGAGGAGGTGAATTTTGTAGGCAACAATTCAGGGTATAGGCAACCTTGGCAGCGTAACGTGCACCCTAATCTTCGTTACTCAAACACTGACAATGTGCAAACCCCGCATACGCTCCAACCATCTCAGAACTTTAGATCACAGTCTCATTTTCAAGGAGGCCAAAGGCAGTTTCAGCAACCACCTTATGGCGATGTTGCTACCTCAAGCAGACCTACTCAACCTCCGTCAAACTTGAATCTGAATTCTCACAAGCAAGAGATGTTTAAGGCAATGATTTAAGGCAAGATGTAGAGATCAAGAAGACAGAATCGCCCTAAAGATGCAGTGGCCCTGCATCGCAAATCCATCCAACATCAACTCAACAACTCAAACAACAACTCACCCAGGTCAACTCCCTTCTCAAACTCACCCCAACCAAGAGAGCAACAACACAATTCAGTATAGACACCAACCCAAATACCAAGTGAGCTGAGAAGAAGAAGAGAGCAGACCGAAGAGGTACCAAAAGGGGAAGGGCAAGGAGCTAGCATCAACATGGAGAACCTAATCCAACCTCATCTTCCCCAAAAATATCCAAATTCCCATCTCATCTTCTCTAGAAATCCAAATTCCCACCTCATCTTCCCCAGAAATCCAAATTCCTATCTCATCTAACCCTTCTCCATCTAAAATAACTATCGACATCCATCTTCGTCTCCTAACATGTTGAACTCCCGTTTCCCAACAGAATGAAGAAGAAGCATCTAGATGAGCAGTTTGCCAAGTTTTTAAGCATATTCAAGATGCTGACTCTGGATATCCCGTTAATCGACGCTTTGCAAGAGATGCCTAACTACACCTAATTCTTGAAGGATCCTAATTCTTGAAGGATCTCTTAACAAAGAAAAAGAAGAAAAGTGGAAAAGAAACAGTTCACCTCACAGAGGAATGCTCTGCTGCCCTTCTCCGGGCACTCCCTCCCAAACAAACAGATCCGGGAAACCCCATTATCCCATGTTTTATCGGTGGAGTGGACTGTGGAAGCGGTTTGTGTGACTTGGGGGCCAGTATAAATATCATGCCTTACGCCACCTTCTTGAAAGTGAAAGAAGGGGAGATGCAGCCGGTCCCGTTCAAACTACAGCTAGCCGACAGATCGGAGATCAAGCCAATGGGAATAGTCCACGATCTGGTGGTTGGCGTAGATCACTTTATCTTTCCTGCTGACTTCGTCATTTTAGAGATAGATGACGAAGTCGAGGTCCCCCTAATTTTGGGACGACCATTTCTGAGTACTGTTAAAGCTGTTATCGATGTCCACGACGGGAAGATCCCCTTGAGGTACGAGGACAAAAAAATCGAGTTTGACATGAATAAAATGATGAAGAAGGCCTCCAGTTTTACCCATCCGGCAAAAACAGTGGACTTAATAGATGATGATGAGGAGGAATGTGAGTTCTCTGCAGATGAAGATGTATATTACCTATCCTCCTTTCCATGTGCGGTACCGAACCACTGGAGCAAGTATTGGTCACTTCCCTGGAAGAAAAAGTAAAGGATCCGAAGTTAACACCATGTTGGCGTATGTGAAGAAGGAAGAGCAGGTTACCAAGCCTACCGCCCTCCAATTGAAAGACTTGACAGAGAGCCACAGAAATCCATTCCCTCAGTGGAGCAACCACTAGAACTCGAGCTTAAAGACCTTCCTTCTACCTTTAAGTATGCCTTTTTAGCTGAAAACAACCAGTTGCCCGTCATTATTTCATCCTCTCTGAATTTCCGGCAAGAGAATAAGCTACTTGCGGTGTTGAAGAAACATAAACAGCGATCGGGTGGACTCTCGCTGATATCAAATGTAACACCCCGGATTTGCCTTAAACATAGGAAATAAAATAACAAATAATGGTGAAACGGCTTCGAAAACGGACTCCAAACGAGCCCTAAAGGTGCAAAACAAGCTTGTCCGAACTTGTGTCCGGCATGGGAAGTTCGGACACAAGTCGAGAAAGTTAAACCGCAGAAATCATTTGTCCGAACTTGTGTCCGGACATGGGAAGTTCGGACACAAGTCGAGAAAGTTAAACCGCAGAAATCCATTTGTCCGAACTTGTGTCCGGACATTGATGTTCGGACACAAGTCGAGAGTTAAAAGGTCTGAAAACCAAAGGCGTCCGAACTTGTGTCCGGACTTGGAAGTTCGGACACATGTGAGTTTAAAAAGTCCGAGAAATTTAACGTGGCGTGTCCGAACATCAATGTTCGGACCAAAGTTCGGACACACCAAAACAGAGAGCTTCTAAAACATTCGGGGCCTGTCCGAACATGGATGTCCGGACGGACGTTCGGACAGGTCCTGATGAGTTTTTCCCAGCGAAACAGAACCAAATTAACATCAAAATAACCATAAAAACTCAGCAATCAAAGAAGAATCATTCCAATAACTTAGTACCTCAAATGATAACGAAAATACCATCGAAATATCTCTTATGCAGAAAGCAAATCTCCATCATAAACAAAACTCCTTAGAGAACAAAACCGATAAAACACTTCAACTTATTAGCAGCAGAATAGCAAAATCCAAAAGGCGTTACCGCCACACTCTAACAAAGAGTGCTCAGGCTTTAAACTACTAACCAACCCAAAACGTTTCCAAAACTGGTAAAACATCACAATACCAAAACATAACTCAACTTGTTCCAAAAGTAGTAATTGTCCAATCATCCTAAGCTATGTGACAGCGTGTCCCAATCCCCAAATCAGCCATGAGTACCTGCGATCATAAAACAACAATAGAAAACGCGAAGGGATCGCGCAAATCAGCGAAACTGAGTAAACATTGCCTCAACCTGTAAAATATATTTGGAAACCCATTTGCAATTTTAAAACCATACTTGTACAGAAACGTAAACCACAACACCAATTCCAAATATCAATCACAAAACATTTCGGGGGAGAACTTTCCAAGAATCAAATCAATGGCTTACACGGACGACCCCCAATCGGGTCGCAACAATTAGAATCCCACCTCACTCTACGTCCTTAAGTGTGCCACCCCCCAGAAGGTAACTTATGACCAAAGGAGTAGATCATTAGAGCTTAACTGCAAGTAATGTCTGCAGGCAAAATAATAAGAATATCCACGGGGTACATAGTACCAATAGTTACACGGAGCGCCATATAGGCACCAACAATTTACACGGAGCACCAAGAGGTACCAACAATCCAATAACCAATTCAAAGAAAGTCTCCCAAAACCTTTATTCAAACCCTTTCGCAAAACATCTCACCAGAATACACAGGGGAAATAATTCCCAAACTTTCACAAAATCAAGACCATATCCAAACCAATCCATTGTTAATTCGCAAAACACAGAGGTAGAGAATGTTGAGCACAACATTTACCTGGATACGTTCACAGCCACGAAATCACTCAGCAGAATCAGCAGTAGCGTTCGTCAGGGAAATCGGAGTCTAGAATACAAGCAGAACACAATCAGATACTACCCAGAGACTAGCGAATTAATCAGCTAACCTTACCAACAGATACCCCTTACCCTTCTATCAATACCGGCACCAGAGAAGTGGCCTAACGACGATGGAGAATAAGAGCGTGAATTTGAGAAGGGTTAGGAGCTTAAGGAAAGAGAGAAGAGTGGAGGCAGTAGGTTGAAGATGGAAGCGATCGTGATAGCGATCGTGGTATTAAATAGAAACAATATGGAAATAATTAAAGGATTAGTCTTTAACTAATAAATGTATTTAGATTAGTGAGAGGAGAATTTATAAGTAATGTTGTAAAATAACTTGAAATGAGTTTATAAATAAGATTTCAATTTAAAGGTAAATGAATAGCGTTAAAATCATGGAAGGATCTAGATTCAAAATTTAGAGAGATAAATAAATACTATTTGACTAAAGTAAAAATAGAAGAAGGGCTAACTGATCGTTAGTGAAGGATGAGGAGAATTATCTAAATATTAGATAAAAGGAATAAATACATAATAGTTGAATAAATGGGTTAGGAAGAGGAAAATATTTTAGAGAGAAGTAAAATCAAATTTGTATTCTTGAACATAATAAAGTTATCTGAAATGAACGTAAATATACCTATGTATATTGCTTCTCTGGGCCTTTATTAATCTTACCAATAACATCCTTGACTATATGCTAATTTAATCCTACGCCAAAATTCACGGGTATTTCATCTCATCCCCCTTAAAAGAAAGCTTCGCCCTCGAAGCTAAGCCTAGATGATATCCCAACCAAAAGACTGATTCCGAAAGCTGAATCCGACTGGACTTGACATAAGTCTTAAACGGTTACCTGCTCGAAAAGCTGAGGGTATTTCTTCTTCATTTCCTCTTCGACCTCCCACGTCGCCTCCTCAGTCCCATGATTCGACCACAACACCTTGACCATCCGGGTGGACTTCGATCGGGTTTCTCTAGTCTTGGTGTCCAATACTTTAATGGGGTACTCCTTATATGATAGGTTCTGCTCCAATTCCAGCACCTCAGGCTGTAGAACGTGGGACGGGTCGGGGACGTAACGCTTCAGCTGAGAGACGTGAAAAACATTATGGACTCTCTCCAGTTCACCAGGTAGTGCTAATATGTAAGCTACCTCTCCAATTCTCTCCAGGACCTCGTAAGGACCCACGAATTTGGGGCTTAATTTCCCCTTCTTCCCAAATCTGGTTACCCCTCTCACAGGAGACACCTTCAGGAAGACTCTATCACCAACTTCGAATTCAACCGGTCTCCTCTTTAAGTCGGCATAGGACTTCTGCCTGTCCTGGGCTGCTTTCATTCGGCTCTGGATGATTCGGACCTGCTCCATCGTCTCCTCTATCAGCTGGGGTCCCAATATCACTGTCTCGCTGATGTCGCTCCAACATAAAGGGGTTCTGCATTTCCTCCCATACAAGGCTTCATAGGGAGCCATCTTAATACTAGAGTGGTAACTGTTATTATACGAGAACTCCACCAGGTGAAGTCTATCTGCCCAAGTCCCATGAAAGTCCATGACACATGCTCGAAGCATGTCCTCCAAGGTCTGATAGTCCTCTCCGTCTGACCATCTGTCGCCGGGTGGAAAGCAGTGCTCAATTTCAATTTAGTACCCATAGCCTTCTGAAACTGCTGCCAGAAATGTGCCAAAAATCTCGAGTCTCGATCAGATACTATCGTCTGAGGCACGCCATGGTATCTGACCACATTCTTAAGGTATGCATCCACTAGCTGGCTCATAGACCAAGTGCTCTTCATAGGTATGAATCGAGCGGACTTGGTGAGTCGATCCACGATCACCCATATCTGGTTGACTCCACCCTTCGCTGGCGGTAGTCCGGCTACGAAATCCATAGAAATAGAGTCCCACTTCCATTTGGGTACTTCCAGGGCTGCAACAATCCTCCCATCCTCTTATGCTCGAACTTCACCTTCTGACAGGTGAGGCATTTAGACACGAACTCTGCTACCCTCCCGCTTCATCTTTGGCCACCAGAACACTTTCTTCAGATCCTTGTACAATTTATCTCCGCCTGGGTGGACTGAATAGGGAGTATTATGAGCCTCCTTCATCAGTCTCTCCTTCACATCTGCACAACCTTGAGGGACGCACCAACGGCCTCTAAATCTCAGACTGCCATCAACGTGGATTTCAAATCCTTCTGCCTTCCCTTCCTTTAACTTCTCTCTGATTCGTTCCAATTTAACATCATCCGGCTGTCCCTTGAGTATCTCCCATAGATGTCGGAAGAGGCACTCATATGGTACAGCTTCACCTCGTGCTCTACTCCCCCAGATTCCATCACCTCCAAATTCAGCCTCTGAAACTCCCGAGCTAGCTCATCAGGGAGGACCCACATAGAATTCACTGAATGACTCCTCTTTCTGCTTAACGCATCAGCTACCAAGTTGGACTTCCCTTCATGATACAGAATCTCCAAATCATAGTCCTTAATCAGCTCTAGCCATCGTCTCTGCCTCATATTCAGATCCTTTTGGGTGAAAATATACTTGAGGCTTTTATGGTCGGTGAAGATCTTGCACGAGACACCATAGAGGTAGTGTCTCCAGATCTTGAGTGCAAAAACCACGGCTGCTAACTCCAAGTCATGCGTCGGATATCTGGTCTCATACTCTTTCAACTGTCTCGACGCGTAAGCTATGACCTTCCCGTGCTGCATCAGGACGCACCCTAAGCCATATTTGGAAGCATCGCTGAAAACTTCAAATCCATCTGTCCCTGGAGGCAAGGTCAGAACTGGAGCTGTGGTCAACCTCTCCTTCAATGCCTGGAACGCCTTCTCACAGTCGCTGTCCCACTGGAACTTGATCACTTTCTTCATAAGGTTGGTGAGAGGTCTTGCTATCTTCAAAAGTCCTTCACGAAACGTCTGTAATACCCTGCCAAGCCCAGAAAGCTTCGCACTTCAGTCAGGTTACTGGGCCTTGGCCATTCTTTTACGGCCTGAATCTTTGACGGATCTACTGAGATGCCTTCACTAGTGATGACGTGGCCCAAAAATGCCACTCGGTCTAACCAGAAGTCACACTTGGACAGCTTCGCGTACAGCTGCTGCTCTCTCAATGTCTGCAATACTAGTCTCAAATGTTCCTCATGCTCCCGTTCGTCCTTGGAATATATAAGGATGTCATCTATGAAAACCACCACAAACCGATCCAAATATGGGTGGAAGATACGGTTCATGAGGTCCATAAAGACAGCTGGGGCGTTGGTAAGTCCAAAGGGCATCACCAAGAATTCAAAGTGCCCATACCTAGTCCGGAAGGCTGTCTTCGGGATGTCTCTCTCTGCTACTCTGAGCTGATGGTACCCTGACCTCAAATCAATCTTCGAGAAGGTCCCTGCCCCTTGCAGCTGGTCAAAAAGATCGTCTATTCTCGGCAAGGGGTATCTGTTCTTCACTGTGATCTGGTTCAGCTCCCTGTAGTCGATGCACAGCCTCATACTCCCGTCTTTCTTCTTCACAAACAAGACCGGGGCTCCCCAAGGCGATACACTCGGGCGAATGTATCCTTTATCCAAAAGATCCTCCAACTGGGTCTTCAATTCTTTCAACTCTGAGGGTGCCATCCGGTAAGGAGCCTTCGAAATCGGTGCTGAGCCTGGCACAAGGTCGATGCTGAATTCCACTTCTCGGTCTGGCGGCATACCCGGAATCTCGTCTGGGAACACGTCTGGAAATTCGCTTACTACTCGGATCTCCTTCTTCTCGTCTGACTCCTGGCTCAGGTCTTGGACATAGCAAAGGTATGCTTGCTGTCCTTTCTTTACTTGGGAGAGAATTGTCATTGCTGATACGAGCTTCACTCCGGGCTTCTCCTCCACATTCCTGTACGAGACTCTCCGTCCCGACGGTCCTCTGAGAATAATTTTCTGCTCGCTGCAGTCTATCCTTCCCTTGTATTTGCTCAGCCAATCCATTCCCAGGATTATATCAAAGTCGGTCAAGGCGAACTGGATCAAATCTATTACAAATTGCTCCCCCTTGATATCTATGCCTACGTCTTTCATTACATTCTTACAAGTGATCACCCGTCCCGATGGTATAGATACAGCTATAGGGGAAGTCTCACAAATCTCTATCCCCAATTTCCCAACTAGGCTATCAGATATGAAAGAGTAAGTAGCCCCAGTATCAAAAAGAATACGCGCAGGAGTACCAAGAACAGTAAAGGTACCTGCTAACACGTCTGCCTCGGCCTCGGCTTCGGCCCGACTCATCACATTGATCTTCCCTGGAGCCCGCTGCTGGTTGCTTCGGTACTCCCCTTGGCCTCTATTGCCACCATTGCCGCCCTCTCCATTACTACGCTGAGGAGCGTCCCCGCGCTGACTCTGATTCGGGCCTCTGCCCTGCTGGTCGGTCTGCCTGGATGAGCGGTTGCCACTATAGCCTCTCTGCTGACTACCTCCCTGGGGACTCTGAAAGCACTCGAATAATCGGTGTCCCCGCCTCCCACAACGAAAACAGGTGACTGAGTTCCCCTCACAATCTTTCCCTGGGTGATCCTTGTTGCACCTTTTGCAGTAGAAGTGTCTCTCCTGCCTGTACTCCCCTCTCTGAGTCTGGTGCTGGGGCTGGTCACCTCGCCTCTGATCACCCCTCTGATCTCCCCCATGTCTCGGCCTCCCGTCTCTGCGGTCCGAGTGAGGCTTCCATCTCTTCTCCTGCTCCTGATGATGCCTGTGGGACTGATCCTCTCGTCCCCGGGGCTCGTCTCCTCCCTCCATCTTCCTCTTATTACAGCCAGGACCTCCTTCCTCCTCTGCTGCACCCTGTACAGGTTAGCAGCTTTCCCTGTACGCATCTTGGAGCGTCGGGATTGTCAGCACGCTGAGGGCCTCCTGCAGACTCCAGTTTAGCCCACCCACAAACTCTGCACCTTCGACGCCTTGTCGGGAACCATCGTAGGAGCGAACCTGGCCAGCTCCAGGAACTTCGAATGGTACTCCTTGACACTCAGAGATAGCTGCTTGAGCTCTGAGAACTCCAAATACTTTTGCATCCTGACATGCTCGGGTAGAAGCGCCTCCTCATGGCCTCCTTCAAGCCATCCCAGCCGAAATCAGGTCCAGCTAGTAGCACATCTCTGTTGGTAGACCACCAGATGTCTGCCTCACTCTTGAAATAGTAAACTGCTGCGTTTACCCTTCGGTCAGCTGGGCAATTGACTGCCTCAAAGATCTTGTCAAATTCCCTTATCCAGTCCTCAAGTAGCACCGGGTCCTCCTCTCCCTTGAAGGATGTGGGCTTCAGATGGGCAATTCTCTTAGTGTAGTCCTCCGGCACATTATCCCTCTGAGCCTGTCTCTGGACTATCTGTCCCAGGTTGAGAGCCAACTCCTGCAACTGCCTCATGGGGTCGTTGGCGGCCATCTGAGTTCGGCGACTCCTACTTCTGGTGTGGTATGGAAAGCTCAGTCTGTCAGCCAGTCCTGCACTCCCTAGAGCTCTAAGCGAACTCCTGATTACATATACTAAGCAAGGTAAGCAGCATTCACCCATATCCCCATATGTTAAGTCCCTACCCCATATTAGGAGCTAGTACATTTAATAGCTCCAATACCAGTATGCAATAATCAATCAGTTATACTAACATCATCACAATCATTGTAACACACAAACGGAGAATGCACTTCAATATCCATACAGTGTAACATCATATACACAGTATCGCAGGTACTACAATTCCCCAAACGGCTTGCCCCACATTTTAGTTCCCTTTTTAATCCAAATTTTATCTTATTTACCAAACATAGCTCTGATACCACCTTGTAACACCCCGGATTTTGCCTTAAAACATAGGAAATAAAATAACAAAGCTAACGGTGAAAACGGCTTCGAAAACGGACTCCAAACGAGCCCTAAAGGTGCAAAACAAGCTTGGTCCGAACTTGTGTCCGGACATGGGAAGTTCGGACACAAGTCGAGAAAGTTAAACCACAGAAATCCATTTGTCCGAACTTGTGTCCGGACATTGATGTTCGGACACAAGTCGAGAGTTAAAAGGTCTGAAAACCAAAGGCATCCGAACTTGTGTCCGGACTTGGAAGTTCGGACACAAGTGAGTTTAAAAAGTCCGAGAAATTTAACGTGGCGTGTCCGAACATCAATGTTCGGACCAAAGTTCGGACACACCAAAACAGAGAGCTTCTAAAACATTTGGGGCCTGTCCGAACATGGATGTCCGGACGGACGTTCGGACAGGTCCTGATGAGTATTTTTCCCAGCGGAAACAGAACCAAATTAACATCAAAATAACCATAAAAACTTAGCAATCAAAGAAGAATCATTCCAATAACTTAGTACCTCAAATGATAACGAAAATACCATCGAAATATCTCTCAGATAAGCAAATCTCCATCATAAACAAAACTCCTTAGAGAACAAAAACCGATAAAACACTTCAACTTATTAGCAGCGGAATAGCAAAATCCAAAAGGCGTTACCGCCACACTCTAACAAAGAGTGCTCAGGCTTTAAACTACTAACCAAACCAAAACGTTTCCAAAAACTGGTAAAACATCACAATACCAAAACATAACTCAACTTGTTCCAAACGTAGTAATTGTCCAATCATCCTAAGCTATGTGACAGCGTGTCCCAATCCCCAAATCAGCCATGAGTACCTGCGATCATAAAACAACAATAGAAAACGCGAAGGGATCGCGCAAATCAGCGAAACTGAGTAAACATTGCCTCAACCTGTAAAATATATTTGGAAACCCATTTGCAATTTTAAAACCATACTTGTACAGAAACGTAAACCACAACACCAATTCCAAATATCAATCACAAAACATTTCGGGGGAGAACTTTCCAAGAATCAAATCAATGGCTTACACGGACGACCCCCAAATCGGGTCGCAACAATTAGAATCCCACCTCACTCTACGTGCTTAAGTGTGCACACCCCCCAGAAGGTAACTTATGACCCAAAGGAGTAGATCATTAGAGCTTAACTGCAAGTAATGTCTGCAGGCAAAATAATAAGAATATCCACGGGGTACATAGTACCAATAGTTACTGTGATACCCAGTGTAGGGGTCACCTCCCACATCGATCGAGAGAGCGCACGAACCACACCTTATAGGTGTGGGGATACTCTTGCCTTCTGAGAGGCCTTTTGGGATGGTACCCCGGAAGCAAAACCGTGCGGGCTGCGGCCCAAAGCGGACAATATCTCACAAGTGGGTTGATTACTGGGCTGTTACAGATGGTATCAGAGCCAGGCTCAGGTCGGTGTGCCAGCGGGGACGCTGGCTCCCAAGGGGGGTAGAGTGTGATACCCAGTGTAGGGGTCACCTCCCACATCGATCGAGAGAGCGCACGAACCACACCTTATAGGTGTGGGGATACTCTTGCCTTGTGAGAGGCCTTTTGGGGATGGTACCCCGGAAGCAAAACCGTGCGGGCTGCGGCCCAAAGCGGACAATATCTCACAAGTGGGTTGATTATGGGCTGTTACACCACAAGATGACGAGAACGGTCGGTGGCAGCGGAGGCTGCTATACCTCGTCCATATGGACAACTGACAGCGGAGGTCTGCTTACCTCGTCCTTGTGACAACTGACTGGCGGTGGGGGCCATCTCTCCCAATGGGTTTTGTTCCACTCTTGAGTTATGGGTTCTTGGATCTCGTCTTTCATTCCTAGTCCTTGTGACTACTTGGTCTTTCTACTCCTAACTGGAACTTAATCTAACTGAGGCATTGGATACTCACTAACTCATGGTGTGAATTTGTTTACCAACTTTCTTTTTATTGTTGTCTCTATCTTTAACTTGCTATCTGTGACTTGGTGATTTTTAAAGTGCTTGTTTCTCTGTCTGGTTTTAAATATTGATTTCAAGTTACTGCTTGCTTAAAGGTTATCTTTAAAGTTCTGTTTTGGAGATTAGTACCAGTTCCATTCCAAGGAACTGACCCGCCCCTTTCGGGGTGGGCTGCTTGGTTTCATCTTGCAGGTACGAATTGATTTACAGGTGGCCACGAAGAGAATGAGCGTTTGGGATGGGACTAGGTTTTGTGGAGAGTTAATGTGCTTAATTTCTATTATGTTTGTGTTAAGTTTTTCTCGAGTTCAGACCGTAGCTTTTGTAGATTGTAAGTTGTAATTGGTGAGGTTTGGTGCCGGGTGTTTGGAACCCGATGGTCTGTAATCGCCTTAGAGTTTTATTTCCACTGTATTTATGGTTAATAGGGGTTACATTTCGGGGCGGGCTGCTTGGTTTCATCTTGCAGGTACGAATTGATTTACAGGTGGCCACGAAGAGAATGAGCGTTTGGAATGGGACTAGGTTTTGTGGAGAGTTAATGTGCTTAATTTCTATTATGTTTGTTTAAGTTTTTCTCGAGTTCAGACCGTAGATTTTGTAGATTGTAAGTTGTAATTGGTGAGGTTTGGTGTCGGGTGTTTGGAACCCGATGGTCTGTAATCGCCTTAGAGTTTTATTTCCGCTGTATTTATGGTTAATAGGGGTTTTACATTTGGTGACATGTAAAGGCCTTAAAAAGTGTAAAAAAGTGTTAGGCTGGATGTCAGAGTTGTGAACTTAAGATCACAAGAGTAAAATTAAGTATAACGGGATGACGGGGTTAACTATGGGCGCATAAGTCGTTAAACTGTCATATTACCCCGATGTTAATGGAAGCAATTGTAATGTTACCAGTTGTTCGAGAATTATTCGAGGAACATAAGAGGACACAATTGGGTGGACCTTGGTGACAGGTATGGTTTTCTTGTAGCCTGCTTGCTAACGAGGTGTCCTCGGCTTGTGTGCTATCTGTTTATATATGCCGACTAAACAAGATAAAGCATGCAACCGGAATATTATGTTTATTGTGTGATTGTGATGCTCTAACACAACTTACCGTGAGAACTTACTAACAATGTTTAGTAAAGAATTGTGTGAGAATATGGAACACTCCCAAATATTATTTTCTTAGTAACCAAAAGAGGTTAACTAACAAACATTGACTTGAGACTTCTACTAATTAGAACTTGGGGGGGAGTGAGGAATCCGGAATGGTACTGACACATGTTATTTGGGGGAGGCGGTATTCTTATTAGATCCTGACTTCCAAAAATGATTGTCTTTCTTCGGACTCGTCGCCTAGAGTTTACATATAGACTCGACCTCCTCGGACTTCTAGTTTTAGGAGGGAGGCATACTGAGATGGTGTGGTGGGATTTACCTAAATCCTAAATTTAAGAAATATTGTTTATTTAACCCAATGGAGCTGATAACTCATTGGCTAGGGTTGCTTTTGACCCGACAAAGATAAACAATGAATTAAGGACCAACCATTCTAATTAAAGAACGGTTGACTTAATTGAGATAAGAACTGAGATAAGATTTGAGATAAGGTTTGAGATAAAGTACAACGAATTCTAATTAAAGAACGGTTGGTACATAAGACTGAGGTAAGATAAGAAGGGACTAAGATTAAGGGGAATAAAAACTCAAGGAGTTAAACGATTAACTCACTAATTAAGGGAACGTTTTTAAGTCGTTCTTTGTGTGTGAACCATGTGTGTTCATATGTGGCTTGTTGTTTATTGCACTTCCTATTTATGTTGTGCATCTAATCAACTTCATGCTATCGACAATTAGTCGTCGTAGCCCCGTTAGCTTAGGGGCTATAAGAGAATCGTACCAGCAAAGGTGCTGACCCCCTCGGGGGCAACTACTTATTTGCAGGTGAATAGCAGAAGATGACCGTCCTGAGAGTAGGAACGGGTAGAGTACTTCGGTTGCTTTTACATTTGTTACACAAGTTGTGCATGTACACTCGTTTAGTAAACGGATGAGATGTTAGTATGATCTATTAGGATATGAGATACTCGGATTAAGAAAATGTAATTGGTTGAGGTTTTAGTATACTTTTCGGTATATTCGGGTCCATCAGACTGTAGTTGATCTTGGGGTATCAAGTAAGCCTAGTTAGTCACGTGGGTGACTAACGGCGGTAACACCAACTGTTGTAAGAATTCCGCTGAAATATTGATATATATAATTGGTGCTTTACGAGTTATTGTCAGATGATGAGTTGGGTGTTACAAAAAGTGGTATCAGAGCGTAGTTACGCTCTGATGACAGGAATTACCGAACTTAGGAGGATACCGAGTCAGAGTTTGAGTTATGGGATAAGGGTTGAAAGATAGAGCGAGAGGTGCATCAGTGAAATACCCCAAACCTTAATATGTTAATTAATTATGCAATTAGGATATTTTAAGGCTAATTAAGTCCTTAAGAATATTGGTGAAGAAAAAAAAACCAAAAAGAAAAAGAAAATGCGTAAAAGTCACAAAACCTGAAAACACGTGTTATGTAACCATAGGAGTTATATAACCTTAAATAAGGTCCTAAATGGATTCCTAAGACTTATTTAGTCACTAAGAACATGTGGGGAAAATTCCCGAAGGAAACAGATTCAAATAGTAAATTAAAAATGCAAACGAGCTTTAAAGCATTTTTCGAGAAACCCGGAAAATGTGATTTTAAACGGGTTTAATGGACTAATAAAAATTTATAGTAAATCATAAGACTATAATTAAACATTAGTCAAGGTCTAGGACCATTCAAATTATTAAAAAGAGAAAAATCCGAAAACCAGACCCGGACTGCTAAATACTGACAGTTCGGGAGTTATGGGTGTTATCTGCTAAATGACCATGTGCCACCTCCTCTCCACTTTATCAAAAATCAGATTCTTGCCCTTGTGTGAGGTAGCCCATGTTTTTCCCCCTCTTCCTCTCATTTTAATTAAATCCCCACTATTTGCTAAAGGACAAAAGCATAAAAGCAAAAAGTACTTTTCTTCCCTCTCACACATTTTCTCTTTCCTCTATTTTTCTTCTTCCTTCCGATTTTCCCCCTTCCAGCTCTCTCTCTGCTCCTTGTTCCTCTAATGGCGATTTTACAAGGCTTCCCCCAACTCCACTCTTCTCCTTCCTTGTTCCTCCACTAAAGCAAGTCAAAATCAAAAACAAAATACACCAAAATACTCACCTTGCATTGGAGATCATTGTCCACCCTTCAAAATCTTCAAACTCCACATTTGACTTCCATGGGTGTAGCTCATTTTGAAGAGGAAACCACTAATTCTTGGAGCTAGACCAACCCCTTGTATGTTCTATGGTAAGAAAAACTCAAAAACTCTCCTTTTTCCTTGTATTTTTGTAACCGATTTTGCCCCTGTTTGAGCTCCATTTTTGCTCTTTGTCATCCTAGCTTGTTCGAATCCTCATTAAGTGCTGAAGCTTGCCCATCTTTATTCCTAAACAGCCCATTGTGAAGTAGAAGGTAAATTCTCTCAAATTTTATGCTTAAACACCCTCTTGTTTTAGGGTTGTTGCAAGAACTTTATTTAATTCCTTGGTGCTCATTACCATTCATGGTATTTGGTCATTAGTGTAGCAAATAACCCCATTGGAAATCGGTTGTGGAACAAGAAGTAAGGAGGAGGGAAAGTTTGAAAGAAATCCTAGGTAAATAACTTACCTTTAGCTTATGTGGTGTTTTAAGGAATTTGGTTTGTCTTGGTGCAAATATAAATGTTGAGTGTAGTGCAGGTGTTGCTAATAATATGAGGAAATTCAGTGTTTAATTTGATGTTGTTTAAGGGCCTAAGAGCCAAGATTTTAAGGTTTATGTATATTGAGTGCTATGGTTGTGGAGATGATGAAATTTAAGTGTGGATGAGTGCCTTGGATGAGTTTGTGGTTGGAGTGTTTTGGTGGGATAAATAATGTGTGGAAACATGTTAAAATTATGGGGAGATCATGTCAAAACTTGTGTAGAAATTTAATGGTTAAAGTGCATTTCTAGGTGGGAACAAACTAGAGAACTACTAGGTATTTTGAGAGGAAATTGGAGTATAAAGATTGGTTGGAAACTAGATAGATGGAGATGGGTAGATGAGTGAACTTTAAGGAGGGAATGTTTCATTATTCTTGGACTAATGAGTGGGTGAGAGTGATGAGAAAAATCTGTAACATTACACTTAGCAAAACTAAGCTTTAGTTCTTGTAAGAGGAGAGTGGGAAATTTGGGTGAATTTAATCAAGAATTAGGTAACAAGTTTAGATGATGATTTTGGCAAGTTTAAGATGTTATATTAGTGTTAGAATATATCTAATTACATGTAGGAAGCTTGGAACAACAATGGGTGAAGAGAACAAGTAGAACAAGACTTTAAAATGTCAGTTGTTTTGAGCTCTGTAGCAGTGGTCCGGGACTTAAGTCCCATGTCAAGTCCCGGACCACCCTTAAAATCAAGCCGAAAGTGTGTTTTACAATTGGTCCGGGACCTACTCCAAGTACAAAGTCCCGGACCTATTCAAAAAATGAGCCGAGAGTTGGAAAATCCCTAGGTCCGGGACTACATGTGAAATACCCCAAACTTATAAAACATGGATTAAATATTTAATCATATTAATTAAGGCCTAAACATGCCTTAAAAGTCAACTGAGAACAAAGTGGTCAACATAAAACAAGATGTTGCACCCTTTGACTGTTAAGGGTAAATAAATACCCAAATAAACTTCTTAGGACCTAAAAATTTGTCCTAAGCATATTAACATACTACTAAACATATTATGACTGTTGGACAACACTCCAACACAAAGAAAAAGCATTTACATGCTTCAAGGTCAAAAAGGGCAAAAAGGTGCTCTAGGAAAACCTTAAAAATCAAATGACCTCTAAATGATATAAAATTGAATTACATGATCAAATATCATGTAAGGAACACAAAAAAACCGTTGTCAAAGAAAACCAAGCCCAGAAACACCTTGCGACACAAAATGTGCACTAAAACTCCTTAAAGCACGTTTTTGTGTAATCGCCTTCTAAATTGGTTTTAAATGGGCTAAAAGGTTATAAATACCTTTAAATATAATAAAATATATTATATGATATTAGGAATTTAATTCCAGAAATTTACGAATTTTTACAAATTTAATATTAAAATATTAATAAAACCCTAAAGTGGGGCCCGCATGAGTCAAATTGACCAAGTATGGTCAATGGTCAATTAATTGACCCACTTGGACCATGTAAATCGGCTGCAATAAGAGAGGAGGCAGCATAAGTCCTTGATTGACAATAATTCCTACCTAATACATTTACTTTTTGAAAATTAACTTACTTTTTCTAATAATTCAATCCTTTCCACTCATTTCTCCCTTCCTTGTCCGATTCTCTTCTGCCCAGCCGAGCTCTCCCCTTCCTTTGAAGCTCTCAAGTGTGTTCTTGAGCATGGAAGGCAAACCTAGCTCCTAAGCTCTTAATGTAAGTGTTTTAATGTCATTTTTAGCTCTTTTTCTTCATCTCTTCACTACCAACACCTAAATTTCGTGGCTCATCTGTTCCTATGGCTTATTCTCAGTGTTCTAAGGTTAGAACAAGAGCTAAACTCGGTTGAGACCAGTAGAGGGACCAAGGTTGTTCAAATCTACATTTTAAGGTAAAAATGTGCTTTAAGCTCATAACTTTTGATTCCCTTCAAGTTCGGCTGTGAAACTTTGGTTATAGCCTTATTTTCTTCTCCTTTTCATGTGGAATCAGTTGGTTAGCCATTTGGAGCAAGGGTTGCCGAGATCCAAAGGAAATACTCTCTTTTAAGGCATTTTTCCAAGGTAAAACCTAATAACAAGGTAGCACTTCGAGATCTAACTATTTCCTATGTCAATGTGGTGGATCTAACACCTTGTGGTGTGTTTGGTTCAGGTCGAAACCACTTAGAACTTCCCTTGCATTTTTAAGGTGATTTTTGCCTTAAATCTTACATTAATTATTCCTTATGGTTAAGCTCAAGCTTGGAGTGTAACCATATCTTGTTTTTGTGTATTAAACATGTCTAAATCAAGTGGTGGATTTTCCTACAAGTGACCGAGCTCATACAAGGAATAATCAAGGTATAACCACCTTAAACTTATGATTTTTATAATTTTTAAGCATATATATATATATATGGCCGAGAGTGAAGTTACACATATAGGTTATATTGACCTAGAAATGGAAAAAAATGACTAAGATAAATTAAGCTAGTCATTTAAGAGATTTAATTAACATAATTGTCAAATTTAAGACATTATGTGGAAGTTTGGTAAATAAATAAAAAATTATATGGTGAGGCCGAAATTGTATATGTATTTTGGGACATTTATGTGTAATTTATTTTGTGAGCAAATGTTTGTAATAAGGCCATGTATTTTAGGCCATTTTATTTATGCATTTACAAGCTTTTAATTAAGTTTAAGTAGTATAAATGCATTACCGAAAATAAATGGGGTATTAGGTGTAATTAAATTAAATTTGGGGGCTTTAGAATAATAAGGTCGAAAATTAGAGTTAAAAAGGAGTTAAAATAAAGTTTATAAGATTTTATAAAGTTTTGGGGTTAAATGGTGATTTCTAGAAAGTTTGGGTGAAAACCGTAATTATAAGGAATTGGTGGTCAAGGAAATATTAAGGTGGTCAACCTTGACCATATGCTAGGTTTTGACCAAATTAGATAAGTTAGATAACTTATTTAAGGTCTTATAATAAGATAAGTATTTAGTGGTAATATTTTTTAACATATGTGGTAAATATGTTATTACCAAAAATAAAGGGTGTACAATGGTATTTTAAAACACCCATGGGCTATTAGGAATTTTTAGGAATTTAATGGTTTTTTTGGAATTAAAATAAACTATATATGTATAATATATAGTTATTATGTCATTATGACACTTTGGAGAAATATAGATGGTGGAATGGTAAAATACCAAGAGTATATGGGTTAATAAGGATATTTATAACCCTTTGGTAAAATTTGGAGATTTTTAGAATTATATAAGAGTATTTGTTGAGATATATGTATAATATATAGTTTTAATGATATTATCAAACTATATGTTATAAATTGGGCCTAATGACAATATAAATGTATATTGAGGTCTGTTCGGAATTTACAAAAATAACCATAGGTTATGCTCTTTTATAAGTTAGAAATGTTATATTAAATGGGATATATAACATGGTAAAAGAAAGGGGTGATTTTGTAAATAAAGGAAATTATGGTTTAAGGAAAAGTATAAGGTTTAATATGTGCCTATGAGGCAATACACAATAGTTTTGTATAAAAACTATAGATTATAAGTTAAAGGAAATAAAAATATCATAGCAAATGATATTAGTATTTTGGTATAACATTACATAATGATATGTGGTCAAAAAGGGAATTTAAATAAATTCAAGGGCTATACCGAAAATATAAAGGTTGGAAAATGAATTTTAGACTACGGTCTACTATGTTGTAAATGTTATGACAATTAAATGGTATTAAGGTGGTTTAGATGGAATTAATATAAGGAAGGGTACTCACATAAAATAGTGTGACAAACTATAAATAAATGGGAGTTATAAACTAAGGTATTTATTGAATAAACCTTAGAAGTTGTAATTATACAACATAAAATGTTACTCATGTTAGGATAATAATCTTATTATAAGTCGTACAATATGATACAACTAATGGGAATAATCATCTAATAAAAGATGATAAAAGTAACATAAAATATAAGAGTTTATTAAACTCATGGGAATTACCTACGTGGTAAATATATACATACACAAGAATAATGTATATAAGGTGGATATATATATTTTGGTTGAAAACCATATGATTTAATGGTGGTGGTTATTTTAAAAAAAAATATAAATATAGTTACGAACTATAAGTTATGAATTTTAGAATGCAATATAATACAAGAATGCATGCATACATGCAACTATAGGTTACGTACCTAAACTAGAGGTGGATAAGATTAAAAGAAATATAAGGAACTAAACTTAACAGTTGGAATAGTTTTGACGTACGCGTTTTAAGTAACAAAACCGACTGTTTTAAAGAAACCCGTAACAACAACTGTAGAAAACAGAGGTGAACTGTCGGGGTTGCTTATTATTCGGAAATACCGGATGTAGTTAGTCATGGAGACTGACGTATAGTTTTAATACCGTTTAGATTATACTTCTGACAAGGACGCTTGACAAGCTAGCGGACTACACGGAGCATAGGATCTTGAAGATTCATACTCCACCGTAATACAATCAGGGTGAACGGTATGTAAAGGGGTTTGCCGAGTTGACCTAAGGTTGCTCCCTGGGCTCGGATTTGGTTGATATAACTTGTGTGTTATATGTGTGTGGTTACATGTATGTGTTTAAGTGTTGATGCATTAATTATTTATGCACGGGCGTCCTACGGGACTAACACTACGTCGACTATAGATCGACTTATATAAACATACATATGCGTTGTGATGACATGACGGTTACTTGATATAATACCATGATACTAATATTAAGTATATGGTAACCTAAGTAAAACACTTAGGAACGAGTCACGACATTGTCGGTCTCTAGAGCATGGATCTCTAACATAAATATCACCTAGATGACTTCTAGGTATGCGTGACCCATTGGGCCGCTGGTTAATAATATTCTCCATAAGACTAAGAGCAGATCTTAAACATTATGAGAGAGTGATGGTATGAGATTGAGGTGAGGAATCCCGGTAGTTTACGAACTACTTGGTTGCGCATTTGTGATCACTGAGGGGTTTCCTATTTGGATTCCGCTCCAGGTTATATCCAACGAGCCCAAATAGGTTCGTGGATCAGGTGGCTACGGCCTTTTTATGGACGTCTTACGAGACATAAGTGAGTCAGGGGCCTCCGGACCTCTGGCGAAATGAGCACCTTTGTGTGTACGGGGGACTACTGTCCATGGTGAGGTTATCGGGTTGTCCTAACATGACGCCCTACTGACATTAATTAAACATGGTTGGATGGAGCCTACAAGGCTAAGGTAAATTAACTATGGGAACTGTACGCTACGGCGAATGTACATTGTACATATGGATGGGGCTTGAAAGCCAAACTAAAATAAATTGACAGTGGATGGTGAACACTACGGCGATTGTACATTGTACAAAATATTGTTGTTATTGCTCGATACGTTCGATATACAAATGTTGTTTGAAATATTCTATGAATGTTTGGTTTGGATGGATGATTAATGTTTATGAATATTTGGATGGTTGATTATGTATATTATACATTTATGCTTCAGTTTTGATTATAACTGTAAAAAGGAAAAGCATGAAACCAATCTAATAATAAGATGGTTAAAATGACAAGTGACCATTAGGGTCCAGGCCCGGCATACTCAGCGTCTATCGCTGATACTACACCATTTCAGGTTGTTGATCATTGTCGGAGCTGAAGAGCAGGAACAGGGTAGTTGGAGATGTTGTATGGTAATGAAGATGATGTATCGTCTTATGGTAAGGTTATGTATTTTTCAGGATTGGGTAGACGCTCACTTGTCAATGTTTATGGTTATGGACTTAGTTTGATGTATAGGAGTTTCTCGTTATCACTGCGGTTAGCAGTTTGTTTATTTTGGAAGTTGGATGTGGTTTGGCTACGTTGCTCGCATGGGCGAGTAATGGCCGGTGACACCCGTGTGAGTTTTGTAATTGTTATTTATTCTTCCGCTGCGAGATGTTTTATTTATTGCTACGTGAGGGATTATATCGTGATTATGGAGAGGGGTGTTACAACAGGTCCGGACCTAGTCCCAGACCATGCCAGAAATTGATTTTTAAGTTGTTAAATGGTGTCTAATGATGGGGATTGTTAGATATTGATGTTATATGATTGTTTAGGATATGTTTGGTGACTTATAATGACCATTAGGAGGGTGAGCAAGTATAAGTTTAAGTGTGAAAGTGTACAACATAATTATGTGAAGAAATTAGCTAATCGGAAGTTAAATACAGTAATTAACCAACATGATTATTTTATGTATAGGAGCTGCATTCGGTGGTCAACGAACGTAGCAAGGACCAAGGTATGGCTTTCTTGCAGTCTGTTGCCTACTGGTTTACACCGGCTTGTGTGTTGTTTGTTTTTTTGTGTGTTTATGACATTGTAAGACTTAATTCATGAAACGAGTTTACAGTCATTGTTATTATTGTGATGTATGTGTACTGGTACCGTTAACCTCAAATACGTACTAACCCGTTAGTTGACCAAGCTAGGATACGTAAGAGAGCGGTACCCGGTTTTAACGTTTCAACTTAAGGGACGTTCTAACCTCGGCTATGTGTGAGCTAGTTGTGGTGTGTGTTGTTAATGTGTATCCCATTTCCCTAGTGTGTCTAACTGGATTTAAATACTTATTTGTGATTTATTGTGTTAAGTTCCAACAATGGGATTTCTAACAAGTGTTAACCGGGGAGTGAGGAATCCAGCTATTCCGGTCATGCGTGTATGTATGGGGGGTCGACATCTGAATCAGATTCGGCTCTCTCCTTATGTTAGGGTTGTTCTCCTTTTTGGATTGCAACCTCCCACAAGCTTAGCCAAAGCTTACCTACCCGACTTCCACTCGGGCTAGGGGGAAATATGTACGGTGTGCTCGGATCACTATATCCGACTCATCTTTTAAGTTAAGTTACTTGTTCGACTAACAGAACGGTAACGAGTTATGTAACAAGCTTAACATGAGGATGGAAACATTCTCTAGGCTTACTATGTTGACTAACTATGTTGGTTGTTTACTAAAGTGAAGCGTTCTCACTATGTATGTGTTGTTATTGTTATGCAATATTTCTTGCTATGTAGTATGTATGTTGTACGTTAAAATCAATGCCATGTTATCATGACAAATAGTTGCGTGTATCCCGGTAGTCAACGGGCTGCACGTTAACCATGCCAGCCAAGGGTTGCTGACCCCCTTTGGGGGCACTATATTATTTTTCAGGAGAGTGATTGAGGAAGCGGAGTGGTTATAGCATGGAGCACGGAGGAATACTTTTGATATTTTTGGATACTGAACCCGAGTAGTGCTTGTACACTCGAGGTCATATATTTTGGTAGATGTAGGACTAGATTGGTGATTTTTGTACATTAACACTTGGTATATTGTGATTCTTTTTGGATAGTAATTTTGAAGGTTGTAGTTATGCTCGGGATTCTTGTAATCAGACCGATACTTTTGTACGTAACAGCCTTGTTAGCCACGTGGGTGGCTAACGGCGTGTAACACCGCCCTTTTGGTTATTATTTAAGTTATGTTTTCCGCTGTGATTATTGGTTAAGTGTGAAGGTTATGGTTGGGGTGTTACAAAAAGTGGTATCAGAGTGAAGAATCACTCTGATTGCCTGATTACCGAGCTTAGGAGTATACCGAGTTAGGAAACCTAAACCGTGTCGTCCAAAGGATGTTATAAACATTTGACCCGATAAGTTTGTAAGCGCAATACTAATGTGCGCTCATGTATGTTCAGATGGCAGGGCGACCACGAGGACGAGGCCGCGGGGGGCCTAGTCCAGGAGACGCGGGGAATAACCCTACCGCTCAGATGATGGCCGAAGCAGTGGCGGCCGCCCTAGCTCAAGTTGTACAACAGATAGTAGCTGCAGTGCAGTAAAGGCAGCAACAGCCCATTGGTCAGGACCAGCCGGAACCACCACCACAACCACCGCCACGCGAAACCAACTGGGTGAAAGCGTTGGCGGATCTACGACCCCCGTCCTTCAAAGGGGAGACCGACCCTTCCAAACTAGAGGTGTATATCTCGGAGCTAGAGACCGCCTACGAGACCTTCGCTGTTCCTGCTGATGCCAAGGTCCGTCTTGCTGCGTTTTACTTGAAGGGTTCGGCTAGAAACTAGTGGAAACTTGTACGGGCCGAGAAGGTGGCCGACCCGAACTTTGGATGGGAGCAGTACATGGCATTGCTACGGGCCAAGTACTACCCAGTACATGTGCAAGAGGCAAAGCGCTTGGAACTCGATAGCTTGAAACAAGGAGACAAGATGTCGGTGGACGACTACTACACCACCTTCACCGACCTTATTCATATTCTACCCAACCTAGGTTACTCGAACCGGGTCTTAGTGAATCGTTTCTACAGCGGGCTAAGCCACCACCTACGCTACGGCATGGGGCCACTCGAGTACAATACCTTGCAGGTATCTTAAAATAATGCCTAAGTGTGAATGAGTTATGTTATATGTGAGTGTGTAAATGTGTGCGGGGCATGACTAACACCTTGAACCTCAGGAGTGCTATCATGCCGCTGCTAAGGTAGAGATCACCGTCCGTCTGAGGGACGGGGAGAATGCGTATAAGCGCAAGGTCTCGAGCGAGGGCCAAAGCACGCAAGGGTACGGGGGTGGAAAGAAGAAGAAGCCTTACCCCCAGACCCAGAAGGGCCAGCAACAAGGTGGCAAAGGCCAAGCCCAGACCACCACCGCTGAGGAGCCGCTGAAGCTCACTTATGCCTATGCGGCTAAGCCCCTACGCTCTCAACCGCTCAATGGTAATCATCTGATTCTGAGAATCGAATGTAAATGTGTGTTGTTAAGTTGTGAAGTGTGTACTGATTGTGTATTGTGATAGCAGCCAGTACGGGCTCTGGACCGGAGTGCCACTACTGCTGCAAGTGGTGTAACGGTGACCACCCCGGCAAGGACTGCAAAGGAAATGATGTGCAGTGTCATTACTGCAAGAAGATGGGGCACCGTGATTTCGAGTGCTACCAGAACCCCGATGGCAGAAATTATAGGCCTAAGGGGCAGTGGAAGGGTAAGGCTGCCGCGACCACAGAAGGCCTGAAAGCGACTCACCAGCCATCCTTAGGTCAGGGAACACTGACTTCCAGAAAGGGAAAGGGCCGGGAGCAGGCAAGGCCGCCCTGAATGTGGTGGACCGGTCAAAGGCACCAGGATCCTCTTCTAGACCAGGTACCACTTAAACCGTTAAGTGAAGTAAGTGATTGCATACCGCATTTCATGCATGTGTGTTAGTGAGCCTGAATGTACAACCACATAAGTAATGAGTTAAAGTATAATGTGAAATTCACCTAAATTAGGTAATTCTAAACCTTAGGAACCTTCAATATTTGTTATCCAATCCCACCCACACCAACCCCTGAAGAGACCACCATCGACATCACCGACTATCCGACAGAACAGTGTCAGGTTATCCAACCAGGTATTATTATTAAGAGGATACCTGACAGCCGAAGCACAAATCCATATCATTCGACGATGCAACGAGCTGGGAGCAGCACCTGGAGGTTTAAACACACCCGAATACGCAAGTGGAGCGAAGATGAATTTAAAGATGATGTGCATGGGTAAGGATTGGAACCCTTACACCAAGTCATATCAGGACACAAGAGCTGAAGATGGAGCGACCATACCGAGTATACCTGAAGAGTTCCTTGCGGTTGTTAACCACACCGTGGGAATTGCTCAGCAAGTTGAATCGGAACCACTTCCGAGTATCAAGGCAGACTTGTGTATTGTCAACTTCTACCAAAAGGGTGGAAGACTGGGTTTATACCAAGACAAGGATGAGACACCCGAGTCTTTTAGTAAGGGAGTACCCGTGGTGTCTTGGTCCATAGGTGATACCGCTGAGTTTATTTACGGTGAGCAGAAGCGTGCGGACCTCGCAAAGAAGTTGGTGTTGAAGTCACGAGATGTGTTAATCATGGGTGGGTAGTCGAGGATGCTGTATCATGGTATCAAGAAGATCAAACTGAATACGGCGCCTCCGACAGTAATTAATGCCACACACATGAAACCTGGACGTTTGAACTTAACCTTTAGGCAATTTTGAAGCCATGTGTACTCATGTAATCCGTGAAGTTAGTTGTATGTTGGGCATGTGATGTATTAAGAATGCTAGGCGTTAAGTGATGTTGTTAAATGTAATACCACTCATGGTGTAAAGGATGGGTTTATGAATAAAACAGTGATGATTTCTTGAGTAAACCACCCGTGTTATTGCCGTTATACTTATTAAGTTTCTGAAATAAATTAGGCGCTGCACTCGGAACGGAAGGTACACTGAGTGTGTGTACAGAGGCAGAGGCCGGCAGAAGCGGCACTATCCTCACCGGTACCTTCCCAGTGAATGGCGTGGATGCGTCGATCCTGTTCGACTCTGGAGCCTCACATACATTTGTCTCACTCTCATTTGCGCGGAGACTGGGGTTAGACGCGGAGGAGATGCCTGACTTCCTAGTCACTCTCCCGTCTAAGGAGCGGATCAGATGCACCCGTTATTACCGAGATGCCACCATTCCAATTAAGAATGAAGAGTTCCCGATCGACATGATAGAGTTCGAGGGGCTCGGATTTTATGTGATTGTGGGAATAAACTGGTTGGAGCGGCACAAGGGCCGAATCATATGTGCCGAGCACCGCCTGCTTCTTCGGAGTCCGTCTGGGGTTACCATTTCATACCGCCAGAGGCCCAGGGAGCCTTTGACACAGATCATCTCTGCCATGGCCATGTATCGTGAAATCAGAAGAAAGAATGATGTATACCTCTGTTATGTCCAGGACATAGAGAGAGACCCTGAGTTTAGCCTAGACGTGCCGGTTGTGTCGGAGTTTCCTGATGTCTTTGCTAAGGAGCTCCCAAACATGCCGCCAGCACGGGCAGTTGAGTTTGAGATTGATTTGGTGCTGGGCACCGGACCGATAGCGAAGGTGCCCTACGGCATGGCTCCAGCTGAGATGACAGAGTTAAAGGAACAGCTGCAAGACCTCCTCGACAAGGGATTTATTCGCCCGGGCGTTTCACCATGGGGAGCACCAGTCCTTTTTAAGAAGAAAACGGATGGTAATCTCCGCCTCTGCATCGACTACAGAGAGCTGAATGCTGTGACGGTGAAGAACCATTACCCATTGCCGCGTATCGATGATTGTTTGACCAGCTGAAAGGTGAATCTGTGTTCTCTAAGATCGATCTGCGATCGGGTTACCATCAGATTGCTATCAGGGACAGTGACATTGAGAAGACCGCATTCCGAACCAAATATGTACACTATGAATTCACGGTCATGCCGTTTGGTTTATCTAATGCACCGGTGAAGTTTATGGACTTGATGAATCGTTTGTTTCGAGATTAGTTAGATAAGTCAGTGGTTGTCTTCATCGATGATATCCTTATTTATTCTAAGTCCAAACTTGAGCGTGAAGATCACTTGAGGAGTGTATTGCAGACATTGAGAGAGAACCAGCTATATGCGGAGTTCTCGAAGTGTGAATTTTGGCTAGACCAAGTCTCTTTTCTTGGTCATGTCATTTCTGAGGCCGGGATCGCGGTAGATCCGGCCAAGATTGATGCTGTGCGCACCTAGCCTAGACCGAAGACGGTTATCGACATTCGGAGCTTCCTCGGTCTGGCAGGGTATTATCGGAGGTTTGTAAAGAATTTTTCCAGTGTTTCGAAACCGTTGATGAAATACCCAAACCTTGGTATGTTGTGTAAATGTTAAACTATGGTATTTAAAGGCTAAAAAGTGCCTTAGAAACATAAATGAACCATTTAAACCATGGTAAAACACAATAAAACACTAAGACACGGTTTGAGCAAAAACATGCTCTAAGCTTGGAGTGAACTTGGCTAGACCCAAAGAGCCTACCAAGACTTGATAATATTTAATTATGACTTTATAAGGCTAATTAAGTCCTTAAAACTTTGGTAGACGATGAAACCAAACAAAACACAAATAAATACCTTAAGGTCAATATAAGCTAAAATGTGCTCTAAGCTTGGAATAAGTGTGTATAAGACCTAATGGTCATACCTATGCCTTATTTTATGTTAATGAACATATTAAATCAATTACCAAAGAAAACCAAGCTTGAAAACAAGTTAAAACACAAAATGTGCTTTAAGGAGTCTTAAAGCACGTTTTTGAAAAATTGTCTTGTAAATGAGTTTTGAATGGCTAAATGTCCATCATTACTCTTTAATTAACATGTGTACTATATAGTATCACATTTGGGTGGCTATATCAATGGGAAAAAAAATTTCACTTCTATGTGCTTTGTTTTTGTGAATAGTAACTTTTAATAAGCTAGTTTGTAACATATGTTGTTATAAGTTGTTTAATTGGTCAACAAAGGCCAAATATATGTTATATAATGAAGGGGCCACGGTTTTGGGTGTGTGAGTCATCACACTTGGCTAGCAAATAAAGAAAAGAAGAAAGAATAAAAGAGAAAAGTTACTTTATAACATAAATATCTTAACAAAGTGTACTCTCTCACCTCATTCTCTTCTTTTCCTTCCATTTCACACGGTTTCTTCATTTCCTCCTCCTTCTCCATTTTCGTTTTGCTACAGTAAGTAGCCATTCTCCATATTTGAATGCTTGTAACTCATGGCTCCAAGCTCCGAATTCAATTCCGAGACTACCGTTGTCTTAGTTAGAGTAAGCTCTACATTCCTATCTTTTCAAATCTTCAAAAGCTGCATTTCGGTGCCAAGGAGATTCACCATTGAAGGAGCTTGAGCTCATGTTTCCATGCCTTGTCATTCTCTTATGCTTCAAGGTAAGGAAAATCAAAGAAAATCCATGTTTCCTCTCATTTTGGTACATGTCCGAAATTTACCTCACAATGGTGTTTATCTTGCTCTCTTCTTAGCTTAATTCAAACTTCAAAGGACTATGAGGAGTCCTATCTTGCCTCTTAACCAAGCTCTCTTTCAAATTCCAAAGGTAATCATCAATTTAGTGTTTTAAGACACTTATGTAACCTAGGGTTTAATTATGAGTTTGAGTATTAAACTTAATACTCATTACCCTTATATGTGTATTGGTTAGAAGGTTGACAAGTGAGAAAAGCTCCTTGCCGATTTTCAATCAAGAAAAACAAGAGAAAAAAGTGAGAAAGCTTGGAAAACAAAGAGGTAAATGACCTCTCATAATGTGGTTTATTGTACTAGGAAATTGAGCTATATTTGCTTAATAAATGACTTAAAGAGCCAATGGCAAATGAGCTAGAAAACTATCCACAAGGTGGACTAAAAAGACATGGGAGCATTGTTGTGTGTATTCGCAGGTTGAAGGCATTTAAATGTGGAGATTCAGTGTTTAAGTTTAATGTTATTTAAGGGCCTAAGAGCCAAGCAATTTAAGTTTATGCACTATATTGTGATGTAGTGTAGTTAAAGGCTTAGTTGTGTGTAAAGGGCACTTCTTGTAAAGATGAATGTCTTGAATGGTTAAAGGATGAAAACAATATGTTTGTGTGTAAGGAATGTGTATTAAGTGATTAAGTGTTCTTGGTTGTCTAAAGGTGAAAACCTAAGTGTTTGGGTGTGAGAGTTTACAAGAGAAGCTATGGCAAAATTTAGTTGATAAACAAAGGAGTTTATGTGATGAAATGAGATTTTAAGACCTAGAAGGTACTAGGAACTTGTTAAGTGTTAAGATGGTGGAAGAAGGTGAATCATGGTGTTCTTAGGTGTTAAGGTGCCATGGGCATTGTCTTGGAGGATTTAGAACTCAAATGGGTGTTTTGAACACACCAAGGAATTGTTATGTGAAGTGTTAAGTCTTGTTCAAGATTTGGTAAACAAAGGAAAAGAAATGCCTAGTGAAGGTCTAAGTGAAAACTTGTGGAAATTAGAAGCAATTGTGCAAAGGAGGTGTGTATGAGAAATAATGCTTTTGGAGTGGTGGTAATGTTTGTGAGACAACACCTTGGTTAGTTGAGGTAGTAGGCATGATGTACCACTTAGAAATCTAAGAAAAATGTTATAAGTGCTAGGAATTGTTGTAAGGAATTGAGTAACCATTTAGTGATGATTTAGGAAAGTTTAGTGCTTGTTTTAAGGTGTTTAAACATGTAGGAAACATGTGGAAAGTTTATGGAATGATTAGGTAAGGTTTAAGGTTGGTTTAGGGGTTGAAAAATGATGTTTTGACAAGTTAATAACATGGTCCGGGACCTAGCCCTTGTATAGGTACCCGGACCACCCCTTAAAAATAGCCGAGAGTGAAGTTTAGAAGTGGTCCGGGTCCTTAGTCCAGGACCAAGACCCGGACCAAGGGTAAAATAAGGCCGAGAGAACATTCTACAAGTGGTCCGGGACCTTGGGTCCGGACCAAGTCCCGGACCAGGTCAAAAGTGTTGCAAAATCTGTTTTAAAGGCTTCTAATCATGGGGGATTGAATGGTAATGGTTTTAGATGATGTTTAGGCCTTTTTGGTGACATGTAAAGGTCTTAAAGTGTGTAAACAAATGTTAGGTTTGATGTGAGAATTGTGAACTTAAGATCACAAGTGTAAAATTAAATATAACGGGAATGACGGGGTAACTATGGGCGCATTAGACGTTAAACAAGCATGTTACTCCAATGTTAATGAAAGTACATGTAATGTTATCAGTTGTTCGAGAATTGCTCGAGGAACATAAGTGGACGTGGTAAAGTGGACTCCGGTGACAGGTATGGTTTTCTTGCAACCTGTGTCCTACCGGATTACACCGGCTTGTATGCCAATATGTTTTTCTGAGTGTTTGCCACCTTGTAAGATTAAAACATGTAATGAGTTTATGAATTCATTTATGTGGCGAATTTGGCCTCCGATACCATTTAACCTCAAATATGTGTTAAACCTTAGCTAACCAAAACTAGGAACACATGAGTGATCGGTATTCGGAGTTGACGGCCCAAACCTTGGGAACGTGCTAACCACGGCTATGTGTGAGTTAGTTGGACATTGTTGTTGTATGCAAGTGTGTGAACCTCCCTTGTGTGTTAACTCGGTTATGATACCGTATGGTGTGTGGATGTGGTAGGCTCCATAATGGATCTCTAACTACTTATTTATAAGTGTATGTGTACTAACGGGGGGTGAGGAGTCCGGTTGTTCCGGCCACGCGTGTGATGGATGGGAGTCGATATCATATCCGGTTCGGCTCTCTTGGTGTATGTATAGGTGGTATTCCAATTTGGTTTCTACTTCCCTTAGCTTATCCAAAGCTAATTACTGACTCACGTCGGGCCATAGGGGCATACGTATGTTATTTCGGTGTGCTTGGGATTACTATATCCGACACACCTTGGGTTTAAGTTAACCGTTCGATATAACTGGACGGTAACGAGGTTGGTAACGAGCTTAGCATGAGATTGACAATAATCTCTAGGCTCACTATATATATACTAACTATGGTGGAAGGTTCCTTGTGTGAACCGATCTTATGGTGTTTGTGTTGATATTGTGCTAGGCTTTCCCTTCCTATGCTATGATATGTTATGTTAGGTGCCTAAAATGAATACGATGTTATCAGTGTGCGCCGAAACAAGAAAGGTTTGGTTATGTTTGTTATGTGAGGAATGAGATGTGTTGTAGGATATGGAGTGTGTGGATCATGGAAATGAATCCCAGTTTGTGACAAGAGGCGTTTAAGGATAACCCGATTAGTGGGTACGTGTCGTTCATTAAGGAAGTAGCTCCGTTTTAGAGGAGAGCCTCTAGGGTTAAAGGAATCATTGGATGATTTGTTAAGTGCGGATGTGTTGGTTATAGGTTGAGCCCATTGAGGCGAAATGTTATGTGTGTATTTTATGGCTTGTATGCATGATTTAAATATAATCAACCGCATGCTAAGACGACAATTAGTTGTGCGTGGCCCGGTAGCATGTGGGCTGCGGGATTACCATACCAGCAAAGGTGCTGAGCCCCTTGGGGGCCACCCTTTCTCTCCTTTTCTATTTCAGGTACAAGGAGCTGGAAGCCGTTCGAGAGTAGGACGGGGTAGATGTTTATACATGGGTAGCCATTTAAATGGCGTAAGCATTGTAGGCGTAGTAAGACCGAAATTGTTATCGGCATTAGTTTGTAAATACTCGGTACGGTTGGAATGTAATAATATATGGGTTGTTGTTAAGGGAAGCAAATGTTACGTGTAGTTGCTCGGGAGTCTAGTCCATCAGACCGATACAAAGTACATGTATTAGCCTTGTTAGCCACGTGGGTGGTTAACAGCGTGTAACACCATTGAAATAAGTAATGTGATGAGTTGAGTTTCCGCTGCAGATTGTTGTTATGTGTTGTTGTTGGATGGGGTGTTACAAAAAGTGGTATCAGAGCGAAGTATCGCTCTGATGACTGAATTACCGAGCTTAGGAAGTACCGAGTTAGGATTTTAGTACTTTGGGTTAAGGGTTGAGTGATAGCGTGAGAGATACGCTAGTAAGGAACTACCAGTGAATACTGGAAACCTACTATATCCAACCCGCCCTCCACAATCCCTGTTTTATAACTTGGGAAACAACGCCAGAGAGATGGAAGTCCACTCTTACTCGGGAATACCCGATCTGGCTGTCATTAAACACATCTAAGGTACGGAGAACCTGTCATACGGTAGATCCCGAAAACTGGGAATCCCGGAGACGGTTCCCATCTAAACAGTGTTAACCGCATTTCATAGCGAAGAGCGAAGAATCAGTGTACAGAAGAATAGAATTCCGGCAACCTGGGTCGACATGCCGAGCAGTCGAGAACAACCAGCTTGCAAACGCACCAACCGTGCAACAGGCAAGTAATGGATTAATAAAACCCGAGACGAGTCTCTACGGGACACAGTTGATAAATAATACACCAACGTAACCAACCGACAAGGGAAACTACAAGGTAGTGCCCAAATACGTGGAACGGGCTACAAAGTGAATACATACTATGAAAAGGGGTCTCCCAGATGGGAACACCCTAGTTAATGATTATCATGTGAAAACAGTGAGAGTTACCTAAGGAGTATTTATCAAGGCAGTAAGATCAGTGAGGGCCAACAAGGCCACTGATGACAATATGGGTCAAAACAATACCACAATCGGTATGTGTCAAACCGATAGCCAGTTAGCATGGCGCGACTTGCCATAGCAAGTGCTGCTATAACAGGCTGTTCGGGAAATTTATAACCACTACAAAGTACTTGGAAAAGTACCATAAGTTAAATGTGATCGTCATAACAGTGGAATGGCCTGTTAGCCTAATCTCTGTAATTGTAAGGACACCAGTCAGCAAGAAGCTAGACTTGGCTAAGGTAAGAAGATGTTGTGAAACCATGAGAAATTTTCTTTCAAACCAGATTATTCAAACCCTCCTTTTTCAAACCAGATTTTCTTTCAAACCACACTTCTTTCCAACCTTCTTTTAAACCAAACCAGTGAAACCAGGGGCAGTTGACAAGGATACAACAGTGGATAAACTTTCCCTCGATTAAGTTCGGGAAGCAAGGAATGAATATGTCACGGACAATATAAGGGAGTTTGACAACAATACTTCACCTAGGCGTGTGACGGACACTACAAGTGTACCAACTGTGTTGTGGGACGACCGCCTCCGATAGGAGCATGTGGGCCTGACAGACCTACTTATAGGTTAGTTGGGTAAGTAGTAATGTATCAGTATGATACCCCATATATGTATACGAGTAGAGTCCGAACACGGGAAGTAGTCGACTCCGTTCTACGGTCAGCAGAGAGTCAAACAAAAGCTAAGGATTACCATGAATGGTTGAAGTAAGGAACCCAGCTAATTAAGAGACTGAAGGAATCAGTGAATTTCAAGGAAATGTTTAAGAGTCAGGAGGTGCGAAGTGCACTAACTGCAATGTAAAGACATCGCATATGTCTTAAGGATCCTCAGAGATAAACACGATAGCTGGAATGGTGACCCAACCTAATGTGGACACATTAATGTGCAATGAACGGGATGAAACTCCCAGAATCAGTACCTACACTATCTGGAAATGATGACCTTCACAGAAGAAAATAATAACCAGTGAAGAACGCAAAAAGGCGTGGCTAACTGAATGTACCAATAACTGTGAACCAGATGTAAAGGCATAACTTAACGACACCCAGGAGAATCCTTGAAGGGTGTGCGTATCAACAATTGTTGAACGAAATACATGACAGAAACGCAAGGGTTGAAATTAACACCCAGTTTAGACATAAGTTGTCAGGAGACGGACTGACAAACCTAAGGGGCATCCCATGAAAGGAAACGGAATGCAACGACCTTGTCATGGAGCCCACTACAACCTCTAAACATGTAATGTTGTACAGAGAAGTACATATGTGTGGACAGCCTACAATGAGCCCAGCTCAAGGCAAATAAGGCTTATAAGCCATAAGCAAGATATGTTATATAAATTCGATTGATTGTAGAAGTTTATGTTGTATAAGTGGATAAAGTGGTAAGCGGACCACTGCATTAAGAGTGGGGATGCCTCTCGATATTGTGAGACCGCAGAAGCGGTAGTTATGTGAATCAAGTTCAAGAAATATGTGGAGGATGGACCACGTTGTTATTACCCCAGGGTGATTTGAATAAAATAACACGAAAGGAAGTGCTCGTACCAGTTGTGTACACAGGAAGAGTAATAAGTCTGATAGCAATCACCATAGGTGTGTGAAGCTAAATGTGTAGCGAACAACGCTCAAGAAAACATAAAGACTAAAAAAAAATATAAAAATATAGTATATTAAAAAATCAGCCAAATAAGTGGCCAGATAAACCCAGCGTAATAGCGGAAGCTAATATAATAGCGGATGCAGTATAAGTTGATGTTGTATAATGAGTAAGGATACGGTGCGCAATAAGCGACCGTTGTGTGAGTATTGTTAGATGATAAAATGGGGAGTGAGCAGAGTTATGAGTTAAACCCAGTGGAGGCACAACAGTAATGATAGCAAACGAACCGAGCAGTAAGCCGGTGACAAGTATTATGTGATAAGAATTTCAGTAAAACACAGTGTAAATTCCTATCGCAATCGCATGAGAGATTTACTGTCAAGAGTTTACGCCTCTGCACTCTGTATGACTGAGTGTTTTGGTATTGCACTTGCGCAGTAATGATCAAGTGGGATAGCTAGGAATCAGAAGCATGGTAATTGTGGAGGAATAATGTTATAATGGCCGATGCATAGGTAATGCAAGGCCGCACCAATAAAAGAGTACTTGTACAAAACCAAAGGTGGAGACATGATTAACAGTAAGTGACTACAGTAACACTAAATACCAAATGTCGGTATGAGATATACCCCAGGTGTGGAGAATAACTGAGAGAGCACTACACATTAGGTAGTAGCTCAATCTCAACCGACAGTAAGTCGGTAGAAGCAAGTCAATCATTGTGAATTACATAGTAGTTTACGCTGTAAGCTATTGGAGAAGTGGATGGAAAATTGTGAAACTCACCGAATTCGCTCAGGGTAAGAGATACCATACATTGGAGATGTACAATACAGTAACAGTAACGAATGGGGCAAACTAGCCCTATAATTATCAGAATGGCGCAGCAGAGGCCAGTGAGCCCATGCATCAAATGCCGAATATACATGGTGATCATGAAAATGGCTAGCTATCAATGCCTAAAAGCCTCACAGGCCAGGACCGAAACCGGTTATGAGTTAGAACTCCAATGCGAATTCTTGGTTTAGGGACTAAACCGCCAATATGGTTAAGATCCTCTAATCAGAATCCATTGTGTAATAGACCGCGTGGAAGTCAAAACACTTCACGACGGCAGAACATTTTAAGCCAAGGTTTAGTGATTGATTACGTGGGCGTAATCCCTTTTAAGGGGGGTAGAGCGCAAAACCACTTAGTGTGTTTACCGTACAAGTGTACGTGAACGGGTTGTGCATAGCACAAAATGATTTGTTATGATGGTTGGCGCGTGTGTTATATAAACATACGCATTTATTTGTGGTTAAATTGTGGTAATTGCGCACAGAAGATGCGAATACCATTGTGGGAAGTGTGTTTATTTGTTAACAGTGGTGTGTGAGAGTACAAGTGGAAGGGAGTAAAGAAACTCCCGGGGAACTAAAACCCCGACGGTGCATAAATGTAAACCATGTATTGTATTTTGATAAAAAAATATGTATATATATACAATGTTGTGATTTATGAAGGGGTATGAGACCGACATAGAACCTAGTGAGAATTAAATTCCCTAGGTAACTTGAATTAAGTTGGATTTGGGTGATGATTGATAGACGGAGTTCTATCCCTTGGAGATGTAATGATTATGACTAGAAGGATTTAAAGATAGAAAATGGGATACGCTTGAATTAGTTGTTGGTTGAAAAAGAAGTGGGAGGTGAAACTTGATTATCATGAGATCAAGGGAAGCCGAACACAAATTGGGGTGGAAAGATAGTTCAACACTGATGCTGATCACATCAGGGTTGGATGACTCTTGAAGCTCCCTGTAAGTGGTCACAAACAACCATGTTAAGAAAAATATAAGGAGCATAAATTGGACTTGGAGTTGTGTGGTGTTTTCAAAAGGATTTTCAATTGGTGTTTTCAAACAATCGATTAATATTTTGAATAAAAGATCTTCTTATACTTAACCTAGTAAAGAATATTTTTGTAGTACTTGCTCACGAGCTGAGGACGTATGAGCCTTTGTCTTCGGACCGGTGACATGAGAAGTACATATGTTAAAAATTAAGTGAATGTTTTGATCTCCCAAAGGAACGGGGACCAGAAGGTGTCCATCGCGACCGGGTTCTGCGGGATCACAGTGTATATGTACTCAACGTGGGATTCGAACCCATGGAGAGATGGAAAAGGTATTTCTGTTTGATATACATGCTATGACATGTTGTTTGGTATGTGTGATAAAGTTATTTTGACTTTGATCTCCTAAAGTGTATGCTATCAAGACCTATGAGTCTAAATGTGTTGTGTTACATAGACCTATGTGTCTAAATGTGGTTATGTCACCCAGACCTAAGAGTCTGAGGGATATTGTATAGGTGCAAGTGTGGTGAAGGTACCCGGACCATTAAGTCCGAGGTTACCATGTGAGTATGATATTTTATGTATAATGTGGATATGTTGCCCGGACCATTAAGTCCGAGGTTGGATGTAAAGGGTGGTTGGTAATGGAAGTTTTATGGCTATAAGTAATTCCCGTATTCTAATCCAATGATGCGAGGAAATGTGAACTTCGAGGACGAAGTTCTTTTAAGGGGGGTAGATTGAAATACCCCAAACCTTGGTATGTTGTGTAAATGTTAAACTATGGTATTTAAAGGCTAAAAAGTGCCTTAGAAACATAAATGAACCATTTAAACCATGGTAAAACACAATAAAACACTAAGACACGGTTTGAGCAAAAACATGCTCTAAGCTTGGAGTGAACTTGGCTAGGACCCAAAGAGCCTACCAAGACTTGATAATATTAATTATGACTTTATAAGGCTAATTAAGTCCTTAGGAAACTTTGGTAGACAATGAAACCAAACAAAACACAAATAAATACCTTAAGGTCAATATGGGCTAAAATGTGCTCTAAGCTTGGGATAAATGTGTATAAGACCTAATGGTCATACCTATGCCTTTATATGTTAATGAACATATTAAATCAATTACCAAAGAAAACCAAGCTTGAAAACAAGTTAACACACAAAATGTGCTTTAAGGAGTCTTAAAGCACGTTTTTGAAAAATTGTCTTGTAAATGAGTTTTGAATGGCTAAATGTCCATCATTACTCTTTAATTAACATGTGTACTATATAGTATCACATTTGGGTGGCTATATCAATGGGAAATCAAAAATTTCACTTCTATGTGCCTTGTTTTAGTGAATAGTGATTTTAATAAGCTAGTTTGTAACATATGTTGTTATAAGTTGTTTAATTGGTCAACAAAGGCCAAATATATGTTATATAATGAAGGGGCCACGGTTTTGGGTGTGTGAGTCATCACACTTGGCTAGCAAATAAAGAAAAGAAGAAAGAATAAAAGAGAAAAGTTACTTTATAACATAAATATCTTAACAAAGTGTACTCTCTCACCTCATTCTCTTCTTTCCTTCCATTTCACACGGTTTCTTCATCTCCTCCCTTCTCCATTTTCGTTTTGCTACAGTAAGTAGCCATTCTCCATCTTTGAATGCTTGTAACTCATGGCTCCAAGCTCCGAATTCAATTCCGAGACTACCGTTGTCTTAGTTAGAGTAAGCTCTACATTCCTATCTTTTCAAATCTTCAAAAGCTCCATTTCGGTGCCAAGGAGATTCACCATTGAAGGAGCTTGAGCTCATGTTTCCATGCCTTGTCATTCTCTTATGCTTCAAGGTAAGGAAAATCAAAGAAAATCCATGTTTCCTCTCATTTTGGTACATGTCCGAAAATTACCTCACAATGGTGTTTTATCTTGCTCTCTTCTTAGCTTAATTCAAACTTCAAAGGACTAGGAGGAGTCCTATCTTGCCTCTTAACCAAGCTCTCTTTCAAATTCCAAAGGTAATCATCAAATTTAGTGTTTTAAGACACTTATGTAAACCTAGGGTTTAATTATGAGTTTGAGTATTAAACTTAATACTCATTACCCTTATATGTGTATTGGTTAGAAGGTTGACAAGTGAGAAAAGCTCCTTGCCGATTTTCAATCAAGAAAAACAAGAGAAAACAAGTGAGAAAGCTTGGAAAACAAAGAGGTAAATGACCTCTCATAATGTGGTTTATTGTACTAGGAAATTGAGCTATATTTGCTTAATAAATGACTTAAAGAGCCAATGGCAAATGAGCTAGAAAACTATCCACAAGGTGGACTAAAAAGACATGGGAGCATTGTTGTGTGTATTCGCAGGTTGAAGGCATTTAAATGTGGAGATTCAGTGTTTAAGTTTAATGTTATTTAAGGGCCTAAGAGCCAAGCAATTTAAGTTTATGCACTATATTGTGATGTAGTGTAGTTAAAGGCTTAGTTGTGTGTAAAGGGCATTTCTTGTAAAGATGAATGTCTTGAATGGTTAAAGGATGAAAAACAATATGTTTGTGTGTAAGGAATGTGTATTAAGTGATTAAGTGTTCTTGGTTGTCTAAAGGTGAAAACCTAAGTGTTTGGGTGTGAGAGTTTACAAGAGAAGCTATGGCAAAATTTAGTTGATAAACAAAGGAGTTTATGTGATGAAATGAGATTTTAAGACCTAGAAGGTACTAGGAACTTGTTAAGTGTTAAGATGGTGGAAGAAGGTGAATCATGGTGTTCTTAGGTGTTAAGGTGCCATGGGCATTGTCTTGGAGGATTTAGAACTCAAATGGGTGTTTTGAACACACCAAGGAATTGTTATGTGAAGTGTTAAGTCTTGTTCAAGATTTGGTAAACAAAGGAAAAGAAATGCCTAGTGAAGGTCTAAGTGAAAACTTGTGGAAATTAGAAGCAATTGTGCAAAGGAGGTGTGTATGAGAAATAATGCTTTTGGAGTGGTGGTAATGTTTGTGATACAACACTTTGGTTAGTTGAGGTAGTAGGCATGATACCACTTAGAAATCTAAGAAAAATGTTATAAGTGCTAGGAATTGTTGTAAGGAATTGAGTAACCAGTTAGTGATGATTTAGGAAAGTTTAGTGCTTGTTTTAAGGTGTTTAAACATGTAGGAAACATGTGGAAAGTTTATGGAATGATTAGGTAAGGTTTAAGGTTGGTTTAGGGGTTGAAAAATGATGTTTTGACAAGTTAATAACATGGTCCGGGACCTAGCCCTTGTATAGGTACCCGGACCACCCCTTAAAAAGAGCCGAGAGTGAAGTTTAGAAGTGGTCCGGGTCCTTAGTCCAGGACCAAGACCCGGACCAAGGGTAAAATAAGGCCGAGAACATTCTACAAGTGGTCCGGGACCTTGGGTCCGGACCAAGTCCCGGACCAGGTCAAAAGTGTTGCAAAATCTGTTTTAAAGGCTTCTAATCATGGGGAATTGAATGGTAATGGTTTTAGGTGATGTTTAGGCCTTGTTTGGTGGCATTAAAGGCCTTAAAATGTGTAAACAAGTGTTGGGTTTGATGTGAGAGTTGAACTTAATATCACAAGAGTAAGTTAAGTGTAACGGGAATGACGGGGTAAACTATGGGCGCTTTAAACGTTAAGCAAACATGTTACCCCAATATTAATAAAAGTAATTGTGATGTTATCAGTTGTTCGAGAATTTCGAGGAACATAAGGACGTGGTAAAGTGGACTCCGGTGACAGGTATGGTTTTCTTGCAACCTGTGTCCTACCGGATTACACCGGCTTGTATGCCAATATGTTTTTCTGAGTGTTTGCCACCTTGTAAGATTAAAACATGTAATGAGTTTATAGTAATTCATTTATGTGGCGAATTTGGCCTCCGATACCATTTAACCTCAAATATGTGTTAAACCTTAGCTAACCAAATCTAGGAACACATGAGTGATCGGTATTCGGAGTTAACGCCCAAACCTTGGGAACGTGCTAACCACGGCTATGTGTGAGTTAGTTGGAATTGTTGTTGTATGCAAGTGTGTGAACCTCCCTTGTGTGCTTAACTCGGTTATGATACCGTATGGTGTGTGGATGTGGTAGGCTCCATAATGGATCTCTAACTACTTATTTATAAGTGTATATGTACTAATGGGGGTGAGGAGTCCGGTTGTTCCGGCCACGCGTGTGATGGACGGGAGTCGATATCATATCCGGTTCGGCTCTCTTGGTGTATGTATAGGTGGTATTCCAATTTGGTTTCTACCTTCCCTTAGCTTATCCAAAGCTAGTTACTGACTCACGTCGGGCCACAGGGGCATACGAATGTTATTTCGGTGTGCTTGGGATTACTATATCCGACACACCTTGGGTTTAAGTTAACCGTTCGATATAACTGGACGGTAACGAGGTTGGTAACGAGCTTAGCATGAGATTGGCAATAATCTCTAGGCTCACTATATATACTAACTATGGTGGAAGGTTCCTTGTGTGAACCGATCTTATGGTGTTTGTGTGTTGTGCTAGCAATTCCCTTGCTATGCTATGAGATGTTTATGTTAGGTGTTTAAAATGATGATGTTCATGTACGTCGAAACAAGAAAGGTTTGTTATGTTTGTTATGTGAGGAATGAGATATGTTGTAGGATATGGAGTGTGTGGATCATGGAAATGAATCCCAGTTTGTGACAAGAGGCGTTTAAGGATAACCCGATTAATGGGTACGTGTTCATTAAGGAAGTAGCTCCGTTTTAGAGGAGAGCCACTCTAGGGTTAAGGAATCATTGGATGTTGTTAAGTGTGGATGTGTTGGTTATAGGTTGAGCCCATTGAGGCGAAATGTTTGTGTTGTATGTTTATGGTTGTATGCATGATTTAAATATAATCAACTGCATGCTAAGACGACAATTAGTTGTGCGTGGCCCGGTAGCATGTGGGCTGCGGGATTACCATACCAGCAAAGGTGCTGAGCCCCTTGGGGGCCACCCTTTCTCTCCTTTTCTATTTCAGGTACAAGGAGCTGGAAGCCGTTCGAGAGTAGGACGGGGTAGATGTTTATACATGGGTAGCCATTTAAATGGCGTAAGCATTTAGGCGTAGTAAGACCGAAATTGTTATCGGCATTAGTTTGTAAATACTCGGTACGGTTGGAATGTAATAAGTATATGGGTTGTTGTTAAGGGAAGCAAATGTTACGTGTAGTTGCTCGGGAGTCTAGTCCATCAGACCGATACAAAGTACATGTATTAGCCTTGTTAGCCACGTGGGTGGTTAACAACGTGTAACACCATTGAAATAAGTAATGTGATGAGTTGAGTTTCCGCTGCAGATTGTTGTTATGTGTTTGTTGTTGGATGGGGTGTTACAGTTGACATCCTTAATGAAGAAGGATGCACCGTTTGAGTGGACAGTTGACTGTGAGAGTTCATTTCAGAGTCTCAAGGATGCTTTGACTTCTGCACCAGTTCTGACTATACCAGATGATACTGATGGTTTTGAGGTGTACTGCGACGCGTCAGGCAAGGGTATGGGCTGTGTTTTGATGCAGCACGGGAAGGTCGTGGCCTACGCCTCCCGACAGTTGAAGCGACATGAAGAAAACTACCCTACACACGATCCAGAATTGGGTGCCATTGTCTTCGCCTTGAAGATATGACGACATCATTTGTATGTGGTGAAAGTGACGATTTATTCAGATCACAAGAGTTTAAAATATCTGTTCACTCAGAAGGAGTTGAACATGAGGCAAAGAAGGTGGGTTGAATTCCTAAATGACTATGACATCAAGCTTCAGTACAAGAAAGGTAAAGCGAACATTGTAGCTGATGCATTGAGTTGCCAAGCGCACTCTCTCCATTCGCTTATCTCTCACTCTAGCTTGGTTGATGAGGTGCGGAGTGCTCAGATGTCCGATCAGTACATGCAAGAGATCAAGCAGAAGCTTATTGAGGGCACATTCAAAAGTCAGAAGTATGATTTCCGACTTCATGATGACGACTTGATCAGGTTAAATGGCCGACTTTGTATCCCACAAAGTAGCGCTGAGCTAAAGGAGCGCATACTGAGTGAATCACACTGTTCCTCTACTTCGATTCACCCCGGAGCTTCAAAGATGTACAAGAGTATGAAGAGATATTTTTGGTGGATAGGTATGAAGAAAGTTGTGACAGACTATGTTGTTAGGTTTCTCACTTGTCAGAAGGTCAAGTTTGAGCACCGACGTTCTGGTGGTATGGTACAACCGATGCCCGTTCCTGAGTGGAAGTTCCATGATATTTCCATGGACTTCGTTGTTGGGCTTCCGCCTACTCGGGGAGGCTTGAATATGATATGTGTCGTTGTTGACCGATTGACCAAGGTGGCCCGATTCATTCCGATGAAGGACACTTGGAAAGTGACGAAGCTAGCACAGCTCTTTGACCGTGAGATTATACGGCATCCTGGGGTACCGAAGACTATCGTGTCTGATAGGGACACCAGATTCCTCTCGAGGTATTGGAGATCTACATGGGAAGCGCTTGGTACCGAGCTGAAGCTGAGTACAGTGTTCTATCCTCAGACAGATGGTCAGAGTGAGCGCACTATCTAGACGCTTGAGGATATGTTACGTGCATGTGCACTTGACTTTCAGACCAGCTGGATTGATAAGTTACATCTGATCGAGTTTAGCTACAACAACAGTTACCATGCTTCGATCAAGATGTCTCCTTTCCAGGATTTGTACGGTAGACCATGCCGCACGCCATTATGCTGGGATGAGTCGAGTGAGACGGTCATTATAGGACCTGAGTATTTAGAGCAAGTACAAGCAGAAGTACGCCAGATCCGGGCTAACATGAAGGCAGCTCAGGATAGGCAGAAAGCATACGCCGATGTGCGCAGACGTGACCTGGAGTTCGCCGTGGGCGATCAGGTATTTCTTAGAGTATCCCCTATGAAGGGTGTGTTTCGTTTTGGCCAGAAAGGCAAGTTGAGCCCGAAATATGTGGGGCCTTATGTTGTGACGGAGCGAATAGGCCCGGTAGCTTACAGGCTTGATTTACCTGCTGAGCTGGGCAAGGTACATGATGTATTTCATGTGTCCCAGTTGAAGAAATATACGTCTCATCCGTCTCATGTGCTTCAGCCCGAAAGGCTAACCTTAGAGCCGACCATGCGATCAGTGGAGACTCCCGTACGGATTCTGGACACCAAGACTCGAGACACTCGCCATAAGTCTGTGAGACTGGTGAAGGTCCTCTGGTCTAACTAGGACGTCGAGGAGGCCACCTGGGAGCTGGAAGATAAGATGAGGGCGAAGTACCCGTCGTTGTTTACTTCTTAGTATTTGTATGTATAGGGTACGGGGCGTACCCCTATTTTAAGGGGGGCAGAGTCATTTCGGTTATGTATGTACGACATGTATTGAAATACATGTCTATGTTTTTATGTTATAGACCTTTGTGTCTAAGTGATGTTATGTTACCGGGACCTTGAGTCCGATGTTATGTAAAGTATGTTTGTTATGGAAGTGTTGTTTTAGAAATAATCCCCGTGTTCTAATATTTAAGATGCGTGAAAAGTGTGAACTTTGGGGACAAAGTTCTTTTAAGGGGGGTAGATTGAAATACCCCAAACCTTAATATGTTAATTGATTATGCAATTAGGATATTTCATGGCTAATTAAGTCCTTAAGAATATTGGTGAAGAAATAAAAACCAAAAGGAAAAAGAAAATGCATAAAAGTCACAAAATGTGAAAACGCGTGTTATGTAACCATAGGAGTTATATAACCTTAACTAAGGTCCTAAATGGATTCCTAAGACTTATTTAGTCACTAAGAACATGTTGAGAAAATTCCTGAAGGAAACGGATTCAAATAGTAAATTAAAAATGCAAAACGAGCTTTAAAGTATGTTTTTCGAGAAACCCGGGAAATATGATTTTAAACGGGTTTAATGGACTAATAAAAATTTATAGTCAATCATAAGACTATAATTAAACATTAGTCAAGGTCTAGGACCATTAAAATTGTTAAAACAAGAAAAATCCAAAAACCGGACCCGGACTGCTAAATACTGACAGTTCGGGATTTACGGGTGTTATCTGCTAAATGACCATGTGCCACCTCCTCTCTACTTTATCAAAAATCAGATTCTTGCCCCTTGTGTGAGGTAGCCCACGTTTGCCCCTCTCCCTCTCATTTTAATTAAATCCCCACTATTTGCTAAAGGACAAAAGCATAAAAGCAAAAAGTACTTTTCTTCCCTCTCACACATTTTCTCTTTCCTCTATTTTTCTTCTTCCTTCCGATTTTCCCCCCTTCTAGCTCTCTCTCTGCTCCTTGTTCCTCTAATGGCGATTTTACAAGGCTTCCCCCAACTCCACTCTTCTCCTTCCTTGTTCCTCCACTAAAGCAAGTCAAAATAAAAAACAAAATACACCAAAATACTCACCTTGCTTTGGAGATCATTTTCCACCCTTCAAAATCTTCAAAATCCACATTTGACTTCCATGGGTGTAGCTCATTTTGAAGAGGAAATCACTCATTCTTGGAGCTAGACAACCCCTTGTATGTTCTATGGTAAGAAAAACTCAAAAACTCTCCTTTTCCTTGTATTTTTGTAACCTATTTTCCCCCTGTTTTGAGCTCCATTTTTGCTCTACATCCTAGCTTGTTCGAATCCTCATTAAGTGCTAGAGCTTGCCCATCTTTATTCCTAAACAGCCCATTGTGAAGTAGAAGGTAAATTCTCTTCAATTTCATGCTTAAACACCCTCTTGTTTTAGGGTTGTTGCGAGAACTTTATTTAATTCCTTGGTGCTCATTACCATTCATTGTATTTGGTCATTAGTGTAGCAAATAACCCCATTGGAAATCGGTTGTGGAACAAGAAGTAAGGAGGAGGGAAAGTTTGAAAGAAATCCAAGGTAAATAACTTACCTTAAGCTTATATGGTGTTTTAAGGAATTTGGTTTGTCTTGGTGCAAATATAAATGTTGAGTGTAGTGCAGGTGTTGCTAATAATATGAGGAAATTCAGTGTTTAATTTGTTGTTGTTTAAGGTCCTAAGAGCCAAGCTTTTAAGGTTTATGTATATTGAGTGCTATGGTTGTGGAGATGATGAAATTTAAGTGTGGATGAGTGCCTTGGATGAGTTTGTGGTTGGAGTATTTTGGTGGGCTAAATAATGTGTGGAAACATGTTAAAATTATGGGGAGATCATGTCAAAATTTGTGTAGAAATTTAATGGTTAAAGTGCATTTCTAGGTGGGAACAAACTAGAGAACTACTAGGTATTTTGAGAGGAAATTGGAGTATAAAGATTAGTTGGAAACTAGATAGATGGAGATGGGTAGATGAGTGAACTTTAAGGACGGAATATTTCATTATTCTTGGACTAATGAGTGGGTGAGAGTGGTGAGAAAAATCTGTAACATAACACTTAGCAAAACTAAGCTTTAGTTCTTGTAAGAGGAGAGTGGGAAATTTGGGTGAATTTAATCAAGAATTAGGTAACAAGTTTAGATGATGATTTAGGCAAGTTTAAGATGTTATATTAGTGTTAGAATATATCTAATTACATGTATGAAGCTTGGAACAACAATGGGTGAAGAGAACAAGTAGAACAAGACTTTAAAATGTCATTTTTTAGGCTCTGTAGCAGTGGTCCGGGACTTAAGTCCAATGTCAAGTCCTGGACCACCCTTAAAATCAGGCTGAAAGTGTGTTTTACAATTGGTCCGGGACCTACTTCAAGTACAAAGTCCCGGACCTATTCAAAAAATGAGCCGAGAGTTGGAAAATCACTTGGTCCGGGACTATAGGTCCGGACCTAGTCCCGGACCACCCCAGAAATTGAACTTTAAGTTGTTAAATGGTGTCTAATGGTGAGGATTGTTTGATATTGATGTTATATGATTGTTTAGGTCATGTTTGGTGACTTATAATGACCATTAGGAGGGTGAGCAAGTATAAGTTTAAGTGTGAAAGTGTACAACATAATTATGTGAAGAAATTAGCTAATCGGAAGTTAAATACGGTAATTAACCAACTTGATTAATTATGTATAGGAGCTGCATTCGGTGGTCAACGAACGCAGCAAGGACCAAGGTACGGTTTTCTTGCAGTCTGTTGCCTACCGGTTTACACCGGCTTGTGTGTTGTTTGCTTTTTTGTGTGTTTATGACATTGTAAGACTTAATTCTTGAAACGAGTTTACAGTCATTGTTATTATTGTGATGTATGTGTACTGGTACCGTTAACCTCGAATACGTACTAACCAGTTAACCAAGCTAGGATACGTAAGAGAGCGGTACCCGGTTTTAACGTTTCAACTTAAGGGACGTTCTAACCTCGGCTATGTGTGAGCTAGTTGTGGTGTGTGTTGTTAATGTGTATCCCATTTCCCTTGTGTGTCTAACTGGATTTAAATACTTATTTGTGATTTATTGTGTTAAGTTCCAACCATGGGACTTCTAACAAGTGTTAACCGGGGAGTGGGGAATCCAGTCGTTCCGGTCACGCGTGTATGTACGGGGGATCGACATCTGAATCAGATTCGGATCTCTCCTTATGTTAGGGTTGTTCTCCTTTTTGGATTGCAACCTCCCACAAGCTTAGCCAAAGCTTACCTACCTGACTTCCACTCGGGCTAGGGAGAAATATGTACGGTGTGCTCGGATCACTATATCCGACTCATCTTTTAAGTTAAGTTACTCGTTCGACTAACAGAACGGTAACGAGTTATGTAACAAGCTTAACATGAGGATGGAAACATTCTCTAGGCTTACTATGTTGACTAACTATGTTGGTTGTTTACTAAAGTGAAGTGTTCTCACTATGTATGTGTTGTTATTGTTATGCAACATTTCTTGCTATGTAATATGTATGTTGTACGTTAAAATCAATGCCATGTTATCATGACAAATAGTTGCGTGTATCCCGGTAGTCAGCGGGCTGCACGTTAACCATGCCAGCCAAGGGTTGCTGACCCCCTTTGGGGGCACTATATTATTTTTCAGGAGAGTGATTGAGGAAGCGGAGTGGTTATAGCATGGAGCACGGAGGAATACTTTTGATATTTTTGGATACTGAACCCGAGTAGTGCATGTACACTCGAGGTCGTATATTTTGGTAGATGTAGGACTAGATTGGTGATTTTTGTACATTAACACTCGGTATATTGTGATTCTTTTTGGATAGTAATTTTGAAGGTTGTAGTTATGCTCGGGATTCTTGTAATCAGACCGATACATTTGTACGTAACAGCCTTGTTAGCCACGTGGGTGGCTAACGGCGTGTAACACTGCCCTTTTGGTTAATGTTTAAGTTATGTTTTCCGCTACGATTATTGGTTAAGTTTGAAGGTTATGGTTGGGGTGTTACAGTTAGTTAGGACTTCCCATTGTTTACCGGATATCTATAGTACCTAGACCCGTCCTCCACTTCCCTAACTTAGAATACAGGGAACAAACGCCAGAGAGAAGAAAGCCTTCTCTTACTCGGTGAAACCCGATCTGGCCGTTAGTTAACATTAAGCAATACGAGAAACACATCGTTATTCAACAGTTTACAAAAACTTGGAGGTTTTAATTGGAGCGCAAGGACGAAATAGGCGCTGCCAACGGAATTCTACCAATAAGAGAACGGTAATTACCGGCAACATGGGTCGACATGCTACCAGTCGAGATACCTCGCCATACAATTAATAAGAAAAGCACTACGAGTGAAATGGAAAGGAAAAGAGAAGCGACATGAGTACCGGACAGCGGTCTGAAAGGGCATAGCAATGGGATAATACATAGCATGAGAATTAAGACTACCGGAAGGTCCAGTTAGAAACGGGAACTCCAAACCCCATACAATGAGAAAGGTTACAAAACCTGGCCGACATAGCACCGGCGACGATGAAGACGCGTGCAAACTGTATACCGGAACAGGACTACGATGTAGTGCCTAGAGGATAATCAGTACTGAGAAACCCCGACAAAACGTGTGGAAACAGGAGCGAGGATTAAGACATAAGTAAATAACGAGGGGTTCCCTCAGAAAGAGAAACACCCTGATAAGTGACAGTACAGTCAAAACAACCAGGAAATTGCTGTAAGGTCAGTTATCCAGAAAAGAGAACATCTAAGGAGTCCCGAGGACTACCAATTACATGGAGATTAGGAGGAAGTACCACTACTAACTTATACAGTACCAATAGCCCATCTTGCATGGTGCACTTGCTATAGCAAGTGCTGCCACGATGAAGCTAAATGGGAAGCCATCATGGCAAGGTAGGGGAACGCTACAGTTATTACACAAATTGTTACCGGATTTCAAATCCTTAGGAACCAGAGAATAAGACCCTAGAAAGGCCTGACGGCCTGACCATGACGAGCAGAGTCGACACACCAGTCAGCAGGGAGCTGAACTTGGACAGCATAATAAACGATAAAATTTTTTAGCAACAGTACAACTTACTACAACAACAACCGACCGTACGGTAAGAACACCAATCCTGAACCTTGGAGAGGGGAACCTAAGAGATTGCTCAGTAATCCGAGCAAAACAATATGTAAGTAACAACATACAAGGAATGTATTAAGAGATACAATGAAGGCAGTCGACAGAACGACTTCCAACAGGAACGTGATAGAACTCCTGGGATGACCATTAAGAATATCAGTAATAAACATTATTCGTTGAAGATGTAGGTAAACCCCGAAAACAGGGACAGAGGAAATAAACTTAAACTATGACCTACCAAGAATTAAAGACATACAACCCCGGAAGAGGAAAGCTCGGAGGACTACCCCATAGAACGGGCATAGTCGAGCCGGATAAACTGATGAACAACAGTTAGCATTGCTACCTAACTCATTAACACCCAAGTATGATTGATCGTTGACGGTGGCATAGTCAACAAATGTTGAACGAAGCATTGAGATGGAAACGCATGATAACCAGGATGATATCCAACTTAGACACCGTAAGGCAGACGCCTAGTACGAACCTAACCTTAATTGCTAAAAGACATAAGTCTATTAAAATGACAGAATTATCACGGACACTGGTTAACGCCAAATCACCTGAACGAACTTCCATAACGGGAAGCAGGATGCAGGAACTTACCATGAGACTCGGTACTACATTTAATATGTAACCTTATGGTGGATAGTGTTCAAAGGACCCGAAACGTATGGAGATAGCCTATGGATGAGTAAGAGTACAGCAGTGAACCGAGCACTCACTAAATGACATTAATTAAACACTAAGAGCCTACGAGCCAAGGATGTTAACCACATCAGAGCCCAAGGCACAGGAAGGCATAAGAGGACTTATTTAAGCCATGAACGAACTACAATTCATAAATATGAACGGTTACTAAACCTATAACTTAGATTGTTGAAGCTTTGCCAGGAAAGGGCACCAATGAGAATATTGAGATAATACATTGCCAGGGGCGGAAAATGAACCATTCCTTTTAGGGTAGGGATACCTCTCCTTGTTGTGGGGCCATGAGAGGGAACAAACCCCTCAAAAAGGTCTTTCACTTATTAGAGATAGAATACCTTTTGTAAGAGAATGGAAACTGAAAATCTTGAGATTTCCTTGGAACGCACCAGATACACGTGAGTAATAAGGAAGGCTACATAGACAGACCTCATATCCAACACCCAGGATTTAAGAATCAGTAATCGTCAAAGATAAACGTTGTCAGTGCACAATATGGCATGTCAAGTGACCAACGCTCAGAAGAGCTTGTGACTCAATGGATGACTTCTTCAGTAACCGGTTAAATTACATGGTAAATAACATCATAAGGGATGGAAGAATGTGAGAGAGACTGACCTACATACGAAACCGAAATTGAAGCGAAACACCTTCATACTAAGAGAACAATTTTATGACACGGTACGGTAATCGTCATACACCCGGAATTGGGGAACCCCCAGTGTGTTTACACCAGGAAAGGATTTACTATAAGATAAGACATTAGATTAAGGGATTGAGGAGTTGCACCATCAACGGGCAACAAAGAAAGGCGAGCTACCATGGTAGTAGAAGCCATAGAACAATACCTATATAAGTGGATTAAGTCATGGTGCGCAGTAAAGCGACCATTATGTATAAGCCATCAAATATTGACATTGAGGCAATTATATTTTATGTGCTAAGACCGATATAAGTAAGGAAATAAGATGGTAGATAAACTGTGCATTGATCACAGGAAGCACACTTTCCATTCCTTAAGGAACTGGAAGTGCGTTCCTAGTAGATCAACATGAGAAACAAGATAAGAGGCTCTATGGTAAGAGACCTCAGTTACTAAGAGACCGAGTCAGTACGGAATATAGAAAGGAGCTAGAGCATACCATACCCAAGAACACAGTAAATGGATTTCCCTTGATTAAGTTCAAGAAGAACAATAAGTGTTATTATGGAACGATGAAAGAGGAGATCGACAACAGAATACTTCATAGTTAGCAATAGCTAAAGGTGTGACGGACACTACGAGTTTACTAAAACGAGATGTGGGACCACTGCACCCCACAGGGGCTTGCAGGCCTAACAGATTCATTTATGAGTTGGTCGGGTAAGTAGTAATGTACCAGTAAGGTACCCCATGCATGTAAATGAGTGGTGTAAGGAACATGGGAAGTAGTTGACTCCGTACCACGATCAACGACGCAAGATCAGACAAGAGCAGCTACTACCACAACAGTTGAAGATAAGAAACTCAGTTGAACCAACAACACAAAGGAATCAGAGAACTCATCTAAGACAGAAAAATAATTGAGAATTAAGAAGTGTGATGAGCATGGATTATTAAGTGTAGACATAGGATATGTCTTAAGACGTTAGAGATTAAAACTGTAAAGCACAATAAGCACTAAACAGTAGTTTCAGATTAAGAATCATCCTCAGACCAAAGGTCAGTTGGAAAGAACGATTTAGACACTTGAGAGAACACTAAGAGTATGAACGTTAGATCTCCAAAGAGACTGGATAGACGAGCTAGAACTCATTAAGGCGGTGTATATATAAAGATAACACCTGTCCATTGGGAGACCTTTAGTGCTAAATTATAAGCATGCAGGAGAAGGACATACAATACTATGAAAGGATAAGAAAGACAAACTAAGCCTAAGGTAATCAGAGTCGCGCAGCGAAAGCTAGCGGATCAGTACCTTAAAAGGTTGGACATACCTGATGACTAGGAAAGGAATGATGTACCGCACATCTTCCAATTGAACAAATATAAGAATTATCGACAGAATGCTTTAGAACCTTTGAGGTTAGACCAAACTAAGTTAAGAGAATGGTATAAGTACCGTTAAGGATCCTCGATACAGAGACTAAGCCAGTATCACGGTTAAGACCCTCTGATTGGATCATAATGTGAGATAGATGGCATGGAAGCAGGAATGCTTAGTGAGAATTAGACATCTTTAACCTATGCTCAAGGATGATATAATGTTGATTACGTGGGCGTAATCCATTTTAAGGGGGGTAGAGCGAAAAACCGCTTAGCGTATGTTATGTACTGAGTACGTAAACTACGGTGTGCATATCACAAAAGAATTTGAGAATTTGTTTTACTTAAACATGTTGAGATTAATTATGGTTATTGCTCACAAAAGATGCGAATACCATACATATTAAGTACATATCTTGTTAACTCCGGTGTGAGTACAAGTTAAGTGAATTAGTGAAGAGGATTAAAGAGACTTAAGGAATATATGAGATATGAGTCGATAGGAAAGTATGTGTGAGATAAGAATAAGATAACACTACGAGATATCATTTGATATGAGTATGAGGTATGAAATGGTAAGGTTAGAGGTAGGAACTGGTATGAAAATGATATAGAACTTAGTAGGAATTAAAGTCCTGTGGTAATTACTAAGAGATGAATTGGGAATATTGATGGACTGAGTCCACACCTTGGAGATGTATTGATTACAACTAGAAACACTAAAAGATAGAAATTGGAAATGAGTGAATCATTCGATGTATGAAAATGACATGGGAGGTGGAACTTGATTTTCTAGGGATCAAGGGAAACCAAACACAAATTGGGGTGGAAGGATAGTTCAACACTGATGCTGATCACATCAGGGTCGGATGATTCCTGAAACTCCCTACAAGTGGTCACAATTAAATCACGCTAAGGATAGAGGCATTAGAATAAAATGAAATTGGAGTTGATTGTATTTTCAAATAGAGGGAATTATCCCTCACTTGACCTCGTAAAAAGGACTTCCTTTTTACTGAGTCTCGCCCATGAAGCTGAGGACGCATGAGCCTTTGTCTTCGGACCAGTGACATGGGGAGAACAGAGTAGTTTTGTATTCTTGCTCATGAAGTCGAGGATGAATGTGCCCTTGTCTTTGGACCGGTGACATGAGAGAGTATGTAACACCCCATCCAACAACAAACACATAACGACATTCTGCAGCGGAAAATATACTACTTCACATTACTTAACTCGTTGGTGTTACACGCCGTTAACCACCCACATGGCTAACAAGGCTATTACATAAACATTGTACCGGTCTGATGGACTAGATTCCCGAGCGACTACACATTATTATCCCTTTTCATTAACACAACAACAACATACACCTTTCAACTGTACCGAGTATTCACAAACTGATGCCGATAACAATCTCGGTCTTACTACACCACCTACTGTACATATACAACTTGAATGATTACCCATGTACAACGACTACCCCGTCCTACTCTCGAACAGTTTCCTGCTCTTTGTACCTGAAATAGGAAAAGAAGAGAAAGGGTGGCCCCCAAGGGGCTCAGCACCTTTGCTGGTATGGTAATCCCGCAGCCCACATGCTACCGGGCCACGCACAACTAATTGTCGTCTTAGCATGCGGTTGATTATATTTAAATCATGCATGCAACTGTACACACACAACACATAACATTTCGCCTCAATGGGCTCAACAAACGGATAACATCCTTACTTGATAAGTCACTCATGGTATTCATTATCCCTAGAGTGTTTCTCCTCTAATGGAGCTACTTCCTTAATAGACGACACTTACCCGTTATTCGGGTTATCCTTAACGCCTCTTATCACAAACTGGGATTCATATCCATGATCCACATACTCCACATTTTACAACATATAACATACACTACATAACAACACATAACAACACTTTTCACGTTTCAACGTGCACATGATAACATCGTAATAGATATTGCATCATAACAACACTACATAACACAACGGGTACGGTTCCCCTTATGAACCGGCCCAAACATAGTCAGTTCACTTGTAGCCTAGAGAATGTTGCCAGTCTCATTATAAGCTCATTACATAACTCGTTACCGTCTCGTTAAATGAACGGATAACTTAACATAAGGTGTCTCGGATATAGTGATCCAAGCACACCGAACAAACATAACATAGTATGCCCCTGTGGCCCGACGTGAGTCAGTAAAATAGCCTTGGTTAAGCTAAAGGGAAGGTTGGAAACCAAATTGGAATACAACCATAACATACAGAGAGGATCGAACCTGATATGACAACGACCCCCATACTCACACGCGTGGCCGGAACAGACCGGATCTCACTTCCCCTTCCCCCGTTAGCACTTGTTAGAAGTTCAACATTGAACTTAATTAAACAATCACAACATAGGGTTAAGTCTTGTTAGACACACACAAGGGAAGGGAGAGTCATACATTCATACACAAACATCACACACAAACATCACATAACTAACTCACGCATAGTCGTGGTTAGAACGTTCCTTAGGTCGGAAACGTATCACCGGATACCGTTCTCTTACGTTTACCTAATAGTGGTTAATTAGCCCTTCAAGCGCATTCGAGGTTACCGGTATCGGCACGTAAACATACAACAACAATAACGACTGTAAACTCGTTTCATGATTTATCTTATAACGTGGCAAACACACAGAAAAACACATTGGCATACAAGCCGGTGTAATCCGGTAGGACACAGGTTGCAAGAAAACCATACCTGTCACTGGAGTCCACTTTATCATGTCCACTTATGTTCCTCGAGCAATTCTCGAACAACTGATAACATTACATGTATTTTTATTAACATCGGGGTAACATGATTGTTTAAAGTCTAATGCTTATAACTTTTCCCCGTTAACTTAGTTGAATAACTTCACATTTTAACTTATTTTACCTTTACATTTTAATACAACTTTTCACTTACTTGATTGTCATAATAACCCACCTAATATGTCTTAAACAACCTTATAACATCATTACCTAACAATCCCCTCATTACATTTCATTTTATAACCTTAAACATTTAAATCATCTTACTTAACTTAATCTCTTAAGTCCTTTTATAATTATTTTTCTAATGATCAATACTCTCTTAATGGCATACCACTTAACATTCTTAAAATTTAATTTTTTTATCTTTTTTTACAAAGGCCGACCGACCCACCGACCGACCCACCCCCTGGGTAGGTCGGCTGCAGAGAGCATCTAAGTTCACAGTTTCAGCCCGACCGACCCAGACTGGGGTCGGTCCCCTGGGTAGGTCGGCTGCAGAAACTTCCCTTTCATTGTCAAACTTTCTCCAAATTTTTCCTCAAGCCTCCTAATGTGTTCTAACATCATTTGGGACATCAAACACACCTTTAGCCATGTACTAAACTCTTTAAATCACACACCAAAACCATCTTATCATTCACAAATTTCTTACAAAATTCTTAGCACTTGGAATGTTTTCTCCTTAAGATTTCTAAGTGGTATTTCACCAATATTGACCACTATACCAAGGTGTTTCCTCTACACCTTAACATCCTCTCTCAAACTTCTTTTCTTACTAATTAAATCTCCTTTTTCACATCTTACCTAAACATCATTTCCTCCTTGTACATCAACATTCCTAAACCTTAAACAAACTTCTCCAAGACTTTAATACATTCTCAAAAACACATATTGAATTCCTAGAACTTCCAAGATAACACCTAAATCCTTGTATCACTCTAAATCACCTTAATACATGCTTTCTTCCCTAGTAAGACACTTGTTCATCTTTAACACTTCCTAGTTCACCAAAACTCATTTAAAACACTTAGTACTTCTTATACATCTTCCAAATTTTGCCATAGCTTCTCTTGTATATTCTCACATCCAAACACTTAGGTTTTTTTACCTTATTTCATTCAAGAACACCTAAATCCACCAAGAACTTTCTCACACACAAACTTCACCAAATTTACACTACATCACAATATAGTGCATAAACTTAATTGCTTGGCACTTAGGCCCTTAAATAACATGGCTCTTAGGCCCTTAAATTGCATAAACCTTAAACACTGAATTTCCACAATATATAATCCTTTGACCTGCAAATACACACAACAATACATACACCCTTAATAAACTCCTTGAGAGCATTTCACTAGCTCATTTACCATTGGCTCCTTAGGTATTTTATTAAGCAAATCAAGCTCATTTTCCTAAGGCATTTAAGCTACATTGAGATAGCATATTTACCTCTTTTCCTCACAAACTTCTTTCTTGTTTCCTTGACTAAATTGGCAAGGCTTTTAGTTGCTTGTCAACTTCTAAACATTATACAAATAATATAATGAGTATACAAGCTTTAAGCTTCATCTCATTGTATACCCTAGTTACATATATTATCTTAAAGCATTAAGGTAATTGTTTTACCTTTGAATGGAAAGAGAGCTTGAATGAGTATCAAGAGAGGACTCCTCCTAGCCCTTGGAAGATTCAATGAAGCTAAAATAAGCAAGGTGAAAACACCATTGTGAGGTGAATTTTCGGACATCACATAAACATGGAGGAAACATGGATTTTCTTTGAGTTTCCTTACCTTGAAGCAAAGGAGAACAATAATATGTGAAAAGGTGAGCTCAAGCTCCTTCAATGGTTAATCTCCATGGCACCAAAATTGAGTTCTTGAAGATTTGAAAAGATAGAAGTGTAGAGCTTGGTCTAACTAAGACAAATATAGTCTTACAATTTGTTTTGGAGCATGGAGTTGGATTTGGCAAAGAAATGAAGATGGAGAAGAGGGGTTGCCATAGCAAATCGTAAATGGAGCTTGGGAGAAGATGAAGAAACCGTGTGAATTACAAGAAGAGGAAGAGAGAATGAAGGTAAGTTTGCTTGTGTTAAGATATTTATTGTATAAAGCAAATAGTACTTACTTTATAAGCTTTACTTTTCTTTGATTTCTTTACAAGTTGGTTAACTCACACCTTGAAAAACCGGCCCCCCATATTATTATAAGGGTATAATAGTCTTTTTGACCAATTTAATTACTTATAACAACATGTGTTACAAAGTAGCTTATAAAAGTTACTATTCATAAAAACAAGGCACATAGAGTGAAATTTTTGATTTCCCTTGATATAGACTTCCAAATGTGATACTATATAGTACACATGTAATTAAAGAGTAATGATGGACATTTAGCCATTCAAAACTCATTTACAAGACAATTTTTCAAAAACGTTGTTTAAGACTCCTTAAAGCACTTTTTGTGTTTTAACTTGTTTTCAAGCTTGGTTTTCTTTGGTAATTGATTAATATGTTCATTAACATATTTATAAGGTATAGGTATGACCATTAGGTCTTATACAAATTTTCCCAAGCTTAGAGCACATTTTAGCCCATATTGACCTTAGGTATTTATTTGTTTTTGTTTGGTTTCATTGTCTACCAAGGTTTCCTAAGGACTTAATTAGCCTTATAAAATCATAATTAAATATTATTAAGTCTTGGTAGGCTCCTTGCGTCCTAACCAAGTTCACTCCTAGCTTAGAGCATGTTTTTGCTCAAACTGTATCTTAGTGCTTTATTGCATTTTACTATGGTTTAAATTGCTCACTGATGTTTCTAAGGCACTTTTTAGCCTTTACATACCATAGTTTAATATTTAAACCACATATCATGGTTTGGAGTATTTCAATCTACCTCCCTTAAAAGAACTTCGTCCTCGAAGTTCACACTTCCCACACAACATTAGAATAAAACACAGGAGTCACTTGGAAATAAACTTCCATAACCAAACATATTTTACACATCACAACCTCGGACTTACCGGTCCGGGTAACACATTCACATCCATACATAACATAACATATTCACATGATAACCTCGGACTCAATGGTCCGGGTATCTTAATAACATTTACACATACATAACAACCCTTAGACTCTCTGGTCTTGGGTAACATAACAACATTTAGACACATAGGTCTCGATAACATAACAGCCTTTAGACACATAGGTCTATGTAACACAACACATTTAGACTCATAGGTCTTGATAGCATACACTTTAGGAAATCAAAGTCAAAATAACATTTATTACACATACCAACAACATGTCCTAGCATGTATAACAATAAAAAATATCCTTGATATACACTGTGATCCCGCAGAACCCGGTCGCGATGGACACCTTCCGTCCCCGTGCCTTTGGGAGATCAAAACAATCACTTAAATTTAAAATTTCCTTATGAGGTTAAGTAAGAGAACTTTAACTATGTAAAATATTTATCGACTTTTTATAAATACCAATTCAAAATCCTTTTTGAAAACCACACAACTGCCAAGTCCAACGTATGCTCTTTGCTTCTTTTCTTAGCGCGGTTATTGTGACCACTTAAGGGGAGCTTCAAGAATCATTCAACCCTAATGTGATCAGCATCAGTGTTGAACTATCCTTCCACCCCAATTTGTGTTCGGCTTCCCTTGATCGCATGCAAATCAAGTTCCACCTCCCACTTCATTTTCAAGCATCAATTAAATCACTCATTTCCAATTTTCTTTCTAATCTTTTAAAATCACTCTAATCATGATCATACATCTCCAGAGATGAACTTCGTCTATCAGTTTTTCCATTCACTTTAATGTTGTTACCTAGGGAATCTTATTCTCACTAGGTTCTATGTCGGTATCATGACCCTTTCATGAATCACTATATAGTATATATATACACATATTTTTTATCAAAACAACACACCGTTTCATATTTATACACTGTCGGGGTTTTGTTCCCCGGAGTTTCTCTACTCCCCACACTTGTATTATCACACACCACTGTTAACAAAAAAACACACTTATCACAATGGTATTCGCATCTTCTGTGCGCAATTACCACAATTAAACCATGAATGAATGTGTATGTTTACGTAACACACACACCAATCATCAAAACAATAATTTTGTGCTATGCACAATATAAGTCACATACACTACGTACACTTGTACGGTAATACACACTAAGTGTAACACCCCAACTACAACCATACATTCAACAACACATTGCAGCGGAAACTCAACTCATCACATTACTTATTTCAATGGTGTTACACGCCGTTAACCACCCACGTGGCTAACAAGGCTAATACATGTACTTTGTATCGGTCTGATGGACTAGACTCCCGAGCCATTACACGTTACATTTGCTTCCCTTAACAACAACCCATATACTTAATACATTCCAATGGTACCAAGTATTTACAAACTAATGCCGATAACAATTTCGGTCTTACTACGCCTACCATGCTTACGCCATTTAAATGGCTACCCATGTATAAACATCTACCCCGTCCTACTCTCGAACGGCCTCCAGCTCCTTGTACCTGAAATAGAAAAGGAGAGAAAGGGTGGCCCCCAAGGGGCTCAGCACCTTTGCTGGTATGGTAATCCCGCAGCCCACATGCTACCGGGCCACGCACAACTAATTGTCGTCTTAGCATGCAGTTGATTATATTTAAATCATGCATACAAACCATAAACACACAACACTTTGCATACACCCAACAATAGGGCTCAACATATCCAACACATCCGCACTTAACAAATCATCCAATGATTCCTTTAACCCTAGAGTGGCTCTCCTCTAAAACGGAGCTACTTCCTTAATGAATGACACGTACCCATTAATCGGGTTATCCTTAAACGCCTCTTGTCACAAACTGGGATTCATTTCCATGATCCACACACTCCATATCCTACAATATATCTCATTCCTCACATAACAAAACATAACAAAACCTTTCTTGTTTCGGCGTACACCTGATGACATCGCATTCATTTTAAACACCTAACGTATACGTATCATAGCATAGCAAGGGAAATTGCCTAGCACAATAACAACACAAAACACCATAAGATCGGTTCACACAAGGAACCTTCCACCATAGTTAGTATACATAGTGAGCCTAGAGATTATTGCCAATCTCATGCTAAGCTCGTTACCAACCTCGTTACCGTCCAGTTATATCGAACGGTTAACTTAAACCCAAGGTGTGTTGGATATAGTAATCCCAAGCACACCGAAATAACATTCGTATGCCCCTGTGGCCCGACGTGAGTCAGTAACTAGCTTTGGATAAGCTAAGGGAAGGTAGAAACCAAATTGGAATACAACCTATACATACACCAAGAGAGCCGAACCGGATATGACATCGACTCCCGTCCATCACACGCGTGGCCGGAACAACCGGACTCCTCACCCCCATTAGTACATATATACTTATAAATAAGTAGTTAGAGATCCATTATGGAGCCTATCACATCCACACACCATACGGTATCGTAACCGAGTTAAGCACACAAGGGAGGTTCACACACTTGCATACAACAACAATATCCAACTAACTCACACATAGCCGTGGTTAGAACGTTCCCAAGGTTTGGGTCGTTAACTCCGAATACCGATCTCTCTCGTGTTCCTAGTTCTAGTTAGCTAAGGTTCGGCACTTATTTGAGGTTAAACGGTATCGGAGACCAGATGCGCCACATAAATGAATTACTATAAACTCATTACATATTTTAATCTTACAAGGTGGCAAACACTCAGCAAAACACATTGGCATACAAGCCGGTGTAATCCGGTAGGACACAGGTTGCAAGAAAACCATACCTGTCACCGGAGTCCACTCTACCACGTCCACTTATGTTCCTCGAGCAATTCTCGAACAACTGATAACATTACATGTACCTTTATTAACATCGGGGTCATGATTATTTAATGTCTTATGCTTATAACTTCTTCTCCCGTTAACTTAGTTACATAACTTAACATTTTTAACTTGCTTTACTCTCACATTTTAATACAACTTTTAACCCACTTAATTGGCATTAAAACTCACCTAACAAGTCCTTAACAACTTTATAACATCATTACTAATCAATCCCCATCATTACATATCATTCCATAACCTTAAACCATGTTTTTGGTCCGACCGAACTTACCGACCGAACTTGTCCAAGTTCGGTCCATTCCAGAACACATTTCCGTCAAAATTTTCTACTCCGACCGACCTTGTAAGTTCGGTCGCATGTTCGGTCTATTCCCGAGACTTTCTTCCCCTTTGAAAATTTAGCCCGACCGAACTTGCCAAGTCCGGTCCTATGTTCGGTCGGTTCCAGAAAGTTAATCCGTACACAAAATACAAGCCCGACCGACCTTGCAAGTCCGGTCCCCAAGGTCGGTCCATTCCAGAAGCCAATTCCCGCAGGGTAAACTGGGCTCGACCGAACTTGCAAGTTCGGTCGCAAGTTCGGTCTGCCCCAGACCCTTGCTTTCCTTTTCTCATTCAACTCCAAACTTCACCCCATATATCCTAGTACACCCTAACCTCATTTGGGCACTTCAAACACACCTTTAGCCATGTACTAAACTCTCTAAATCACACACACCAAAACCATCTTATCATTCACAAATTCCTTGGATATCAACATTACCTAAACCTTAAACAAACTTCTCCAAGACTTAAATACATTCTCAAAACACTCATTGAATCCTTAGAACTCCCAAGATAACACCTAAATCCTTGCATCACTCTAAATCACCTTAATACATGTTTTCCTCCCAAGTAAAACATTTATTCACCTTTAACACTTCCTAGTTCACCAAAACTTACTTAAAACACTTAGAACTTCTTACACATTTCCCAAATTTTGCCATAGCTTCTCTTGTATATACTCACATCCAAACACTTAGGTTTTTACCTTATTTCACTCAGAACACCTAAAATCCATCAAACACATTTATAACAACTTCACACATTTAGCACTACATCGCAATATAGTGCAAACTTAAATTGCTTGGCACTTAGGCCCTTAAAAACATGGCTCTTAGGCCCTTAAATTGCATAAAGCCATAAACCACTGAATTTCCACAATACATAAGCCTTTGACCTGCAATTACACACACCAAGACATGTTTCTTTACTAGTCTCCTTGAGAACACCTTACTAAGTCATTCACCATTTGCTCTTTAGGTAGTTTTTAGCAAGCATTATAAGCTCATTTCTCCTAAGGCTTAAACACATTAGATAGCATATTTACCTCTTTTCCACTCAACTTCTTTCCTGTTCCTCTTAAAACCGTAAGGCATTTCTTTCCTTGTCAACTACTAAACAACATACCAACATTGAAATGAGTATATAAGCTTTATGCTTCATCTCATTGTAAACCCTAGGTTACATTATTTCAAAAACATTAATGTAGTTGTTTTACCTTGATCTTTGAAGGGAGTTTGAATATTCTATGAAGAGAGGACTCCACCTAGTCCTTGAAGATTCAAATGGAGCTAGAAAAAGCAACACAAAGAGCTCCATCAATGAGTATTTTCGGTCAATGACAAAACATGGAGGGAAACTTGATTTTTCTTTGAGATTCCTTACCTAGAAGCAAAGGAGATCAATAATATGTGGAAAGACAAGCTCAAGCTCCTTCAATGGTGGAACTCCATGGCACCGAAATGGGGCTCTTGAAGTTTTGAGAAGAAGAAATGAAGAGCTTGATGAGAGGAAGAGAATGGTGGTGTTTGTTTTTGATTGGTTAAGTGAGTTAGATTTTACAAGGGTTCAAAGATTGAGTTTTCATGGTGGTGGTGATATCACCGTGAGAGAACAGCAAGAAGGGAGGAAGAAGAAGTTGGAACCGTGTGAAATGGAGAAGGAATGAGAGAAATGATAAGTTTGCTTTTTAGAAGATATTTGTGTTTATAAAGCAAATAGTAACTATATTCGTCATCTTTATTTCTTTAACAAGTTAACAAGTGAGTGGTGAGTCACCACACTTAAGAAACCGGCCCCTTTATTATAATGAGGGTGTTTTAGTCTTTATTTGTCAATTTAATTACTTATAACATTATATGTTACAAACTAGCTTATAAAGTTACTATTCATGAAACAAGGCACATTGTTGTGAAATTTTTGATTTCCCATTGATATAGACTTCAAATGTGATACTATATAGTACACATGTTAATTAAAGAGTAATGATGGATATTTAGCCATTCAAAACTCATTTACAAGACAATTTTTCAAAACGTGCTTTAAGACTCCTTAAAGCACTTTTTGTGTTTTAACTTGTTTTCGAGCTTGGTTTTCTTTGGTAATTGATTTAATATGTTCATTAACATATAATAAGGTATAGGTATGACCATTAGGTCTTATACACATTTATCCCAAGCTTAGAGCACATTTTAGCCCATATTGACCTTAAGGTATTTATTTATGTTTTGTTTGGTTTCATTGTCTACCAAGGTTTCCTAAGGACTTAATTAGCCTTATAAAATCATAATTAAATGTTATTAAGTCTTGGTAGGCTCTTTGGGTCCTAACCAAGTTCACTCATAGCTTAGAGCATGTTTTTGCTCATACCGTATCTTAGTGCTTTATTGCATTTACTATGGTTTAAATTGTTCACTGATGTTTCTAAGGCACTTTTTAGCCTTCACATACCATAGTTTAGTATTTAAGCAATATATCAGGGTTTGGGGTATTTCAATCTACCCCCTTAAAGAACTTCGTCCTCGAAGTTCACACTTCCCACACATCATTAGATTAGAATACGGGGATTACTTACAGAAATAAACTTCTATAATCAAACACACTTTACATCACAACCTCGGACTTAATGGTCCGGGCAACACATCCACATCCATACATAACATAACATATTCACATGATAACCTCGGACTCAATGGTCCGGGTATCTTACCCAACACTTACATATACATAACAACCCCTTTGACTCACTGGTCTTGGGTAACATAACAACATTTGGACACATAGGTCCCGATAACATAACAGTCTTCAGACACATAGGTCTATGTACACACATTTAGACTCATAGGTCTTAATAGCATACACTTTTAGAACTCGAGATCAAATAGCATTTATTACACATACCACACAACATGTCATCGCATGTATAACAATCAAAAATATCTTTGATATACACTGTGATCCCGCAGAACCCGGTCGCGATGGACACCTTCCCTCCCCGTGCCTTTGGGAGATTAAAACAATCACTTAAATTTGAAATTTTTCCTTGTGAGGTTAAGTAAGAAGACTTTAATTATGTAAAGTATCCATCAACGTTTTATAAATACCAATTGAAAATTTTGAAAACACAGCACAACTCCAAGTCCAATTTATGCTCTTCGTATCTTTCTTAACATGGTTATTTGTAATCACTTATAGGGAGCTTCAAGAATCATCCAACACTGATGTGATCAGCATCGGTGTTGAACTATCTTTCCACCCCAATTTGTGTTCGGCTTCCCTTGATCTCATGATAATCAAGTTTCACCTCTCACTTCATTTTCAACCAACAATTAATTCAAGCATATCCCATTTTCTATCTTTGAATCCTTCTAGTCATAATCATAACATCTCCAAGGATAGAACTCCGTCTATCAATCATCATCCAAATCCAACTTATTCAAGTTACCTAGGGAATTTAATTCTCACTAGGTTCTATATCGGTCTCATAACCCTTCATAAATCACAACACTGTATAGATATGCATATTTTTTTTATCAAAATACTATACATGGTTTACATTTATGCACCATCAGGGTTTTAGTTCCACGGGAGTTTCTTTACTCCCTTCCTCTTGTACTCTCACACACCACTGTTAACAAAATGAACACGCTTCCCACAATGGTATTCGCATCTTCTGTGCGCAATTACCACAATTTAACCATAAATGAATGCGTATGTTTATATAACACACGCGCCAACCATCATAACAAATTATTTTTGTGCTATGCACAACATAGTTCAAGTAAACACCCTAAGTGGCTTGCGCTCTACCCCCCTTAAAAGGGATTACGCCCACGTAATCAGTCACTGAACATTGGCTTTAAATGTTCTGCCGTCGTGAAGTGTTTTAACTTCCACGGGTCTGCTATAGGATCTTAACCATATCGGCGGTTTAGTCCTTAACCAAGAATTCTCATTGGAGTTTGCTTTAACTCATAACCGGTTTCGGTCCTGGCCTGTGAGGCTTCTAGGCATTGATGACTAGCCATCCATTCATATTCACAATGTATATTCGGCATTTGATGCATGGGCTCACTGGACTTTGCTGCGCCATTCTGATAATTATAGGGCTAGTTTGCCCCATTTGCTACTGTTACTGTATTGTACATCTCCAATGTATTACCCTTATCTTGGGAAGAATGGTTTCTCAACCGACGCATGGTATCTCTTACCCTGAGCGAATTCGGTGAGTTTCACAATTTTCCATTCACTTCTCCAATAGGTTAGCACAAACTACTATGTAATTCACAATGATTGACTTGCTTCTACCGACTTACTGTCGGTTGAGATTGAGCTACTACCTAATGTGTAGTGCTCTCTCAGTTATTTCCCACACCTGGGGTATATCTCATACCGACATTTGGTATTTAGTGTTACTGTAGTCACTTACTGTTAATCATGTCTCCACCTTTGGTTTTGTACATGTATTCTTTCATTCCTGCGGCCTTGCATTACCTATGCATCGGCCATTATAACATTATTCCTCCACAATTACCATGCTTCTGATTCCTAGCTATCCCACTTGATCATTACTGCGCAAGTGCAATACCAAAACACTCAGTCATACAGAGTGCAGAGGCGTAAACTCTTGACAGTAAATCTCTCATGCGATTGCGATAGGAATTTACACTGTGTTTTACTGAAATTCTTATCACATAATACTTGTCACCGGCTTACTGCTCGGTTCTTTTGCTATCACTTACTGTTGTATCTCCACTGGGGTTTAACACATAACTTCGATTATTTGTCATACCATCGCTTAACAATACTTATACAACGGTCGCTTATTGCACACCGTATCCTCTTTCATTATACAGCATCAACTTATACTGCATCCGCTATCATATTAGCTTCCGCTATTACGCTGGGTTTATCTGGCCACTTATTTGGCTGATTTTTGAATATACTACTATTTTTCTTGAGCCCTTATGTTTCTTGAGCGTTGTTCGCTACACATTTAGCTTCACACACCTATGGTGATTGCTATCAGACTTATTACTCTTCCTGTGTACACAACTGGTACGAGTACTTCTTTTCGTAATATTTTATTCAAATCATCCTGGGGTAATAACAACGTGATCCATCCTCCACATATTTCTTGAACTTGGTCCACACAACTACCGCTCTCGCGGTTTCACACTATCGAGAGGTATCCCCACTCTTAAAGCAGTGGTTCGTTCTCCGCTCTATTTCCTTGTGTAACATATACTTCTGCAACCGATCACATTACATAACACAGGTTGTTGTGGCTTATAAGCCTTACCGTCACGATTCCTTCCAAGTTGTCTTTGGCAACTTAGGGTCTTACTGTTGAGTAGGTTATCTTCAGCGTTTAATCCGAGTATTTGTTTCAACTCTTGCGTTTCAATTATATGGCTTCATCCAACAATGTTTAATCCAAATACCCCTCAAGAACTGCTCCTGGGTGTTATTAAAATATGCCATTACATTTGGCTTGTACTTATGGGTACTTTCAGTAAACTACGCCTTCTCCAATATCTTTATATAACAGTCGGTGCACTCCGCACCTCCTGAATCTTAAATATTTCCTTGGACACATTCACTGATTCCTTCAGTCTCTTTAATTTAGCTGGGTTCTTTACTTCAACCATTCGTGGTAATCTTTAGTTCTTACTTGACTTTTACTGCTGACCGAAGAACGGAGTCGACTACTTCCCGTGTTCTGGACTCTACGCGTATACATATATGGGGTATCATATTGATACATTACTACTTACCCAACTAACCTATAAGTAGGTCTGTCAGGCCCACATGCTCCTATCGGAGTGCGGTCGTCCCACAACACAGTTGGTACACTCGTAGTGTCCGTCACACGCCTAGGTGAAGTATTCTGTTGTCAACTCCCTTATATTGTCCCGTGACATATTCTTCCTTGCTTCCCGAACTTAATCAAGGGAAAGTTTATTCACTGTTGTATCCTTGTCAACTGCCCCTGGTTTCACTGGTTTGGTCTAAAAGAAGGTTGGAAAGAAGTGTTGGTTTGAAAGAAAATCTGGTTTTGAAAAGAAAAAGGGTTTGAGTAAATCTGAGTTTGAAAGAAAATTTTCATGGTTTCACAACATCTTCTTACCTTAACCAAGTCTAGCTTCTTGCTGACTGGTGTATTTACAATTACGGGGTTTAGGCTAACAGGCCTTTCCATTGTTACGACGATTACAGTTAACTTTCTAGTACTTTACTAAGTACTTGTAGTGGTTATAAATTTCCCGAACAGCCCTGTTATAGCAGCACTTGCTATGGCAAGTGCGCCAGGCTACTGGCTATCGTTTAACACATACCGATTGGGTATGTGTTTTTACCCTATGTCATCAGTGGCCTTGTTGGCCCTCACTGATCTTACTGCCTTGATAAATACTCTTCTAGGTGACTTCTCATTGTCTTCACTGATAATCATTAACTAGGTGTTCCCATTCTAGGAGTCCCTATTTGTTTGTAGGTTGGTTCCTCTTGGTAGCCCGTTCCACGCATTGGTCGTGGTTGCTGAGACTGTCTCTTGTTTGGGCACTACGTTGTATTTCCTTTGTCGTTGTATACCGTTGGTGTATTATTATCATTGTGGTCCCGTCAGACGCATGTTTTCAGGATCGCGATCCTAACCGTAGGATCGTATATGGCCCCTAGGATCGGAACGTGGGATCGAATCGAGATCGAAACGATCCTACAAAATTTGATAAATAAAGTTCGTAGTTTCATGTTATCTTGCATATTATGAAACTCAATAAGAAAAAGCATGAGCCAACTTAAAATCATATAGAATTTTACAGCAAAGATAACATATAGTTTCATCATCTTTAGCAATCGATAAACAGATAATGCTCTTACAATATCAAAATATTAGCATGTGGAATCACAAATCCCATAATTCAGTTCTTAAACAAAAAAAATGTTAGATATGATACATATCAATCAGCTGGGACTGTCAAACATGCTTCAACATCTATGTTGGTGCCAATGAGATGATGTTTCCGGCTTTCCGCCTATAAATACCCCCTACACACAATGTTGCAATACATGTACATGCCTTACTTTTTCATAGCACGATCAACCTCAATACCTTGTTCCCATCCTGGATCTGATCTATTACTAGGAACAATTTTCCTTCTACCTACAACACAACCTTTAGGTTCTGCTCTAACCAGAATTTGACATTGCTGCTTGCCAGCTTCAAAACTTAAAAGTCCCACTACATGCTTTATACTAGAAGATAATAAGAACAAATTAAGTAATTATTATCTATCCACTAGCTTTATGAGATTTCAAATAAGCATTTCAATCTAGTAGTTTGCCACTACGATTGACACACACTGCTGTAACTAGTGTCTTGCATCATAATAGTCAAAAGAAAAAATGAACCATTAAACTATAACAGTAACATTAAATTAATTAGATAGTAGCCAAATTGATTCTGGTCAATTATGCCACTGTAATATGCTAGATATTGATTAACATTTAGTTATAAAAAATAGCTGTTAAAAAAGAAACCAATTGTTCGCTGTTGTGTTGTTGTTCGCTGCTATTTTCTGGTTGAATGAAGAGGAAGATTGAAGCTGATGCTGCTGTTCAATTTTGGATTAAAGTTGTTGTGTTGCTTTCTCTTTGCAAGTTGAACAAAGGGATTGAAGTTGTTATGCTGCTTCGCTTTGCTGGTAAAATGAAGAGGATTGAAGTTGATGTTCACTTTGGTGGTTGAATGAAGAGGATTGAAGCTGTTGTTGTTGAATGAAGTGGAAGATTGAATAAGTTTGGGTTATAATTTAGGAAATACGAGTTAAGTCATTAGTTGAGGACGTGAGGTGATATCAGTGAATAAGATAAAGCTCATTTTATGATTTTTTTTATATATTTGTATGTTCTAAAATGTAAAATGGTGGGATCGGTACAGGATCGCGATCCTGAATGATCCCACCGATCCTACCCGATCCTACCACGATCCTACCAAATTCCGAGTCTAGCACCGATCCAACTCGTATTTATGAGGTGGGATCGTAGAATCGTACGATCCTACGATCCGGATCGCGATCCTATGAACATTGCGTAGACGCTCGTCTCGGGTTTTATTAATCCACTTCTTGCCTGTTGCACGGTTGGTGCGTTGCAAACTGGTTATTCTCGACTGCTCGACATGTCGACCCAGGTTGCCGGAAATTCTATTCTTCTATACACTGATTCTTCACTCTTCGCTATGAAATGCGGTTAACACTGTTTAGATGGGAACCGCCTCTAGGATTCCCAGTTTTCGGGATCTACCGTACGACTGGTTCTCCATACCTTAGTGGTATTCAATAACAGCCAGATCGGGTATTCCCGAGTACGAGTGGACTTCCATCTCTCTGGCGTTGTTTCCCAAGTTATACAGGGATTGTGGAGGGTGGGATGGAGACTGTAGGTTCCCAGTACCACTGGTAATTCCTATCTAGCGTTCTCTCACGCTATCACTCGACCCTTAACCCAAAGTACTTAAATCTTAACTCGGTACTTCCTAAGCTCGGTAATCCAGTCATCAGAGCGATACTTCGCTGATACCACTTTTTGTAACACCCCAACTACAACCATACATTCCAACACACATTGCAGCGGAAACTCAACTCATCACATTACTTATTTCAATGGTGTTACACGCCGTTAACCACCCACGTGGCTAACAAGGCTAATACATGTACTTTGTATCGGTCTGATGGAATAGACTCCCGAGCCACTACACGTTACATTTGCTTCCCTTAAAAACAACCATATACTTAATACATTCCAATGGTACCAAGTATTTACAAACTAATGCCGATAACAATTTCGGTCCTACGCCTACCATGCTTACGCCATTTAATGCTACCCATGTATAAACATCTACCCCGTCCTACTCTCGAACGGCCTCCGCTCCTTGTACCTGAAATAGAAAAGGAGAGAAAGGGTGGCCCCCAAGGGGCTCAGCACCTTTGCTGGTATGGTAATCCCGCAGCCCACATGCTACCGGGCCACGCACAACTAATTGTGTCTTAGCATGCAGTTGATTATATTTAAATCATGCATACAAACCATAAACACACAACACTTTGCACACCCAACAATAGGGCTCAACATATATCCAACACATCCGCACTTAACAAATCATCCAATGATCCTTTAACCCTAGAGTGGCTCTCCTCTAAAACGGAGCTATTCCTTAATGAATGACACGTACCCATTAATCGGGTTATCCTTAAACGCCTCTTGTCACAAACTGGGATTCATTTCCATGATCCACACACTCCATATCTACAATATATCTCATTCCTCACATAACAAAACATAACAAAACCTTTCTTGTTTCGGCGTACACCTGATGACATCGCATTCATTTTAAACACCTAACGTATACGTATCATAGCATAGCAAGGGAAATGCCTAGCACAATAACAACAACAAACACCATAAGATCGGTTCACACAAGGAACCTTCCACCATAGTTAGTATACATAGTGAGCCTAGAGATTATTGCCAATCTCATGCTAAGCTCGTTACCAACCTCGTTACCGTCCAGTTATCGAACGGTTAACTTAAACCCAAGGTGTGTTGGATATAGTAATCCCAAGCACACCGAAATAACATTCGTATGCCCCTGTGGCCCGACGTGAGTCAGTAACTAGCTTTGGATAAGCTAAGGGAAGGTAGAAACCAAATTGGAATACAACCTATACATACACCAAGAGAGCCGAACCGGATATGACATCGACTCCCGTCCATCACACGCGTGGCCGGAACAACCGGACTCCTCACCCCCATTAGTACATATATACTTAAAATAAGTAGTTAGAGATCCATTATGGAGCCTATCACATCCACACACCATACGGTATCATAACCGTTAAGCACACAAGGGAGGTTCACACACTTGCATACAACACAATCCCAACTAACTCACACATAGCCGTGGTTAGAACGTTCCCAAGGTTTGGGTCGTTAACTCTGAATACCGATCTCTCTCGTGTTCCTAGTTCTAGTTAGCTAAGGTTCGGCACTTATTTGAGGTTAAACGGTATCGGAGACCAGATGCGCCACATAAATGAATTACTATAAACTCATTACATATTTTAATCTTACAAGGTGGCAAACACTCACACAAAACACATTGGCATACAAGCCGGTGTAATCCGGTAGGACACAGGTTGCAAGAAAACCATACCTGTCACCGGAGTCCACTCTACCACGTCCACTTATGTTCCTCGAGCAATTCTCGAACAACTGATAACATTACATGTACCTTTATTAACATCGGGGTAGCATGATTATTTAATGTCTTATGCTTATAACTTCTCCCCGTTAACTTAGTTACATAACTTAACATTTTTAACTTGCTTTACTCTCACATTTTAATACAACTTTTAACCCACTTAATTGGCATTAAAACTCACCTAACAAGTCCTTAACAACTTTATAACATCATTACTAATCAATCCCCATCATTACCATTCCATAACCTTAAACCATGTTTTTGGTCCGACCGAACTTACCGACCGAACTTGTCCAAGTTCGGTCCATTCCAGCACATTTCCGTCAAAATTTTCTACTCCGACCGACCTTGTAAGTTCGGTCGCATGTTCGGTCTATTCCCGAGACTTTCTTCCCCTTTGAAATTTAGCCCGACCGAACTTGCCAAGTCCGGTCCTATGTTCGGTCGGTTCCAGAAAGTTAATCCGTACACAAAATACAAGCCCGACCGACCTTGCAAGTCCGGTCCCCAAGTCGGTCCATTCCAGAAGCCAATTCCCGCAGGGTAAACTGGGCTCGACCGAACTTGCAAGTTCGGTCGCAAGTTCGGTCTGCCCCAGACCCTTGCTTTCCTTTTCTCATTCAACTCCAAACTTCACCCCATATATCCTAGTACACCCTAACCTCATTTGGGCACTTCAAACACACCTTTAGCCATGTACTAAACTCTCTAAATCACACACCAAAACCATCTTATCATTCACAAATTCCTTGGATATCAACATTACCTAAACCTTAAACAAACTTCTCCAAGACTTAAATACATTCTCAAAACACTCATTGAATCCTTAGAACTCCCAAGATAACACCTAAATCCTTGCATCACTCTAAATCACCTTAATACATGTTTTCCTCCCAAGTAAAACATTTATTCACCTTTAACACTTCCTAGTTCACCAAAACTTACTTAAAACACTTAGAACTTCTTACACATTTCCCAAATTTTGCCATAGCTTCTCTTGTATATACTCACATCCAAACACTTAGGTTTTTACCTTATTTCACTCAAGAACACCTAAAATCCATCAAACACATTTTTATACACAAACTTCACACATTTAGCACTACATCGCAATATAGTGCATAACTTAAATTGCTTGGCACTTAGGCCCTTAAATTGCATAAACCATAAACACTGAATTTCCACAATACATAAGCCTTTGACCTGCAATTACACACACCAAGACATATGTTCCTTTACTAGTCTCCTTGAGAACACCTTACTAAGTCATTCACCATTTGCTCTTTAGGTAGTTTTAGCAAGCATTATAAGCTCATTTCTCCTAAGGCATTAAACCACATTAAGATAGCATATTTACCTCTTTTCCACTCAACTTCTTTCCTGTTTCCTCTTAAAACCGGTAAGGCATTTCTTTCCTTGTCAACTACTAAACAACATACCAACATTGAAATGAGTATATAAGCTTTATGCTTCATCTCATTGTAAACCCTAGGTTTACATTATTTCAAAAACATTAATGTAGTTGTTTTACCTTGATCTTTGAAGGGAGTTTGAATATCTATGAAGAGAGGACTCCACCTAGTCCTTGAAAGATTCAAATGGAGCTAGAACAAAGCAACACAAAGAGCTCCATCAATGAGTATTTTCGGTCAATGACAAAACATGGAGGAAACTGATTTTTCTTTGAGATTCCTTACATAAAAGCAAAGGAGATCAATAATATGTGGAAAGACAAGCTCAAGCTCCTTCAATGGTGGAACTCCATGGCACCGAAATGGGGCTCTTGAAGTTTTGAGAAGATAGAAATGAAGAGCTTGATGAGAGGAAGAGAATGGTGGTGTTTGTTTTTGATTTGGTTAAGTGAGTTAGATTTTACAAGGGTTCAAAGATTGAGTTTTCATGGTGGTGGTGATATCACCGTGAGAGAACAGCAAGAAGGGAGGAAGAAGAAGTTGGAACCGTGTGAAATGGAGAAGGAATGAGGAAATGAGATAAGTTTGCTTTTTAGAAGATTTTGTGTTTATAAAGCAAATAGTAACTATATTAGTCATCTTTATTTCTTTAACAAGTTAACAAGTGAGTGGTGAGTCACCACACTTAAGAAACCGGACCCCTTTATTATAATGAGGGTGTTTTAGTCTTTATTTGTCAATTTAATTACTTATAACATTATATGTTACAAACTAGCTTATAAAAGTTACTATTCATGAAAACAAGGCACATTGTTGTGAAATTTTTGATTTCCCATTGATATAGACTTCTAAATGTGATACTATATAGTAAACATGTTAATTAAAGAGTAATGATGGATATTTAGCCATTCAAAACTCATTTACAAGACAATTTTTCAAAAACGTGCTTTAAGACTCCTTAAAGCACTTTTTGTGTTTTAACTTGTTTTCGAGCTTGGTTTTCTTTGTTAATTGATTTAATATGTTCATTAACATATAAATAAGGTATAGGTATGACCATTAGGTCTTATACACATTTATCCCAAGCTTAGAGCACATTTTAGCCCATATTGACCTTAAGGTATTTATTTATGTTTGTTTGGTTTCATTGTCTACCAAGGTTTCCTAAGGACTTAATTAGCCTTATAAAATCATAATTAAATGTTATTAAGTCTTGGTAGGCTCTTTGGGTCCTAACCAAGTTCACTCATAGCTTAGAGCATGTTTTTGCTCATACCGTATCTTAGTGCTTTATTGCATTTACTATGGTTTAAATTGTTCACTGATGTTTCTAAGGCACTTTTTAGCCTTCACATACCATAGTTTAGTATTTTAAGCAATATATCAGGGTTTGGGGTATTTCAATCTACCCCCTTAAAAGAACTTCGTCCTCGAAGTTCACACTTCCCACACATCATTAGATTAGAATACGGGGATTACTTACAGAAATAAACTTCTATAATCAAACACACTTTACATCACAACCTCGGACTTAATGGTCCGGGCAACACATCCACATCCATACATAACATAACATATTCACATGATAACCTCGGACTCAATGGTCCGGGTATCTTACCCAACACTTACATATACATAACAACCCCTTTGACTCACTGGTCTTGGGTAACATAACAACATTTGGACACATAGGTCCCGATAACATAACAGTCTTCAGACACATAGGTCTATGTAACACAACACATTTAGACTCATAGGTCTTAATAGCATACACTTTTAGAACTCGAGATCAAAATAGCATTTATTACACATACCACACAACATGTCATCGCATGTATAACAATCAAAAATATCTTTGATATACACTGTGATCCCGCAGAACCCGGTCGCGATGGACACCTTCCCTCCCCGTGCCTTTGGGAGATTAAAACAATCACTTAAATTTGAAATTTTTCCTTGTGAGGTTAAGTAAGAAGACTTTAATTATGTAAAGTATCCATCAACGTTTTATAAATACCAATTGAAAATCCTTTTGAAAACACAACACAACTCCAAGTCCAATTTATGCTCTTCGTATCTTTCTTAACATGGTTATTTGTAATCACTTATAGGGAGCTTCAAGAATCATCCAACACTGATGTGATCAGCATCGGTGTTGAACTATCTTTCCACCCCAATTTGTGTTCGGCTTCCCTTGATCTCATGATAATCAAGTTTCACCTCTCACTTCATTTTCAACCAACAATTAATTCAAGCATATCCCATTTTCTATCTTTGAATCCTTCTAGTCATAATCATAACATCTCCAAGGGATAGAACTCCGTCTATCAATCATCATCCAAATCCAACTTATTCAAGTTACCTAGTGGACTTGGGTGATGGAGCTGAAAAACTATAAGAGAATGTAGTAAGTTGTCAAGGGGATGACTAGGAATGTATAAGAGTGTAAAATCACTAGTGCAGAAAATGTTTTTAACCACGTTTATTTTGTCTATATACCACGGTTAGGAACCGTGGTTTATGCTCGCGTCGTATATTTACAAATAGCTATAAACGACGGTCATAACCGTCATTTAAAGTAAGCAAAAAAACCACGGTTGGTCGAAACCGTCGTTTAAGACCCCTTCTCCCGCGATATTTCATTGACTTTATACCACGGTTGGGAGTCAGAACCGTGGTATAAAGTGTGTTATAAATGACGGTTCCGCATAGAACCGTGGTATAAAGTGTGTTATAAATAACGGTTTTTCCTAAAACCGTGGTATATAGTGTATAAAATCAATAATAAACCACGGTTATACATAAAACCGTGGTTTATACTCTATGAATTTTTTTCTAGTTCGCCGGCGATTTAGCAGTGCCGCCTTCAATGGTAATTTCTCAACAGGGAGCGCAGACAGAAGAGAATGAAGAGGCCAGAACATGTATGTTCCTTGTTTGTGAATTAGGGTTGCTAAATAATGAGTGAAGTCGCATTAAGTTCCTTGTTTGTCGGTAGGTTGCAAAATTACCGTGAAAGAGAATGAGAGAGGGCGGAGCTGTTCGCCGGTTAGGGTTGCAAAAAATTACAGTGAAGAAGAGGCGCAGAGCATGTGTTCCTTGTTTGCTAGTGTGGGTTGCAAAAATTACCGTGAAAACAAGAGGCGCAGAGCATGGTCCTTGTTCGCCGGTTAGGTTTGCAAAAATTACAGTGAAGAGGCGCAGCATGTGTTCCTTGTTTTCCAGTATGGCGAAGAGCATGTTCGCTGGTGGGTTGCAAAAATTACCGCGAGTTGAAGAAGAAGAAGAAGAAGAGTTGCAGAGCATATATGTGTTCCTTGTTCGACAGTGTTAATTGGTTGTAAAATAGTGAGAGAGAAATATATATAATAAGAGAAAGAGAAAGAACCACGTTAATTTTCGCCGAAAATTTGAATTCCCGCTTAGACTATATACCACGGTTCTACCAAGAAACCGTCATTTAAAGTTGTTTGACCACGACTAAAAACGATGGTTTTGACCAAACTGTGGTTTAAGATACAACGCGGCAAGCAGTATACCACGGTTCCACAAAGAACCGTGGTATATAATACAACGCGTCAAGCTATATACGATGGTTCCACCCAGAACCGTTGTATAAAATGCTACGCGTCAAGCTATATACGACGGTTCCACCTAGAACCGTGGTATAAAATTTCCCGCCGAGAATTTTTGTGACGGTTATTCTAATAACCGTGGTTTAATACTTTTAAATGACGGTTACTTGATTAACCGTGGTTTAAAGTGCGTCATTTAAAATCTTTTTTCTACTAGAGACTCATGAGAATGATGAGTAAATTGAGTAAAGGAGATGGAAATGTCTAAGGAGGGTGTAGCATGGTCAAGGTAGTGAAGAACAATGTTAAGGTGTTAAAAGGATGGCAAGAAATGTATAGGTAGGTACAAGTTTAGGAATGGTGAGTAGTAAGTGTAAAGGAGAGGAAGTTATGCATGGAAATGCAATATGACTTTGAGAACTTTGCGAAGTTTGAGTAAAGGAAATGGGTATGCATAATGATGCTTGAGGAGTAGTTAAGATGGTTGTGAAGAAACATTATGATTAGTTGAGGTCTTAGGCAAAAATTACAAGTTGGAAGTGTAAGGAATCAAGTGTTAAGTGTAAGAATTTAGTAAGAATTTGAGTAAATGTTTAAGGAGATTGTTGGATGGTTTAAGAGGGTTTTGAGGTGCTAAAATGATGTTAAAACATGTGGGGAAATATGTGGAATGATTAGGAAAAGATTGGGGTGAATTTGGAGTTCAAAATGAGAAGAAAAACACTTTGAAAAATAGGTTCTGCTGTGGACTGCCCCTAGGGACCGCCCCTGTGGGGGAGGTCCAGTGAAATTTTGCAGCGTATGAGGTTTCTGTTGTGGACCGCCCCTGAGACCTCCCCAGAGGGGCGGTCCAGTGCAGAGAAAGAAAAAAAAAGGGAAAATTCACGAGATACCCCTATTTTCTTTCATAATTCACAATATACCCCTATGGTTTTAGTAATTCAACTTTAAACATGCTTAAATGTTTTCCAAAATTGATGAAACTTTACATGGACGATGCTAAAGTGTTATATTTTGGTCCAATATTAAAGTTGAAGTTGTTTAAGCTCACATGTGACCTGTGAGACCCAATGAGCAATCACATGTTCATTGGGTTCCACAGGTCACATGTGAGCTTAAAAAACTTCAAATTTGATATTGGACCAAAATATAACACTTTAGCATCGTTCATGTAAAGTTTCATCAATTTTGGACACCATTTAAGTATGTTTAAAGTTGAATTACGAAAATCACAGGGGTATATTGTGAATTATGAAAGAAAACAGGGGTATATTGTGAATTTTCCCAAAAAAAAATTTAGGCTTCTAATGATAGGGGATTGGATGGTAATGGTTTTAGATGATGTTTAGGCCTTGTTTGGTGACATGTAAAGGCCTTCAAAAGTGTAAAAAAGTGTTAGGTTGGATGTGAGAGTTGTGAACTTAAGATCACAAGAGTAAAATTAAGTATAACGGGATGACGGGGTTAACTATGGGCGCATTAGTCGTTAAACAATCATATTACCCCGATGTTAATGGAAGCAATTGTAATGTTACCATATGTTCGAGAATTATTCAAGGAACATAAGAGGACACAATAGGGTGGACCTTGGTGACAGGTATGGTTTTCTTGTAGCCTGCTTGCTAACGAGGTATCCCTCGGCTTGTGTGCTATTTGTTTATGTTTGCCGACTAAACAAGATAAAGCATGCAACCGGAATATTATGTTTGTTGTGTGATTGTGATGCACTAACACAACTTACCGTGAGAACTTACTAGCAATGTTTAGTAAAGAATTGTGTGAGAATAAGAAACACTCCCAAATATTGTTTTCTTAGTAACCGAAAGAGGTTAACTAACAAACATTGACTTGAGACTTCTACTAATTAGAACTTGGGGGGAGTAAGGAATCCGGAATGGTACCGACACATGTGTATTGGGGGAGGTCGGTATTCTTATCAGATCCCGACTTCCAAATATGACTTGTCTTCGGACTCGTCGCCTAGAGTCGACATATAGACTCGACCTCCTCGGACTTCTTGTTTTAGGAGGGAGGCATACTGAGATGGTGTGGTAGGATCTACCTAAATCCCAAATTTAAGAAATATTGTTTATTTAACCCAATGGAGCTGATAACTCATTGGCTAGGGTTACGTTTGACCCGACAAAGATAAACAATGAATTAAGGAACAACCATTCTAATTAAAGAACGGTTGACTTAATTGAGATAAGAACTGAGATAAGATTTGAGATAAGGTTTGAGATAAAGTACAACCAATTCTAATTAAAGAACGGTTGGTGCATAAGACTGAGGTAAGATAAGAAGGAACTGAGATTAAGGGGAATAAAAACTCAAGGAGTTAAATGATTAACTCACTAATTAAGGGAACACTTTTAAGTCGTTCTTTGTGTGTGAACCATGTGTGTTCATATATGGCTTGTTGTTTATTGCACTTCCTATTTATGTTGTGCATCTAATCAACTTCATGCTATCAACAATTAGTCGTCGTAGCCCCGTAAGCTTGAGGGCTATAAGAGAATCGTCCAGCAAAGGTGCTGACCCCCTCGGGGGCAACTGTTTATTTTGCAGGTGAATAGTAGAAGATGACCGTCTTGAGAGTAGGAACAGGTAGAGTACTTCGGGTTGCTTTTACATTTGTTACACGAGTTGTACATGTACACTCATTTAGTAAACGAATGAGATGTTAGTATGATGTATTAGGATATGAGATACTCGGATTAAGAAAATGTAATTGGTTGAGGTTTTAATATACTAATGTTCGGTATATTCGGGTCCATCAGACCGTAGCTAGATCTTGGGGTATTTAGTAAGCCTAGTTAGTCATGTGGGTGACTAACGGCGATAACACCAACTGTTGTAAGAATTCCGCTGAAATGTTGATATATATAATTGGAGCTTTACGGCGGTAACACCAACTATTGTAAGAATTCATCTTCCTCGTTCGAAATTTCGTCCAACTCGTCGGAAAGTTCCTCCATAATCTTTTCCTCGGAAACACCCAAAATCGCATTTCTAAAAGATCCAAGGAGAAACTCGCTTTTACTATTACTGTATTGGAAATTGAAAGATAGTGTTTATATATATTTAATTTTTTATAATACTATTTTACATTACTAAAAATACTTTGAGTAAAAGTATTATAAAAAATTGATTTATCATTCCCTTAATTTATTTTTAATTTTTAATTTATTTTTTTAGATTTTAAATGATATATGCACATTATTATTTTTATATTTTTCAAAAAATTTAATTAATTGTGTGGTTTTTTTATTTTATAAAATTTTATCAAATAAAATGATAAACTTAAATTTTTTATTATTTTTTACTGTTCTTGATATATATTTTATTAACTTTTATGGTATTTTATGAATTAATAATATTTATGTGGTATAGTAGGGGTATTTTAGTCTTAAAATGTTTTAGATTCATAATTTGTGGTATCTGGTGAATTAAATATATTTTTTGGTAGTATCTGGAATTTTTTTTAAAATTGTGGTATTTTGTGAATTAATAAACTTTTTAGTGGTACCTTGTGAATTTTCAAAAAAAAAAAAAGACAAAATGGTGCCACGAACAAATCCTTTTTAAGATGTAATTGTACTTTTAACTCCATACCTATTTCTTATTTCAAGATTAAAGATTATCAGCACCACATGTACAACTCTTTTTGCTTCGAGGAATTAGTAGCATGGCTAAGTTGTTGATGTTTGGGATGCACTTTCTAAGAGAAAAAAAGATGAAAATTGGAAGCACTTACCCTGTTTCTCGAAGCCTAAGGTCCTTATTAATACCAAATTACGACCATGTCGAGTCCCTTGGTGTTCAGGGAAGAGTAATTTAACAAGTTATCTAGGATATAACGATCACAGGTAACAACTACATGTTTCCTAAATTCTCTTCAGCGCATACAGCTTATCAACAGATCAAGATCAAACGAAAGAAAAGAAAACAGCTAATCCTGGGGATATATTAAGATCAAAGAATCCCTACTGAATGAGACAAGAAGGTGTCATGTCACTTAAAATATGACAGAAGAAGAGATACCTGCAAGGAAACAACCCAAATGCAGAGGCTTACGATGGAATTTACCAGTCTAACAACTTACTGCAGAATCATTCAAGAGACGTGAACGTGATTACTCCTAAAGGTGGGAATACTTGTCTATATTATCACTACCAACTTCAGGATTCAACTTAATTCCCTTCTATATGCACAACCTTACTGCTGTGTCTTGTACTTTCAGCTTCTCCTTCCTTATATAAAAAAGGAACACCACGACAGCAAAGCGAAATTGATTAAAATGCAACTGAGTCATATGTTCAACCTTCAAAGTGGCTAAACTGTTGTGTTCACTCATCTCTATGCTGATGAAAATACCAAAAAAAAAAACATAATCAGAAATGACACAAGTCGAAGGAAGTATAACATTAGAAGACCTGACCTCCTCATCCTTGACATCTGTCGTCATTAAACACCGGAAAAAAGAGAGATGGAAAAGCTAATGTGGTTTGAGAAGTTCACAACTTTTAGATTTAACCATTCTTCAGTCATGCAGTTAGTCAGCTCTGAAATTTAAATAGATCAAAACAGTCTCTGAACACAATACTGCGAGTTCATATCTTACAAGTTGTCACCATTTACCATTTGGATTTAGATAGAGCAGTAAACACATAAGCAAAATGAGACTTCATTTAAGGAGAGCAAATACAGAAAAGGGGAAAGTTGTAGATTTTGAGGGCTCCCAAGGTATATTACAACTTATCACTGTAATCTTTAAAATTCAAAGATGGCCCCATTCTTCCAAAAACTAGAAAGATAAAAATACTATTAACTTCTTTCCCCCTTCATATGATCAGCCGAAGCTTGGTCATACCCTTCCCCAATAGATTTGAAATCAAATGTACATGACATATTTTACCCAGCACACATCACTCACATCCATATGGGTTATCAAAGCTACATTGTTTTCAACACTTGTACATTTTACCATAACTCCACCAGTGCTGAGCAATCAACAAATTTCCAGCACAAGTTGGAAGATAGAATGCAACATATGTACTTAGAACAACTCTCATCAAAATACACAGAGAACAACTTTTGTTTTCCATTTTTCATTCTCTATAGAAAGAACAAGTGAACCGCTGAGAGATAGACTTAGTCCAGTGTGATCCCATAAGTGCACACTATATTCTCATTAATTGGATGTCGGTTTTGATATAACCTGCTTGATTGCCTCTGCATATGTCCTATGCTGATAGGTGAGGGTAGATTCCAGCAAGTCAAACAGAGATGTCTTAGGGTTCCAACCTGATATAGAAAATCATTATCATTTCCAAGGAACTGATTTTCGGGTTACGAAAAACAAATGTAGTTACTAATATAAGCAGAAAAGAGCAAGGTGTTCACCTAGTTGCCTGTTGATGATTGTCATGTCTGGAATTCTCTTGTCACTATCATCATAACCTTCACCATAGAAATCTTGGGAGCTCACATCAATAGTAGGGGTTTCCAATGGTGGTTCACCAGTGACCTTGCCGTAAACCTGTAGATCCAATGCCTATAGTTATCCCATATTGTCCATGGATATTTCGATCATAAAAGAATCATAGGTTGCCTAAATGCAAGGGGATGGTTTCCAGACTCTCACCTATCATCATTTCAGCAAGTTGTCGAACAGTAACTTCATTGTTAGGGTTCCCTACATTGAAGATATGACCATTTGCCCTAGCTGGGTTTTCCTGATATACATATTTTCAGTTAGGAACTTATCGATCTATAAGCAGTCACAACAAGATAACACACTTTCTCTCAGTCACGTCTAACACAAGAAGCAACATATATAGAGTACTCATTGTAAAGTCAAACTCACAATCATCAATAGAACTGCCTCAATTGCATCCTTGATGTAGATAAAAGTCCTTTGAGACTCACCACCATCCACTAGTTTAAGTGGCTCACGACGGAGGAGATTCTAGAAAGAATAAAAGTATTTAGAATTTATATAAACATATACAATTTTGATATATAACAAAGTTCGTAAAGGGTTAAGTAGAAAGTAAAACTCACGTCACTGAAGCAAGCTAGCACCCTAGGAACACCCTCACCATCAACGCCAGGAATGAAATCCATCCTAGGACCAATCCAGTTGAATGGCCTCACGATTGTGAACTGCAGACCATTTTCTGCTCCCTCAGCTGGCATATAACGAACAAGAATATTGATTAACAGTACTAAGTAGTCTCAACGCCAATGCAACTTGAATATGAGATTTACCATAAACGAGCCTCTCGATAAGCTGCTTTGCACATGCATAAGACCATCTCTGCTTCTCAATGGGGCCAAAAATGCAGGGGGTAATATCTTCTTTGAGCATATAGTACTCAGGATCCTACATAACATATCACTGGCGTTAGCAAGAAAAGTGCACTCGATAATATGAGCATACAAAAATGGATACATCATACATATAGTGCAACTGAAGTAGGAATTTCTTCTCTACTACAAGATAAACCAAGTAAATATTTGAAAAAAGTCATGATTACTTCTCTATACATCAAAGAAAGATATTTCAATTATTAGCAACTTCTTTTATCACAGGAATGCAACAGCACATCATCTAGAAGGGGAACAGAGTAGCAATCTCCAAGACATAATAGCTTACCTGACGAAGAGGGCTGTCCTTGGGGAGGAAGTAACCAACGGTTTTGCCATACACTTCACAAGTGGAGAAGTGGATGAGGCGCTTGTTGTTCTCCACACAGTACTTCACCTATAAAAGAAAAGTCCCAACCAATTAACCTCTTAAGTTCTCATCATAATCCAGAAAGGATGCAAATTAGGTAATAAGCCCGTTCTTTTTTCAGTTCAAAATTCCATACCACTGGGAGCGCATCAGTAAAATTGCTGTAAATGGTATCCAGAGGACGGGTGTTGTAGTCTGCCGGAGTACATATCGCCGCCAAATTGATGGTCTACAATGAATAATGCAACCCAGTCATGTGCCATTCTCAAATAAATTAGTAAAGGAAATCAACATGCCAAATAACACAAAAATTACCAGATCAGCCATTTTGATTAGGCCTTCTAGCCTAGAATCATTCTTGATATTAAGCCTGTAGAACTGGATACGATCAGCCCATGGCAGAGAATCTGGCTCAAGCAGGTGCATGATTTTATCATTGTAGACATCAACCGCAAGCACCTTGTGCGGTGTCTCGGACATGAGCTTCTCGCACAGGTGGAGCCGATGAATCCACCAGCGCCAATCATGCAGATAGTCATCGGTTTGATTTGGTTCCCGTCAAGGTCTACTCTCACTGCGGAAGCCATTTCCTCACACTTTCTCTGCTGAATTTGAAGGGGAAGTTGAAGATGCTTTTGAGCTTCTCTCGCTTAGGTTTCTTACCAGTGTAGAAGGATGAGCAGACGAAGATGATGAGGGAGAACATCTGAGTGAGAGGGTATATATAGTTACTGGCCAGTTGCCCGTTGAGCGAATCCGCCATGGAAGCATTTGGCACGGATGGTGATACATTAACCGCGCCCCCTGTCGGCCTTTTTGATGTTGATGTCTGCGCGGCATTGCTTTGGCTGTCGAAGCAATTTGATATATCAAACTTCCAAGCAGTTTATTCGCTATCAAGTTAGATATTCATAACCAAGATTCCTTGTTAAATTATTTTCTCTATTAGACTTCAGGAAGTAGACATGATCATGGAAGTTACAAGTCTTGAAAGCGAACGCACAACTTATAGTAGAATAGTTATGTTGTTCAAAAAAAAAACTTATACTAGAATAGTCAATCTGCTGCAAGTTAACACGTGGGAGCAAATGAATTAAGAAATTGAGGGGGTAGTTAGGACTAATCCTTGCAAATAAGACTAAACTTGCCAAAGCAGAGGAGGGAAAATAAAAACAACAATTTGATTAAAGAACTCCTTGAAATGGTAGCTAAATTCATTTAACCAATAAAATAATGAAAATTTTATAATATATCTTTAAAAAATTGCATAATTCAAGGCACGAATCAGAGCTAAGACGGAGAAATCGAAGATTTTCGGTCACTTTCTAGTCTCTCATGACTAGAGTAAAGATAGCTATTCGGTTAAGAAAAGAACCGATTCTCTGTCTTATATCCTCATTTCAAAATGTTGTTCTTCATATATTTCTAAAAGTTTCAATCACAATATACTCCTAGTTTGTGAAATGAAGCTGAATAATATCTATTTTACCCTTGAAAATATTACAAATCATGTTTCAAAGTTCACAATATTCCACTTTTTTATTTAGAGGCATTTTATGAAATTTTAGAAAAAAACCTACAAAAACATAATTAATTGATAAAAATAACTAATATATATAATTAGAATAAATTAATGATTTGTAAATACTAAATATACATACAAACTTAAACAAATTAATTTTTTTTCTTCTCATTTTTTACCTTTCTTGACTGTATAGGTCTTCTTCTACATAAAATATTTCAGTTATGGTTAGATTTGATGAAATATTTTATAATAAGTATATAGATGTAAGTTTATAAACAATACTAATCCAATATAAGAGGAGAATGTCGTGTAAACATTATCCCTTGAATACCTGGGATTTAGCCCCTAGCATTTCTCTGACACTACCTTTACCCAAGCCCAATGTTTGGTCAGTAAAAGACCTACCAGAAACCTGCACCGTAGCCTCTGCTAAGAATAGTGTCATGGAGATTCCTTGCACTATGTGTGTATTTGTTACACATTTGAGTGATGAATTTGGCTTGTACTTTCATAGAAGCAACATCTCAAGATACTTTGATTTGATATTTTCAATTCCATCAGTTTAATTGAATTATTCAATTAAGTTAGCAATCTTTTAAAAACTCGTGTTGCGAAAAATTTTGTGCTTGATATAATGCTTCACATGATACTAGTGTGCACCATCCACGATTCATTTGGGGTCTTTTAAATATTTCATGAGATTTCGATGTGCAGCGGATAATACAATAATTTCTGCTTAATCGACAAGCTTACGGAAGTATCAAATATCAATATTGTTTTGCTCCTCCTATATTGCTTCCCATGTCCGATTCGGAGCCTTCTTACGATGAAGTTTATAGTCAAGAGGATGATAGTGATGAGATTGAGAACACTCGGGATGATAAAGGAGAAGTAGATGATTAGTTTTAGTTTTTTGAAAAGATGTAATATATTATGTAGCTCCTGCTATTTTAGGTCGTGCCTTAAGCAAGCACCCCAAAAAATTAAATTATAGTTTATTGAATATGTTGTTGGTAGTACTCTGTACTTCATCGTAAAATTATGCAGATACTAAAGATGAAAAAGTTGATTGACTAAGTAATTATAGGCTTGTGCCTTAGAAATAGTCTCAAGGATTTGATAACACGCTGCACCTTATCGGGATCTTTTGGATTATTAACCAAGGGAGAAGAGTTAGCTTATATAATGAGTAGAACATGGAACTTCAAAACTTGTAACAAACTTCCCATTCGATAGTTGCTCGTCTTCTCCACATTCCAAACCTATAATGTCAATTCCTTGCACTTTGTACTTTCATTATGGGCAGAGATAGGGGGGTTCGCCCCCCCCCCCCTAACCAACTTCTTGTTTTAGTTTTTTTTATATATAGTTTATTTACGCCCTCATAACATTTTATAAAATATCACTAGATCTCACCAAATTCCATTTGTTATCAATTTTATTTCTATTAATACGTAATATTTGTTCTAGAATTATATTGTAGAAAAACATTTTTAGTCTATAGTAGATAAGAAAACTCTTAATATTTTTATTTTAGCAACATAGTCTAAAGTGAACCTAATGATTATGTTAGTCATAGGAATCATGTACCCTACTAACCATAATACAAGTGTTTCTAGTTTATATTATAGATTTACACATTAAAAATAATATTAGGATTACTCAAAAATAATTTTAAGAAGAAGTTTTTAGAAAAAATCTATTAGTTTAGAACTATTGTTCTATGTTATTGACATTAACTTATAATTTTGTATACCCGTTTTTAAAAGAGAAATAAAAAAAGATAAAACAAAGTTTTTTATTTATATATTTCAATTTAAATATAATTTTATGTCAAACTATAAATCTAATATAAATTTTAAAATATAATTATATATATTGAAATTTTATATTAATTTAAAAATTAAAATTAATTTTAAAATACTAATTAATATTATTAAAAAATTCTCACCCCCTTAGAAAATTTTTCTGGCTCAACCCCTGTGTGACCTTCATATCTATTGAAGGGTTTACCTTTGACGAGATGTTTCCATATTCTTAGAAGATCGATCTCTACATTCCAAGTTATCCAACATTTTCCAGACTACACCAACTCACTTGCAGTCATACTTTTTTTTCACACACTATATGAAATACCCCGACCTTAAATATGGCGATTAAGTTATCCTAATAGGTATTTAAGAGCCTAATAATGGTTAAGAAGTATTTGTAAGGGAAAATAAATCCCAAAGAAATAAAGAAACACTTTAAAAGTGAAAAACGCTAAATAAGCGTTAAATAACCATAGGAGGTATGAGACCTCGGTTAGCGTATTATAAGGATTCTAAAGGCTTAATTAAGTCTAAATAAATATGAGGGAACAAATCCCGAAGAAAACGGATCCTTAAAATGGATTAAAATCACTAACGAACCTTAAAGCGCGTTTTTCGAGGTAACCGGGAAAGCGTGTCTTTAAGCGGGTCAAATAGACTCGTAACAATTTTGGTCAACTAAATAATCATTAATGAATATTAGTGAAGCTTTAGGACCAATGAAATCAATAAAACGAGAGAGTAGTAAAAACTGTCAAAAACGGGAAGTTGTGGGGTAGAAACATAATTAACACAAACTTATGTGTCCACTTTTAAAATAAAAAGGAAAATTTATGTGTGTGTGTGGGGTGCAGTCGATGGGCTTTAATCCCCCCCCCCCCCCCCTCTCTCACACACTCACTCACTATTTACAAAAGACAAAAATCATAAAAGTAACCCCACTCACCTTTTTACTCTCTCTCCTCCAATTCATTCTCCTCACTCACGTAATGCCGCTCACCCTCACTCTCTCTTTTCCTCTCTTCTTCAACCTCCATCGGTTTCCATGGTGAACAAGAAGAACAACTAAAAACCTTACTTCTCTCCTTTGTAACTCTCTCCAAACTTCTCCAAAAATTATAAAAATACCACCATTGTAATCCTCTCCTCAAGAGCTACATTTTCATCTTTCCAAAATCCAAAAACGAGCACTTTCGTTTTCATGGGTATGTCCCATTTGGAGCTTCAAGACCACCATTAGAGCCACCTTGTTCTCCTTGTTCTTTTGAGGTAAAAATCTCTTTAAAACTCCATTGTTTTTCTAGCCAAAAGGGCAAAACGAATTTAAGCTAAACCCTTGTTGGTTCTCTTGTGTATCTAGCCGATTTTGGCTTGTTGGTGGAGTTGGAAACCTTGTTCTTGAACCACTCCAAACAGCACTTGCACTCTTGGAAGGTAATATAAATTCTAAACCCTAAAATCCATATTAGAACTCAAATAATGGTTAGGGTTAGTTTTAGTATTGAATGTGTGTGTATGTATGGGTGATGATATTAGATTGTTGAATACCAAAACCGGTAGAGAAGAAGGAAGGAAGGAGAAAGAGGGAAGAAAGAAAATCTAGAAGGAAAACAAGGTAAGAATGCTCATTGTGTAACCTTGTGTATATTTGTATACGTAACAGATTTTGGAAATAAAAAGGTGTATTGTAAAATGGTATTTTGTAGTAGAGTAATGTATAGGAGGATGTAAGTATTTTGAAGCTTTAAAAGATACGTTAAAACTTGTTAAAACAGATTGGGAATTTAATGTTGAGTGCAGGAATTTTTGTGAGTGTTTTGGCATTAGTATTTGTATGTGAGAGCTTGTATATTGATGTCTATTGAAACAGGTAAAGTGAGTGTTGAGATATGAATTAGAACATGTGGTGAGAGTATAAAATTATAGGGGAGACTATGGCAAAATTTGCCTAGGATTAGAACACTTAGAGAATTAAAACTAGGTGACTAATGTGAGTGTGTAACAGATTTTGTTTGAGATGGATAGGGGTAAGCTGAGAAAGACAGTAAGGTAGCTATAGTGCATTGTAAGTTCTAGAAATGACAATATAAGAGGGAGCTAAAGAGATAGAGGATGAGAGTTGAAATCTGTTGCAAAGAGATATTAGATTGCATTGTAGAGCTAAGAAGAAATAGTGTGCAAGATTTGGTAAAATGAATGTTGGACTTGGGTATAGATGGTACAATCGCTTGGAAGTGAATTGGCTTGGTAAGAGGAGGTATTTGGGGTGCTAGGAGTGACAATGGTAGAGGAAGTATTGGATGTAAGAAGTTGGAACAAAAATCTGTAGCATTGGAGGATGAAAAACTGTTGTAAGTGTGGAAAGGAAGTGAGGAATTGTGTAAGTTGATTGATGGATTTAGTAAGGAGTTTGGTGAATGAACTAAGGTGTATTAGGAGGTTTAATTAGTGTCATAATAGGTGGGATTAAGTGTAGGAACAATGGGGAAGTATTGGGTAAAAGAGGGGACTGAAAACAGAAATTAAAATGCAAATACTGGGCCAGACCGAACTTGCGACCGGACTTGCAAGTTCGGTCGAGCCCAGATTTACAAAGACGGGTGAGCTACTGGAATCGACCGAACTTGCGACCGGACTTGCAAGTTCGGTCGGACCAGAAATTTTCCCCCGTCTGTAACCTACTGGAATCGACCGAACTTGCGACGGACTTGCAAGTTCGGTCGGCCAGAAAATTTTCCGAGGATACCTACTGGAATCGACCGGACTTGCGACCGGACATGCAAGTTCGGTCGGTCCAGAAAAATTTCCCGAGGATAGCTACTGGAATCGACCGAACTTGCGACCGGACTTGCAAGTTCGGTCGGGCCAGAAATTTCCGGTGTAGATAGCTACTGGAATGGACCGGACTTGCAAGGTCGGTCGCAAGTCCGGTCCAGTCAAAAAAAAAATTATTATTTCAATTAAATAATAATTATATATATATATATATATATATATATACCCACATATATATAAATGTACATGTATGAAGCATGCTAATAGTAAGTAAGAAAATAAAACTTAAGGTAATGAAAATAAGTAAGTAATGTGTAAGTGTAGGAAGCTTAAGGACTTAGTAAGTATGAATTAGTAAACATAGTAAGAGCAATTGAGTTAAGATAATGATAGTTAGATTTAATCATTCAATTGCATGTATATAATAGGAATTGATTTATGAACACCGGAGGAACGTTGGGATACAAGTACAACGGTGAAAGGTATGATTTCTTCATGCCCTGTATCCTAATCTGGTTACTCCGATTTATGTGCTTATTTGACCACCTAATAAGATAAATGCACGAACCGGATTATATTGCACTTACTCGTGCTTGTTTACATTGTTCTTGATATTTGTCTTGAACAATAGTTTGTATAATTCATGAAACATATGGATGATGATGATGTGTATTGTATTTTGTAGTGTACTTGTATGTTGCACGGTATTTTGTATGGATGTGTATATGAGCTTGTATTGTACTATTGTGGCTTGAATGTTGACTTGTGCTAATTCCTAACTAGCTAACTCCTAACTTAAGTGAGTAAATTGGAATGAGTACAAGTCCGATATAGCTTCGGCCACGCGTGAGGATGAGGTGACACAAGAGGTTGGATCCGATTCCTGGTTCGTAAGCTGGTCCACGGCCCAAATCCCTTAAGTGGGTAGCATCCTGGATTAGTGAACCAAGTAAATCCCGGTGGTGGGACGGAGTAGTCCCCGGGCCGGAGGTCCCGACGACTTAACATGAGTAAGAGTAAGAGTAAGTAAGTATGTATGAGTATGAGTATGTATGTGTATGTATGGAGTAAATGAGTAAAAGAGTAATCTCCACCCGATTAACCCGGGTGGACCAATATGGGCTAACAAGTTATTGGATTGTGTATGAATTGCGTATGTATTGTATATTGTATTGGGTATCACGGAATTCAGAAAGGTAAGTATGTATCGTTGGGCTATGTGGATTACTATGTATGAACTGAAGTGTATGCATTGAAGTGTATGTATGTATTCTTTGCGTAGAGTATCGTAGTATATGTATGAAAGCATGTATGCATGTATGTATGAATAAAATGAACCGCATGTATTCGACCAAGTGGTCGGCGTACCCTCACTAGTACGCGGGGTATGCGGTTATCATGCTCGGCGAAAGCTGACCCCTTCGGGGGACATTTTTTAGTGTGCAGGTACCCGAAACGAATATGGTCGAGGAAGAGACCGGAGGCACATCCTGATATTTGGAAGTAAGTAGCGTGTGAGGAACGGGTAGCAAGTAGTCTCTTAGCGAGTATGTATGAACCTTAAAGAGATAGTACATTGTATAAGGATCTTAGTAAACTCGGTATGTAGATTATATTGTATTGTGCTTGGAGTATTGTATTGAATGGAGATTGTAGTAGCATTTGGTAAATGGAGAATGCATTGTAGATTTGTAGTACTCGGGATTCCGGTCCATCAGACCGATGCTGTATGTAGAATCAGTAGCCTTGTTAGTCACGTGGGTGACTAACGGCATTGTATCACCCATTGTATGTAAGTATATATCCGCTGCGAGTATCTGATGAGTAAGGAGATTGGACGCTAATGACTGTATTAATAGTAGGGGTGTTACAAAAAGTGGTATCAGAGCGAAGTATCGCTCTGATGACTGGAAATACCGAGTCTAGGAATACCGAGTTAGGAATTAGAAACTTAGGGCTAAGGGCTGAGTGTTAGCATTAGAGATATGCTAGTTAGGAACTACCGGTGAGTACCGGATACCTACAATACCAGTCCCGCCCGCCGCAAACCCCACTGTATAACTTGGGAAAGGACGCCAGAGGGAAGGAAAGTCCTCTCATACTCGGGGAAACCCGATCTGGCAGTTGTGAAGCAATCACACAGTGAACAAGAACCGACATGTAGCAGATTCCAAGAACTGGAAGTCCCAGAGATAGTCCCCGGTTGAACCACAACACCCGCACTTAATAGCGGTAGAATAAGCACTCCAACCACAAGGAGGCTACAACTTACAACAGCATGGGGCGACATGTTTAGCAGTCGTGAAACCTAGCTAACCAACCAGCAGCAGGAAAGGAGCACTAACCGTGCAACGAAATGGAAAGGGAGCAGTAAGGGAACCCGAGACACAAGTCTGCGGGACAACAGTAATAGCCAAGCAACACCACCAACGGTGTGCTAGCTGGCTAAAGACATAGTCGGGAGTGAGTGACTCCAAAACTACAACGCCAAATAGGTTACAAACCTGGCCAACATAGCTCAGACAGCTACAAGAACATTCACAAGCTATAAGCTGATGCAACTACAACCGTAGTGCCTAAAACCACTCAGGCTCAGGAACCACAACAAACGTGTGGGAACGAGCAACAAGGAAGAACACAACCAAATCAAAGGGGAATCTCCAAGGATTGGAGAATTACCCTGATCTACGACAGCCATGTCTAGACCACCAAGAATCCACCTAAAGGATCGAGTATACCAACTATGGATCAACAAGATCAAGGGAAGAGTCAACAAGACTATCAAATACAAGCAGAAACCATACCAAGATTGGTATAGGATTATCCAAAAACCACCAGTACCGCGCACTTGCCACGGCAAGTGCAGTAACAACACGAATATGTAAAGGAACACTAATACGTCACAAGTACATAGTAATGTACAGTGACCATAATGAAACAACCACAGGATCACACATCCTAACAACCAGACGTATGGAACCTTGGAAAGGCCTAACGGCCCGACCACTGTATTTAGAACATACCAGTCAGCGAGAGGCTAGACTTGGTCAAGGCCTCAAACATGGCTATGCCATGAGAGATTTCTTTTAACACCGAACCATTGTTTTTAAAACCCAAAATTTTCTTTTCAAAACCACAACCTTCGTTTAAAAAAAAAACCTTGGATTTTAAAACCGAACCAACATGATTATGGTGAGTATCATAGAATGATACAAGAGGAGTTGGCAACAGGATACTTCACCTAGGCGTGTGACGAACACTACGAGTGTACCCGTTACGGGATGTGGGACAACCGCACTCCGAAGGAGCTTGCGGGCCTGACACGTAGTCGGGTAAGTGGTAACGTATCAGCATGGTACCCCACGTATGTATACATGTAGTGTACGACACACGGGAAGTAGTCAGCTCCGTTCTACGGACCATCAGTGAGTTCAAACCAGAACAAATGGACACCTCAGACAATTCAGCATAAAGGAACTCAGAAGACCCATCTGAAGATAAGGAGTAAGAACTAGGAAGTGCAAAGGGCACAGACTAAAAAGTATAGACATTGGACATGTCTCAAAGACATCAAGCAAATATATGACAGCTGGATGGAATGCCCAACCTAAACACATGAAGGCGAATGCCTAATGTGAACCTAACAATGCTCAACAAACGGGACAGAATTCCCAAGAGCAACCCCAAGATTACTACAAGTATACTCCATCATTGAAGGGGATATCAAACCTAGTCCTAAGCACTAGGAGCAAGTGTAAACAGTCTACCCAAGAACGGGAGACGTGACAACCCAAAAAGGGACAACTCAAGAACGATACCACAAGACGGTACAGTGGACAACCTATCATAACCATTAGCCGGAAGTAATGGCATAATTTAACAACACCCAGGAGCGATCCTTGAAGGGTGTCTGCGTTAATAACAGTTGAACAACCGTAATGACATGAGCACGGGAGCTAAAACGAACACTCGGTTAGGACCCGAAGGGATTTCACTTAACAAGAAATGCCCTAAGATATTGAGAGACACCTATTAACGTCAGATTACCTAAAGGGTCTCCTATGAACGGAAGCGTGATGTCACGACTTACCATGGAGCCCAATAATACCTCCAACCAACGACAGTATACATGGAATGAAAACACGTATAAGCAGCTTGCAAAGAGCATAGCTCGCTGCAATACGGCTTAAAAGCCATCAACCAACTATGTTAGGTAAACCTTAACGGATGCATAACCCACACCATTGATAACAAGACTTGCAAGAGATATTGTCTCATACGACAAGAAATCACAACTGGACCATCAACTCAAACCCAACACCCCGAGTGGCTTGGAGTGATGGCCAACTCAGTGTCACTGTCACTAGAGCATCAGTCTAGTATACAGTTGACAAGCTTTTAATCACCCTCATGCCTTCTGTAGCAATGGTAGCACAGAGGCATAAGAATCATGATAACGCCAACAATGGCCTAGTCCACGCTTGGACACTACGAGAACCAAAGGGAAAGTACCCCTCGTTAACCGAAGACCACCAAGGTGGTGAAGATGTGAATCCTTAGAAAGGCTTCCATCTATTATGCCAGTAAAGCCTACGCATATAGATATTGCCAAGAGGCGATGGAATCAGGAAATGAGATTTCCAAACCATTACGACTTAAGGGAGTAAGTATACTCCTCATGCACCCAAGCATGTGGTGAACCATTACATAAATACTCACACGGTAAACCTTGTCATGAGACCTATGAGTGGCAACAACCTCTCAACCAGAACTTCATTTACCAATGATAGAACGGGACAGAAAAACCCTTGAAGTTTCATGGGATGTCCCGGCAATGTACATACAAGTAGAACTACACAGCTAGAGCCTATAACCAATGCTCAGCACTGGAAGACAATAATTGTCAAAACAATCAACGTGAATACACATTGAAAACCATGAATGACCAACACTCAAGAGAGCTAGTAACCCGATAAATTACTTCATCCATTGTCAACCAAGACACTTGGTGAATTGTATCACAAATGATGATAGAATGTGAGGTAAGCCTACCTACACATGAAACCTAATTGGGAACGGAACATCTCCACAATGGGAAGATGATAACGTGCAGTATTCTACGACAACCGTCATACACACGAACACTAGGAACCTCCAAGTGTATTTACACCATAAGGAAATGGTGCCAAGGACAATGTCACTAAGTAAAAAGGAACCATCACAGTAATAAAAACAGTAAAGACAATGTTGTACAGTGAGTAAGAACACGGTGCGCAACAAGCGACCGCTATGAGGGAGTAGTTAAGCAATAACACGGAGTATAAGTATGAGATGACACAGAAATATTCTTCCTATCACATAAGTGACTTACTGTCAAGCGTTTACGCCTCTCTGCACCTCTATATGACTGAGTGTTTTGGTATTGCACTTGTGCAGCTAATGATCTAATGGGGCTGAGGTAGGGATATGAGAATGTAAACCGTAGTAAACCTTTCTTTCACCAACAAACATGGCACTAGCTATTAAGCAAGCTTAGCGACAAACCGTGCGGCTAAGGCCAAAGAAGCACGAAGAGTGTACAATACAACTAATCACAAAGTGTGAATTCCATGGAATGAGGAGTGAAAAGAGACTTAAGAAAGTCACTAGGACCGACGCATAGAAATGCAAGGTCATACAAGTAAAGAACACTTGTACTGAACCAGGAAACTGGTAGAATTTAGAAGCTAGTGACACCAGAGGAAGCACTACAACTAAGTAGTGACTTAACCTCGCCCGACAATAAGTCGGAGGAGCTTAACGAATAATCGTAGAAGCACGAATAGCATGTGCAGAAGATTACCAGAGAGCTGGTTATAAACCTTAAACTCATTGAGTCCAAACACGGTAAAAGAATACCGCATTTGTTTAATAAACCTTATGCCCATAATAGACGGATAAAAGGTGATGCATAGTACATTAAGGATAGCACGAAGGGTAAATAACCAGTTATCAGGGTCGCGCAGCAGAAGCTAGTGGGCCCCAGCTAGTAAGTATAGCAAAATGGCTATTAATGCCTCGAAGCCTAATAGGCTAGAACCGAATTAATGATGAGTTAAATAAACTCATATAGAAATCCTTGGTGCAAAGACTAAACCATTGGTATGGTTAAGATCCCTTTGACCAGAGCATATTGCATAGTATACGGTAATGAAGCTAAACGCTTCAGTTTGCCCAGACTGATTAAACCAAAGTTTAATAATAACAAAATATGGTAGATTACGTGGGCGTAATCCCTTTTAAGGGGGGTAGAGCGAAAACCGCTTAATGTAAGTTTTTATGGATAAAACACTTAAACCGTAATGTGCATAGCACAAATGAGAATCAAATTGATGATTGGTACTATGTAAACAAACAAAGTACTCATTCATATTGTAATTATGGTAACTAGGCATTAACATGCAAATACCATAGGAGGAACGTACCTATCTTGTAACACCAGTGTAAGAGTATTAGTAAAAGAAAAGTAATGAGTAGTGGACGGAGCTCCACAAGTATTGTAACCTTTGAAGTAGTACGAAATGAATGAGGATAGTAGAGGAATGAAGTTTATGAGTAGTGGAATCGTAAGTAAAATATTTGAAACAATTGAAGACAACTAAATCTCAGAAATGAGGTATTCCTTAGTTATAATATAGGATATGATGGTGAGTAATGGATGAAAGTAGTGAAGGTTGAGGAAATGAGCACTAGGATTGAACCATGGAGTAAAGCATTTGGGAATCAGAGTGAGGATGATTGATAGACTGATTCCATCCTTTGGAGATGTATGAATGACTAGGAAGAGTAAAAGATAAAAAAAATGAAAATAATTGAATTATTTGCTTGTTTGAAACTGATGTGGGAAGTCGAACTTGATCCTGATCAGATCAAGGGAAACCGAACACAAATTGGGGTGGAAAGATAGTTCAACACTGATGCTGATCACATCAGGGTCGAATGATTCTTGAAGCTCCCCTCAAGTGGTCACAAGAATCACACATAGGATAGAAGTAATGAATATAAATTGGAATTTGGAGTTGTATGTTTTAGAAAAATTTTAATTGGTAGTGGTGAAAGAATTTCCCTGGTATGGAGAACGAGGATCTGCTAGAAGAGTGTACCGAAGAAGATAGTAAGGTAGTATGTTGTATTATTCCAAGGGCAGCGGGACATAGAGTCCCGTGTCTAGATGACCGGAGTGCCTGCGGATTGTATGTGTATTGCATTGCTTTGGGGATAGCTTTGCACTGTATGTATGTATAAACTTTGTAATGAGGAACCAGCTAGTTAGTAGTAGCGCGGATTGGAGTAACTACAGTACATTGGGATGGTATGGTATGTAGAAACCTTGAGTAATGGAATTGGGAATTAGTAAAGGGAAGATTGTATAACCGTAGTATTAGACATGTAAGAATGAGTAAGCATTGTAAACTTATAACCTCGAACAACTTTGAGGACAAAGTTCTTAAGGGGGGTAGATTGAAATACCCGACCTTAAATATGGCGATTAAGTTATCCTAATAGGTATTTAAGAGCCTAATAATGGTTAAGAAGTATTTGTAAGGGAAAATAAATCCCAAAGAAATAAAGAAACACTTTAAAAGTGAAAAACGCTAAATAAGCGTTAAATAACCATAGGAGGTATGAGACCTCGGTTAGCGTATTATAAGGATTCTAAAGGCTTAATTAAGTCTAAATAAATATGAGGGAACAAATCCCAAAAAACGGATCCTTAAAATGGATTAAAATCACTAACGAACCTTAAAGCGCGTTTTTCGAGGTAACCGGGAAAGCGTGTCTTTAAGCGGGTCAAATAGACTCGTAACAATTTTGGTCAACTAAATAATCATTAATGAATATTAGTGAAGCTTTAGGACCAATGAAATCAATAAAACGAGAGAGTAGTAAAAACTGTCAAAAACGGGAAGTTGTGGGGTAGAAACATAATTAACACAAACTTATGTGTCCACTTTTAAAATAAAAAGGAAAATTTATGTGTGTGTGTGGGGTGCAGTCGATGGGCTTTAATCCCCCCCCTCTCTCACACACTCACTCACTATTTACAAAAGACAAAAATCATAAAAGTAACCCCACTCACCTTTTTACTCTCTCTCCTCCAATTCATTCTCCTCACTCACGTAATGCCGCTCACCCTCACTCTCTCTTTTCCTCTCTTCTTCAACCTCCATCGGTTTCCATGGTGAACAAGAAGAACAACTAAAAACCTTACTTCTCTCCTTTGTAACTCTCTCCAAACTTCTCCAAAAATTATAAAAATACCACCATTGTAATCCTCTCCTCAAGAGCTACATTTTCATCTTTCCAAAATCCAAAAATGAGCACTTTCGTTTTCATGGGTATGTCCCATTTGGAGCTTCAAGACCACCATTAGAGCCACCTTGTTCTCCTTGTTCTTTTGAGGTAAAAATCTCTTTAAAACTCCATTGTTTTTCTAGCCAAAAGGGCAAAACGAATTTAAGCTAAACCCTTGTTGGTTCTCTTGTGTATCTAGCCGATTTTGGCTTGTTGGTGGAGTTGGAAACCTTGTTCTTGAACCACTCCAAACAGCACTTGCACTCTTGGAAGGTAATATAAATTCTAAACCCTAAAATCCATATTAGAACTCAAATAATGGTTAGGGTTAGTTTTAGTATTGAATGTGTGTGTATGTATGGGTGATGATATTAGATTGTTGAATACCAAAACCGGTAGGGAAGAAGGAAGGAAGGAGAAAGAGGGAAGAAAGAAAATCTAGAAGGAAAACAAGGTAAGAATGCTCATTGTGTAACCTTGTGTATATTTGTATACGTAACAGATTTTGGAAATAAAAAGGTGTATTGTAAAATGGTATTTTGTAGTAGAGTAATGTATAGGAGGATGTAAGTATTTTGAAGCTTTAAAAGATATGTTAAAACTTGTTAAAACAGATTGGGAATTTAATGTTGAGTGCAGGAATTTTTGTGAGTGTTTTGGCATTAGTATTTGTATGTGAGAGCTTGTATATTGATGTCTATTGAAACAGGTAAAGTGAGTGTTGAGATATGAATTAGAACATGTGGTGAGAGTATAAAATTATAGGGGAGACTATGGCAAAATTTGCCTAGGATTAGAACACTTAGAGAATTAAAACTAGGTGACTAATGTGAGTGTGTAACAGATTTTGTTTGAGATGGATAGGGGGTAAGCTGAGAAAGACAGTAAGGTAGCTATAGTGCATTGTAAGTTCTAGAAATGACAATATAAGAGGGAGCTAAAGAGATAGAGGATGAGAGTTGAAATCTGTTGCAAAGAGATATTAGATTGCATTGTAGAGCTAAGAAGAAATAGTGTGCAAGATTTGGTAAAATGAATGTTGGACTTGGGTATAGATGGTACAATCGCTTGGAAGTGAATTGGCTTGGTAAGAGGAGGTATTTGGGGTGCTAGGAGTGACAATGGTAGAGGAAGTATTGGATGTAAGAAGTTGGAACAAAAATCTGTAGCATTGGAGGATGAAAAACTGTTGTAAGTGTGGAAAGGAAGTGAGGAATTGTGTAAGTTGATTGATGGATTTAGTAAGGAGTTTGGTGAATGAACTAAGGTGTATTAGGAGGTTTAATTAGTGTCATAATAGGTGGGATTAAGTGTAGGAACAATGGGGAAGTATTGGGTAAAAGAGGGGACTGGAAAGAAATTAAAATGCAAATACTGGGCCAGACCGAACTTGCGACCGGACTTGCAAGTTCGGTCGAGCCCAGATTTACAAAGACGGGTGAGCTACTGGAATCGACCGAACTTGCGACCGGACTTGCAAGTTCGGTCGGACCAGAAATTTTCCCCCGTCTGTAACCTACTGGAATCGACCGAACTTGCGACCGGACTTGCAAGTTCGGTCGGCCAGAAAATTTTCCGAGGATACCTACTGGAATCGACCGGACTTGCGACCGGACTGCAAGTTCGGTCGGTCCAGAAAATTTCCCGAGATAGCTACTGGAAATCGACCGAACTTTGCGACCGGACTTGCAAGTTCGGTCGGGCCAGAATTTCCATCGTAACAAGATAGCTACTAGAATGGACCGGACTTGCAAGGTCGGTCGCAAGTCCGTCCACAAAAAAAAATTATTATTTCAATTAATAATAATTATATATATATATATATATAGTATACCCAATATATATAAATGTACATGTATGAAGCATGCTAATAGTAAGTAAGAAAATAAACTTAAGGTAATGAAATAAGTAAGTAATGTGTAAGTGTAGGAAGCTTAAGGACTTAGTAAGTATGAATTAGTAAACATAGTAAGAGCAATTGAGTTAAGATAATGATAGTTAGATTTAATCATTCAATTGCATGTATATAGGAATTGATTTATGAACACCGGAGGAACGTTGGGATACAAGTACAACGGTGAAAGGTATGATTTCTTCATGCCCTGTATCCTAATCTGGTTACTCCGATTTGTGTGCTTATTTGACCACCTAATAAGATAAATGCACGAACCGGATTATATTGCACTTACTCGTGCTTGTTTACATTGTTCTTGATATTTGTCTTGAACAATAGTTTGTATAATTCATGAAACATATGGATGATGATGATGTGTATTGTATTTTGTAGTGTACTTGTATGTTGCACGGTATTTTGTATGGATGTGTATATGAGCTTGTACTGTACTATTGTGGCTTGAATGTTGACTTGTGCTAATTCCTAACTAGCTAACTCCTAACTTAAGTGAGTAAATTGGAATGAGTACAAGTCCGATATAGCTTCGGCCACGCGTGAGGATGAGGTGACACAAGAGGTTGGATCCGATTCCTGGTTCGTAAGCTGGTCCACGGCCCAAATCCCTAAGTGGGTAGCATCCTGGATTAGTGAACCAAGTAAATCCCGGTGGTGGGACGGAGTAGTCCCCGGGCCGGAGGTCCCGACGACTTAACATGAGTAAGATAAGAGTAAGTAAGTATGTATGAGTATGAGTATGTATGTGTATGTATGGAGTAATGAGTAAAAGAGTAATCTCCACCCGATTAACCCGGGTGGACCAATGGGCTAACAAGTTATTGGATTGTGTATGAATTGCGTATGTATTGTATATTGTATTGGGTATCACGGAATTCAGAAAGGTAAGTATGTATCGTTGGGCTATGTGGATTACTATGTATGAACTGAAGTGTATGCATTGAAGTGTATGTATGTATTCTTTGCGTAGAGTATCGTAGTATATGTATGAAAGCATGTATGCATGTATGTATGAATAAAATGAACCGCATGTATTCGACCAAGTGGTCGGCGTACCCTCACTAGTACGCGGGGTATGCGGTTATCATGCTCGGCGAAAGCTGACCCCTTCGGGGGACATTTTTTAGTGTGCAGGTACCCGAAACGAATATGGTCGAGGAAGAGACCGGAGGCACATCCTGATATTTGGAAGTAAGTAGCGTGTGAGGAACGGTAGCAAGTAGTCTCTTAGCGAGTATGTATGAACCTTAAAGAGATAGTACATTGTATAAGGATCTTAGTAAACTCGGTATGTAGATTATATTGTATTGTGCTTGGAGTATTGTATTGAATGGAGATTGTAGTAGCATTTGGTAAATGGAGAATGCATTGTAGATTTGTAGTACTCGGGATTCCGGTCCATCAGACCGATGCTGTATGTAGAATCAGTAGCCTTGTTAGTCACGTGGGTGACTAACGGCATTGTATCACCCATTGTATGTAAGTATATATCCGCTGCGAGTATCTGATGAGTAAGGAGATTGGACGCTAATGACTGTATTAATAGTAGGGGTGTTACACTATATACATAGAGAGGTGTTGTATATGCTTCCCGAACCATACTACACGCAAAGTGAGGCAATGGTCGATAATTTCATGTAGTTTTTTTAAGACGTCAGGAGAACTTGAAATACCCCAAACATTAATTACCCTAATTCACAAGGGATTAAATAATTGGAAGGGATTAGTCAATGATTAATCATCAAAGAATAATGGTTAAGGAACAATATTCATTAAAGAATATTACAACATCTAAATATATACATACACAAGGTATAAGAGTTAAAGGTTAAATTGTAAAGTTTAAGAGTAAACATAAGGTTTATAAAACTAGGGGGGTTAGAATGTAATTTCTGGAAATCGGGGGAGGAAATGACAATAAAAATAGTCTAGGGTCTGTTGGTAATTTACTGCAATTTATGGGGCTTAATTATGAATTAAATTAATAAGATTGTATAACATATAGTTTAAGGATGTTTTTATAAGGTTTGTAAAATAATGTGGGTCAAATTATAAATAAAGAAAAGTTAGAGAATGGGGAAATAAATCTGTAACAGTATGAGGTATGTTCTGTTTTTATAATATATTGTTGCAAACCATAGTTAAAGTTGGTTAAGAGTATAAATATTATAACATAAGACATAAGGAGTAAAAATGTAATATTAGAAAATTAGTGTGAAAGATTTGTTATTAATGGAATAGTAGGGGATGTTGCGAGAATACAGTAGGTTAGGAGGTGAGATTTAGCATATGGTTGAGAATACTATAAGTGTTACACTTATATAAAGTCTAAAAGATATTAAAGGTAATGATGAATATAAGTAAGGAATTTTGTAATTCACTAAAATAATGTGGGTATTTAAGGACTAGTAGAATTATAAAATAATGTGAGGGAATTAAATAAACCTTGGAGTTTGAAATACTATTTTATATAACACTACATGACATTAAGATCATAGGTTTAAATATTGAGAGGTGAAGGATAACATAATATGAGAGAATTAAATGTTACACATTAGACGGTAAGGAATATTATTATACAATGAGTTTTATAATTCATAAAAATTTATATGAATATGTGAGGTGTAAGTAATTATATCATATGGTGTAGTAATTGTAGAGAAGGATAAAGTATGATATAAGGTGGAGGATTTAATTACACAACATTAGGTGTAACAACTAACGTCAAGTTGTAAAGAGTTGAACAAACAAAACCAATTCAAAGATTATAATAAAGATTATATAGACTTGTTGACTTGAATACATTGACCGAGTCAAAATTGACCAAGCCAACTTAATCGACCAAAGAGGGATAAGTTGACCAACTCACAATCTAAAGGAGAGTTTAAAGTCTAATAAACTATACGGTCAAATATAACATGTGGTAATAAAGTATATTGTTATATATATATATATATAAGAGTAATAACCTGTGATTAGGTGGGATGTTATACGAGTTAAACCTCATGCGTAGTAAACTAATACTACATGTCATTTATAACATAAAAAAAGTATGGCTTAAACTAATCCCGAATATACTTGAAAACCCGAGTAACAACGATATCGATGACCGACTAATGGGTTAATCACGGGGTTAATACCGAGGGGATTAGTAGTTATTGGAATACCGAATCGGTTTGGATTAATGTTTAGTCAAGATTCTTTAGTTTTGATGATAGCGTGTTGTTTATCTAATATGTTTATTGAGTTTATAATTCAGATAAACAGGTAGAGGAGTGGCTTAGCACACATGGTTGTAAGCGCACTCTGATCATGACATGTGCTCATCCAGTCGGGCACCTGTCTCGGACAGCTCTGATAGAACTTCTAGTACACACAAGAAGTCAAATACTACACAACCATATCTCTCATGTATCAGACGCAGTAGATGGACAAAAGACATCAAGTGTGCCGACAAACTCATGCACACTCGTGCATCCACACAAACAACTAACTCACGACAAAGTCTTGCTCATTCATGAACAAGGTAACAAGACAAGGCCATGGCTATTAAGAGGCACTCATTACACAGCATTAAATAAAGCCTGGGAGAGGATTAATGAGGCAAACAAGATCAGGCAAGTGGAGAGTGCAAGTGGTGACCGACCACCTGAGCACACACCTCCAATGTGTCCAACCACAGAGCGACACGTGTCCTGACGGTTCCAAAGCAAGTTGAAGATCAACCTATATTCGAGTGTGGCTCTTTTGTTGTGATGAAGAAGCAAACGACTCCTAGAGTCTAGGAGATCATAGGCTTTTTCCTGAACTGCCTGTGGAAAGAATTAATACAATTCATTTTAACTTTATCCTGTTATATTAACAACATAAACTTAAAAGTTAATCTATGAAAACAATTACGTACCCTGAACTCAGGGGTGATATGTGCTTCATAGAATTCCTTCCACTCCTCCTCAGTGATCATGCCCGCATACAACTCATAGGGAGGCACCTGCTTCGGGTTGTTTGTATTAATCCAACCAGCCACCAACCTACTTTTGAACGCTCGCATACGCAAAGCAAGCAGTGACAACACTTTATCATATGCTTCATCTGGGATATGGTACTTCTTCTTCAAGCTCGTCCACATGATCTCCTTTATTTCTGGATCTTGGTTCCTCCAGTTTTTGTTGATACAGCAATGGGTCTTAACCAATCGACCCATGGCGCTGGCAAACTTCTGCCTTTTCCCGCCAGTGGGTCTAAGATACCTATAATATATACAGTATATATGTTAGTCATACGTAATATATATAGTACTACATATAAATGTATAAATATCAGTATATATATATGAAAAAATAAAACAGAATAACATATAGGTGTAACATATACCTATCCCACACCAGATCAATCATGCCACTCTCCTTCTTCTCATTTAGACCACGTGACGGTCCTCGTGTCTTTCGTGGAGGGCGATGAGAGGTCATAGGATGGTCCTGAGAGGTCGTAGGAGCATCAGCGGCATCGACGATCTGTGTACGCTCCGCTAACTGCATCTCTGAATCTATCTCAATCTCCATCTCCTCATCACATTGTGTGAGCATCTCATGATCATTGGCATCCATAATCTCCACAATATCATTACATAATATATATAGTCAGTGTCATAAATAGAGTCATAAACAAACATAAATTGTACATGCATGTGCTGAGCATTCACTTTTATGCCAGACTTACTTTTTGTTCATTTTTCCACTCACAACCCTTCTCCATGATCTGATCTTGTGCACTGAAAGTTGGTCACATTATCAACTTCCATTGGCATTTGGAGGGGAACATTGTTCATTTCACAGTCATAATCTTCCTCGTTCATAACACCATCAACACCAACTATTCGTCGCTTACTTTGTAATACAACTGACCATCTGGGATTACATTGATCACGATAGTAGAACACTTGTCTAGCTTTAGAAGCAACTATAAACGGTTCTTCTGTGTATGTCAATGCGTTTAGGTCAACCAACTTCATACCGTGTTCCACCTGACGGTAACTGCGCCTGTTGTCTACCCATTTGCATTTAAAGACACAAGTTTCGTAACAGGTGTAGTTAAGGATCCAAATCTCCTGAATCACACCATAATACTCTTTCCTCATTGTCACTCCCTTACTACCTGCATCTTGATATATTTCCTGTGAAGCAGTTAGATGAACACCACTGTTTTGATTTGTTGACTTACGATCTTGGCGTTCAGTATAAAAAGAGAACACATTCATATCGAAACCCTCGTACGATAAAACATCAAGATTCGGACCGAGCACTAATAACTTAACCATTTCAGTTACATTGCCTGAATCTTCATGCATAACTTTTTCTTTAAACCATGTAACGAATGTAGCATTCTGCTCCTTCTTTAATCTCACTTGACTCATTGACGGATGTTGTGCTCTGAGAGTGTGACACGAAGTATGGTTCAACATCTTCAACATGGCTCAACACGGTTAGATGTGCTTTACACAATGCAGCAAAATCAGGCCTTACCATTTTTTTCCCGATTGTACCTACACCCTGTAACTTGCCCTCATGTCTTGATCTCGGAAGTCCTATGTGGTCCACGCCTTCTAAGTAGTGGGTGCAAAAGTCAATCACTTCCTCAGTTACATATCCTTCAACAATGCTTCCCTCTGGACGTCTGCGGTTTTTCATTTTTTTAAGCACACCCGTGTATCTTTCGAATGGATACATATACCTGAGATATAATGGGCCACAATCCTTGATCTCCCTTACTAAATGTACAAGCAGATGCACCATAATATCAAAAAATGAAGGTGGAAAATACATCTCCAACTGGCACATAGTGACAATTAGTTCAGCCTGTAACTTGTCCAGTGTCTGCACATCTTGAACTTTGGAAGAAACTCTATTGAAAAACACGGACAAATTTGTAATGGTTTTCCTGACATCATGTGGGAGAATCCCACGAATTGCAGTGGGAAGCAAATGTTGCATCAAAACATGGTAGTCGTGAGATTTCATCCCTACTAACTTGAGTTCAGACATGGACACCCAACTTCTTACGTTGGAAGAGTACCCTAATGGTACTTTGATGTCAGAAAGGGCACTGCAGAAACTCTTTTTCTGCTCTTTGGATAGAGTGTGACATGCGGGAGGCAGGAAGATACGTGTTCCTCTTTGTTGGGGGTGGAGCTCTATTCGTATGCCCAACTCTACTAAATCTTTTCTCCCCTTTAAATGATCTTTTGTTTTCCCTTTAATGTTTAGCAACGTTCCACCAAGACTTTCACCCACATTTTTCTCGATGTGCATGGCATCAATACAATGCCTTACCTGCAAATGTTGCCAATACTCATGATAAAAAATATCGACCTTTTCTTGCAAACACTCTTCTCTGTAGCTTTAGTTGGAGGACCAAAGTTGTTCACAATATCTTTCACCCAGTTATAAACATTGACACCAGATAAAGGTTGCCGAGCTATAGCATGATCAGTCGTCCCGTCAAATTCATCTATCATCTTTCGATAGTTATGATGTCTTGGAAGGAATTTTCGATGACTCATGTACACATTTTTTCCACTATATTTCAATCGGATATTGCATGTGTTATCACCGCAAATAGGACACGCTAATGCTCCTTTGATTGTATATCCAGATAGGTTTCCATATGCTGGAAAGTCTTTTATCGTACAAAATAGCATAGCACGTAGTGTGAAGTTTTCCTTTACATAAAAATCATATACTGTTGCTCCCTTATTCCATAAGAGTTTCAAGTCATCAATAAGCGGTTGCAGAAACACATCAATATTATTCCCCGGCTGTTTTGGACCGGATATCAACATTGATAGAATAATATGCCTAGGCTTCATGCACAACCATGGTGGGAGGTTGTATACAGTCAACAGAACAGGCCAAGTACTGTGTACACTACTCAAAGTGCCGTACGGGTTCATTCCATCCGTGCATAAGCCAAGTCTTAAGTTTCTTGATTCTATACCAAACTCAGGATATATTCTGTCAATGTTTCTCCATTGCGGTGAATCAATAGGATGTCTTAATTTACCATCGTCCACCCTATGTGTTGTATGCCACCTAAGGTTTTCAGCATCCTTCGGAACTGCAAATAACCGCCTAAACCTTGGGATTATTGGCAAATACCATAACACCTTTGCTGGGGAACGAATCTTTGGCTTGTTGCTGTCCTGATGATCTTTCTTTACATAACGTGATTCACCACATTTAGGACAACAATCATGTAGCTCATACTCCTTCCAGAACAAAATACACCCCGACGGACAAGCATGTATTTTCTTGTACTCCATACCCATTGGACACATTAACTTCTTCGCCTCATAAGTAGTTGTAGGCATGACATTGTCCGCTGGTAGTATATCCTTAATAATTTGCAATAGTTCCGTGAAACTTACATCGCTCCATCCGTGTTTCGATTTGACATTAAACAGTTTCAGGGTCACACTTAATTTGTTCAGCGTCAGTGCATCACATCCAGCGTACAGTGGTTCTTTACATGACTGCATAAAGTTTTCAGTGCCGTCCAATTCTGGTTGTTCTACTGAAGCTTCTGCATCATAGTCAAACACATTCACTGCATGCTGACCATGCCATAATGCTATGTCTTCGTAATCTTATGTAAACCCACGACGAATCAAATGGTCCTTAATTTTCTCAATATCTCTATACTTGAAGTCGTTTTTACAGTCGATGCATGGACACAAAATATATCCCTTATCCCTCGGTTGAAGATTGTTGACTAGGATGTTACAGAACCTATCGACCCCTTGTAGGTAATCGTTGTCAAGTCTGTCATTGTACATCTTTGAACGCTCCATCTCTTTCTGTAAGATCGATGTATTACTTTACAACTGATCGATATCGTTCATATGTTGGCAGATATTAGTCCAGTTACTTTTAAAAAATTTACAACCTAAACCCATCCAATCACGTTCAATCTCACATGCGAACAAGTTTATAAAAAACAATTCATTGAAAATTTCGGCAGCATTTCCCTTCCGTTCTTCTAGTGTATATATGAATGTACACACTCGAAGAACAAAAGGGAAAAGCTACCGAATTTTTAAATGAACTATTTTTTATAAACTTGTTCACTACCTAGAAGGTGAGATCAAACATGATTGGACAGTCCCGAAGGGGACTATCCAAGATATACCTCTAGTAGGGATATCTCAGACGGGTGACTATGTTCGAGTATAAACTAACCTAATCTGATGAGTAGTCTGCTTTGTCCTGATGTGAAAAAGCTAGACTTCAATCAATCAGCCCATATCAAGTGTGAGACAATGAAAAGTACATACTACCACTGTCTGCAGGAGATAGTTTGTACACAACAATAATTACATTACGAATTCAATAATTCAATAGTTTGACAAAATTTTCTGGGAAATCCGACAGAATCACCCCTAAAAATATAGGGTTTCACCACAATAGAGCATATACAAGAGGCGATAGTTTGGTTTGCAAAATTAATTCTAAACACTTAATCCTAATAAACTCATTAATCTCAAACAGAGCATGTATGTTCCTGATCGACAGTTTGCATGGTTTTGCAAAATTTCACCATAACTACGTGGCTATATTTGTATGCCCAAACACATTAATCTCAAGTCCATTTGGACACAACCAGCAAGTACCAAAAATCAGCTCAGGCGACAGTTTAATTGGTTTGCAAAATTAATTAATCCCAAACACTTAATCCTAATAATTAAACACATTAATCCCAACCACAACATGTTTATATGTTCTGATCGATCAGTTAATTTGGTTAGCAAAATTACCTCCAGCAGAATCAAGAATAGAGGCGATAGAGCATGGATCGATGTTACGCCAGTTGGGTTATAAAATTACTGCAGATGATCAATAATAGAACGTACGTACTGAAGGGAGGCGACGGACATGTATGTTAATTCCTGTTCGATCGCAGGTTGCAAAATTAATAAGAGAAAGAGCAGACATATATATATGTTCCTGTTTCGTAGATTTGATGATGAAATTACTGAAACAGAGTCGACAGGCATACATACTATTTAGGTCGATCGATGATCAGAGAAGAAGATGCATGCGCGCAAATATCGGGAGCCAACACGTATATAGTAAGCGCGAGAGACGGCCGGAAAGCGGCAGCGCACGGACGGGCGACGGCAGTGGCGGCGACGGAAGTGGTGGCGATGGCAGTAGCTTGCCGATGGTACTGGGGTACGTATTTCGTGAGCTCAGTCGAGAGAGAGGTAGCTAGCTAGAGGGTTTACATTGTAACAGAGAGCGCGGGAGAGATTAAATTTTTTCTGGAAAGTGAGGTGTTATTCAGGCAACATAAAGAACGCTTCACTTAAGAAGCGTTTTTTATGCTGAGAGTAAAAAACATAAAGAACGCTTCTAAACGGAAGCGTTCTTTATGCGGAGCGTTCCAGAGACATAAAAAACGCTTTCTATATGAAGTGTTCTTTATATGTTTCGTATAAAGAACACTTATTTCCCAAGCGTTTTTTTTTGTCTTTGGGCGCGATACAATAAAGAACGCTTCTTAAGCGTTTTTTAAAATGTCCGACCTAAACCATAAATACAACGCCTTACTTTATGATCGTTCTTTAATATGCTAAAAAAATGATTTACAAATATAACCGTTTTTAAAAGGGCGTTGTTTATTCTTTTTTTTCCAGCAGTGGAAATACTTGTGCTTGGAAGAACTATCTCAAATGAAGATCAAATTTGAAAATTCCTCAGATCACTTCCTGCGTCTTTTGATAGCAAAGTCAATGCCACGGAACAAGTCCATGATTTCTCAAAGATGTCTCTGGCAGTCAAGCTAGGATCATTAATGGTGTTTGAACTAAAGTTATAACAAAGAAGTTCAGAAAGCTCAATAAGAGAAAAAGGAAAAGGCATAGCCCTTCAGGTAGCTTAAAAATCTGAGTTAGGAGAAGATGATGATGATATGGTCCTCTATGCGAAAAGGTATTTTTGAAAATTTCTCAAGAATAATATGAGAAGAGGAAAGGATTCCAAGGAATCTGACGATCACCAAAGGAAGAGCAATGACAAGTGTTTTGGATGCTCAAAACTTGGACATCACATTAAAGACTGCCCACAATGACCCCAAGAGGACAACGACAAGGTCAGGAAACTTGTCAGGTGAGTACTCAACAAAATGCCAAAGAAAGAAGCCTTCGTTGCTGTATAGGGAGACTCAGAACTCAGTGATGAAAGTCAAACCAAAGACAGCGATCCCTCTAGGAATGAAAAGGCTCACCTATTCCTTAAGGAAGTTTACTTGATGGCCCAAGACAGGGAAACGTCAAAATCAGAGGAGAAAGAGGAACAAATCAAGGTAAATAACTCTTGACTTAGAAGGAAAGTTCAAAAAGCTGAACTTCTAGGACTCATAAACTTTTCCCTTATATTGGTTGATCAACTAGAGGTACTAGAAAATGAAAACAAGGAGCTCTTGGAAGAACATGAAAAGCTAAGGAAAAACTCAGATAACGATAAGGTAGTGAAACTCATGAATGCACTCAAAAAATTACAAATTAACTATAGTGAAATTCTTGCTGTCCATGAGAAAATAAAGCTAGGAGAACAACCTAGAATCGATGAACTGATTGTTGCACTTGACAAGAAAGAAAAAGAACTAGCATCTTTTAAAGAAAAACATACAAAACTAGAAAATGATGCTAGGACACCCATGTAGAAAGACAAACGATCAGTCGGGCACCAATCGGGAACCCCTCAAAGAGGTATCTGCCACCTATGTAGGCAACCTGGTCATTTTGAAGCTAAATGCCATAGGACGAGATTTATGAGGCATTGGCAACTAAAGAAAATTGGGCTAATATGGGTACTCAAGGATGATCATAGAATAATATCAATTGGTGGAAATGGGTCCTGTAACACCCAAACTCATAAAACCATAATCATCTCATAAACCTCCAATTACTCATAATAACCTTGCAGCGGAAATTCTTACAAAGTTGGTGTTACCGCCGTTAGTCACCCACGTGACTAACTAGGCATACTAAAACATCCAAGATCTAGCTACGGTCTGATGGACCCGAATGTACCGAACATTAGTGTATACTAAAGCTTAACCAAATACATATTCTCAGTACATAGTATCTCACATCCTAATACATCATACTACAACTTATACTATCTACAGACGAGTGTACATGCACATCTCGTTTAAAAAAAGGAAAACCCGAAGAACGTCTACCCGCTCCTACTCTCAGGACGGTCGTCTTTTGTCGTTTACCTGCAAAATAATATTGATGCCCCTAGGGGCTCAGCACCTTTGCTGGTATGATTAACTTATAGCCCCCAAGCTAACGGGGCTATGACGATGAAATACCCCTAAATTAATTTAAATTAATTTAGGGGATTTCTTTTACTAAACCTTCAATAATACTATTATGGAATTGTGAAATTTATTTAGGGGTTTTCTCCTATTTAACCCTAATTATTATATATTATTATATAGTATTATGAATTTAATAATAAGATTTATAAGTCAATAAATCTTGGGAAAATTTCTAAACACTCCAATTATATTAAAAAGATTTTAGGAAGTGTTGGAACATTGTTTTGAAACATAAAAGTCAATATAAAATCCTAGAAACCTTAAAGCTTATTAAGCCTTGCTAGGGTTGACTTTTTGAGAATGGTCAAACCAGGCCATGAAATCTATACCAATAAATAGGTTATGAAAAACCATGAAGATCGATAAAAAGAACGTCAAAAACGGATCATCCTAGCCAAAGTTATGCTAGATTGAAGTTTTGAATCAAAAATTTGAAAGATGCCACGTGTCACTCTGTCACGGGTCGCCCACACTTAGCCGATTCTTTCCCTGAATTTCGATAACAGAATTCAGTGTTTAGCCCTAACTTTAGACGGCTATAACTTATTCATCTCTCCATATTTTTCAATGCCGTCTTCTTTGTTGTCTTCTCCTACATTCCCTCTAAACAACAATAACTCATACAAACCCTAGCTCAATCTGAATCAACCGGAAAATCGAGTCAAAGTAGCCACCTTGCAAAAACCGAAACTGCAATTCCAGTTTTCTCTTTGAAACAGGTAAATTCGATCAGCCATAACTTCTTCGTTACTCATCAAACTTCCATGTTATTTAGCTCGTTTTGAAGAGCTCTAATTCCTCTAAAACTTTCGTGTTTATGGTCTAAGCTAATTCTCAACGGATTGGAAGTGTAAGACGTCTAAAGTTTCGGTGTCATCAGCACATAAAATCATACCGAAACAGAGAGGTAAACTTGTGTTTTGCGACTTCAATATCTTTCTGTATGGTACGAGTTAGGTTTAGTTCTTGCTATCAATACATAGATCTATGTTTGTTATTTCCAATGAGCCCTTACACATAGTCTAACTCGTTTTGTACTGCTAGTTATAGATCCTCAAAGTTGGCTCCACGAACTGCTTAAAGTTCGAGTTTTTCCCAGTTTTCCGAATTGGAATTCACACAATTCGCACAATCCGGTGAGTCTCCGATCAAATTGCTCAGATATTGCTGTTCGTAGTCATGTTTCCGACCTAATCCATGTTTTAATTTAGTCAATTACGTGCCATGTTGGAAGTAATTGTCGATTTTGTTTTCGAATGGGTTTAGTAGCGAATATAAACCCTAACCTTCGAATCGAATTCGAAACTTGAGGTATACTGCATTATAATTGGGGAAATTGACACCAATAGAACCGAAATTTGATTACGAATCCATAGAAACAAGAATCACTCGATTTCGTTCTGTAGATTTGGAGAAAATCGTGATTTAGTACTCGATATAGATTCTGAAATCGGGGATGAACTGGGGATTCAGGGGCCGTCCGATCTCGTTTTAAGAGATTGGACGGCTAGGATTAGATCGGGTGATTTAAAGTTGTTTTAAGTTTCTATAAAAATTCAGTAAATAGCTCTAACTTGTTGATTTTAGTTAATGGCCTTCCCGAAGGTATTTTGACTTGAAATTTTAACCATAGATTCCTTATTTAATCTAGTTTATTTTGATGTAAATTATTATGGTTTTGGAGTTTTCAAACATAAGTTATGATTTTTACAATTTACGGGTTTTCTGGAATTATTTGGATAAATTAAAAAGATATTTTTATGAAATAAAATTTTTATAAAATGTCTAAAATGTTATAGTTACTGTATATATTAAATTTGGGAATTTTTGGGAAATGGTAAAAGGTTTTAAAAATTGTGTTTATGAGTTTTTCATAAGAATAACCTATAATATAAGGTTTTTAATGTAACCAAAAATTAAAGTAAGGTTGGTTAATTAACTTTTTAAGCTGGGAAAATATGGAACACTAAATTAACATTTTATAACAGTAAGTTTATAAATGTTTTGGTATTGGCTTTTAAGAGAAGTGAAATTATTTATATATGTTTATATACTTACTTAGTAGAAACTTATATAAATTAAGGAATTTAATTATCCTACATTTACTTACTATATTATATGGGAGTTAATATTTTTAATTAAACTAAGGAATAAATATATAAATTTTTACGCGTTATAAAAAGGGAATTAAGTAGTAACTTAGGTTAAATCAAGGAACTAAATTAATCTACATTTACATTAATTATATAATATAGTAGTTAATATACTTAATTGAAACTAAGGAAAATACTTTATTTATAAACCATATTTTGGATATAGATATGTGTAAAGGTTAATATAAATAATTAAATGCAATAAAACTAAATAAAGGATGTCTTGAATTAATCCTAATAAATACACATAAAATAAATGAATAAATAAAAGGAATAAAGTACCTTATAGAAAATGGAATATGACGGAATTAATAAGTTAAACTAAACTTATACATAATACTATTAAAAGAATATTATATGAGCTAGTATTGAATTGTGGTTATGAAATTGAGCTTAAAGAGTTATCTTGGATTTCTAAGATTTATATAAACCATATTAGAATACATGTGTAATATTATTTGTCAAAGACCATAATGTAAATCTATAATTTGGTTAGGTAATTAATAAGTTGGGACTTAGGAATATTTGTAATTAGATTTTACACAAATAGGACTTACTATATAATTAATGAATAAATGTAATACTTTTACATCTAAATGTTCTTAATATATAAACAATAATAAAATAAATAAAATACTTTTACATCTAAATGTGAGGTGGATTAGTAAGTCTATATTTAATCATTTCTTGACATTTATGGTAGTGAAATATAACTTAATGTTTTAAGATAGAATCATTATAAGGATTATGATATATTCTATATTAAACGATGATTTGGAAATTTATCTAAACAATTATCCTTAAGTTTCTTAGAATTAGATAAGCCATATAAAATACATTTATTACCAATATTCAGGATGTGAGTTTACAATTAAGTGAGGTATTTAGTAGTGAGAATTTATAGGAAGGTTTATAAATGGGAATTTGGTACTTAAAACCTTTGAATCTTTTTTATTAGTTAAAGCTAAGTTACATAAGATATTATATTGATATACTTTACGGTAATGGGAAATAATGATGTGTTGTTTTGAATATAAAATATGAGAATTTTCATAATGGTTTATCTTATTAAATAATTAACAATTTCACTTGCGAACCAGAATTTAATTCTTTGATAAATGCTACTCTATGTAGATATATTGTCCATCCTAAATACAATAAAGGAAATTAATTTATTAAGTTATTTCTTTGAAACCTTAGGTTTTGTACAGCAGTTTAAAACGTATTTAAGGATTAAGTTTATTGAAGTTTAGTACAAAAGGATTGTACATAGTCTATAGAGAGAATGTGTGTTTAATAAAACATTTAGAAGATTAAAGGTAAGTAAAGATACATAAAAGGTTATATTTAAACACCTTATTATATAGGTAATAATTAAGCAAATAATGTACCTTGTAAATACTAAATGTAAGAGTTCGATAAGTCTAAGTTAACTATAATATAGTTGTTTCAATATGAGAGGTAATTCAACATCTTATGATAAGATTATTAGACGGTTATAATAGGAAGTCATTCTGAACTAAGGATATGATAGTTGAGTTTAGTGGCTCGATTAAGTTATAATAAATTGTATCTACAACATTATGATTCCAATATACAAGATGTAGATCTTAATTAAGTTAAGGGAAAGACTTAATCATAATGGGTTGTCTAGTAGATATTGTTTAAATACATAATCTTTACATTGTGAGATAATAGTATAGTATTCTGAGATGATTCCATCATAGGTCATAATACAATGTTTATTCTAAATTAAGACTAAAGGTATTGAGCTTAAGATTATTATTGAAATTCTTAGATTTAATTATATAATATAAACACATTTATGATATAGAGGTCTCAAAAGTCTTGAATGTGAGGATTGTGGTTAAGTATGAATAAAGTGGATAGGAGTGGACAATTAGCCAATGTTAATCGAATACATTCCTTGATCTTACCACCTTGGGCTATACAACGTTCTCAGATAACTCAAAGATTATACGTAACACATAAGTGAGGGCTTAAAAGACAATGAGACTTTGGAATAAGAGTAAGGAGTTTATTTAAGCTTAACTTAGGCTACAAGTGATTGATGATAGACTACCTTTAATATTCTTCAGAGTATTGTTGATTGTTTGCGCAAGTTGACTAGAACTGCTACAGCGTTACCCAGGTACGATTTCTCGTACTCAGCGTGTTGTGTTTTGGACTCTATGGAATGTTTTGTACAATTTCTCGTACTCCTATATTTTTGCTGTTTGACTTGTGGAATGTTTTGGAAAACGCTAACTGACTTTAAGAGGAATTTCTAAAAAGGAAATGGTTGTGTGACTAACTCAGCTTGTGTGACTAACCGAGCCTTGAATGTGAAACTCACTTGGGTATTGGTTCCTTCTCTTTGGTTGTTCCATTAGACATTGACTGCTTAGGGTTTACGCTTCTGCACTCTGTAGGACTGAGTGTTTTGGTATTTCTCTGGGTAGTTAGTGATCTAGTGGGAATTTTGAAAAGGTCAATCTTGGAATTCTTCTTTTGACTCTGGATATCGTTTCATCCATGAGCTGGTTCTGGAGGTTTCGACGTGCGCGCGTCTTCAATGGTAACAGCAGGGGGCTGTATATCCCTCGCCCGTAGGGGCATTTATATTTGACAGCAGGGGGCTGTATATCCCTCGCCCATAGGGGCATTTATATTTGACAGCAGGGGGCTGTATATCCCTCGCCCATGGGGGCATTTATATTTGACAGCAGGGGGCTGTATATCCCTCGTCCACCAGGACATTTAAATCTGACAGCAGGGGGCTGTATATCCCTCGTCCATATGGACATTGATATCTGGCTGTGGGGGCCATCTCTCCCAATTGAATTATTCCACTCTTGAGTTATTGGTTCTTGGATCTATCTTGTTATTCCTAGTCCTTCGTGACTATCTGAGTCTTTATACTCCGAACGGGAATTGGTTCTAACATCAACAATGGATGCTTACTAACTATGTGGTGTGACTACTTAAGTGGATGACTTGTTTTGGAAGTTCTCTATCTCTATCTTTGTCTTGTTTTCTTTTCTCTTTAACTTGATTGTTTTGAAGTGCTTTATCTCTGTTTTACCTTTAAGAGTTTGTTTTCATGTTACTGTTTATTTTGAAGAGTTATGTTTTATAAGTTTGTTTTTGGAGAATTGTACCAGTTCCATTCCAGGGAACTGACTCACCCCTCTCGGGGTGGGCTGCTTGGTTTCATCTTGCAGGTATAAATTGATTTACAGGTGGCCACGAAGAGCATGAGTGATTGGGATGAGATTAGGCTTATGGAGAGTGAATGTATTTTATTATGGTTATGTTAATGTTAAGCTTTCTCGAAGTTCAGACCGTAACTTAGTTAGTTGTAATGGTTGTAATTGGTGAGGTTGGTACCGGGTGTTTGGAGCCCGATGGTCTGTAGCACCTTTAGTTTATTTTCCGCTGTTGTTTTATTATTATAGGGGTGTTACAGACGACTACTTTGTCATAAACATGCGGTTGATTATTAATACAACATTAATAAGAAGTACAATAAACACCACACAACATATGAAACAATTCATAACCAATCACATTGAACGACTTAATAGGCGTTCCTTAAGTAAGTGAGTTATTTTTTAACACCTTAAGTCAAGATTTCTCTTATTCCATACCCACTCTTATCTTAGTGTACCAACCTTCCTTTAATTAGAATTGATTGTTCCTTAACTCAATGTTTATCTTTGTCAGGTCAAAAGTAACCCTAGCCAATGAGCTATCAACTCCATTGGGTTAAATAAACATTATTTCTTAGATTTAGGATTTACAAGATCCCACAGCACCATCTTAATCTTGCCTCCAACCTTGAACCGTAATCCAAGGTGGTTGAGTCTATTTGTCGACTCTAGAGGACGAGTCCGAAGACAAGTTTCAATGGAGGATGGACCTGATAAGGATACCGACCTCCTAACTCAACATGTATGACCGGAGTCAGTCCCAGATTCCTCACCCCCCAAGTTCCAGTTTGTAGAAGTTTCCTTGATGATGTTTGTTAGTCAACCTCTTTCCGTTACTAACAAGCGAATATTAGGGAGTGTTCCTTATTCTCATACAATTCCTTACTAAACATTGTTAGTAAGTTCTCAAGGTGGGTTGTGTTAGTTTCATACAACACACAACAATATAATATACCGGTTGCATGCCTTATCCTGTTTAGTCGGAACACATAAACAAATAGCACACAAGCCGAGGGACACCTCGTTAACAAGCAGGCTACAAGAAAACCATACCGTTCACCATTGGTCGTTCGGTTGCCTATTCGCCTCCGGAGTCCAAATACTCAAACCCTAAAACATTCATCCAATCGGGTGGTTAATTCTCTTTTCATTAACCTAACTCATATCATCACTAATGGTTTCCGATTAGTAATGTCTAAGTCATTGTAATTTAAACTTAACCACTTAAATCATTTTACTTCTCTCAATTTCTTAAGTCCTTCTATGCATATCTTTCTAATCATCATTACTCTCTTAATGGTGTACTACTAATGCCACTCTTTATTTCTTTTTTTTTCTTTTTTTTGACCCGACCTACCTTGCCAAGGTCGGTCATAAGGTCGGTCGGAGTTAGTAGGTTATGGATTTACAAAATTTCAGTCTGACCGACCCTACCAAGGTCGGTCAAAGTCAGAAGACTTCCGGATTTGAAAATTTTATCCTGACTGACCTTACCATGGTCGGTCCTAAGGTAGGTTGAAGTCAGAAGGCTTCCTGGATGGGTAATTCTAGCCCGACTGACCTTCCCAAGGTCGGTCCTAAGGTCGGTCGACCCCAGACCCTTTCCTAAAGGTGTTTAATTGACTCAAATTCCTTCCACAAGTGTCATAGCATGTGTTACCATCATTTTAGCACCTTAAAACCTTCTTAAACCATCCACTAACTCATTGATTAAGTCACTTCTAAGCTCCTTAATCATCTACTAAACTTCTTACAAGATTCTTAACACTTACACTTAGCTTCTCAAACTTCCAAAATATACATTTTGCTTACAATCTTAACTTTCCCAAATGTTTCCTTACAACCACTTTGACCACACCTAATGCATTATCAATCATCCTCATCTCCTTAACTCAAACTTCTCAACACCTCACACCTTTCCTCATTCACCTTGACCTTACTAAATCCTCCTTAGACATTTCTATCTCCCTTACTCACTTTTCTTACCATGCTCATGATTATATACTCTTATACATCCTTAGTCATTCCCTTGGAAACTTACAACATTCACCTACAGTTTGCACCTCCATCACCCAAGTCTACCCATTACTAACAAGGTTATACTTATTAATTAACCACTAGACAATCTTTTAACATCTCACAACATTTCTCCTCAAACTTCACGTTAAACTTGGCAATCCTTCCCATGTAGTTTAAAGGTGATTATCACTCTCATTATACTTCTAGTTCCTCCTAGACAACTCTAGGTCATTCTAATCCTCAAGAACACCTTAGTTCATTTACTTCCACCAATTTATCTCTTAATGACTCCTAGTAAGTTCTAGGTCATAGTAATTCACTAGAACACTTAAAATACGTAGTTTCTACACAAATTTTTGCCATAGCCTCTCTAGTATATTACCATGCCCAAATGCATAGTTTTTTTCTCATTCAATCAACTAACACACATTAAATCCTTTTCTCATGATATTTCTAACCCAACTCAAACCATTCATAACAAACTCAATATGGTGCAATAATCTTAAATTTCATAGCACTAAGGCTCTTAAATGACATGGCTCTTAGGCCCTTAAATGACATGGCTCTTAGGCCCTTAAATGCCATGAATTTAAACACTAAATTTCCTACATTTAGAGCTTTCAACTTGCATTTGCACAACACTCCATCTCATAGCAATTATAAATGCTCTTATAATCCATCTTATGCTTATCTTACTAACTCATTTTCCATTGGATCCTTAGTCACAAGTTCACAAGTTCTTAAGCTTGTTCAATTTCTTTCCTAGGTGAATATAAACCATATAGCAACGTAAGCTCTAGGCTACATTTGGTATCTATCCAAACACCATTCCCTTAAGACATTAAACTACATTAAGGCAAGCAATTTACCTTTTGTTTCAAGCCTTTCTCTCTTTCTCTTCCTTTTGGTTTTCTTGATTGAAAATCGGCCAAGGAGTTTGTTCCTTGCTAATCTTCTAATCAATGTTCCAATTAAGCTAATGAGTGCTAGGTAACACCCTTAAACTCATTGAAATAACTCTTAAATATTAAGAGAGTGCTTAAAGCACCAAATTGGATGATTACCTTAAGAATCTTGGAATGAGTTTGGTAAAGAATCAAGGCATGGATCCAACTAAGCTCTTGAAGATTGAATCAAGGCTAATACAAGGAATAAAATAAGCCATCTTGGTATTGAAATACCCCGAACTTAAATATAGAGATTAAGGTTATTCTAATCCGTATTTAAGAGCCAATAAAATTAATTAAACGAGAAAATTCCGAAAAACGGGTACCGGTTAGTAAAACCGTCAAAAACGGTAGGTTGTGGGGTGAGAGTGTAATAAACCCAAGTTGTTGTGTCCCCTTGTGAAAAATAAAAACTCAAAATCTGTATGGGCTGTGTGTGGGCCGATCTATTGCCCTCTCTCACACCCTCTTAACTCTCTCCTTATACACAAAAGACAAAACAATTAAAAGGCAATGAAATAGCTAAAACTAAAAAGCTACTGTACCATACCCTACTCCTCTATGAATTTCTTCTGCACAGAATCCTCTTCTTCATTTCCCTGGCTATGGCGATTTTGAAACCTAGCCCAAACCGCCCCCTTTCTCCTCCATTGTTGAACATCCAAACGAGCTCCAAATGCCACAAATAATATACCGTTAGAATCCCCTCGCTTAGGAGATCGATTCCCACCTTCCAAAAATTCAAAACAAGCAACTTTATCTTGTGGGTGTGAACGGCTGAAGCGTGGACAGCACCAGCTGAAGCCCCATTTCCCTCCTATACATTTTCTAAGGTAAGCAAAGAGCTAAACTCTTCTTGTTTTCCCGCTGTTTTATTCCTCCTGATGCAAAACCAAAGCCCACGTGAACATCTTGTTCCATGTTCAGCTGTTGGGCGTTTCAATGAGGGCTTGAACTTGGTTGTTCTGTTAACTAAAACAAGGAATAAAGAAACAAAAACAAAGAAGGAAAGAAGAGCAAGAAAACAAGAAGAAGAGAAGACAAGAACTGAAGGTAAGTTTACCTCTGTTCAGTTTGTGCAGTGTGTGTGTGTAAGTATATTCTTTAGCAAATGAGAACTACCGTAGCCATATAAGTGAAATGAGTGTAATGGTATTGATAGCATTAGTGAATTGTTGTGTTAGAATCTGTCAAAGAAAACAAAATGAATGAGCTGCTGTAAACGTTGGTTGGAACTGATGCATATACATATAAACTGTCAAATGCATATATATAAACTGATGCAGGTTGAAACTGATTTGATTTGTGAACAACTAGTGTGAGGATAATGCAAAGTTTTAGGGGAAGCTATGACAAAAATTAAGAGAGAAAACTATGTCACTTAGAAGCTGGTAGCAATTGTAGAAGAGGAAAGAAAATGAAACAGAAGTAGCAACAGCGACTTGGTGAAACTGCAACTGATAAGGAAAAAAAATTTGACAGAGCGTGTAACTTATCAGTTGGTTGGGTAATGAGGTTAGAGATGAATGTGGATAAGTTTAAATGCTAGGATAAGTGTTAAAGACATGCTAGAACAAGAGGGATTAAGATTAGAAACCATGAGGGACTGATTAGAGGAGGAAGAGAATGAAACAGAGTAAGAAAGAAAACGCAATTCGTAGCAGACCAGTGTTGGTCCGGGACTTAGGCCTTGTATTAGGTCCCGGACCAACCATTCAAAACGCCCGAGAATTTGCCAAAGTTTAGGTCCGGGACTTACCCCTTGTAAGAGGACCCGGACCATAGAGTGAAAATGGGCCGAGACTTTCCAACCCTTTGGGTCCGGGACTTGACCTTGTACAAGGTCCCGAACCATACCATTAAAAGAGGTCGAGACTTAGACCATGAGTTGGTCCGGGACTTGAGACCTGGACAAGGTCCCGGACCAACCAAAAACTGTAAAAATGAGTGCGTAAGATGGGTATTAAGGTAAGGAAGTAAATGGTAATGATAGTATAAGATCATTGGGAACTTAATTAAGGATGTTTAAAGGACATTAGGAGTATAAACAAGTTTTGAAACTAAGAAGGGATAGTGTGCAAGATTTGGTAAATGAATGTTGGACTTGGGTATAGATGGTACAATTGCTTGGAAGTGAATTGGCAAAGTAAGAAGAGGTATTTGGGATGCTAGGAGTGACATTGGTAGAGGAAGTATTGGATGGTAGAATGGAGTATGAAAATCTGTAGCATAAGAGGAAAGAAACCTATTGTAAGTGTTGAAAGAAAGTGAGAGAAATTGTGTATGTGGATTTAGGAATGAGTAAGGAATTGATGGATGAACTAAGGTGTATTAAGAGGTTTATTTAGTGGTAAAACATGTGGGATTAAGTGTAGGAACAATGGGGAGGTAATGGGTAAAAGAGAGGACTGAAAACAGAAATAAAAATGCAAGTACTGGGCCGGACCGAACTTGCGACCGGACTTGCAAGTTCGGTCGAGCCCAGATTTACAAAGACGGGAAAGCTTCTGGAATGGACCGAACTTGCGACCGGACTTGCAAGTTCGGTCGGACCAGAAAAATTCTCCCGTCAGTAACCTTCTGGAATGGACCGAACTTGCGACCGGACTTGCAAGTTCGGTCGGCCAGAAAAATTTCCGTCGAGTAAGCTACTGGAATGGACCGACCTTGCGACCGGACTTGCAAGGTCGGTCGGGCTAAAATTTTCACATACGAACTTACTGGAATGGACCGACCTTGGGACCGGACTTGCAAGGTCGGTCGGCCCTGTAATTCTCCAGCGTAATTCCTTACTGACTTGGACCGAACCTGCGACCGGACTTGCAAGTTCGGTCGAGTCAAACAAAAAAAAATAATTAAACCAAATAATAATTATATATATATATATATATATATATTAATATGTGTATATACCCACCTATACATATGCATATATATGTAAGTAAACCATGTTAAGTAATTAAAAAAGTAAATAAAATGTAAGTATAAGAATGTGAAGACTTAGTAAGTATGAGTTAGGAAGCGTAGGGTACCGAATTTAAATAATGATAGTTAGATTAATTATTCGGTTGTATGTATATCATAGGATTGAATTGTGAACACCGGAGGAACGTTGGGATACAAGTACAACGGTGAAAGGTATGATTTCTTCACGCCCTGTATCCTAATCTGGTTACCCCGATTTGTGTGCTTATTTGATCACCTAAATAAGATAAATGCATGAATCGGACTATATTGCACTTACCTGTGCTTGACTTATGTTGTTCTTGAGATTTATTGTCTTGAGCACTAGTTTGTATAATTCATGAAATGTGTGAATGATGATGACTTGTATTCGAATCTTGTATTGTACTTAAGTATTGTGTTGTATTTTGTATAAATGGGTATTGAGCATAGTAATTGTGTATGTGGCTTGACTGAATGACTTCTGCTAATTCCTAACTACCTAAATCCTAACTTAAGTGAGTAAACCGGAATGAGTAGAAGTCCGATATAGCTTCGGCCACGCGTGAGGATGCGGAGTCACAAGAGGTTGGCTGTAATTCCTGACTCTAAAACTGGTCCGCGGCCCAAATCCCTTAAATGGGTAGCATCCCGGATTGGTGAGTCAAGTAAATCCCAGAGGTGGGACGGAGTAGTCCCCAGGGCCGGAGGTCCCGACGACTTAACTTGAGTAAGAGTAAGAGTAAGTAGGTATGGATCCGTATGTATGTATGAGTATGAGTATGTATGCGTATGTATGAAGTAACGAGTAAAAGAGTAATCTCCACCCGATTAACCTGGGTGGACCAATGAAGCTAACAAGAATTGTATATTGTGTATGTAATGTATATGTGTAATTCGGAAAAAGGTAAGTATGTATTGAATGGTTTATGTTGTACTTCTTGTATGTAATGAAGTGTATGTATGTGTGTATGTCTTGCGTAATGTATTGCAGTATTACGTATAAGAGCATGTATGCATGTATGTTTGAATGAAATCAACCGCATGTATACGACCAAGTGGTCGGCGTACCCTCACTAGTACGCGGGGTATGCGGTTATCATGCGCAGCGATAGCTGACCCCCTAGGGGAACGTTTTTAGTGTGGAGGTACCGAAGCGAATATGGTCAAGATAAGAGACCGGAGGCACACCCTTGTAACTAGAAGCAAGTAGTTTGTGAGGAACGGGTAGTAAGTAGTCTCGTAGTGAGTACGTATGAACTTTGAAGAGGTAGTATACTTGTATAGGATCTTAGTAAACTCGTATGTGGATTATATTGTATTGTATTTGAAGTATTGTATCGAATGGAAGTTGTAGCATGTATTGGTATGGGTGTGTATGGTAGATATGTAATACTCGGGATTCCGGTCCATCAGACCGATGCTATATGTAGAAGTAGTAGCCTTGTTAGTCACGTGGGTGACTAACGGCATTGTATCACCCACATTATGTAAGTATGTATACGCTGCGTGTATCTGATGTGTAAGGAGATTGGACGGTAAACACTGTATTAATGGTAGGGGTGTTACAAAAGTGGTATCAGGAATACTGTAACACCCAGCGTGGTGTTCCTCCCACATCGATTGGAGAGGAGAACGAAGTGTGCCTTATAGGTGCATGGATACCTCTTCCTTGTGTGACGCGTTTGGGGGCTAGGAAACCCCAGGAACAAATCCGTGCGGCCTGCGTGCCAAAGCGGACAATATCACACATGTGGCTGATTAGGCTGGGCTGTCACAGATGGTATCAGAGCCAGACCCAGGTCGGTGTGCCAGTGAGCCCGTGAGGGCACTGGGCTCCCTAAGGGGGGTAGTAGTGTAACACCCAGCGTGGGTGTTCCTCCCACATCGATTGGAGAGGAGAACGAAGTGTGCCTTATAGGTGCTGGATACCTCTTCCTTGTGTGACGCGTTTTTGGGGCTAGGAAACCCCAGGAACAAATCCGTGCGGCCTGCGTGCCAAAGCGGACAATATCACACATGTGGGCTGATTAGCCTGGGCTGTCACAAATACCGAGTTAGGAATTAGAGGCTTAGGGCTAAGGGCTGAGTGTTAGCATTAGAGATATGCTGGTTAAGAACTACCGGTGAGTACCGGATACCTACAATACTAGTCCCGCCCGCCGCAAACCCCACTGTAAACTTGGGAAAGGACGCCAGAGAGAAGAAAAGCCTTCTCATACTCGGGGAAAACCCGATCTGGCAGTGGTAAAGCAATCACACGGAACAAGGACCGACACATGTAGATTCCAAGAACTGGAAGTCCCGGAGATGGATCCCGGTTGAACCACAACACCGCACGTAATAGCGGTAGGATGGACACTCCAACCACGAGGAGGCTACAACTTACCACAGCATGGGGCGACGTGCTTAGCAGTCGCGAAACCTAGCTAGTCAACCAACAATAGGAAAGAAGCACTCACCGTGCAACGGAATGGAAAATGGAGCAGCAACAGAACCCGAGACACAAGTCTACGGGATAGTAATACTTGAATAATACGACCAACGGTATGCTAGATGACTAAGGACATGTAGAAGCGTTAACTCCGGAACTACGACGCCAGTAAGGTTGCAATACCTGGCCAATATAGCTCAGACAATTACAAGAACGACCATAAGATGTAATCCGATAGGACTACAAGAGTAGTGCCTAAACAAGGAAGGCTCAGTAACCACCACAAATGTGTGGGAACGAGTCACAAGGAACAACATAAGACAAATAGAGTGGGAATCTCCAAGGATTGGAGAAGTACCCAGATCTACGAAGCCATGTCTAGACCACCAAGAAGCTGCCTAAGGGATCGAGCATACCAATTGCAAATCAATAAGATCAAAGGAAGAGTCGACAAGACTACCAAATGCAAGCGGAAACCCTACCAAGATGGGTATAGGATTACCCAAAAACCACCAGTACCACACACTTGCCACGACAAGTGCAGTAAGGATAGAGATACGTAAAGAAACTCTAACACACCATAGTACATAGTATGTACCGTGACTACATGAAGCAATTACGGGATCACAAATCCTGAAACTGAAGGAATGGAACCTTGGAAAGGCCTAACGGCCCGACCGCTGTACTTAGTACGTACCAGTCAGCGAGAAGCTGGACTTGGTCAAGATTTCGAACATGGCTATGCCATGAAGAACTTCTTTATCACCGAACCACAGTTTTTCAAACCAAGTTTCTTTCAAAACCACAAACCTTCTTTTAAAACCCTGGATTTTAAAACCGAACCAACATGATTATGGTGAGTATCATAGAATGATACAAGAGGAGTTGGCAATAGAATACTTCACCTAGGCATGTGACGAACTGTGAGCCTCGATTTTAAACCCTATCCTATGTTGAATAAATTGATTGGGATCTGATTGGGTTTTAGGTCCACTTATAGCCTAAGATTAATAACTAGTCATATAACAATAATTATTAAAAACCCAAGCTAGCTCACTGGAACCTATTATGAGTCGCCACCTAATTTTAACCTAGATCAAATTAGGAAAGGAGAGTTCGGGTTCGGGGGCTTGATATTCGACTTAATTAGGGTTCAAATTACTTTCATTACCCTTCCTAGGTCGTTTTTCCTCTACTAGTTTATTTACGGCTTATTACGAGTCGTTTTAACCTAAGTGCGCGAGCTTCTGTTTTTTTTTGTTTTTAACATTTTTTGACAGAGAATTAAAGTGAAATTAAAAGCTACCTAAACTAGGGTTCGGAGGCAGAATTAGGTCAAATTTTGATTACGTCCGTAGCCACGGACCAAACGTCCGAGACCACGGACCCCAGTTGACCTAAATATACAGAAAGTCGAAATTAAAGGAAAACAAAAATTTGCAAGGTCCGGGGCCACGGACAGGATGTCCGTGGGCCCGGACATTATTAGAAAACCTAAATTTCAATTTTTAAAATCCCGCCGCCGTCCGTGGGTGTCCGTGGTCTCGGACAACGCGTCCGAGGTCCCGGACCATAGGTCCGAGGTCACGGACCACCCACGGACAGGGGTTTTCAGAAGGTTCCCGAGGGTGTTTTGAGCTCAAATTTTATGGGTGTGTAGCCTGAAAGATGTACAAGACGTTAGTGATTGAAAGTTTTCAATTTGAATTCGAATTAAGCACGAAACTTAGCAAACAAGTTATCTGACAGAGGCTTAAATAAACAGCAATACAGAAGCCTACGGAGGTTAGTTTGAGCCCAAATTTTGAGGCAAGACAGATAATATCGTGGTGAATCAGGGAAGTGGAGTTTCTACCTTTTTACCTTCGGATTCACAACGTTTCTTCACACCGGGACTCGTCGAGTGCTCCGTTGATGGCAGACCCGAGAGGATTTCGATCCAAGCTTCTGGTTGTTGGTTGTTCTTGCTGTTCTTCACGTTTTAGAGGTGTTTTTGTGAGGTTTTGATGGTTATTGGTGCTTTGGGGATTGGAAAACGTGTTAGATGGTGTTTTCGGGGGACTTTCAGTATGATTTGGGTGGCCGGGTGTTGGAAAACGTGAGAGAGAGAGAGGAGGCCGTGTTTCTGACTCTCTAGGGTTCTTTAGCATGTGAGGTTCTGATTTTATCCAAAAACCTATCCCCTTATATAGACTTCCTTAAGGATAAAGAGAATCTAGTAAAAGTAAGATTTTTCGATATTTTAACTGAGTAACTTCCCAAAGGAATTTTGCTATGAAATTTTAACCACATGTCAAGAATGGATATTATGAATTTTCTGAGGTGGAAACGAATTTTTTAAATGCTGGAGCATTTTTAAATTGAATTTCTCGTCAGATTCAATCAGAAATTGCTAGAAAATTATTAGAAATTCGAAAAATCAAAATTCCAACGCCATTATGCTTAAAATGTCATCCTCTATCATGGGTTAAAATATCAAAGCATTTCGAGCTGATTTGGGCACCCTTTGGAGGAGAGAGAAAGCTTACAAGAGGTCTTAGGAGCCTTTAAAGATTACCAAAACCCCTGAAAGTGACGAAGCTGCTCCCCATGCCATGGAACGTGCCGATCGGACCGGGATCCCTCACCGCTTGATTAAAATGCCTCTCACAACACCGGTACCACGTAGACCCTAACCAGGGGGTCAAAATTTTGGGTATAACAGATTGCCCCCCGTCAACTGGACTTTGTAACGAATGTGAAAAGTCTGGTTGATGCTTGAGTGGTGCCCCAAAATTTTGGACCCCACAGAATCCTCCACGTTGTGTGAAACCGGGTTAACGATGCCCAGCTATTCGGAGGCGCTGACTACCTAAGCTACAAAACATTGTCGAGCTATTCTAAGGCGCTGACTACCTAAGCTACAAAGCATTGTCGAGCTATTCTAAGGCGCTGACTACCTAAAATACAAAGCATTGTCGAGCTATTCTAAGGCGCTGACTACCTAAGCTACAAAGCATTGTCGAGCTATTCTAAGGCGCTGACTACCTAAAATACAAAGCATTGTCGAGCTATTCTAAGGCGCTGACTACCTAAAATACAAAGCATTGTCGAGCTATTCTAAGGCGCTGACTACCTAAGCTACAAAACATTGTCGAGCTATTCTAAGGCGCTGACTACCTAAACTACAAAGCATTGTCGAGCTATTCTAAGGCGCTGACTACCTAAAATGATGAAAATGATGTCGAGCTATTCTAAGGCGCTGACTACCTAAAATGATGAAAATGATGTCGAGCTATTCTAAGCGCTGACTACCTGAAATGATGATATGCTGTCGAGCTATTCTAAGGCGCTGACCACCTAAAGTGGTGAATGATGATGTCAAGCTATTCTAAGGCGTTGACTGCCTAGGGTGTAAAAACTGGATGCAAATGCAAGAATGCTGAAATGCTAATGATGCAAATGATGCTGATGCTGATGATAATGCCGATGATGTTGATGATGCCGATGATGCTGATGATGCTCGGATGCTTCAGGGGGACCGAAACCCGTGTCGATGCTCCTGGCTGGACCCAATGTGGACTTATTGCCATCGCCCCCCAAGCCGGTGTGCAGGGATAACTCCTGGTAAAAACCCTGGGGACTTATTGCCTTTGCCCACCATTCGTTGATCCCGAAAATAAGTTGACATCGCAAAAAGGAGGATTTATTGCCATCACCTCGCCAACTTTTCTGTCGCCAGGTCTTGTGACGCGCCTGGATAATGCAACTAGGTCTTATGACGAGCCTATATGAATGCGATGAATGCAATGTGTTTGATGAGAGTGGGTAAGCTAAAGGTAACGCTAGGTACTACGAGCCTAAGAGAATGCAACTAGGTCTTATGACGAGCCTAAAGGATGGTTCTAGGTCTTATGACGAGCCTAAGGGTTGGATCTAGGTCTTATGACGAGCCTAAAGGGTAGATCTAGGTCTTATGACGAGCCTAAAGGGTAGTTCTAGGTCTTATGACGAGCCTAAGGGTTGGATCTAGGTCTTATGACGAGCCTAAAGGGTAGTTCTAGGTCTTATGACGAGCCTAAAGGTCGGATCTAAGAGAAAGTGAGCCGAGTGTATGGTGGGTCCAAAAGGATGTAGAAGGATTAGGGTTTATGTCGAACCTAGAGAAGGTAGGGCTCAAGATGGGCCCGAGTGTGAAGGTAAGGCTCAAGGCGGGCCTGCGGGTGTCTGAGCGTGAAGGTAGGGCTTAGGACGGGCCTGAGGGAATTTGACGTGGAGGTAGGGCTTAGGACGGGCCTGTGGATGTTTGAGTGTGGAGGTAGGGTTTAGGACGGGCCTGCGCGATATGAGGGGGTTTGATCCTTTGGATTTTGGATTTTTGGGACTCAATCAGTGTCATTGTTGCAATTGTTGGGACCAACAATTGCCCCCAGTATTTTTCCTTAAGGCAATCTGAGTTTTTCAGGATTTTATGGCAATCGATCGGAACGATCGATTGCCCCCAGTATTTTCTTTGATTAATCGTGCGAACAAGTCTCATCCTCACAGGGTCGAGGCTTATGCTTTGATGTGGTGCTTCCTAACCTACACTCGGCGTGTTTGGTGTTTGCACTTGTTTCTCACTTACAGTCACAACTTCTCAACCATTGAATTTGACATTTGTTAGATTTACGTGTTCAACCTGTTACTTTCACGTGATTGGATACACAACTACTAGGTCGAAAGTCTTTTAAGCTTATAACGTGGCTATGGGGTGCGATGAATGACAACAGGACAATGGAGGAATGTTTAGGATATGTGGAGCTATAGGGTGACCAAAGCTGCAACTTGCACCGTCTCTCGGACTCTTCTTTGCCTTGAAGTCGTTTGGCTACTTCGTGATGATTTCGCTTGTGAACTGGGACTTGGAACTTTGGTTGTTCCTTGCATCTTTTTCTTTTCCGATTCTGGGTTTCTTGAGGCTTTTCAGGTTTGCCTTTCTTTGAATTTCCTTTCCTTCGGGGTTCTTGTGTTTCCCGGTTTTTGAACTTTGAGAGCTGTTTATGATGCTAGCTTTGGATCCTGTGTCACTTTGGGACCATTTACGGATCGCTTTGTCATGCTGGTAGCGGTTTTGCTTCTTTGGAGTTGTGAAGTTGTTTTCAAAAGTCGGGCTCCTTGCTTCCTTTGGTCACCGGGTCGGTTATCATCATTGGCGGGCTTGTTTGTGGAGCCTATAGTGTGTAAAAGAGGTCATATATGAAAAGCTCAGCGGGGGTGCCTAGGGTTTAATGACTGGGTTCACAGGCTTTTGGCTGTGTGGTGCTGTACCTAGATGCTTCGTCATCCCTAATAGTTGTGTATCCGTTCTTTGTTACTTTTCACAGGTTTAAGCGTAAATTTACAAATTATCTCCTTCGGTCGGAGTCATGCCGTTTGCCTCACTTTTGAATGTGACCTCTCTGGAGCCGTGTAAAAGTGACACGCTCTTTCGCTCTTGGTTTTACCGCTCAAGGCACTCTCGCGAAATGTTCACTCAGAGACTTGTTTGCGCATTTAAACAAAAGAAATAAACATTATCGTTCCTTAACTCAGATTGCCCCCAGTATGTTGCGGGGTTTCCTTTTTGATAAGCCTTAGAATGCCCAAGTTTTTGTGGAGGGTGACATGTGGTGGTGAACAATGTGGTGAGTGGTGATGGGGTGATTGCTGAGTGATTTTTTTTTTGCGGCAGCAGCTCTTTTTTTTTTTGAAATGGTAGAAATGACAGGACGCTGCGACATGGGATGAGTGGAGGGGGAGGTAGCAAATGTGTGGATGGGTAGGCGGTTTTGTACAGGGGGTTTCGTGAAAGATGAAGGTTCTTACTCTTATATGCTTGTAGACATGCTTTAAAAGAGAGAGCTTTTCTTTCCTTTTCCTTTTAGCACATGAACGGAAGTATAAATGTTGAAACATGAACAAAGAAGAAATTTTATTGATAATCAAAAGTAGTAACAACGACAATGAGTACCATCTAAAAAGGAGAAACAACTAAACTAGCTAAAGGACTAAAAGAAAAGACAAAACAAATGCTACACAAAACAACAAAAGAGAAAAGAAAAGCAACAGCGATCCTTAATGGTGTTTTGGCATAGGATTCCCGAAGATATTTCCGCGCTCTGAGAACTGAAGCCCCTGGTCAATCAGGTCTTGGATCTTATGCTGTAGGGCCCTGCAATGATCGGTGTCATGACCTGGCAACTGATGGTAGAGACAGAACTGATTTGGGTTCCTGCCCAAACAGGTGACTCCTGGTCGGGGGCGGAAGAGGCTGTAAGATGTTCTGCTCCTGGAGTTTTTTCAGAGCGTGACTCAATGGCCGACCAATATCTGTGAATTCTCGTTGACTGAAATCCGGTCTGGGAGGCGGTACCGCTCGATAGTTCCTCCCTTGCTCCCTTGGCTGCTGGACTGCATTCACCTCGTACTGTCCAGCGTACCTCTGCGGTGCGCTCTGTGCATAAGCTGTGGTTGGGTAGGAAGCTTTCGCCGGTTCGGATTTTGAGAACTTTGAGTTACTTCCGGCTCCTCGAGAATATCCAAGCTTTAGGTCTCCCCTGTGGATCTTCTCCTCCAAAACTCCTAGGCCCATGAGCATGTCAAAGCTTGGAAAGTACATATACTTTAATTCATCATTGTACTGCTTTTGCATGTTCTCAACAATCATGCGGATTTGTTCCTGCTCATCCATCCTTGTAGGCATGCCTGCTGCCTTCCTCCTCCACCGTTTTATAAAATCGGACATGGACTCACTCCCCGTTTGGCGCGTGCTAGCAAGGTCAGATCGGGTGATTTCCAGATTTTTAGCATACTCAAAGTGAGTCAGGAAAGCTTCGCATATCTCCTCATAGGTCTTGGTGTTCATCCTCTGAGTTAGGTACCATCGTTGAGGGATCTCATCTAGGTATCGGGCGAAGACCTTGGCCTTCTGCATATCATTGAGCCTCAGGATAGACATCTCTCGATCAAACATCGCCAAATGAATTTGGGGATCGGTCGAGCCTTTGTAGAGAGCCAAAGTAGGGAGCTTCAGTTTCGGGGTAGCTCAACATCTGGGTAGGATCCCATGGAAAGATAATCAAATCCAGCGGGTTTACCAGCCTTTTCCATGCGCTCAATGCGCCTCAAAGCCCTCTGAACTTCGGTGGCTAGCTGGTTCCCAGGAGCACCACCACCGTATCCAACTTGGGTGTCATGCCCTTCTAAGGAGATATTGTCCATGCCGTATAAAGGATTGACAAATCCTTGTAGCGGTCTTTCCTGTCTTGCCGCCTCCAAAGATCCTATTTTCTCATGGAGCTCAACCGTTGCCGCTGTATGCCGTGCCTCCAAGGCTTCAATGGCGGCTTGATGTTTCCGTACCAGGCTGGCTATTTGATCCTGCTCCCCTGCCAGACCCTCAGTGGCCCTGCTTTGGGCTGCCGTTTCCAATGCAGCCAACTTATCTTCTAGCTTGGCGATTGTGTCCACATATTTATTCTCGAGCGCCTGGATCGCTTCCTGGTGTTTCAAATCAAAGTTTTTCATGAGTTCTTCAACAGAAGTGTTCCGGTTTTTTCCCCCGCTGGTTGATCCTCCTGAGAGATATCGTCATGTGCTTGGACCGACATGTCGGATGAGCTAGAGTCTGCCTCGGGCTGAAATAGCGGAGGGGGGGGAGTAGGCAGTCGGGTCAAACGTCCGGAACTTCTGTCCCAGCGCCTTTCTGAAATCTTGCCTTCTTTCTGTTTTGGAACACAAAAGAAAGTTAGGGCACGGGCTTTTAGTGACGTGGAAAGGTTTTCCTATGAGGGCCCTTGTGTTCTAATTACGGGACTCTTTTGCTTTTTCAGGCTATTCGGGCCGTCTGAAACATTCAGGCATTTTAATCAGACTGGGGGAGATTGATGGGTCGATGCAGGCATTGGGCCTGAGGCCCAGGAGAAAGAGAATACATACAGAAGTCTTACGTAAGGCGGTGATACAAATGCCCTCACAAGATGACTCAGTCCAACAGGTATAGGTCGATCCGGAGAGGTGCTTGGGGCGCGGGCCCAGGTCACCACAAAGGAATAGGGCTTGCACGCTATTCTCTTTGGGCCACCCCACTTTTTCACATCACCTAAAGGTGTGCGTCTACGGTCGGGTCTTTGACTGACCAAACAATGGGCTTGGTAAGGGTACTGCCAGGAAAATGCTTGGGGCTAAAGCCCAGGTATTAAGGGGGTGTGGTTAGACGACACCCTCCTCTTTTCCCCCATTTATTCACATCACCTAAAAGGTGTGAGTCCCAGACAGGGGACCCTCAAACGGGTCCCAGAGTGGAATTGGTTTGCGTGGACCCTCGCTCTCATATGATGCAAGGGTGCAAAAATTAAAGTGCGCACAGAAGTAAACAAACAGAGTAATAAAGCCATAAATAAACATCTTCGAGTTAAGCCCTCTTTCTTAAAATCAAACAAGTTTAAAATTAAGAAGTTAGTCCCCAGCAGAGTCGCCAGTCTGTGAGCCTCGATTTTAAACCCTATCCTATGTTGATTAAATTGATTGGGATCTATGGGTTTTAGGTCCACTTATACCTAAGATTAATAACTATGTCATAAAACAATAATTATTAAAACCTAAGCTAGCTCACTGGAACCTATTATGAGTCGCCACCTAATTTTAACCTAGATCAAATTAGGAAAGGAGAGTTCGGGTTCGGGGGCTTGATATTCGACTTAATTAGGGTTCAATTACTTTCATTACCCTTCCTAGGTCGTTTTTCCTCTACTCAGTTTATTTACGGCTTATTACGAGTCGTTTTAACCTAAGTGCGCGAGCTTTTTTTTGTTGTTTTTAGCATTTTTTGACAGAAATTAAAGTGAAATTAAAAGCTACCTAAACTAGGGTTTCGGAGGCAGAATTAGGTCAAATTTTGATTACGTCCGTAGCCACGGACCAAACGTCCGAGACCACGGACCCCAGTTAACCTAAATATACAGAAAAGTCGAAATTAAAGGAAAACAAAAATTTGCAAGGTCCGGGGCCACGGACAGGATGTCCGTGGGCCCGGACATTATTAGAAAAACCTAAATTTTGAATTTTTAAAATCCCGCCGCCGTCCGTGGGTGTCCGTGGTCTCGGACAACGCGTCCGAGGTCCCGGACCATAGGTCCGAGGTCACGGACCACCCACGGACAGGGGTTTTCAGAAGGTTCCCGAGGGTGTTTTGAGCTCAAATTTTATGGGTGTGTAGCCTGAAAGATGTACAAGACGTTAGTGATTGAAAGTTTTCAATTTGAATTCGAATTAAGCACGAAACTTAGCAAACAAGTTATCTGACAGAGGCTTAAATAAACAGACAATACAGAAGCCTACGGAGGTTAGTTTGAGCCCAAATTTTAGGAAGACAGATAATATCGTGTGTGAATCAGGGAAGTGGAGTTTCTACCTGTTTTAACCTTCGGATTCACAACGTTTTCTTCACACCGGGACTCGTCGAGTGCTCCGTTGATGGCAGACCCGAGAGGATTTCGATCCAAGCTTTGGTTGTTGGTGCTTGTTCTTGCTGTTCTTCACGTTTTAGAGGTGTTTTTGTGAGGTTTTGATGGTTATTGGTGCTTTGGGGATTGGAAAACGTTTAGATGGTGTTTTCGGGGACTTTCAGTATGATTTGGGTGGCCGGGTGTGGAAAACGTGAGAGGAGAGAGGAGGCCGTGTTTTCTGACTCTCTAGGGTTCTTTAGCATGTGAGGTTCTGATTTATCCAAAACCTATCCCCTTATATAGACTTCCTTAAGGATAAAGAGAATCTAGTAAAAGTAGATTTTTCGATATTTTAACTGAGTAACTTCCCAAAGGAATTTGCTATAAATTTTAACCACATGTCAAGAATGGATATTATGAATTTCTGAGGTGGAAACGAATTTTTTAAATGCTGGAGGCATTTTTAAATTGAATTTCTCGTCAGATTCAATCAGAAATTGCTAGAAAATTATTAGAAATTCGAAAAATCAAATTCCAACGCCATTATGCTTAAAATGTCATCCTCTATCATGGGTTAAAATATCAAGCATTTCGAGCTGATTTGGGCACCCTTTGGAGGAGAGAGAAAGCTTACAGAGGTCTTAGAGCCTTTAAAGATTACCAAAACGCCCCTGAAAGTGACGAAGCTGCTCCCCATGCCATGGAACGTGCCGATCGGACCGGGATCCCTCACCGCTTGATTAAAATGCCTCTCACAACAACCGGTACCACGTAGACCCTAACCAGGGGGTCAAAATTTTGGGTATAACACGAACACTACGAGTGTACCCGTTACGGGATATGGGACAACCGCACTCCGAAGGAGCTTGCGGGCCTGACATATAGTTGGGCAAGTGGTAACGTATCAATATGGTACCCCACGTATGTATACATGTAGTGTGCGACGCAGGAAGTAGTCAACTCCATTCTACGGAAGACCATGAGTGAGTTCAAACCAGAACAGCTGGACACCTCAGACGACCAAGTATCAAGGAACTCAGGGAAGCCATCTGAAGATGAGGAATAAGAACTAGGAAGTGCAAAGAGCACATACTAGTAAGTATAGACATTGGATATGTCTTAAATAATCCAAGCAATTACCTGACAGCTGGATGGAATGCCCAGCCTAAACACAGTAAGGCGAATGCCTAACGTGAACCTAACAACGCTCAATAAACGGGGCGGAGTCCCCAAGAGCAACCCCAAGATTACCACAAGTATAATCCATCATTGAAGGGGATGTCAAACCCAGTCTTAAGCACTAGGAGCAAGTGTAAACAGTCTACCCAAGAACGGGAGACGTCATAACCCAAAAGGGACAACTCAAGTACAATACCATGAGACGATACAGTGGACAACATATCATAAACGTTAGCCGGATGTAACAGCACCATTTAACAACACCCAGGAGCAATTCTTGCGGGTGACTGGATTAACAACAGCCAAACAAAGCGTCAAGATAAGAATACAGGAGCTGGAACGAACACTCGGTTAAGACACCGAAGGGATTTCACTTGACAGGAAATACCCTAGTCTACAAAAGGCACTGATCAGCACCAGATTGCCTAAGAGTCTCCTATGAACGGAAGCGTGATGCCACGACTTACCATGGAGCCCAATAATATCTCCAACCTATGATGGTATACATGGAGTTGAAACATGTATAAGCAGCTTGCAAAGAGCATAGCTTGTAGCAATACGGCTCAGAAGTCGTAAACCAAATACGTTATATAAACTTAAACGGTTGCAAAACCGGCACCAATTGTGAACAAGACCTGCAAGAGATATTGCCGCGTACGACAAGAAATCAACAACTGGACCATCGATCCAAACCCAACCTTATGAGTGGCTTGGAGTAATGTCCAACTCAATGTCACTGTCACTAGAGCATCAGCCTAGTATACAGTTGACGGAGTTCTTAATTACCACCATGTCTTCTGTAGCAATGGTAGCACAGAGGAATAAGAACCATGATAATGCCAACATTGGCCTAGTCCACACTTGGACACTACGAGAAACCCAAGGGAAGGTACCCCTCGTTAACCGAAGACCACCAATGCGGTGATGATGTGAACCTTAGAAAAGGCTTCCATCTACTATAACAATAAAACTACGCAATAGATATTGCCAAGGGGTGATGGAATAAGGAAATGAAATTTCCAAACCATTACGACTTAACAGAGTAAGCATACTCCATATGCACCCAAACATGTGGTGGACCATTGTGTAAACACCAACATAGCAAACCTTGTCATTAGACCTGTGAGTGGAGACAAACCCCTCAACAAGAACTTTCATTTATCAATGACAAGAGTCTCTTCAATTGGAGAACGGGACCAGAAAACCCTTAAAGTTTTGGGGATGTCCCGGTAATGTACATGCAAAAGTAAAAAAAAAAACGCATAGCTAGAGCCTATGGTCAATGCTCAGCACTATGGAGACAGTAATGGTAAAAAACAATCAATGAGTGTGCACATTGCACACCATGAATGACCGACGCTCAGTAGAGCTTGTAACCCGATGAGTTATCTCACCCTTGGTCAACCAAGATACTTGGTAAACCGTATCATAAATGATGATGGAATGTGAGGTAAGCTAACCTACACATGAAACCTAAATAATGAAGAACATCTCCACATTGGGAAGATATTAATATTGTGGTATGTCACGACAACCGTCATACACACTAACTAGGAACCTCCTAGTGTATTCACACCATAAGGAAATGGTGCCAACGACAATCGCAATGAGTAAAGGTGCTACCACAGTAACAGAGACAGTAAGAACAATGTTGTACAATGAGTAAGAATACGGTGCGCAACAAGCGACCACTATGAGGAAGTGACAGATAATGACACGGAGTATAAGTATGAGATGACACACAGAAATATTCTTTCCTATCACATAAGTGACTTACTGTCAAGCGTTTACGCCTCTGCACTCTGTATGACTGAGTGTTTTGGTATTGCACTTGTGCAGCTAATGATCTAATGGGATGGCTAGGGATATGGAGAATGTAAACCGTAGTAAACCCTTCTTTTCACCAACAAACATGGCATAAGCCAGTCAAGCAAGACTGGTAACATACAGTGCGGCCTAAGGCCAAAGAAGCACGAAGAGTGTACAACACACTAATAATCACAAGATGTGAATTCCATTGGAGTAAAAGGTGAAGGGAGACATATCAAAGTCACTAGGACCGACGCATAGAAAATGCAAGGTCATACAAGTGAAGAACACTTGTACTGAACCAGAAGAACTGGTATAATTTAGAAGCTAGTGACAACAGAGGAAGCACTACAGTTAAGTGGTGACTTAACCTCGCTCGACAATAAGTCGGAGGAGCTTAATGAATAATCGTGGAAGCATAAATAGCATGTGCAGTAGATTACCAGAGAGCTGGTTATAAATCTTAAACTCGTTGAGTTCAAACATGGTAAAAGAATACCGCAGTTGTTTAGTAAACCTCATTCCAATAATAGACGGATGAGAAGGTGATGTATAGCACATTAAGGATAACAAGAAGGGTGAATAACCCAAGTTATCAGGGTCGCGCAGCAGAAGCTAGTGGGCCCTAGCTAGAAGATTAATATACCTAGTAAGTATAGCAAAATGACTATTAATGCCTTGAAGCCGATTAAGCTAGAACCGAATTACATATGAGTTAAATAAACTCATATAGGAACTCTTGGTGCAAAGACTAAACCATTGGTATGGTTAAGACCCTGTTGACCAGAGCATATTATATAATATACCGTAGTGAAGCTAAACGCTTCAGTTCGCCCAAACCGATTAAACCAAAGTTTAATAATAATAACATATGGTAGATTATGTGGGCGTAATCCTTTTTAAGGGGGGTAGAGCGAAAACCGCTTAATGTAAGTTTTGTGAATAAAACACATAAACCATAATGTGCATAGCACAAATGAGAACCAAATTGATGATTGATACTATGTTAAATAAACATAAGTACTCATTCATATTGTAACTATGGTAATTAGGCATTAGACATGCAAATACCATGGGATGGATATATCTATCTTGTAATACCAATGTAAGAGTATTAGTAAAAGAAAAGTAATGAGTAGTGGACGGAGCTCCACAAGTATTGTAACCCTTGAAGAAGTAGTACGAAATGAATGAGGATAGTAGATGAATGAAGTTTATGAGTAGTGGAATCGTAAGTAAAATATTTGAAACAATTGAAGTCAACTAAATCTTATAAGTGTAGTATTCCTTAGTTAGAAAATAGGAGATGATGGTGAGTAATGGATTTAAGTAGTGAAGGTTGACAAAATGAGCATTAGGATTGAACCATGGAGTAAAGCATTTGGGAAGTAGAGTGAGGACGATTGATGGACGGATTCCATCCTTTGAAGATGTATGAATTCGTAATTACGACTAGAAAGAGTAAAAGATAGGAAATGAAAACAATTAAATTATTTGTTTGATTGAATCTGATGTGGGAAGTCGAACTTGATCCTGATCAGATCAAGGGAAACCGAACACAAATTGGGGTGGAAAGATAGTTCAACACTGATGCTGATCACATCAGGGTCGAATGATTCTTGAAGCTCCCCTCAAGTGGTCACAAGAATCACACATAGGATAGAAATAATGAACATAAATTGGAATCTGAGTTGTATGTTTTAGAAGATTTCTATGCCGTGGGGAAGGATTTTCCATAGATTGGAGACTATCTTTGTTGAGAACTGTGTACGGGAGAGATAGTAGTATATTAGTTGTATTACTCCAAAGGCAGTGGGACATAGAGGAGTCCTGTCGATGACCGAGTGCCTGCGGGATTGTATGTGTATGCATTGCTTTGGGGATAGCTTTGCACTGTATGTATGTATGAATCTTGTAATGTGGAACCAGATGGTTTAGTAGTAACGCGGATTGGATTGATTGTAGTGTATTTTGTATGGTATGGATGAAGAAACCTTGATTAATGATTTGAGAATTGTAGGAGGGAATGTATGACTTTTGGTATCAGACATGTGAATGAGCAAGTGTAGTAATCCTATAACTTTGAACACTTTGAGGACAAATTCTTAAGGGGGGTAGATTGAAATACCCCGAACTTAATATAGAGATTAAGGTTATTCTAATCCGTATTTAAGAGACATAAATTAATTAAACGAGAAAATTCCGAAAAACGGTACCGTTAGTAAAACTGTCAAAAACGTAGTTATGGGGTGAGAGTGAATAAACCCAAGTTGTCGTGTCCCCTTGTGAAAAATAAAAGCTCAAAATCTGTATGGGCTTGTGTGTGGCCGATCTATTGCCCTCTCTCACACCCTCTTAACTCTCTCCTTATACACAAAAGACAAAACAATTAAAAAGGCAATGAAATAGCTAAAACTAAAAAGCTACTGTACCATACCCTACTCCTCCACGATTTTCTTCTGCGCAGAATCCGCTTCTTCATTTCCCTGGCTATGGCGATTTTGGAACCTAGCCCAAACCGCCCCCTTTCTCCTCCATTGTTGACATCCAACGAGCTCCAAATGCCACAAATAATATACCGTTAGAATCCCTCGCTTAGGAGATCGATTCCCACCTTCCAATTCAAAACAAGCAACTTTATTTTGTGGGTGTGAACGGCTGAAGCGTGGACAGCACCAGCTGAAGCCCCATTTCCCTCTATACATTTTCTAAAGTAAGCAAGAGCTAAACTCTTCTTGTTTTCCCCGCTGTTTTATTCCTCCTAATGCAAAACCAAAGCCCACGAACATCTTGTTCCATGTTCAGCTATTGGGCGTTTCAATGAGGGCTTGAACTTGGTTGTTCTGTTAACTAAAACAAGGAATAAAGAAACAAAAACAAAGAAGGAAAGAAGAGCAAGAAAACAGAAGAAGAGAAGACAAGAACTGAAGGTAAGTTTACCTCTGTTCAGTTTGTGCAGTGTGTGTGTGTGTAAGTATATTCTTTAGCAAATGAGAACTACCGTAGCCATATAAGTGAAATGAGTGTAATGGTATTGATAGCATTAGTGAATTGTTGAGTTAGAATCTGTCAAAGAAAACAAAATGAATGAGCTGCTGTAAATATTGGTTGGAACAGATGCATATACATATAAACTGTCAAATGCATATATATAAACTGATGCAGGTTGAAACTGATTTGATTTGTGAACAACTAGTGTGAGGATAATGCAAAGTTTTAGGGGAAGCTATGGCAAAAATTAAGAGAGAAAACTATGTCACTTAGAAGCTGGTAGCAATTGTAGAAGAGGAAAGAAAATGAAACAGAAGTAGTAGCAGCGACTTAGTGAAACTGCAACTGATAAGGAAAAAAAAAATTTGACAGAGCGTGTAACTTATCAGTTGGTTGGGTAATGAGGTTAGAGATGAATGTGGATAAGTTTAAATGCTAGGATAAGTGTTAATGACATGCTAGAACAAGAGGGATTAAGATTAGAAACCATGAGGGACTGATTAGAGGAGGAAGAGAATGAAACAGAGCAAGAAAGAAAACGCAATTCGTAGCAGACCAGTGTTGGTCCGGGACTTAGGCCTTGTATTAGGTCCCGGACCAACCATTCAAAACACCCGAGAATTTGCCAAAGTTTAGGTCCGGGACTTACCCCTTGTAAGAGGACCCGGACCATAGAGTGAAAATGGGCTGAGACTTTCCAACCCTTTGGGTCCGGGACTTGACCTTGTACAAGGTCCCGGACCATACCATTAAAAGAGGTCGAGACTTAGACCATGAGTTGGTCCGGGACTTGAGACCTGGACAAGGTCCCGGACCAACCAAAAACTGTAAAAAAGAGTGCGTATGATGGGTATTAAGGTAAGGAAGTAAATGGTAATGATAGTATAAGATCATTGGGAACTTAATTAAGGATGTTTAAAGGACATTAGGAGTATAAACAAGTTTTGAAACTAAGAAGGGATAGTGTGCAAGATTTGGTAAATGAATGTTGGACTTGGGTATAGATGGTACAATTGCTTGGAAGTGAATTGGCAAAGTAAGAAGAGGTATTTGGGATGCTAGGAGTGACATTGGTAGAGGAAGTATTGGATGGTAGAATGGAGTATGAAAATCTGTAGCATAAGAGGAAAGAAACCTATTGTAAGTGTTGAAAGAAAGTGAGAGAAATTGTGTATGTGGATTTAGGAATGAGTAAGGAATTGATGGATGAACTAAGGTGTATTAAGAGGTTTATTTAGTGGTAAAACATGTGGGATTAAGTGTAGGAACAATGGGGAGGTAATGGGTAAAAGAGAGGATTGAAAACAGAAATAAAAATGCAAGTACTGGGCCGGACCGAACTTGCGACCGGACTTGCAAGTTCGGTCGAGCCCTGATTTACAAAGACGGGAAAGCTTCTGGAATGGACCGAACTTGCGACCGGACTTGCAAGTTCAGTCGGACCAGAAAAATTCTCCCGTCAGTAACCTTCTGGAATGGACCGAACTTGCGACCGGACTTGCAAGTTCGGTCGGCCAGAAAAATTTCCGTCGAGTAAGCTACTGGAATGGACCGACCTTGCGACCGGACTTGCAAGGTCGGTCGGGCTAAAATTTTCACATACGAACTTACTGGAATGGACCGACCTTGGGACCGGACTTGCAAGGTCGGTCGGCCCTGTAATTCTCCAGCGTAATTCCTTACTGACTTGGACCGAACCTGCGACCGGACTTGCAAGTTCGGTCGAGTCAAACAAAAAAAAATTAATTAAACCAAATAATAATTATTATATATATATATATATATATATGTGTATACGTATACCCACCTATACATATGTGCATATATATGTAAGTAAACCATTGTTAAGTAATTAAAAATAAGTAAATAAAATGTAAGTATAAGAATGTGAAGACTTAGTAAGTATGAGTTAGGAAGCGTAAGGGTAACCGAATTTAAATTAATGATAGTTAGATTAATTATTCGGTTGTATGTATATCATAGGATTTGAATTGTGAACACCGGAGGAACGTTGGGATACAAGTACAACGGTGAAAGGTATGATTTCTTCATGCCCTATATCCTAATCTGGTTACCCCGATTTGTGTGCTTATTTGATCACCTAAATAAGATAAATGCATGATCGGACTATATTGCACTTACCTGTGCTTGACTTATGTTGTTCTTGATATTTATTGTCTTGAGCACTAGTTTGTATAATTAATGAAATGTGTGAATGATGATGACTTGTATTCGAATCTTGTATTGTACTTAAGTATTGTGTTGTATTTTGTATAAATGGGTATTGAGCATAGTAATTGTGTATGTGGCTTGACTGAATGACTTCTGCTAATTCCTAACTACCTAACTCCTAACTTAAGTGAGTAAACCGGAATGAGTAGAAGTTCGATATAGCTTCGGCCACGCGTGAGGATGCGGAGTCGCAAGAGGTTGGCTGCAATTCCTGACTCTTAAACTGGTCCGCGGCCCAAATCCCTTAAATGGGTAGCATCCCAGATTGGTGAGTCAAGTAAATCCCGGAGGTGGGACGGAGTAGTCCCCAGGGCCGGAGGTCCCGACGACTTAACTTGAGTAAGAGTAAGAGTAAGTAAGCATGGATCCGTAAGTATGTATGAGTATGAGTATGTATGCGTATGTATGAAGTAACGAGTAAAAGAGTAATCTCCACCCGATTAACCCGGGTGGACCAATGAAGCTAACAAGAATTGTATATTGTGTAGGTAATGTATATGTGTAATTCGGAAAAAGGTAAGTATGTATTGAATGGTTTATGTTGTACTTCTTGTATGTAATGAAGTGTATGTATGTGTGTATGTCTTGCGTAATGTATTGCAGTATTACGTATAAGAGCATGTATGCATGTATGTTTGAATGAAATCAACCGCATGTATACGACCAAGTGGTCGGCGTACCCTCACTAGTACGCGGGGTATGCAGTTATCATGCGCAACGAAAGCTGACCCCCTAGGGGGAACGTTTTTAGTGTGTAGGTACCGAAGCGAATATGGTCAAGATAAGAGACCGGAGGCACACCCTTGTAACTAGAAGCAAGTAGTTTGTGAGGAACGGGTAGTAAGTAGTCTCGTAGTGAGTACGTATGAACTTTGAAGAGGTAGTATACTTGTATAAGGATCTTAGTAAACTCGGTATGTGGATTATATTGTATTGTATTTGAAGTATTGTATCGAATGGAAGATTGTAGCATGTATTGGTATATGGAGTGTGTATGGTAGATATGTAATACTCTGGATTCCGGTCCATCAGACCGATGCTGTATGTAGAAGTAGTAGCCTTGTTAGTCACGTGGGTGACTAACGACATTGTATCACCCACATTATGTAAGTATGTATCCGCTGCGTGTATCTGATGTGTAAGGAGATTGGACGGTAAACACTGTATTAATGGTAGGGGTGTTACAAAAAGTGGTATCAGGAATACCGAGTTAGGAATTAGAGGCTTAGGGCTAAGGGCTGAGTGTTAGCATTAGAGATATGCTGGTTAAGAACTACCGGTGAGTACCGGATACCTACAATACTAGTCCCGCCCGCCGCAAACCCCACTGTATAACTTGGGAAAGGACGCCAGAGAGAAGAAAAGCCTTCTCATACTCGGGGAAAACCCGATCTGGCAGTGGTGAAGCAATCACACGGTAAACAAGGACCGACACATGGTAGATTCCAAGAACTGGAAGTCCCGGAGATGGATCCCGGTTGAACCACAACACCGCACGTAATAGCGGTAGGATGGACACTCCAACCACGAGGAGGCTACCACTTACCACAGCATGGGGCGACGTGCTTAGCAGTCACGAAACCTAGCTAGTCAACCAACAACAGGAAAGAATCACTCACCGTGCAACGGAATGGAAAAGGGAGCAGCAACGGAACCCGAGACACAAGTCTACGGGATAGTAATACTTGAATAATACCACCAACGGTATGCTAGCTGACTAAGGACATAGTCAGAAACGGTTAACTCCGGAACTACGACGCCACTAAGGTTGCAATACCTGGCCAATATAGCTCAGACAATTACAAGAACGACCATAAGATGTAATCCGATAGGACTACAAGAGTAGTGCTAAACAAGGAAGGCTTAGTAACCACCACAAATGTGTGGGAACGAGTCACAAGGAACAACACAAGACAAATAGAGTGGGAATCTCCAAGGATTGGAGAAGTACCCAGATCTACGACAGCCATGTCTAGACCACCAAGAAGCTGCCTAAGGGATCGAGCATACCAATTGCAAATCAATAAGATCAAAGGAAGAGTCGACAAGACTACCAAATGCAAGCGGAAACCCTACCAAGATGGGTATAGGATTACCCAAAAACCACCAGTACCACGCACTTGCCACGGCAAGTGCAGTAAGGACAGAGATACGTAAAGAAACTCTAACACACCATAGGTACATAGTAATGTACCGTGACTACAATGAAGCAATTACGGGATCACAAATCCTGAAACTGAAGGAATGGAACCTTGGAAAGGCCTAACGGCCCGACCGCTGTACTTAGTACGTACCAGTCAGCGAGAAGCTGGACTTGGTCAAGATTTCGAACATGGCTGTGCCATGAAGAACTTCTTTTATCACCGAACCACAGTTTTCAAACCAAGTTTTCTTTCAAAACCACAAACCTTCTTTTAAAACCCTGGATTTTAAAACCGAACCAACATGATTATGGTGAGTATCATAGAATGATACAAGAGGAGTTGGCAATAGAATACTTCACCTAGGCATGTGACGAACACTACGAGTGTACCCGTTACGGGATATGGGACAACCGCACTCCGAAGGAGCTTGCGGGCCCGACATATAGTTGGGCAAGTGGTAACGTATCAATATGGTACCCCACGATGTGATACATGTATTGTGCGACGCACGGGAAGTAGTCAACTCCGGTCTTACGGACCATGAGTGTTACGTTCAACAGAACAGCTGGACACCCCTCAACGACCAGTATCAAGGAACTCAGGGACGCCATCTGAAGATGAAGGAATAAGAACTAGGAAGTTGCAAGAGCACATACTAGTAAGTTAGACATTGGATATGTCTTAAATAATCCAGCAATTACCTGACAGCTGGATGGAATGCCCAGCCTAAACCAGTAAGGCGAATGCCTAACGTGAACCTAACAACGCTCAATAAACGGGCGGAGTCCCCAAGAGCACCCCAAGATTACCACAAGTATAATCCATCATTGAAGGGGATGTCAAACCCAGTCTTAAGCACTAGGAGCAAGTGTAAACAGTCTACCCAAGAAGGAGACGTCATAACCCAAAAGGACAACTCAAGTACAATACCACAAGACGATACAGTGGACAACATATCATAAACGTTAGCCGGATGTAACGACACCATTTAACAACACCCAGAGCAATTCTTGCGGGTGACTATTAACAACAGCCAAACAAAGCGTCAAGATAAGAATACAGAGCTGGAACGAACACTCGGTTAAGACACCGAAGGGATTTCACTTACAGGAAATACCCTAGTCTACAAAAGGCACTGATCAGCACCAGATTGCCTAAGAGTCTCCTATGAACGAAGCGTGATGCCACGACTTACCATGGAGCCCAATAATATCTCCAACCTATGACGGTATACTGGAGTTGAAACATGTATAAGCAGCTTGCAAAGCATAGCTTGCAGCAATAACGGCTCAGAAGTCGTAAACCAAATCGTTTATAAACTTAAACGTTGCAAACCGGCACCAATTGTGAACAAGACTGCAAGAATATTGCCGCGTACGACAAGAAATCAACAACTGGACCATCGATCCAAACCCAACCTTATGAGTGGCTTGGAGTAATGTCCAACTCAATGTCACTGTCACTAGAGCATCAGCTAAGTATACAGTTGACGGAGTTCTTAATTACCACCATACATGCCATGTCTTCTGTAGCAATGGTAGCACAGAGGCATAAGAACCATGATAATGCCAACATTGGCCTAGTCCACACTTGGACACTACGAGAAACCCAAGGGAAGGTACCCCTCGTTAACCGAAGACCACCAATGCGGTGATGATGTGAACCTTAGAAAAGGCTTCCATCTACTATAACAATAAAACTACGCAATAGATATTGCCAAGGGGTGATGGAATAAGGAAATGAGATTTCCAAACCATTACGACTTAACGGAGTAAGCATACTCCATATGCACCCAAACATGTGGTGGACCATTGTGTAAACACCAACATAGCAAACCTTGTCATTAGACCTGTGAGTGGAGACAAACCCCTCAACAAGAACTTTCATTTATCAATGACAAGAGTACTCTTCAATTGGAGAACGGGACCAGAAAACCCTTGAAGTTTTGGGGATGTCCCGGTAATGTACATGCAAAAGTAAAAAAAAAACCGCATAGCTAGAGCCTATGGTCAATGCTCAGCACTATGGAGACAGTAATTGTCAAAAACAATCAATGAGTGTGCACATTGCACACCATGAATGACCGACGCTCAGTAGAGCTTGTAACCCGATGAGTTATCTCACCCTTGGTTAACCAAGATACTTGGTAAACCGTATCATAAATGATGATGGAATGTGAGGTAAGCTAACCTACACATGAAACCTAAAATGGAAGAACATCTCCACATTGGGAAGATATTAATATTGTGGTATGTCACGACAACCGTCATACACACTAACTAGGAACCTCCTAGTGTATTCACACCATAAGGAAATGGTGCCAACGACAATGGCAATGAGTAAAGGTGCTACCACAGTAACAGAGACAGTAAGAACAATGTTGTACAATGAGTAAGAATACGGTGCGCAACAAGCGACCACTATGAGGAAGTGACAGATAATGACACGGAGTATAAGTATGAGATGACACACAGAAATATTCTTTCCTATCACATAAGTGACTTACTGTCAAGCGTTTACGCCTCTGCACTCTGTATGACTGAGTGTTTTGGTATTGCACTTGTGCAGCTAATGATCTAATGGGATGGCTAGGGATATGGACAATGTAAACCGTAGTAAACCCTTCTTTTCACCAACAAACATGGCATAAGCCAGTCAAGCAAGACTGGTAACATACAGTGCGGCCTAAGGCCAAAGAAGCACGAAGAGTGTACAACACACTAATAATCACAAGATGTGAATTCCATTGGAGTAAAAGGTGAAGGGAGACATATCAAAGTCACTAGGACCGACGCATAGAAAATGCAAGGTCATACAAGTGAAGAACACTTGTACTGAACCAGAAGAACTGGTATAATTTAGAAGCTAGTGACAACAGAGGAAGCACTACAGTTAAGTGGTGACTTAACCTCGCCCGACAATAAGTCGGAGGAGCTTAATGAATAATCGTGGAAGCATAAATAGCATGTGCAGTAGATTACCAGAGAGCTGGTTATAAATCTTAAACTCGTTGAGTTCAAACATGGTAAAAGAATACCGCAGTTGTTTAGTAAACCTCATTCCCATAATAGACGGATGAGAAGGTGATGTATAGCACATTAAGGATAACAAGAAGGGTGAATAACCCAAGTTATCAGGGTCGCGCAGCAGAAGCTAGTGGGCCCTAGCTAGGAGATTAATATACCTAGTAAGTATAGCAAAATGGCTATTAATGCCTTGAAGCCGATTAAGCTAGAACCGAATTACATATGAGTTAAATAAACTCATATAGGAACTCTTGGTGCAAAGACTAAACCATTGGTATGGTTAAGACCCTGTTGACCAGAGCATATTATATAATATACCGTAGTGAAGCTAAACGCTTCTGTTTGCCCAAACCGATTAAACCAAAGTTTAATAATAATAACATATGGTAGATTACGTGGGCGTAATCCTTTTTAAGGAGGGTACAGCGAAAACCGCTTAATGTAAGTTTTGTGAATAAAACACATAAACCATAATGTGCATAGCACAAATGAGAACCAAATTGATGATTGATACTATGTTAAATAAACATAAGTACTCATTCATATTGTAACTATGGTAATTAGGCATTAGACATGCAAATACCATGGGATGGATATATCTATCTTGTAATACCAATGTAAGAGTATTAGTAAAAGAAAAGTAATGAGTAGTGGACAGAGCTCCACAAGTATTGTAACCCTTGAAGAAGTAGTACGAAATGAATGAGGATAGTAGATGAATGAAGTTTATGAGTAGTGGAATCGTAAGTAAAATATTTGAAACAATTGAAGTCAACTAAATCTTGTAAGTGTAGTATTCCTTAGTTAGAATATAGGAGATGATGGTGAGTAATGGATTTAAGTAGTGAAGGTTGACAAAATGAGCATTAGGATTGAACCATGGAGTAAAGCATTTGGGAAGTAGAGTGAGGACGATTGATGGACGGATTCCATCCTTTGGAGATGTATGAATTCGTAATTACGACTAGAAAGAGTAAAAGATAGGAAATGAAAACAATTAAATTATTTGTTTGATTGAATCTGATGTGGGAAGTCGAACTTGATCCTGATCAGATCAAGGGAAACCGAACACAAATTGGGGTGGAAAGATAGTTCAACACTGATGCTGATCACATCAGGGTCGAATGATTCTTGAAGCTCCCCTCAAGTGGTCACAAGAATCACACATAGGATAGAAATAATGAACATAAATTGGAATCTGGAGTTGTATGTTTTAGAAGGATTTCTATGTAGCCGTGGGGAAGGATTTTCCATAGACTGGATACTAAGTATTTGTTGGAAGCTGGTACGGGAGAAGATAGTAGTATATTACGTTGTATTACTCCAAAGGCAGTGGGACATAGAGGAGTCCTGTGTCGAGATGACCGGAGTGCCTGCGGGATTGTATGTGTATTGCATTGCTTTGGGGATAGCTTTGCACTGTATGTATGTATGAATCTTGTAATGTGGAACCAGATGGTTAGTAGTAACGCGGATTGGATTGATTGTAGTGTATTTGTATGGTATGGAATGAAGAAACCTTGATTAATGGATTTGAGAATTGTAGGAGGGGGAATGTATACTTTTGGTATCAGACATGTAGGAATGAGCAAGTGTAGTAATCCTATAACTCTGAACAACTTTGAGGACAAAGTTCTTAAGGGGGGTAGATTGAAATACCCCAACTTAAATATAGAGATTAAGGTTATTCTAATCCGTATTTAAGAGCCAATAAAATTAATTAAACGACAAAATTCTGAAAAACGGGTACCGGTTAGTAAAACCGTCAAAAACGGTAGGTTATGGGGTGAGAGTGTAATAAACCCAAGTTGTTGTGTCCCCTTGTGAAAAATAAAAACTCAAAATCTGTATGGGCTGTGTGTGGGCCGATCTATTGCCCTCTCTCACACCCTCTTAACTCTCTCCTTATACACAAAAGACAAAACAATTAAAAAGGCAATGAAATAGCTAAAACTAAAAAGCTACTGTACCATACCCTACTCCTCCACGATTTTCTTCTGCACAGAATCCTCTTCTTCATTTCCCTGGCTATGGCGATTTTGAAACCTAGCCCAAACCGCCCTTTCTCCTCCATTGTTGAACATCCAAACGAGCTCCAAATGCCACAAATAATATACCGTTAGAATCCCCTCGCTTAGGAGATCGATTCCCACCTTCCAACAATTCAAAACAAGCAACTTTATTTTGTGGGTGTGAACGGCTGAAGCATGGACAGCACCAGCTGAAGCCCCATTTCCCTCCTATACATTTTCTAAGGTAAGCAAAGAGCTAAACTCTTCTTGTTTTCCCGCTGTTTTATTCCTCCTGATGCAAAACCAAAGCCCACATGAACATCTTGTTCCATGTTCAGCTGTTGGGCGTTTCAATGAGGGCTTGAACTTGGTTGTTCTGTTAACTAAAACAAGGAATAAAGAAACAAAAACAAAGAAGGAAAGAAGAGCAAGAAAACAAGAAGAAGAGAAGACAAGAACTGAAGGTAAGTTTACCTCTGTTCAGTTTGTGCAGTGTGTGTGTGTGTGTAAGTATATTCTTTAGCAAATGAGAACTACCGTAGCCATATAAGTGAAATGAGTGTAATGGTATTGATAGCATTAGTGAATTGTTGAGTTAGAATCTGTCAAAGAAAACAAAATGAATGAGCTGCTGTAAACGTTGGTTGGAACTGATGCATATACATATAAACTGTCAAATGCATATATATAAACTGATGCAGGTTGAAACTGATTTGATTTATGAACAACTAGTGTGAGGATAATGCAAAGTTTTAGGGGAAGCTATGGCAAAAATTAAGAGAGAAAACTATGTCACTTAGAAGCTGGTAGCAATTGTAGAAGAGGAAAGAAAATGAAATAGAAGTAGCAGCAGCGACTTGGTGAAACTGCAACTGATAAGGAAAAAAAATTTGACAGAGCGTGTAACTTATCAGTTGGTTGGGTAATGAGGTTAGAGATGAATGTGGATAAGTTTAAATGCTAGGATAAGTGTTAAAGACATGCTAGAACAAGAGGGATTAAGATTAGAAACTATGAGGGACTGATTAGAGGAGGAAGAGAATGAAACAGAGCAAGAAAGAAAACGCAATTCGTAGCAGACCAGTGTTGGTCCGGGTCTTAGGCCTTGTATTAGGTCCCGGACCAACCATTCAAAACGCCCGAGAATTTGCCAAAGTTCAGGTCCGGGACTTACCCCTTGTAAGAGGACCCGGACCATAGAGTGAAAATGGGCCGAGACTTTCCAACCCTTTGGGTCCGGGACTTGACCTTGTACAAGGTCCCGGACCATACCATTAAAAGAGGTCGAGACTTAGACCATGAGTTGGTCCGGGACTTGAGACCTGGACAAGGTCCCGGACCAACCAAAAACTATAAAAATGAGTGCGTAAGATGGGTATTAAGGTAAGGAAGTAAATGGTAATGATAGTATAAGATCATTGGGAACTTAATTAAGGATGTTTAAAGGACATTAGGAGTATAAACAAGTTTTGAAACTAAGAAGGGATAGTGTGCAAGATTTGGTAAATGAATGTTGGACTTGGGTATAGATGGTACAATTGCTTGGAAGTGAATTGGCAAAGTAAGAAGAGGTATTTGGGATGCTAGGAGTGACATTGGTAGAGGAAGTATTGGATGGTAGAATGGAGTATGAAAATCTGTAGCATAAGAGGAAAGAAACCTATTGTAAGTGTTGAAAGAAAGTGAGAGAAATTGTGTATGTGGATTTAGGAATGAGTAAGGAATTGATGGATGAACTAAGGTGTATTAAGAGGTTTATTTAGTAGTAAAACATGTGGGATTAAGTGTAGGAACAATGGGGAGGTAATGGGTAAAAGAGAGGACTGAAAACAGAAAAAAAATGCAAGTACTGGGCCAGACCGAACTTGCGACCGGACTTGCAAGTTCGGTCGAGCCCAGATTTACAAAGACGGGAAAGCTTCTGGAATGGACCGAACTTGCGACCGGACTTGCAAGTTCGGTCGGACCAGAAAAATTCTCCCGTCAGTAACCTTCTGGAATGGACCGAACTTGCGACCGGACTTGCAAGTTCGGTCGGCCAGACAAATTTCCGTCGAGTAAGCTACTGGAATGGACCGACCTTGCGACCGGACTTGCAAGGTCGGTCGGGCTAAAATTTTCACATACGAACTTACTGGAATGGACCGACCTTGGGACCGGACTTGCAAGGTCGGTCGGCCCTGTAATTCTCCAGCGTAATTCCTTACTGACTTGGACCGAACCTGCGACCGGACTTGCAAGTTCGGTCAAGTCAAACAAAAAACAAATTAATTAAACCAAATAATAATTATATATATATATATGTATATTATATATATGTATACGTATACCCACCTATACATATGTGCATATATATGTAAGTAAATCATTGTTAAGTAATTAAAAATAAGTAAATAAAATGTAAGTACAAGAATGTGAAGACTTAGTAAGTATGAGTTAGGAAGCGTAAGGGTAACCGAATTTAAATTAATGATAGTTAGATTAATTATTCGGTTGTATGTATATCATAGGATTTGAATTGTGAACACCGGAGGAACGTTGGGATACAAGTACAACGGTGAAAGGTATGATTTCTTCATGCCCTGTATCCTAATCTGGTTACCCCGATTTGTGTGCTTATTTGATCACCTAAATAAGATAAATGCATGAATCAGACTATATTGCACTTACCTGTGCATGACTTATGTTGTTCTTGATATTTATTGTCTTGAGCACTAGTTTGTATAATTCATGAAATGTGTGAATGATGATGACTTGTATTCGAATCTTGTATTGTACTTAAGTATTGTGTTGTATTTTGTATAAATGGGTATTGAGCATAGTAATTGTGTATGTGGCTTGACTGAATGACTTCTGCTAATTCCTAACTACCTAACTCCTAACTTAAGTGAGTAAACCGGAATGAGTAGAAGTCCGATATAGCTTCGGCCACGCGTGAGGATGCGGAGTCACAAGAGGTTGGCTGCAATTCCTGACTCTTAAACTGGTCCGCGGCCCAAATCCCTTAAATGGGTAGCATCCCGGATTGGTGAGTCAAGTAAATCCCGGAGGTGGGATGGAGTAGTCCCCAGGGCCGGAGGTCCCGACGACTTAACTTGAGTAAGAGTAAGAGTAAGTACGTATGGATCCGTAAGTATGTATGAGTATGAGTATGAGTATGTATGCGTATGTATGAAGTAACGAGTAAAAGAGTAATCTCCACCCGATTAACCCGGGTGGACCAATGAAGCTAACAAGAATTGTATATTGTGTATGTAATGTATATGTGTAATTCGGAAAAAGGTAAGTATGTATTGAATGGTTTATGTTGTACTCCTTGTATGTAATGAAGTGTATGTATGTGTGTATGTCTTGCGTAATGTATTGCAGTATTACGTATAAGAGCATGTATGCATGTATGTTTGAATGAAATCAACCGCATGTATACGACCAAGTGGTCGGCGTACCCTCACTAGTACGCGGGGTATGCGGTTATCATGCGCAGCGAAAGCTGACCCCCTAGGGGGAACGTTTTTAGTGTGCAGGTACCGAAGCGAATATGGTCAAGATAAGAGACCGGAGGCACACCCTTGTAACTAGAAGCAAGTAGTTTGTGAGGAACGGATAGTAAGTAGTCTCGTAGTGAGTACGTATGAACTTTGAAGAGGTAGTATACTTGTATAAGGATCTTAGTAAACTTGGTATGTGGATTATATTGTATTGTATTTTAAGTATTGTATTGAATGGAAGATTGTAGCATGTATTGGTATATGGAGTGTGTATGGTAGATATGTAATACTCGGGATTCCGGTCCATCAGACCGATACTGTATGTAGAAGTAGTAGCCTTGTTAGTCACGTGGGTGACTAACGGCATGGTATCACCCACATTATGTAAGTATGTATCCGCTGCGTGTATCTGATGTGTAAGGAGATTGGACGGTAAACACTGTATTAATGGTAGGGGTGTTACAAAGGCAATTTCGGCCATATGTAGAAAATGAAAGAAAAGATGATTTTCAAGCTTTTTCTTACCTTAAACCAAAGAGAGTGTTAATTAGCTCTTGAATATGATTTTTCCTATTCAAATGGAGCTCCTTAAATAGAGTCCAACTTCAGATTTTGGAGTTTTGAAAAGAGCACTTTGAAGCCATTAACTCAACTAGCATAAATATGTGTTTTGTTTTGGATTTGGAGTTTTGTGTTGGATTTGGCAAGCAAAAGAAGGTGAAGAAGACATGGCTGTAGCTTCTACGGTTTGGGAGCAGGAAGAATGAAGAAAATTCTGGGGAGAAAGGAAGGAGAAGAAAGGAGAGAGGAGGGAGGAAAGCAAAAGGAGATTTTTGTTGTAAAAAGGTAATAATACTTTTTCCCTTCTTCTTTCTTCTTTTCTAGCAAGTGCTGGCACCTAAAGTGGTGAATTACCCCTTAAAAAACCGTGCTCCCTTTATATTTATGGGTTAGTTTTGATCATTGACCAATAAGGAAGACTTTTGACTTATTTTGGGCATTATTTGGGTACTATTCATAATTAGTGCACATATTTGTGAAATTTTTGGTTTCTCACTGATTTAGGCTTCCTAATATGATACTAAGTAGTAAACATATTGATTAAGGTATAATCTTGGTCATATAGCCACTCAAAACTCATTTCCAAGACAATTTTTCAAAAATGTGCTTTAAGACTCCTTAAAGCACAATTTGTGTTTAAACTTGTTTTTGAGCTTGGTTTTATTTGGTAATTTATTTATCATGTTCATTATCATGTTAATAAGGTCTAGGAATGACCTTTGGATCCTAATCAAGGTTACACCAAGTCTAGAGCAAGTATTTGCTTAAATTGACTTTATGGTGTTTTCTTGTGTTTTCTTTGGTTTAAATTGTCTACCAATGTTTCTAAGGCATGTCTTAGCCCTATTACATCATAAATTGATGTTTTCTTACCATACTTAGGTTTGGGGTATTTCAGGTCCAAATATTATTGGGACCATTGTTGTGCAAAATAATGTTGAAACTATCTTGCTAACTATGGGCAGTGAACCCAATCATTGTAGTACAACAAGGTCGTATCCATAGGGACTTCGTAACTGTCTAGCTAATTATAAGCTTAGTAAATGTGCAAGAGGATATATACAAAAGTGCATAAATGTAAATTAGGGGTTTTGGGTTTTTGGGTTGTAATTGGAGAAATAAAGAAAAGCCATAAACACTAAACTAACTATCTAGGATAGGTGTAGCCCGGGATGGATATTTGCACCCTCCTCCCCTTACTACCGATTGTTGAACCTCGAACTCATACCTAAACAACGGGAACACTTAGTTAATTTTCAACCTAATCTAGGCCTACTAATCCTAACCAATTTAACCGAAACTTCTCAATCAGCTAAGCTCCAGGTCAATCGACAACACTAAGCTCAAGTTCCACTAAAGTTGCAATGTATTATAATCTCAAAATCATCAAAATCAGAGTACACCGTTTTAGTCTCTAACAGTTTAGGTTTCTATCTCAGAATATCATTTTGATAGAATCCCACAATAATGCTAAACTAATCGGTAGGCCAAACCAACCAATTTAACACATAGAAGGCAAATTGAGCAAAACCCTTGACAAATCCCCAAATCATGAGCAACAAGTGTAGAAGTCATAAACACTCAATAATCATCTTCGTTAAGCTCAAAGACTAAAATAAAGCACAAACGCAAGTTCAAGATTGTACAATGGAGTTTAGGGATTTGGGGACAAAATCCCCAATCCCTAGCTACAAATGATTCTACACAGCCATAGGAGAGAAAATAAAAGAGCAAGGGATAGAAGTAGCCATTAATGGAGCTTGGAAGGAGGTGAGCTTCTCTTTTCTTCTCCTCCCTCCTCTTCTCTTCTTCTTCTTCTTCTTCTTCTTCTTCTTCTTCTTCTTCTTCTCTTCTCCTCTTCTTTTCTCCTTTAGAATCACCCTTCCTCTCTGTTTTTGGGGCGGAACTCGACTGAATGAATAATGGGGAAGTTTTCCCCAAAATTCCCCGTTTTAAAACGCAGATCTGGGCTAATTTTCGACCCGACCGACCCACCGTGGGTCGGTCGCGTCCAGAAGCAATTTCGGGGCCGAAATCGCATTTTTTTAAGTCCGACCGACCCACCGACCGACCCAGACCTATGGGTCGGTCGATTCCAGTAGCTCGGGGATGAAAATCGTGTCTTTTTAAGTCCGACCGACCCAGACCTATGGGTCGGTCGATGCCAGTAGGCTAACTTCGAAATGCTGTATCTTCTTCGTTTAAGCTCCGATTTTGGATCCGTTTGCGCCCACGCGTTCCTCTCTTCATCTACTTTACTCCTATCTATGTTATTCCTCCTGTTTAAACAATAAATGTGTAAGACACCAATGAAACACAAAACTAGAGGAAAACAAGCCAGAGTTGAGAAATGAGCATGAAACGTGTTGATTAAACATATGAAATACACCCCTAAAACATGCTCATTTAGACACTCATCAACCATAACCCCATATTACTAACTTGTTAAACGTAGAATCGTGTGGGAAGGGACCCCTGCTGGTACATCGATAGTGGGTGCTCTAGACATGTGATAGGAGACAAGCAGAAATTCTTCTCACTCAAACCCAGGAGCCAAGGAATTGTTTCCTTTGGCGACAACAAAAAGGGAAAAATCATTGTTGTAGGTAAGGTTGATTTTCCTTTAGATTATGTTATTGATAATGTCAACTTAGTTAATGGCTTAAAATTTAATTTACTCAGTGTATCGTAAATTTGTGACAAAGGTAACACAGTCCACTTCTTATCTACGCATTGTAGCATAGTAAGCCTGAGTCATGGAAAGGAGTTGTTAATAGGTAAAAGATTGAAAAATGTATACGTAACCAGTCTAGAGGATATTGACAGTCTAAACCTTCCATGCTTGACTGCATCAATAGATGACTCCACATTATGGCACAAAAGACTAGGGCATGTCAGTATATCCTTGCTAAGGAAACTAGTTAAAAATAAGTTGGTTAGAGGTCTCCCTGAGAATAAGAAATCTGAGACTAATCTTTGTGAAGCTTGTGTGAGAAGAAAACAAACTAAAACTTCTTTCAAATCAAAGAATATTGTAAGTACATCTAAGCCAATCGCAAAACTTCATATGGACTTATGCGGACCAGTGTGAGTTAGAAGCTTGGAGGAAATTGGTTTGTGTTTACTATTGTTGATGATTTTTCACGATTTGTATGGAATATCTTTATTGCTTCCAAAGATGAAGTCTTTGAGAAATTTCAAGCATTTCCAGGACAAATCCAAGTACAACTCAACCTCAAAATCAAGGCCCTTTGGTCTGATCATGGATTAGAGTTTGTGAATAAACAATTCATGAAAATGTGTGACCAACATGGAATCAGCCACACATATTCAGCACCAAGAACACCTCAGTGAAATGGGGTAGTTGAGCGCAAGAATAGAACATTACAAGAAGTAGCCAGAGCCATGCTATTAGGGAGTAATCTTCCCTAAGTCTTTTGGGCTGAAGTTGTTGCAACTACATGTTATATCACAAATAGAATGCTCGTATGACCAATCCTCAACAAAAACACCTTATGAACTGATCAAGGGTAGAAAACCAAGCATAAGTCATCTCAGAATCTTTGGTTGTAAGTGTTATATAATGAAATCTTAATGAAAGACTCTCTACTATGGCACGGTATAAGGTTGTTGTTGCTATTGTTTATCATTCTGTTAACAAACTCAGGGGGAATCCTTCTTAAGGGGAATTCTCACTTCCATAACTAAATACCAAACATCAAGTACATATGTCCAAAATATTGTATCATTTACCATCATCAAAAAGGAGGAAATTGTTAAGTCAAGATCCTTTAGTTTTGATGATAGCAAACCTGTGTTGTTTATTTAATATGTTTGTTGAGCTTATAATTCAGATAAACAGGTAGAGGAGTGGCTTAGCATGCAAGGTTGTAAGCGCACTCCGTTCATGATATGTGCCCATCCAGTCGAGCACCTGTCTAGGAGAGCTTCGATAGAACTTGTAATACACACAAGAAGTCAAATACTACACAACCATATATCTCATGCATCAGACGCAGTAGATGGGCAAAAGACATCAAGTGTGCCGACAAACTCATGCACACTCATGCATCCATACAAGCAACTACCTCACGACAAAGTCTTGCTCATTAATGAACAAGATAACAAGACAAGGCCAGGGCTATTAAAAGGCACTCATTACAAAACATTAAATAAAGCATGGTAGAGCATTAATGAGGCAAACACGATCAGGCAAGTGGAGAGTGCAAGTGGTGACCGACCACCTGAGCACACACCTCCAACGTGTCCAACCACATAGTGACACGTGTCCCAACGGTTCCAAAGCAAGTTGAAGATAAGCCTCTATTCGAGGTAAGGCGGAGGGAGATTGAGTGAATTTAAGTGTGTAAATTCTCTATCGAAAAGAAGTTTACAGTTTATGTTTATTAAGTACTCCCCTGAAATATCAAGTATTTCACATAGGATTAAGAGACGTTCACAACTGGTCGAGGACGTATTAGGAGCACTAGCCAGTTTCAATTACATAAATTAGTACTTAGTGGTATATTCTAGAGGTACGAGCAACAGAGGGTATAGTGGGCGAGCGTGATACTTCACGCTAGCATTGTTTATCGGTGTAAGGTATGTTATTGTGTGATCTGATTGTGCCTAAGGACTTCCTCGGGTTTGGATGTGTGAACTGTTTGATAAAAGGATATGTATGCTTGTATGCAAATGTGTTATATGATTTATCTGTCGAATATAAGCGCTATTATTTCATACGCGATAGTCATTCAAACTGAGAGAGATAACGAAACATACATATATATATATATATGTATCTTAGATTAAGATATGAGTAATGATAGAGAAACATCACTTATGGAAGGATACTGAAATAACCCGAACTTAAGTATGGTGATTAAACTATTATAATATGGTATTTAAGGGCCTAATAGTGCCTAAAGAATATTGGTGAAGAAACTAAAGCCAAAAGAAAAGAGAAAACGCTTAAAAAACGTAAATTGTAAAAACAAGCGTTACACAACCATAAGAGGTAGGTGACCTTGATTAGAGTCATAAATGGATTCCTAAGGCTTAATTATTCCTAAATAATATGTGGGAACAATTTCCAAAGAAAGCGGATCCAAATAATGGGTTAAAACGCTAATGAAGCTTTAAAGCATGTTTTTCAAGAAAACACAAAAACGTGACTTTGAGTGGTCAAATGGACCCGTAAAAATTATAGTCAATCAAATAACTATAATTAAACATTAATGGGAGCTTAAGAACCATTAAAATTAAAGAAACAAAAAAATCCGGAAACGGGCCCGGTTAGTGAATAGTACTAAAACCGGGTAAATTAACGAGAGTTTCTTGTAAAAGACGAATACGCCCCCAGCTTATAATTACAATGGGCACCGGTTTTATAGGGCTGACTCACCCCTCTCTTGAGTAATCAACACTCCTTTAATTAAAAGGAGTCAAAAAGAAAAAAGAAAGAAGTAGAAAAGTACCCCCCTTCTCTCTCTCCTCTCATTTCTCTCTTCTCTCTCCCATCCTTCTTCCCAGCCAATTTTTCCTCCCTTCTTCTCCCCAAGCTGCAGATTTCAGCCTCCCATGGAAGATCATGCCTCTCTTCATGCTCAAGCCACATTAGAGCTCCAAATGAAAGACTAACTACATATTCTTCTTCCTCTCCTCAAGAGCTATCTTCCTCTCTTTCCAAAATCTTTAAAAGATGAATTTTTCCTCCAAGGGTATAACCCCATTTGAAGAGAAAGCTAGAGTTTCTTGAAGCTTGGAGTCCCCTCTTTCATTTAAGGTTAAAAGGTCCAAGAAAACTCACTTTTCCTTCCTTCTTGTCTTGGCCGATTTCATTTGATTAATGGGGCACTCCTCTTTCTTTGTTTGAGAATCTTTCCAATCCTTCAATGGTGGTTGGGAGCTCCTCTTTGATTCATGACCAAAAGCCCATCTTAGGGTTTCAAGGTAATTCTTCATCTTTGTGCTTTAAGCACCCTTCCTTGTAACCTAGCTTAACTAGAAGTCTAGGAGTAATGTTTAGTGCCTAATTCCCCATTTGGGTATTGATTTTGAGGTTGGCAAGTGGTTGGCCAACTTGGCCGATTTTGATCAAGAAAGAGAAGAGGAGGAGTTTGGAAAAGAAAAGAAGAATTTATGAGCTAAAGGTAAAAAATCTACCTTAATATCTACCTCTAAAGTTTTAGAACTTGGGATGGGTAAATAAATAAATGAAACCTAAATCTTGCTAGAAATGTACTTGGTTGAAATATGAGAGAATTGTGAATTTGATTGTGATTTTTGGCTAAGCAATTTAAGTTATTGCATTATATTGTGTTTATTGAGTTTTGAATGAAGCTTGTGTGCTGGTAGGATCCATTAGGGATGTGATTAGTAGGATTGATTAGGAAATGATGAAATAATGTGTTTGGGAATGTTAGAATTGTAGGTGAATCATGGCAAAATTTTGGTAGAATGTGGTGCTTTAAGTGATGATACAAGAGAAGAATGACCTAGGGTTCACTAGGTGTATCTAGGGATTTATTTGGTTGAAGTAATCGCCCATAGATGGTGGTTAAAGGCTTGAAAATGATAGAACAAAAATCTGTAGCGAAACTGAAATACCCCAAACTAATAAAACATGGATTAAACATCTAATCACATTGATTAAGGCCTAAACATGCCTTAAAAGTCAACTGAGAACAACAGTGGTCAACACAAAGCAACACATTGCACCCTTTGACTGTTTAGGGTAAATAAATACCCAAATTAACAACTTAGGACCTAAAAATTTGTCCTAAGCTTATTAACACATTACTAAACATATTATAATTGTTGGACAACACTCCAACACAAAGAACAAGAATTTTCATGCTTCAAGGTCAAGTAGGGCAAAAATGTGCTCTAAGGAAACCTTAAAGGTCTAATGACCTCTAAATAATATAAGATTGGATACCATGATCAAATATCATGTAAGGAACACAAAAAAACAATTCTCAAAGAAAACAGAGCTCAGAAACACTCTGTGACACAAAATGTGCACTAAAACACCTTAAAGCACGCTTTTGTGTATGAGCTCTAAGATAATGACTTTTTGTCATTTTAAAGACTGGAGTATATCATTTATATTATTAATTTGACATGGTAGACTATATTTTAAAGTCTAAATCAAAGTTTGAAAATCAAAAATGACAATTTAGTATGAATAGTAACCCAAATAGTGCATTTTTTTAAGCAAGATTGACCAAGTTTGGTCAATGGTCAATTAATTGACCATTCTTGCCATATGAGGTCGGCAGCAAGGGAGCTGGGAAGACAGCTCACACAGCATTAATACTAAATATCTAAGCTAAAGTGATGAATCATCAAATACTATTCCATTAAATAAGATTACTTTAGTTATAAGGCAAAAATGACTTACTTTTCTTCATTTGCCTTCACCCCTGCCGACAGCAGCTCTTCATCTTCTCCATTTTCTCTCTAAAACCGTGGCTAACACACCAAGAACAAGGAAGAACACTTTGATACCTAGGTAAGCTTAATTAGTCATTTTATGCTCATTTTCTTCACAATTCTTACCTCTTTCAATGGAGCAAAGCATCAACCACTTCCATCAATGTTCTTAGGTTGTTTTGGAGGTTAAATGGAGGGTGTATCTCGGAATTAACAAGGGAAGAAGGTGGAGAAAGCTAATCTTGTTCTTAAGGTATAAAAATGTGCTTTAAGCTCATATCTTTTGATTCCCTTCAAATTGGGCTGTGAAACTTTGTTGCTAGCCTTATTATCTTCTACTTAACATAATTATTCAGTTGGTATATCAAGAGCTTCAAGGTATAGCCAGATCCATGCCAAAAACACCATTTTAGGCACTTTAAACAAGGTAAAAATTATCCATCTTCTAATCTGAGTTATACCAAATTAAAGCTTGGTTTTAGTAGCTCTTTTGATGACCTTTTCCTACTGTTAAAACAGGCCGAAGTCAACTTGTATAACCTTGGTGTTTTAAGGTAAATTTTACCTTGAAAATTGACATTAAACACTTCTTATGGTTAGATCTTGCTGGGAGACTAATCATGCCTTAATTGCTGTTTGAAAACATGTAAATAATGCTGTGGAAATTTTATCCTAAGCTGGGCGTGACCAAACAAGGCCTTAACTAGGCAAAAACAAGGTATAAATCACTTAAACCTTCACTTGGTATATTAATATGTAATTATACATATGTGTATAATTGTGCCGTGAGTGAACAAGGTGTTTAAGGTCTTATTTTGACCTTAGGTGATTAAGGAATAATTTAATAAATTTTATAACTAATTAATAAGCATAATTGTCAAATTTAAGACATTATGTGGAAAATTGGTAAATAAGGAAAAATATTTGTAAGGGCCGAGAGTTTATAGTACTTTTGGGCATTTATGTGTAATTTATTTTATAAGCTAATGTTTGTAATAAGGCCATGTACTTTAGGCCATTTTATTTATGCATTTATAAGCTTTTAATTAAGTTTAAGTGGTGAAAATGCAGTACCACAAAGAAGTGGGGTATTAGGTGTAATTAAATTAAATTTGGGGGCTATAAAAGGATATAGCCAAAATTTAGAGGTTTAAATGAGTTTATATAAGAATTATAAGATTATATAAAGTATTGGGGTTATGTGGTAATTTCTGGAAAGATAGGTGTTCAAACCATAATATATGGAGTTTATTGGTCAAGGAAATATTAAGGTGGTCAACCTTGACCATATGGTTGGTTTTGACCAAATTAAATAAGTTAGATAACTTATTTAAGGTTTTATAATAAGATAAGTATTTTATTGTAACAATTATATAACATATGTGGTAAATATGTTATTACCGAAAATTAAGGGTGTAAAATGGTATTATAAACACCCATGGGCTATTAGGAATTTTTAGGAATTTATTGGGTTGATTTTGGAATTAAGATAAACTATATATGTATAATATATAGTTATTATGTCATTATGACACTTTGGAGAAATATATGTGGTGGTATAGTAAATACCGAAAGTATATGGGTTAATAAGGTAATTATAACCCTTTGGTGAAATTTGGTGATTTTTAGAATTATATAAGGGTATTTAATAATTGATGTGTATAATATATAGTTTTAATGATATTATAAAACTATATGTTATAAATAGGGCCAAATGGCAATTATAAAACAGAACAAGGTCTGTTCGGAATTTACAAAAATAACCATAGGTTATACCCTTTTTATAAGTTAGAAATGTTATAATAAATGGTATATATATAACATGGTATAAATAATCGGGTGATTTTGTAAATAAAGAAAACTATGATTTATGGAAAAGAATAAGGTTTAATATATGTGCCTATGCGGCAATATATAATACTTTTGTATAAAGACTATAGGTTATAAATTAAAGGGAATAAAAATATCATATTATATGATATTAGTATATGGTATAACATTACATAATGTTATGTGGTCAAAATGGAATTTAAATAAATTCAAGGGCAGTACCGAATTATTAAGGTTGGAAAATGAATTTTAGACTAAGGTTTATAATGTTATAAATGTTATAACAATTATATGGTTTAAACGGATTTAATATAAGTAAGGATATTCACATTAAATAATGTGACAAACTATAAATAAATAGGATTTATAAACTAAGGTGTTTATTGATTAAAACCTTAGGAGTTGTAATTATTACAACATAAAATGTTACATAATATTAGGATAATAATCTTAATATAAGTTGTATAATATAATACAACTAATGGGAATAATCATCTAATATAAGATGATAAAATGTAACATATAATATAAGAGTTTATTAAACTCACGAAAATTACCTACGTGGTAAATATATACATACACAAGAATAATGTATATAAGGATGGATATATATTATGGTTGGAAACCATATAATATAATGGTGGTGGTTATTACATGAAAAATAGTTACGAACTATAAGGTATAAGTTTTTGGATGCAAATATTATTTGCTAAAGATAATGGAGTATATAATACATTGTATTATGATGGATGGTGGAAAAATAATATAATATAATAATGCATGCATACATGCAACTATAGGTTATGTACCTATATTAATGGTGGATAAGATTAAAGAAAAATAATGAACTAAACTTAACAGTTGAAATATTTTGACATACGAGTTTTAGTAACAAAGCCGACCGGTTTAGAGAAACCCGTAACAAACAACTGTAGAAAACAGGGATGAACTGTCGGGGTTACTTGTTATTCGGAAATACCGGATGTAGTTAGTCATGGAGACTGACTTATAGTTTATTACCGTTTAGATTATACTTCAGACGAGGACACTTGACGAGCTAGTGGTCTACACTGCGCATCCTAGTTCTTGGTGAACGGTATGTAAAGGGGTTTGATCCGAGTTGTCCTAAGGAAACTCCTTGGGCTCGGATTTGTTTGTTATCACTTGTGTGTTAACTGTTTTGGATACGTGTATGTGATTATGTGTGCTACTGCATTAAATATTATGCACGAGCGTCCGACGGGACTAACACTACGTCGACTATAGATCGGCTTATATAAACATACATATGTGTTAATGTGATAACATGACGGTTACTTGATATAATACCATAGTATTAATTAATATTAAGTATATGGTGACGTAAGTAAAATACTTAGGAAACGAGTCACGACATTGTCGGTTTCTAGAGCATGGATCTCGAACATGAATATAACCTAGATTATTTCTAGGTATGCGTGACCCATTGGGCCGCTGATTAATAAATTATACTCTCCATAAGGCTAAGAGCAGATCTTAAACATTATGAGAGAGAGATGGTGTGAGATTGAGGTAAGGAATCCAGTGTAGTTTACGAACTATCTGGTTGTGCATTTGTGATCACTGAGGGGTACCCGATTGGGTTCCGCTCCAGGTTTATACCCAATGAGCCCAAACTGGATCGTGGGTCAGGTGGCTACGGCCTTTATATGGACGTCTTACGAGACATAAGAGAATAGTCAGGGGCCTCCGGACCTCTGGCGAAATGAGCACCTTTGTGTGTACGGGAGGACTACTGTCCATGGTGAGGTTATCGGGTTGTCTTAACATGACGCCCAACTGGTATTAAATTAAACATGGTTTGGATGGGATCTTAAAGGCCAAATTAAATTAACTATGGAAACTGTATGCTACGACGATTGTACATTGTACATTATAAACTGTACGCTACGGCGATTGTACATTGTACATTATATTGTGTTTATTCGATACGTTCGATATACAACTGTTGGTAGAGATATTAAATGAATGTTTGGATTGGATGGTTAAGTTGGTTATTAATGTTTGGATGGATGGTTATGTATATTATACATGTATATTACAGTATTGTTTATAAACTGTAAAATGGAAAAGCATAAAACCAATCTAATAATAAGATGGTTAAAATGACTAAGTGACCATTAGGGTCCAGGCCCGGCATACTCAGCGTCTATCGCTGATACTACACCATATGCAGGTTGTTGATTATTGTCGAAGCCGAAGTGCAGGATCACGGTAACTAGGGTTTACTTTTGTTACCGCACATGGAGATGTTGTATAGCAATGAAGATGGTGAATTGTATTATGGCAAGGTTATGTATATTCAGGTCTGGGTAGACACTCACTTGTCGATGTTTATGTTTATGGACTTAGTATGATGTATAGGAGTTTTCTCGTTATCACGGCGGTTAGCAGTTTGTTTATGTTGGAAGTAGTTTGGCTTCGTTGCTCGCATGGGCGGGTAATGGCCGGTGACACCCAAGTGAGTATTGTTGTTATTAATTATTCTTCCACTGTAAGACGTTTTATTTTTTGCTACGTGAGAGATTATTACGTGATTATGGAGAGGGGTGTTACAGAAACAATGTTTTAGTGTTTTGAATCCCTAGGAAAGAACTAGTGTGTATGACCTTGTAATGGAGGATGGACTTGGGTATAGTTAATGCAAATGTCTAGGAAGGACTTGGACTGGCCATATTGGTAGAGAACAAAACACAAGCTGTCAAGAGGAGCTTAGAAATGCACAAGTGTGCAAAATGCAAAATGTGAGAATTGAATTTAGTGGAATTGAACAAGAATTGGGTAGTGATGCTGAGAAATGATTTAGTAAGGTTTAAGAAGTATTTTAGGGTGTTTAAACATGTTGGAAACATGAGGAAAGATTGAGGAAAGATTGGGTGAGAATTAAGGTGAGTTTGGAGTTCAAAGTGAGTAGTTAAAATGGGTACTGGGCTCGACCGACCTTAGGACCGACCTTGGTAGGGTCGGTCGGCTTGAAATGTGCAAACCCGAAGTCTTCTGACTTTGACCAACCCTAGGACCGACCTTGGTAAGGTCGGTCGGGCTAAAATTTTCAAATCTGGAAGTCTTCTGACTTTGACCGACCTTAGGACCGACCTTGGTAGGGTCGGTCGGACTGAAATTTTGTAAACCCGAAACCTATTGACTTCGACCGACCCTAGGACCGACCTTGGTAGGGTCGGTCGGGTCAAACAAAAAAATAACATTTGTAGTAAAGCATTGGGAGTTGTTGTACCCAAAATTTTGACCCCCTGGTTAAGGTCTACGAGGTTGTGAGAGCCGTCTTCATCAAACAGTAAGAGTCTCCGGCCCGATCGGCGTGTTCCAGGGCCTGAGGAGCAGCTTCGTCATTGTCAGGGGCGTTTTCGTAATTTTTAAGGCTTCTGAGTTCTCCTATAGGCTTTCTCTCTCCTCCAAAGGGTGCCCAAATCAGCTCGAAATGCTTTGATATTTTAACCCATGATAGAGGATGACATTTTAAGCATAATGGCGTTGGAATTTTGATTTTTCGAATTTCCAATAATTTTCTAGCAATTTCTGACTGAATCTGACGAGAAATTCAATTTAAAAATGCTCCAGCATTTAAAAAATTCGTTTCCACCTCAGAAAATTCATAATATCCATTCTTGACATGTGGTTAAAATTTCATAGCAAAATTCCTTTGGGAAGTTACTTAGTTAAAATATCGAAAAATCTTACTTTTACTAGATTCTCTTTATCTTTAAGAAAGTCTATATAAGGGGATAGGTTTTTGGATAAAATCAGAACCTCACATGCTGAAGAACCCTAGAGAGTCAGAAAACACGGCCTCCTCTCTCTCTCTCACGTTTTCCAACACCCGGCCACCCAAATCATACTGAAAATCCCCCGAAATCACCATCTAAACACGTTTTCCAATCCCCAAAGCACCAATAATCATCAAAACCTCACAAAAACACCTCTAAAACGTGAAGAACAGCAAGAACAACCAACAACCAGAAGCTTGGGTCGAAATCCTCTCGGGTCTGCCATCAACGGAGCACTCGACGAGTCCCGGTGTGAAGAAACGTTGTGAATCCGAAGGTAAAACAGGTAGAAACTCCACTTCCCTGATTCACCACGGTATTATCTGTCTTGCCTCAAAATTTGGGCTCAAACTAACCTTCGTAGGCTTCTGTATTGCTGTTTATTTAAGCCTCTGTCAGATAACTTGTTTGCTAAGTTTCGTGCTTAATTCGAATTCAAATTGAAAACTTTCAATCACTAACGTCTTGTACATCTTTCAGGCTACACACCCATAAAATTTGAGCTCAAAACACCTCGGGAACCTTCTGAAAACCCCTGTCCGTGGGTGGTCCGTGACCTCGGACCTATGGTCCGGGACCTCGGACGCGTTGTCCGAGACCACGGACACCCACGGACGGCGGCGGGATTTTAAAAATTCAAAATTTAGGTTTTTCTAATAATGTCCGGGCCCACGGACATCCTGTCCGTGGCCCCGGACTTTGCAAATTTTTGTTTTCCTTTAATTTCGACTTTTCTGTATATTTAGGTTAACTGGGGTCCGTGGTCTCGGACGTTTGGTCCGTGGCTACGGACGTAAGCAAAATTTGACCTAATTCTGCCTCCGAAACCCTAGTTTAGGTAGCTTTTTTCACTTTAATTCTCTGTCAAAAAATGTTAAAAACAAAAAAAACAGAAGCTCGCGCACTTAGGTTAAAACGACTCGTAATAAGCCGTAAATAAACTAAGTAGAGGAAACGACCTAGGGGGTAATGAAGTAATTGAACCCTAATAAGTCGAATATCAAGCCCCCGAACCCGAACTTCCTTTCCTAATTTGATCTAGGTTAAAATTAGGTGGCGACTCATATAGGTTCCAGTGAGCTAGCTTAGGTTTTAATAATTATTGTTATGTGACATAGTTATTAATCTTAGGTTATAAGTGGACCTAAAACCCGTTAGATCCTAATCAACTTTATCAACATAGGATAGGGTTTAAAATCGAGGCTCACAGACTGGCGACTCTGCTGGGGACAACTTCTTAATATTAACTTGTTTAATTTTAAGAAAGAGGGCTTAACTCGAAAATGTTTATGGCTTTTATTACTTGTTTGTTTACTTTGTGCGCACTTTAATTCTGCACCTTTGCATCATATGAGAGCGAGGGTCCACAAACCGATTTCACCCCGGGACCCGTTAGGGTCCCCTGTCAGGGACTCACACCTTTTAGGTGATGTGAATAAGCGGGGGAAAAGAGGAGGATGTCGTCTAACCACATCCCCTTAATACCTGGGCTTTAGCCCCAAGCGTTTTCCTCAGTGACTCCCTTACCTAGCCCATTGTTTGGTCAGTCAAAGACCCGTCCGTAGACGCACACCTTCAGGTGATGTGAAAAAGTGGGGAAGCCCAAAGAGAATGCGAAAGCCCTATTCCTTGTGGTGACCTGGGCCCATGCCCCAAGCACCTCTCCGGATCGATCCATACCCGGTTTGGTTTAAGCGTCTAGTGAGGACATGTTGAATTTGTGTGGGCTTTGTCTGCTTGTATGATCGGCCCACTACCCGGCCTAGAGATTGATAGGAACTTCTCCTACGTCAACCTAGCCCATCCCGAATCGGTAGCACTATTTTTTGCGGCCCACAGGCCCTGTTTGGTTTAACATGTGAGTCGTTCGGGCTTCGGCCCAAAAGTCTAGACTTAGGTGATTTCTCTTCTGGCCCAATTTGAATTATCCAATTAGTTCTAGGCCCATAAAAAAGAAATCCACCTGAACTTGAAATAACTCACAAGTCCTGAAAATAAAATCTTTTTCGGCTTAGCAACCATCTTCTCTGGCCCAAAGAAAGTTAGGCCATTTGTGATTTAGGGATCGTTCCAGCCCATGTTCTTTATTTCAGGCCCAACACATTTCGGCCCAAGGGCTCATTCTAGTCTAGGAAAACTCTTCACTCGGGCTCTGACCCAAAATCCTAGATCTAGGTGCCATCTTTTAGGCCCAACCAAAACCACTCGGCCCAAATTCCATCATATATAGAGCAATCAGTCCGGCCCAAGTACCACACTCATGACTCATTTCATCTAGGCCCATAGACCAATTCATAGTTTTGGCCCATGAGCTTCGCTCTCAATCCAGAATTTCAGCCCATAAAACATTTGAATCCAAGATAGTTTGCATAATTCATTCATTCCAGTTTCCGGCTTCAAGGCCCAACAAGAACATCAAACGAATCTTAGACCTCAGGGCTCAGTGGCCCATTCACGGTCCATGTGACTTCCTTCATCTTGTTTGCTCAATTTCTAGACTAAGGGATTCAGGCCTATATGTCCGTTCTAGTCTAGGAATCACTCTAATCTGTGCACTTCACTCTCAGTTTGGAGAAGACTCAGGCCCAGTTACTTCCTACATAACCCATAGGCATTCCTAGTTCAAACATTTTACAGGGCCCACTCGAAGTTTGGAAGGAAGACAATCATGGTCAATGGCATCCCGACGGTCAACCGCTTGGGTCTTCAGCGCGTCGGCATCAGACAGTTCAACATCACTATTTTAGGAGTTTTCTCGATTTAGCAGTTTTCTTTTCTCAGCCATTCTTCTAACTTTTATGGTGGCTAGCTTCCTTTATCATTTTAGGTAGTTTTCTTAAGATTACAATTTTTGATGTTGTTTTTCCATTTATGAATTAGAGCATAGTTCCATTTTCATTTTTTGTGCATTTAAGAACACCAAAAAATGAATAAGTCATCACGTCATTTCACCCACATCCACTACCTTGATCACATACATCCCATGTGTCTCACCACACTCCCCTCTCCACATGAAACTCATTCTTGCGCAGGGAATATCTCACCACCTTGTCGGCTTCCACCACTTGTCACCTCTCAATAGAAAGTTTCACCGTACACTGAAAGCATCCCACTACCATGCTTTACTTTCATCACTACATCACTCCACCAAAACAGCAAGACTTCATCACCACGTACCACCACACATACAGCCACCTCCAACAAATAACCTGGGTATTCAAAAGGCTTGTCACAAACCCCACAACAATGCTGGGGGCAATCTGAGTTAAGGAACGATAATGTTTATTTCTCTTGTTTAAACGTGCAAACAAGTCTCTGAGTGTAGACTTCGCGAGAGTCCCTTGAGCGGTAAAACCAAGAGTAAAAGAGCGTGTCATTTTTACACGACTCCAGAGAGGTCACATTCAAAGGTAAGGCAAATGGCATGACTCCGATCGAAGGAGATAATTTGTAAATTTACGCTTAAACCTATGAAAAGTAACAAAGAGCGGATACACAACTATTAGGGATGACAAAGCACCTAGGTACAGCACCACACAGCCAAAAGCCTGTGAACCCATACATTAAACCCAAGGCACCCCCGCTGAGCTTTTCGTGTATATCCTCTTTTATAACATTACAAACTCCACAAACAAACCAGCCAATGATGGATAACCGACCCGGTGACCAAAGGAAGCAAGGAGCCCGACTTCCGAACAGCAACTCCACAAGTCCGAAGAAGCAAAACTGCTACCAGCATGACGAAATGATCCGCAAATGGTCCCAAAGTGACACAGGATCCAAATGAGCCAGCATCAAAACAGCTCTCAAAGCTCAAAACCGGGAAACACAAGAACCCCGAAAGGAAAGAAAATCAAAGAAAGGCAAACCTGAAAAGCCTTGAAGAAATCAAAAATTGGAAGAAGGAGAAAGGATGCAAGGAACAATTCAAAAATCCAAGTTCCAAGTCGTAAGCGAAGTCATCACGAAGTAGCCAAACGACTTCAGGACAAAGAAGGCAAGTCCGAGAGACGGCGCAAGTTGCAGCTTTGGTCACCCTTATAGCTCCACATATCCTAAACATTCCTCCATCGTCCCATTGTCTTTCATTACACCCATAGCCATGTTATAAGCTCAAAAGACTTCCGACTTAGTAGTTGTGTATCCAATCACGTGAAAGTAACAGGTTGAACGCGTAAATCGAACAAATGTCAAATTCAATGGTTGAGATGTCTTGACCCAAAAGGAGAGTACGAGCGCAAGCATTAAATACTTTGAGTGTAGATAGAAAGCACCACATCAAGATAAACCCTGACCTTGTGAGAGTGAGACTTGTTTTGTGCAGTTAATCAAAGAAAATACTGGGGGCAATCGATCGTTCCGATCGATTGCCATAAAATCCTAAAAAAACTCGGATTGCCTTAAGGAAAAATACTGGGGGCAATTGTTGGTCCCAACAATTGCAACAAGACACTGATTGAGTCCCAAAAATCCAAAATCCCAAATCAAACCCTCCTCATATCACTCAGGCCCGTCCTAAGCCCTACCTCCACATCAAATTTCTACAGGCCCGTCCTAAGCCCTACCTCCACATCAAACTCCACAGGCCCGTCCTAAGCCCTACCTCCACATCAATTCCCTCAGGCCCGTCCTAAGCCCTACCTCCACATCAAACATCCACAGCCCGTCCTAAGCCCTACCTCCACATCAAATTCCCCAGGCCCGTCCTACCTTCACACTCATACATCTGCAGGCCCGTCCTAAGCCCTACCTTCACACTCAACACCCCGCAGGCCCGTCTTGAGCCCCACCGTTTCCAGTTTGACATAAACCCTAATCCTTCTACTCTGTTTAGACCCATCATACTCTTACTCACGTTCACTTAGATCCAACCTTTAGGCTCGTCATAAGACCTAGAACCATCCTTTAGGCTCGTCATAAGACCTAGATCCACCTTTAGGCTCGTCATAAGACCTAGATCCAACCTTTAGGCTCGTCATAAGACCTAATCCAACCTTTAGGCTCGTCATAAGACCTAAACCATCCTTTAGGCTCGTCATAAGACCTAGATCCAACCTTTAGGCTCGTCATAAACCTAGATCCAACCTTTAGGCTCGTCATAAGACCTAGACCACCTTTAGGCTCGTCATAAGACCTAGATCCAACCTTTAGGCTCGTCATAAGACCTAGATCCAACCTTTAGGCTCGTCATAAGACCTAGAACCATCCTTTAGGCTCGTCATAAGACCTAGATCCAACTTTAGGCTCGTCATAAGACCTAGTTGCATTCCCTTAGGCTCGTAGTAAGACCTAGCATTACCTCTTAGCTTACCCACTCTCATTAAACCATTGCATTCATCTCATTCATATGGCTCGTCATAAGACCTAGCTGCATTACCCAGGCGCGTCACAAGACCTGGCGACGAAAGTTGGCGAGGTGATGGCAATAAATCCTCCTTTTGCGATGTCAACTTATTTTTGGGATCAACGAATGGTGGGCAAAGGCAATAAGTCCCCAGGGTTTTTACCAGAGTTATCCCTGCACACCGGCTTGGGGGGCGATGGCAATAAGTCCACATTGGGTCCAGCCAGGAGCATCGGCACGGGTTTCGGTCCCCCAGAAGCATCCGAGCATCATCAGCATCATCACATCATCAACACCATCGGCATTATCATCAGCATCAGCATCATTTGCATCATTAGCATTTCAGCATTCTTGCATTTGCATCCAGTTTTCACATTCTAGGTAGTCAACGCCTTAGATAGCTTGGCATCATTTCATCACTTTAGGTGGTCAGCGCCTTAGAATAGCTCGACAACATATCATCATTTCAGGTAGTCAACGCCTTAGAATAGCTTGACATCATTTTCATCACTTTAGGTAGTCAGCGCCTTAGAATAGCTCGACAGCATATCATCATTTTAGGTAGTCAACGCCTTAGAATAGCTTGACATCGTATCATCCTTATAGGTAGTCGGCACCTTAGAATAGTCTGACATTACCTCATTATTACCTTTAGGTAGTCAGCGCCTTAGAAAAGCTCGACAATGCTTTGTAGCTTAGGTAGTCAGCGCCTCCGAATTGCTGGGCATCGTTAACCCGGTTTCACACAACGTGGAGGATTCTGTGGAGTCCAAAATTTTAGGGCACCACTCAAGCATCAACCAGACTTTTCACATTCGTTACAAAGTCCAGTTGACGGGGGGCAATCTGTTATACCCAAAATTTTAACCCCCTGGTTAAGGTCTACGAGGTTGTGAGAGCCGTCTTCATCAAACAGTAAGAGTCTCCGGCCCGATCGGCGTGTTCCAGGGCCTGAGGAGCAGCTTCGTCATTGTCAGGGGCGTTTTCGTAATTTTTAAGGCTTCTGAGTTCTCCTATAGGCTTTCTCTCTCCTCCAAAGGGTGCCCAAATCAGCTAGAAATGCTTTGATATTTTAACCCATGATAGAGGATGACATTTTAAGCATAACGGCGTTGGAATTTTGATTTTTCGAATTTCCAATAATTTTCCAGCAATTTCTGACTGAATCTGACGAGAAATTCAATTTAAAAATGCTCCAGCATTTAAAAAATTCGTTTCCACCTCAGAAAATTCATAATATCCATTCTTGACATGTGGTTAAAATTTCATAGCAAAATTCCTTTGGGAAGTTGCTTAGTTAAAATATCGAAAAATCTTACTTTTACTAGATTCTCTTTATCTTTAAGGAAGTCTATATAAGGGGATAGGTTTTGGATAAAATCAGAACCTCACATGCTGAAGAACCCTAGAGAGTCAGAAAACACGGCCTCCTCTCTCTCTCTCACGTTTTCCAACACCCGGCCACCCAAATCATACTGAAAATCCCCCGAAATCACCATCTAAACACGTTTTCCAATCCCCAAAGCACCAATAATCATCAAAACCTCACAAAAACACCTCTAAAACGCGAAGAACAGCAAGAACAACCAACAACCAGAAGCTTGGGTCGAAATCCTCTCGGTCTGCCATCAACGGAGCACTCGACGAGTCCCGGCGTGAGGAAACGTTGTGAATCCGAAGGTAAAACAGGTAGAAACTCCACTTCCCTGATTCACCACGGTATTATCTGTCTTGCCTCAAATTTGGGCTCAAACTAACCTTCGTAGGCTTCTGTATTGCTGTTTATTTAAGCCTCTGTCAGATAAATTGTTTGCTAAGTTTCGTGCTTAATTCGAATTCAATTGAAAACTTTCAATCACTAACGTCTTGTACATCTTTCAGGCTACACACCCATAAAATTTGAGCTCAAAACACCCTCGGGAACCTTCTGAAAACCCCTGTCCGTGGGTGGTCCGTGACCTCGGACCTATGTCCGGACCTCGGACGCGTTGTCCGAGACCACGGACACCCACGGACGGCGGCGGGATTTTAAAAATTAAAATTTTTAGGTTTTTCTAATAATGTCCGGCCCACGGACATCCTGTCCGTGGCCCGGACTTTGCAAATTTTTGTTTTCCTTTAATTTCGACTTTTCTGTATATTTAGGTTAACTGGGGTCCGTGGTCTCGGACGTTCGGTCCGTGGCTACAGACGTAAGCAAAATTTGACCTAATTCTGCCTCCGAAACCTTAGTTTAGGTAGCTTTTAATTTCACTTTAATTCTCTGTCAAAAAATGTTAAAAACAAAAAAAAACAGAAGCTCGTGCACTTAGGTTAAAACGACTCGTAATAAGCCGTAAATAAACTAAGTAGAGGAAAAACGACCTAGGAGGGGTAATGAAAGTAATTGAACCCTAAATAAGTCGAATACCAAGCCCCCGAACCAGAACTTTTCCTTTCCTAATTTATCCTAGGTTAAAATTAGGTGGCGACTCATAATAGGTTCCAGTGAGCTAGCTTAGGTTTTAATAATTATTGTTATGTGACATAGTTATTAATCTTAGGTTATAAGTGGACCTAAAACCCGTTTAGATCCTAATCAACTTTATTCAACATAGGATAGGGTTTAAAATCGAGGCTCACAGGAGTGTAATGATGGTAAGAAAAAATATGCACATAAGAATCTAAGTAAACGAGTGTGAGAAGTGAATGAGAAGTTGTAAACTTAGGAACACTTGAGCAAAACTAAGATTAACGGGGTAACGGGGTTAACTACGGGAGTATTAGTTGTTATATACCGTAGTACTTTGTTATTAATAAAAACACTTGATATATGATCAGTGATCCGAGAGTAAGACCCGAGGACCGTAAGGTGACATGGTAAAGTAACCTATGGTGTAACATATGATTTTCTCATGCCCTGTATGCTAACGAGAATACACTGATTTGTGTGTTGTTTGCTTGTGTGCCGACCTAATCAAGATAAAAGCATGAGAATGATTTATCGAATTTGATGTGTATGTCTTGATGCAGGATATATGAGCTAACCATACTTGAATGATTGTGTGGTCTAACTTAGTGGTATAAACCGGCTCATAGATGAGCATTGTTTGATTAGGGACTCGTAGAAAGAGTCGTTTCGTAAATTAACGAAAACGTGAAAGCACGTGAAAACTATCGATTCCAGAATAACGATAACACAAACTTATGAACTCACTAAAACGTGAGAGAGTTGTACGGGATTAGTAAACTCCCGATAATGGTTAGAGAACCGAATTGAAATAATCCATGAAATAAATAATAGTGGAACGATATAATGAACCTCTATTTAGAGGATAATTATAGTTCAAAGATATGAACCTTTGAGAGAAGTAAAGGAATGATAAGGGACCACCAAACTCCCTTAGAAAATAGTCGACCTACAATATGAGGATCCGACCTAGTATGAGAAAATGTCCCGGACATAAAAGTATTTGAAACGTTGGGGAAACCCTTAAATATGAGAATACTAGAAAGTGAAATAATTCCCTAAGCCATTAGATGATATCGAGAGAGATACTTCTATGCTGATCTTTATAATCATAATGTAACTCCGAGAGAGGAGCCCTTGGGAAATTGAGTAGTCCGGTAGAGATACAGATATTTGAGTATTTGAGGAACTAAGTGTATAGTTCCGTTTGATAGTCGAGCTTTTCCACCATGCTAGACCCGGGGTAAGATCGAAACCGGGGAAGTAAGACTAGTATTTGAAAGCCCGGTGGTGAGTCTTGTGTATGACTCTGCCCGGAGGTCATGGGTAATGACTTAAAAGATATCCAGTTGAGTATGAAATTGAGAATTGAGAATTAAATATTGAAATTGATTGAGAATTGAGAATCGAGATGAAGACTTGTAGTATCTATGAACCTAAGAGAGATCGAGTATGAGTATCCCAAGAGAATGGGAGAATAACGAATAAAGTGACTAAAGCATTAGTGAGGTAAAACCTTCAAGGCCTAAGAGTGAGTTAATACTAACTAACAATCTTGTTGTGTCAGTTGTTATTGTATTCCTTGTTTGAATACCTGTGTATGTGAGCATGACTACTGAATTAAAATGAATCTCATGTTCTCGACAAAGTAGTTGGCGTACCCCCGTTAGCATGCGAGGTATGCGAATTTCATACCAGCAATTTGCTGAGCCCCTAGGGGCACCTTTTTTATTTACAGGAACTTTGGAGCTGAATACCGCTCGAGAGTAGGACGGGACTGCTACTTAAGCATGGGTAGTTGATTAAGGATGTTGTATTTATTTTGTAAAGTTGTACTGTAAGACCGAAATGTTGTCGGCAAGTTTGAGAATTATAAAGACTCGGTATAGAATTGAATTGAGGTTGTATATGTATTTGATTTGAATAAGGAATGAAATGTATTGTTTGATTTAGAGTACTCGGTGTACTAGCTCATCCGACCGATATTGTATTTGTATTTGGCCTTGTTAGTCACGTGGGTAACTAACGACAATGTATCACCCCCCATTGGAGTAAGAATTCTGCTGCTTGTTATTGGTGAATGAGATGGATTAGGAGGTAATGACTTGATTAGCGGTAGGGGTGTTACAGATAATAACTTAAATTAAATTATCCTAAGATAATCTAAGAAGAGACCTTAGGTAAAGAGAGACGGGAATGCTATCCTCAGAAGGAAATGAACTAGAATACGGTAATTCACTAGATGACTTCTAGATATACATTAAAGACCTAAAAGGTCCACAGACATTTGAGGAGTAATCACTGTACAACCTAAGATTGAATCATAGGCATTTAGATTAATAGAACGTAATCAATTCAGTGAATGGTTGATCATGGTAAGTGGTATTAAACATAATGAGAAATCCAAGAGGTTCTTGGATGCGCATTGTGTTCACGAGGGGATGACTGACAACAAGTCCGCTCAAGGAAATTCCAAGAAACAAATGGTTACTTGGTCAGAGGCACTACTGATGGTGTAAAGGGCATTTAGGCCCAGCAACAATATATCCTATAACTTTAAAGTTATGGATTTCCAACAAACGCAAACTTTGATGGATGAAGGCACCACCGCTGATGTAAGGTCATTTGGGCCCAGGTATTGTAAACTACGTTAAGATTGTGATGGTTAAGTGGGAAATTTGAGAAGTGGAACATGGAAAGTAATAATCCGAGAGCTCGATTACATGTAAGAACATGAACTATGGCCTTAGAGGTCCATACACAATAAACGTTAAACTTAACTCTCATTGCACTATTATACGTTCTTGCGCATTGATCGATTATATGCTTATTATTGTGTGAAATGATCTATGTGGTTATTGGATGAACTGTTGTTTAATTTAGTATCACATTTATATTATTGCAAAACAGAATAGCATGAAATTGGGATTGCATGTTAACAATTGGGCTAATTAACCTAAGAAGTTGAAAGGTTCATGAGGATCATATAGTAGCATGCTCAGCAGTTGTGCTGAGCTTTTATGGCCACAAATTACAGGACTGTAGCTGCTGAAGATCAACACGAGAGAGCGAGACTTTTGAGAGTAGTTAGTGGTATACCTTATGGTATACCATAGGATTTGTTGGACTGTATATGGTATTAGGTAGGTAGACTACTCACTGTCCTTTTTGGATTTGACATTGTAAACTATATTGTATTATGTCTCGGTCATCACTGCGGGTTTTTGGATTATGTTTTTGGTAAACTCTTAATTACTCACATGGGTGAGTAATGACGGGTAACACCCAAGTTAAGTTATGACTGAATTTTACTTTCCGCGACGATCCATTTAATTATTACTATTAGGTGAGATAGATTATTCGAGTTTTGGAGTAGGGATGTTACAAAATTCAACTATACTAATTGGCTATGACTCGGTTCCTTTACAGATTGAGGCTCTAAATGAACCAGATAATTCATCTGATGAAATGTACTATGACGAGTCAACTGAGGAGGAAAAATGGTAGCAGAAATATGTTACTATGTAACACCCTGGATTTTGCCTTAAATTGTAGTTTTTAAAATTACAAATCTATTGGTGAAAACGGCTTCGAAAACGGACTTCAACCGAGTCCTAAAAGAGCAAAATAATATCCGTCTGAACTTGTGTCCGGACGTCCGAAGTTTGGACACAAGCCGGGAAGAAAAAGTTTGAGAAATCTGATTTGTCCGAACTTGTGTCCGGACATTGATGTTTGGACACAAGTTGAGAGTTGAAAGATCAGAAACACGAAGGCGTCCGAACTTGTGTCCGGACTTTGAAGCTCGGACACAAGTCGAGTTTCAAAAGTCCGAAAATCCTTTACGCATGTCTGAACGTTAGTCCGAACTTGCAAGTTCGGACATAAGCTGAGACTTGCAAGTTGAACCCGTCCTTGCATGCTGTCCGAACATTGACGTTCGGACAGATGTCCGGACACGACTTAAACTGCGAAAACATGTAGAACTCTCGGGGCCTGTCCGAACATTGATGTCCGGACGGACGTTCGGACAGGTCCTGAAATGTGTTTTTAAATGCCAAAACAGAGTCAAAGAAACACCAGATTTATCATAATAATTTTGTAAATAACAGAGAATCATCCTAACAAGTTTATATCACAATTAATACCAATAAACATTGTAGAAAGATCAACTAATCAATGTATGAAAACTTCATCATATCCATAATTGCCAAGAGGATTATAACAATTCAAATCATTCAAAAAGTTAGAGAATAGCAGCAGAAATGCAAAATCCATCAGGGCGTTACCGCCACACTCCATTCATAGAGTGCTCAGGCTTAAACCAACTGAATCAACCAAATATTTCCAACATTGTAAAACAAATGTACTTTCAAAACACAACTCAACTGTAAACAATTCAAAGTTCAATCTTGTCATCCTAAGCTATGTGATAGCGTGTCCTAATCCCCAAGTCGGCCATAAGTACCTGCGATCAGAAAACAATAACAGAAAACGCGAAGGGATCGTGCAAATCAGCAAAACTGAGTAAATATCGCCTCATCTTGTAAAATGCATTTTGAAATGCATTTTACATTTTCAAAACATTGACTCACACCACAATGTAATCCAATTTCATCAACTCTAAATTCACCATTAACAAAAGTATTTCGGGGGAGAACTTTCAAGGAATCAAATTATTAGTACACACGGACGACACCAAATTGGAGTCGCAACAAAAGAATCCCACCTCACTCTACATCCTTAAGTGTGCACACCCCCCAGAAGGTAACTTATGACCCAAAGGAGTAGATCATTAGAGCTTAATTGCAAGTAATGTCTGCAAGCAAATGTATATAGATATTCACGGGGTACATAGTACCAACAATTCCACAGAGTACCTAAGAGGTACAATCAAAATACACGAGGCACCAAAAAGCACCAACAAGCCAACAATTAATTCAATGAAAGTCTCCCAAAACATTTATTCACAACATTTGCAAAACATTGCACCAGAATACATAGGGGGGAAATAATTTCCCAAATTTCCAACAACACCAAAACCACGGTAATGTCAATCCATTGTTAATTCGTAAAACACAGAGATAGAAAAGGATGAGCACAACATTTACCTGAATACGCTCACCACAACGAGATCACCCAGCTAGATTAATAGTAGTGCCCATTAGAGAACTCGAGGTCTAGATTTATAAACAGGCTTTCCATCAGAAACTATCTAAACACCAACAAAATTATTAAATAACCTTACCAGTTGATTTCCCTTACCCTTCTACCTAATCCAGCACCAGAGAAGGAGCCTATCGGTAATGGAAAAATAAGAACAAGAGTTTGAGAAGGTTTGAGAGCTTGAGGAGAGAGAGGAGCGTGAAAGCGGTATGACGGCGATGAAGACGATCGTTAAGTCGATCGTGTTATTAAATAGAAAATACTTTAAAGAATAAAGAGATTATAATAATCAATTATTAAGTATATTTAGTTTAAAGAGAATTACTAATCAGCATTGCAGATTAACTTGGGAAATGAATTAACACATAATATGAATTTTGAAAGTAAGTAACGTTGTAATCTATAGAAGGGTCTAGATTCAACGTGTTAGAAAATTCATGAGATATTATTTAATTAAAGTCAAAATAGGAGAAAAACTAGTTGAATGTTAGGAAGGATAAGGATGACTAATCATCATCTATGAGAGAGAGATTACTTAAAATGAATAAATAGTTACTTAATAATTAAATTAAGTTATGATTGGAGATCGTGAAGAGTGGGTAATGTATTTATTGCTGAATATAATTTAGGATAGGAAAGATTTTCTAGGAAGAAGCAAAATTCAACTTGTGCTCTTGGAAGTAACAATAGCAATATTATAATAATAATAATAATAATAGTAATAATAATAATAATAATAAGTAATAATAATAATAATAATAATAATAATAATAATAATAATAATAATAATAATAATACTTATTTATCATAGATAGCAAATTCGAGTTTGAACTCTCAAGATTTGAAGAACGTAATAACGTCAACAGAGTTAAGAATAAATAAGTAAATACATATTCATATAATATTGGTGGAAATAAAGGAATTGAGGTCATTGTAATTATTTTTAGGAGATAAAAGGATTATGTAGCTTCTCCGGGACTCTATTAATATCCTTCACGACTAAGTATATTATGATATCATATTTACTTCTACTATATATTAAATTAATCCTATGTCAAAATTTGCGGGTATTTCATACTAGCTCTACCTAGCTAGTGTACCTATCGTTTTGCGGGTATAGTGATTAAGTAGGTTGTCAAACTCAAGGACCTCTTTCAATTAACTGACAGAATAAATTAACCTAATTGAGAAAACTAACCTAAATTAAATAAACTGGAAATTGTCACTTTTTCAGGTTTTAATTAACTTAACTAAAAGACTACCTTACATAACAATCATATAATAAAACGATAAAATAACAAAACAAATATCGGTTAAAAATCTAGTGAATTAAAAGGTGTTCCCCGGGTTGTTCGGCTAACCTATTGCTTCAAATCCTATTTAATAACAATTTCACTAACATTGCAATAAACTCAGGAACTATAGATAATTCACCGACCGGGTCATGTACAATGAATTCTAATTGATTGAAAGAACTAGCAGCAGACTAATGCTCTAATACAAAAATAAATCAATCACTTTAAGAACAGTCCCTATCAGCGACAGATTAACCTATTGGCGGGCTCACACTTCTAGTTGTTAATCCTGTTAACTTCATATGTCTTGTTAACTAATCTCAACACTGAATTTTGATTAGAAAACTACAAACATTACTTTGATAATTAGCTAGAGAATCAAAGCGCATGAAGAACAGGAATTAAACTATTACAATAATAAAAGGTAGTGAAATAATTACGTGATAAAATTCTATGCAATAGGTTTGCTTCCCCAACCTGGGGAACTAAATAAAACTACTCGCTCATTTTTTTAGAAAGGAAAACAAACATTGAAACGAACATAAAATAACACGAAATGAACAAATGTGTAACAAGAAATAATAAAGTAAAGAAATAAACTTAGTTTACTAATGCCCTCGGTTAGTCCCGTATTTCTCGGTTTCTCTGAGTTGCTCACACCGATAATTGACTTGTCAAACTTATGTTGTTCGACTTCGGTCGGGTCCCTCCCGAACTGTACCAAATGTGTGCAAATGTAAGGTTGGGAAATATCGGAGTATGGTGATGGTGGCGATGGATGTGGTAGATGTGAGGAATGGAGTCGGGAGCAGTATGATGTCAGGAGTAGTATTGTACGTATGGAGATGGATGTTTGGAGTCTCAAATGTAAGCTAGGGCATCGAATGTGTGTGTTCGTGAATGATTCGCACTGGAGAATGAATTATTCAATTGGTCCATGATATCATAGTATGGCATCGAATATATATAGCGATTCTGACTTTTATCTCTGAGGAAAGATAAAAATATTATTTATTTTTAACTTTCTGCAGTGCAACGCTCCAAAGAACCGACTTCCTTGTTGCGTCTGGACTTGCGTCAGGCCAACAAGGTCGGACACCTCTGAAGATTTCCGTCTGACAGCGTCTGGGCGAGAAATTTCCTGTGAGGCGTACAGGCTTCTTCATCCGGATTTCCGTCCGGACGCCCTGTCCTAGCTTGTGTCCAGGTCCAGACCATGTATGGCTCTAACAAATCGACTCTTGACTCACATCTGACTCAGTTGGTCCGGACGTTAGTCTGGATGTGACTGATTTTCTCCTGTAACTACCGTCCGGACAGGACTTCAACATGCTCCAAATTCTTTGTTCTTGCTCCAATTCGTTCCCCGTTTGTACCGTTACGCTCCTTGAGATCCGAACTTTGCATTTCCAATACTTTTTCCTGCTTTTAACATATTAAAATGCATCAGTTCTCAGTAAACAAGAATCACAGGAAAAATTCTAGATAAGAGTGAAATTTAACCCGAATCATCATGAATTTAGAAGAGAACCAATTTGTGGAGAACGCCAAAATCCGTATTCATATAGAAAAGTTGACCCTCCAGTTGATAAACTGGAAAATTGCGGTTATAGTTGAGGACCGTTCCTACTTGGTATCCATAGTTGAAGTTGGTGATGCTAAGATTATTTAGGGTACTAAAAACCCTACAGAGAGCATTGTTCAGATTCTTGCTGCTAGTGGAGGTTGTAACCGTGATCGACAGAGCTGCAATAATTCGGTACATTCCATGAAAGGCATGGAGATGACAGTTTTCGAGATGTTTCCCGTACAGTTGAGGAGGCGCAGTGTGAATTGGAAGTTGTGCCAGACTCTGGTGGGAGGCAACATGTTAACCAGCCGACTTAATCATTATGTCATGGCAGCGCTGTTTTTCCTCGTGACGGTGCGAATGCCCCCTTCATGGTCGACCTGGGGAATCTCCCAGATAGAAGTGCGGCACAAGATACTAGTTGTGACTGTTCCCGTTACTGGTTCAGGTCACAAGACAAATGTGAGCCCTGAAGGAATTAATGAGTCAGAGGTGGGAAAGCTTGACGATTCCCTAGACTCCCACTCTGCTGGTACCGGTGAGGGACATAATGATGAGCTTATTAATTTATTGGGCGCTCTAATCGACGAGAAGCCATCCCCTCCTTCTGGAGTTGTGTCGCGTCAGCAAGTAGAGGACAAAAGTTCGCCTCATTCCAACAAAGGCATAATTAGCAAGGGAGATAAGCGTCTCGCACTAAACAAAGAGGCGGAAGGTGATAGAGATAAGGGCTCGAATTCCGATACTGCATGTATCCCAGACGCAGACATGAATCGGGTTCTTGAGGCACCGCAAGCCTCTGAGACGTTTGAAGGTTTGCAGAGGTCTCCGAAAATTGGGCTGGGAATTGGGAGGAATACCTCATCGCTGGGTCAAAAAGCCCCACTACCACACTTGGAAAATTTTGCGGTTGGCTCAGACGGGGTAGACCCAGTGGATGAATTAATTCATAATACCCCTCCAAACTCTCAAAGTAGAAATATTGTCCCGGCAAGGAATGAACTAGGTAAAATCATAAATCCTGATGCACAAGCTGATGAGTGGATCAAATTATTAAAGCAGTTAGGTTGCCATGTGCCGAATCCAACCCAGACCAAAGCGAATATTATCATCCAAATCAAGGAGCAAATGCGAAAGCTTGGGGCCTAGGTAATGGGTTTTTCTTTTGGGAGGTTATCTTAAGGAGGGGGATCGGTCGTGTTGGTTTTTCTGGAGTTGGTGGTTTTGTCTGGGAAGATTTTGCTCATTAGGTGCAAGCGGGTTATCGTGTCTGAAGGTGCTTGTGAGTTTTTGTCCCTGTGGCTCTGTGAGGGTGCGGGTTTGACTATTTAGTGCGCTGGTTTTTGTATTGGGTATTGCTAAGAATGCTATCTATGTTGTTCTCTGAGTTGGCGGGTACTCTTTTTCCTTCTTGGGCTTTTTCCCACTGGGTTTTGCCTATGGAGGTTTTAATGAGGCCCGATATTTGCCACTCATCTTTTAATAAAATGGCTTTAAGCCCCAATTATAAAAAAATCATGAATTTAGAAGTAAAATTACTCTTAAAGATATATAAATTTCACACTTATCAAACTTCCTCACACTTAGCTTTTGTTTGTCCTCAAGCAAATATAGAATATGACTACTTTTAAGGGTCGTAGTATCGAAACTCAGGATCAAAACAACTGTTGATGGAAAACGAGGAAAATGATAATCAAAAGAATAATTCTGCTATCTGTTGTAGGTTTTCGCAAACAATGAAAAAGAGTAGAGTTAAAAGCATGAAGAAGTTAGATTATAGAAACTAAAACTGAATAGTCTGGGATCTTGCACCATTTTTTCCCCTAACCTTTGGATGACAATGGGTGTGAAGTAAAGCTTTATTCCATGATACCTTTCAACACCAAATACTCATGATCAGAATAAGCAAAATTGAATTGTATTTTATCTTTTCAAGTCCCGTTTCGATTTTAACATTATACTCTGCCATTTGCGTATTCAATTCATCCCCTAGACTTTTCACTTCACCCCTATAGTGGCTTTCGGCCTTCTATCCCAGATCACAAGACCTTAGGTAGATGGGTGAAGAAGCACCCTAAGGACTTAATAATCGAATGAAGAGGCCTGTTTTGGTTCAGAAAATTCAATTCACATCAGCGGAGTACCTTGCCTTATATGTTCATTCCAAACTTTCACATCATTCCCAAGATCTCAAACTAGACCAATTCAGTTTTCATAATCAGCTAATCCACTTAATTTCAGTGAAAATGGATTCAACTTAGATAAAACTATACATACAAACAACCAAAATTAGAAAGATTCTTAAGGTGGCCATCAGGCTTGTTTTCAAATCCTCAACAAAAATTTTCACCTAGAGATTCAATATTTATTGGTGCCTAAAAGAGTCAATTCTTTCAAAATTAGAGGACAAACAAATACAAATGTGGTATTAAGTGCAATTGTCAATATTTAGAAAGTACCCCTACTTCCTCACACTTAAGAGGAGCAATGTCTCATTGTTCACGAATTAAAACCAAGAAAAGGACTTTATAAATATTGCAGCTCATCATGGGTTAATTAAAGATCATACGAACTTGATGCATTCAAAGCTTAAGCTGGACTAAAATAAGGGTAAAAGGACACGAAAACTCCCCTGATATCTTCAGATTGAGGAAGGGCACCTTCCTTACACTTAAGTCCTTCATTGGGGTAGAAATTTCCAGATTAAGGAAGGGTACCTTCCTCACACTTAAGTCCTTTACCGGGATAGGAATCTTCCTCACACTTACTGTGAAGCAAGTGTCTAACCTATGGAGTGTCTATGATCACCACACCTGCAAGCAATCTCAGAAAAATAACAACAATTTACGCTAAAAACATCTCATTAAACACACTAGCATTAGAACCTCGAAGTGAGTAAATTGGATAAAACTACCTAAAAAGTACTAGAAAATAAATAAACCGAAAGCATAGTGTTACTCAATTTTGGGTGGTGTCCAGATGTATGTCCGGATGTAGTGATCCGGACGCCAGGCCGGACTCAGCGGTTGTACTCTATCTGGAATTGTGTCCGGACATCCAGACCCGGACACACGTCCGGACTCGACACAAAATCTGAAAACCTGCATCTTACTTAAAGAAAAATGATCGAAAACACTAAAACATAAATAAAGCTGAAATTACCACTGGATTGCCTCCCAGTCAGCCGCCCTTCTTTATAATCTTTGGCTAGACTGTCCCTCGATTTCGTTAATCCTTTGCCACGTGTTGAATCAGGAGGGTTACGCTTACCAGGATCCACTAGACATCTTCTTTTTGGTTGAGGGATCCGTTTAACCCGCCAAACTTTTTCAACTTTCTTCTTTTGTCGTATTCATTTGGGAGTGTACACTCCATCATGAGAGTCATTAGGACTAACAAAATAAATATGATCCTTACCTTTATCTAGTGCCTCAGTCATGCAGGCAGCAGAAGAATATTTCTTCTTGACTAGCACCTTAGTTCTCTTACATGTCTTGGTGATCTTTGAAATAGTTTTAGGTACCTCAGGCACTCTCTACAATCCTATCTCCTACACTGAAGAGTCAACAATAGCCATACCAAAACAAAATTGAACTCCTGTAAGATTTCTCTTATTAGGAGTTATATTAAAAGATACCTACTCATTATGGTGTCGTGGTATTATTTTCCCTTCTTCTGCATCTATTAAAATACGAGCAGTGCGCATAAAAGGTCTACCTAAAATAATAGGCACTTCTGAGTCCTCCTCCATGTCTACAACGATAAAATCAACAGTAAAAGAAAATTTTCCTACCATCACTATTAAGTCCTTCACCTTACCCTTTGGATAAACTATGGAGCGGTCAGCGAATTGCAATTGAATGGAAGTAGGTGAACATTGACCAACTCCTACTTTTATTAAAAACTAATAAAGGCATTAAGTTGATACTAGCGCCTAAATCGCACAAACCTTTACCGCAATTTACCTTTTCAATAGCGCAATGTATGATGGGGAGTCCAGGATCCCCAAGCTCATGAGGGAGCTTCTTTAGATGGACTGCTGAGACCGTCTTTGTTAACATCACTGTCTCCCGCTCCTGTAAATTACGTTTATCAAATTTGGGATTCTCCAAAATTTTAGCATAATTGGCATTCTACAAATATATTCAAAAGAATACTTAGGACTCAATGGTTCCATGAAGCTCATAAATTTCTCAAATTGCTTATCATAATCACTCATTACAACTGGAACAAAATATGACAATGATTTTATTAAAGGAATTCAAGAATCAGAAAAAGAAAATAAAGTAGGTTGAGTTTCAGAAGACTCATCCTCTTTGGATTCTTCTACTTTGTTGTTGGAGTCCTCAATTTCTACAATTTCATGCGTGAGAGTTTTTTTGCAGCTTTAGGAGCACTAGGTTCTGGTCGCTCTCACAGTCCAATGGTATTGATTTACAATGTTCTACCGGATTTGGTTTCGGTTGACCTGGAAGCGACCCTGCTTTCATTTGTGCTAATTGCTGTGACATTTGACTCAAGTGCCTCTCTACACTCTGATTTATGTATGCCTGATCAGCAAACTTGGCATCCATATCAGCAAACCTGGAGTTTGTAGCTTGACTCTGTTTCAAAATATCCTCTAGCATGCTCTCAATCTTGCTATTTCCCCATAGGGATTTTGAACTTGTTCCTGCTGTCTACTAAAATAAGACTGTTTATTATCCTGATTATTAGCATGATTATCCAAAGATTGATCATTACCTCTCCACGAAGGTTGCTGACTGTTCCTTAAACTGTTAGAGTTAAAGTAATTAGAGTTAGGGTTACTTGGTCTGTTATTGATCAAATTTACCTCTTCTGGATTTCCAACAAAACCAGGGCCCTCGCAGTTGTAAGTGTCGTGGGCTACTCCACAAATATCACACACGAATTCAAATACTGGGAAGAAGTAGCTGCTGCCCTCACCATTTGTTGTGGCTGACCAAGTGTGAGCTTCTCCACTGCTTTTGCTATGGCAGTCAGCTGAGCAGATAGATGATCCTACTGGGGAAAATGATAAAGTCCGGTGTCCTTCTTGGTTTCTCCTCTTGAAATACCCCGAACTTAAATATAGGGATTAAAATTAACTTAATACGTATTTAAGGGCCTAATGGTACCTAATTAATAATTGTAAGGAAAGAAATCCAAAAGAAATAAAGAAACGCTTAAAAGGCGGAAAACGCTAAATAAACGTTAAATAACCATAGGAGGTATGAGACCTCGGTTAGCGTATTATATGGATTCTAAAGGCTTAATAAAGCCTAAACAGTATATGGGAACAACTCCCGAAGAAAACGGATCCAAATAATGAATTAAAACACTAATAGAGCTTTAGAGCACGTTTTTCGAGAAAACCCGAAAACGTGACTTTAAATGGTCAGACGGACCCGTAAAAATTATAAATCATTAAATAATAATTATTAAGCATTTATGGAAGCTTAATAACAAATAAAAATAATTAAACGAGGAAATTCCGGAAAAACGGGCCCGGTTAGTGAATAGTATCTGAACCGGGTAAAATAACGAGCGTTTTCTATAAAAGACGAAAAATGCTCCAGCTAGTATACTATATGGGGGCCGGTTTTTACTAGCTAAATAACCCCTCACGCACACACATGTAACTAGCTAATTAAATAAGGGAGCCAAAAGCAAAAAGCAATAAAGTAAACACTACTTTATCTCTTCTCTCTCTCCCCACTCACTTATTTCCCTACTCTCTCACCTCCATCCTTCCTCACCACCAATTTCTCCCCTCTCTCCTCTGGTTTTGGGCGATTTCCAAGCTTCCCCAACAACAACAATGGCACTTCATCTTCTCTCCCATGCTCTACCTCCATTTGAGCTCCAATCACAAAAATAATTACATATTTGTAATCCCCTCATCCTCCTCTATCATTCTCTCTTTTCAAAATTCGAAAAGGATGAGTTTCATCCCCATGGGTTTTCCCCATTTGAAGAGAAAAGCACACCACTATGGAGCTTGGAGTCTCCTCTTTCCAACAAGGTAAAAATCTACATGAAAAACTCATGTGTTTCTCTTCCTTGCTTCATGACCGATTTTTACCTCTTTGTAACACTCCATTTTCTCTCTCTCTTTTGAGCATAATATCAACCTAGCAATGGTGGTGGATTCACCTTCTTGAACCAAGGGCTAAAACCCCTTCTAAAACACTCCAAAGGTAAACCCTAGAATTTTTATTTTAAACACTTCAATGAATTATTGTTAATTTAAGGGTTAGTATGTTAATTATAGTTGTTTTGTGTTCATTGAGTGATGGGAATGGAGTTTGGCAACTCCATTCCCCACATGGCCGATTTGGGCAAGAAAGAAAGAAGAGGAGAATTGGAAAAGGAGTGAAGAAATTATAAGCTCAAGGTAAGAGCTCTTTACTAATGTTAATTTTAATGCATTAGAGTAATGGAATGGGTAAACAAATAAAAGAACCCAAACTAAGGTATTAGTATTGAAGTTTTTGAAGTTTTGAGTATTTGAGAATTAGTATGTGAATGGTAGGTCTTAGAGCCAAGTATGTTGTGCACGAGTATTAGTATTGATGTTCGATGGAGTATTAGTGTATTGGGATGGATTTATAGTTGTATTGATTGCTGGTAGGACCCTTGTAAGGGTGTGGCTAGATTAGGAATGGAATTTGGTGAGAAATGGTATGTGTGGCCAAGTAAGAAAAGTAGATGAGTTATGGCAAAATTTTGGTAGGAATATGTACATGTGTGGAGGACTTGGTGAATGAGAAAACCAAGGGTGTATGGGAGTTAGTAGAAATGTTTAATAACGTGAGAGTAGTAGTTGTGGTAAGAGAATGAAAGAATGAAAAATCTGTAGCAAGGGTTGTTGAATGGTGTTGGAGAAACTAGGAGAACTTATGTACAAGACCTTGGGAGTGAGTGTTGGACTTGAAAAGGAGAGGCAATGCATTGTAGGCCTTGAAAATGGCATTAGGAGAGGAAATTATGTATGGAGGAGGTAGGAACCAAAAATCTGTAGCAAAGAGGTATTAAATAGCATTGTAAAACTAAAAAGAAGTAGTGTGCAAGATTTGGTAAGAGGAGAGTTGGACTTGGGTATAGGTAATGTAACGGCTTGGAAATGTATTTGGGATGCTAGGAGTGACATTGGTAGAGGAAATATTGAATGGTAGGAGTTGTAGGAAAATCTGTAGCATTAGAGAATGAAAAAACTGTTGTAAGTGTTGAAAGGAAGTGAGGGAATTGTGTAAGTTGTTTGATGGATTTAGTAATGGAATTGGTGGATGAATTAAGGTGATTTAGAATGTTTAAATAGTACAAAAACATGTTAGGATGTATGTAGGAAGATTGGGGAAGCAATGAGTGAAATTGGGAAAAGAAAATAAGGGCTGTAGCAAGGTTCTGCTACCGTCCGACCCAGAGTCTGGGTCGGACAGTGGGTCGGACGGGGCTTAGGCAACGGCAATAAATCTTTCTGGAACGGTCCGACCCAGAGCCGTGGATCGGACGTGGGTCGGACAGGCAAAAAAAAATTCGAGGACGAAGTTACTGACTTCGTCCGACCCAGAGTCTGGGTCGGACAGTGGGTCGGACGGAGTCTGGATAACAGAACCGAAACTTACTGGAATGGTCCGACCCATAGGTTGGGTCGGACGGTGGGTCGGACAGCCCTAACTTACAAAAAAAAAACTATAGGATTATAACTAGTATATATATATATATGTATACCCACCTATACATATGTATATATCTATGTAAGTAAACCAAGGATAAGTAATGGATAGAAAGTAAATGAAATACAAGTGTAAAGAATGCAAAGACTTAGTAAGTATGAAGTAGGAAGTGTAAGAGTAATCGAATTAAGTTCATAATAGCTAGAGTAATCATTCAGTTACATGTATATCATAGGAACTTGATTTGTGAACACTGGAGGAACGTTGGGATACAAGTACAACGGTGAAAGGTATGATTTCTTCATGCCCTGTATCCTAATCTGGTTACCCCGATTTGTGTGCTTATTTGATCACCTAATAAGATAAATGCATGAATCGAACTATATTGCACTTACTTGTGCTTGTTTACGTTGTTCTTGATATTTGTCTTGAACAATAGTTTGTATAATTCATGAAGTATATGAATGATGATGAAGTGTATTGTATCTTGCAGTGTACTTGTATATTGTATTGTATTTTGTATGGATGTGTACATAAGCAATGTATTTGTTAATGTGGCTTGAGTGTTGACTTCTACTAAATTCCTAACTACCTAACTTCTAACTTAAGTGAGTAAATTGGAATGAGTAGAAGTCCGATATAGTTTCGGCCACGCGTGAGGATGAGGAGACACAAGAGGTTGGATCTGATTCCTGGTTCGTAAGCTGGTCCACGGCCCAAATCCCTTAAGTGGGTAGCATCCTGGATTAGTGAACCAAGTAAATCCCGGTGGTGGGACGGAGTAGTCCCCGGGCCGGAGGTCCCGACGACTTAACTTGTGTAAGAGTAAGAAAGTAAGTACGTATGAGTATGAGTATGAGTATGTATGTGTATGTATGGAGTAAACGAGTAAAAGAGTAATCTCCACCCGATTAACTCGGGTGGACCAATGAAGCTAACAAGAATTGTATATTGTGTATGTACTGCGTTTGTGTATTTCGGAAGAAGGTAAGTATGTATTTGATGGTATATTGTGTTCCTTGTATGTAATGAAGTGTATGTATGTATGCCTTGCGTAAGTATTAATGTAGTGTGTATAAGAGCATGTATGCATGTATGTTTGTATGAAAATGAACCGCATGTATACGACCAAGTGGTCGGCGTACCCTCACTAGTACGCGGGGTATGCGGTTATCATGCTCAGCGAAAGCTGACCCCTTCGGGGGAACGTTTTTAGTGTGCAGGTACCCGAAGCGGATGTGGTCAAGGTAAGAGACTGGCGGCACACCCTTGTATCTAGAAAGTAAAGTAGTAGTGAGGATTGGGTAGTAAGTAGTCTCTTAGTGAGAATGTATGAACTTGGAAGAGGTATTATGCTTGTATAAGGATCCTAGTAGACTCGGTTAAGTGTATTGTATTGTATGGATTATGGAGGAGTAAGTATTGAATGGAGCATTGTTGTATTTGATTGATGAATGGAGTATGTATTAGAGATGTGTAGTACTCGGGATTCCGGTCCATCAGACCGATGCTGTATGTAAAAGTAGTAGCCTTGTTAGTCACGTGGGTGACTAACGGCATTGTATCACCCACTGTATGTAAGTATGTATCCGCTGCGTGTATCTGATGTGTAAGGAGATTGGACAGTAAGCATTGTATTAATAGTAGGGGTGTTACAAAAAGTGGTATCAGAGCGAAGTATCGCTCTGATGACTGGAATTACCGAGTTAGGAATACCGAGTTAGGAATTAGAAGCTTAGGGCTAAGGGCTGAGTGTTAGCATTAGAGATATGCTAGTTAGGAACTACCGGTGAGTACCGGATACCTACAATACCTGTCCCGCCCGCCGTGAACCCCATTGTATAACTTGGGAAAGGACGCCCGAGAGAAGGAACGTCCTCTCATACTCGGGAAAACCCGATCTGGCAGTTGTGAAGCAATCACACAGTAAACAAGAACTGACATACGGTAGATTCCCAGAATTGGAAGTCCCGGAGATGGAACCCGGTTGAACAATGATACCCGCACTCAATAGCAGTTGGACGAGCGCTCCAACCACGAGGGGGCTACAACTTACAACAGCTTGGGGCGACATGCTTAGCAGTCGCAGAACCTAGCTAAACAACCAGCAGCAGGAAAAGAAGCACTAACTGTACAACGAAATGGAAAAAGAAGTAATAACAGAACCCGAGACATTTGTCTACGGGATAGTAATACTTGAATAATACCACCGACGGTATGCTAGCTGACTAAGGACATAGTCGGAAACGGTTAACCCCGAAAGTACTACGCCAAAGGGATACAACGCCTGGCAATATAGCTCAGACAACTACCAGAACAACCGTGAAATACAATCCAATAGGACTACGAGAGTAGTGCCTAAACAAGGAAGGCTCGGTAACCACCACGATGTGTGGGAACGAGCCATAAGGAACGACACCAAACCAAATAGAGTGGGAATCTCCAAGGATTGGAGAAGTACCCAGATCTACGACAGCCACGTCTAGACCACCAAGAAGCTACCTAAAGGATCGGGTATACCAACTATAGATCAATAAGATCAAGGGAAGAGTCAACAATACTATCAAGTACTAGTGAAAACCATACCGTGACCGGTATAGGTTTACCAAAAACACACCAGTACCACGCACTTTCCACGGCAAGTGCAGTAATAATGGGAGCATTCAGAAGGACTTTTAACATACCACGGGTACATAGTAATGTACCGCGACTACGATGAAGCAATTACTGGATCACAAATCCTGACACCAGACGTATGGAACCTTGGGAAGGCTTAACAACCCGACCACTGCACTTAGTACATACCAGTCAGCGAGAAGCTAGACTTGGTCAAGATTTCGAACATGGCTATGCCATGAAGAACTTCCTTAACACCGTACCAAGATTTTAAAACCCAATTTTTCTTTCAAAACCACAAACATTTCTTTTAAACCTTGGATTTTAAAACCAGACCAACCGAATTACGGTGAGTATCATAAAGTGATACAAGAGGAGTTGGCAATAGAATACTTCACCTAGGCGTGTGACGAACACTACGAGTGTACCTAATTACGGGATGTGGGACAACCGCACTCCGAAGGAGCTTGCGGGCCTGACAAGTAGTCGGGTAAGTGGTAACGTATCAACAAGGTACCCCACGTATGTATACATGTAGTGTACGACACACGGGAAGTAGTCAACTCCGTTCTACGGACCATGAGTGAATTTTAACCAGAACAACTGGACACCACAGACAATCAAGGAGAAGGAAGCTCAGTTAAGGAAAAGTATGAGGAACTCAGAGAACCCATCTGAAAGTAAGGAATAAGAACTAGAAGTGCAAAGAGCACAAGCTAGTAAATACAGACATTGGATATGTCTCGAGGACATCAAACAAATACGTGATAGCTGGAAAGCATACCCAGCCTAAACACAGTAAGGCAGTTGCCTAACGTGAACACCACAATGCTCAACAAACGGGACAGAACTCCCGAGAGCAATCACAAGATACCACGGAATATAATCCATCATCGAAGAGGATATTTAAACCGAGACTCAAGCACTAGGAACAAATATAAACGGTCTACCCAACGATGGGAGACGTCATAACCCGAAAGGAGATAGCTTAATGCAATACCATAAGACGGTATAGAGGGCAACACAGGTTATAAAATTACATTAGCCGGTAACGGCATAACTACCAACACCCAGGAGTGATCCTTGAAGGGTGTCTGAGTTAACAACAGATGAGCAAGGCGTCATGATAGGAACACGGGAACTCGAACGAACACTCGGTTAGAACACTGAAGGGATTTCACTTAACAGTAAATACCCTGAATTACCTGAAGGCCGAACTAACACCAGATTGCCTAAAGGGTCTCCTATGAACGGAAGCGTGATGTCACAACTTACCATGGAGCCCAACAACACCTCCAACCTGTGATGCTATACAAGGAGTGGAAACAGATATGAGCAGCTTGCAGAGAGCATAGCTCGCAGCAATACGGCTTAAAAGCCATCAACCAAACTATGTTATGTAAACCTTAATGGTTGCATAACCCACACCATTTGAGAGCAAGACTTGCAAGAGATATTATCTCATACAACAAGAAATCAACAACTGAACCATCAGTTCAAACCAACATCCTGAGTGGCTTGGAGTAATGGCCACCTCAGCGTCACTGTTACTAGAGTACCAGTCTAGTATACAGTTGACAAACTTTTAATTACCTTCATGCCTTCTGTAGCAATGGTAGCACAGAGGCATAAGAACCATGATAATGCCAACAGTGGCCTAGTCCACACTTGGACACTGCGAGAAAACCCGAGGAAAGGCACCTCTTGTTAACCAAAGACCACCGATGTGGTGGAGATGTGAGCCCTTAGTAAAGGCTTCCATCTACTATAACAATAAAACCTACGCAGTAGATATTGCCAAGGGGTGATGGGATAAGGAAACGAGATTTCCAAACCATTATGACTTAAGGAGTAAAGCATACCCCACGTGCACCTAAGCATGTGTGAACCACTGTATAAACACCAAGCATACCCTCAACAAGAACCTTCACTTGTCAGTGATAGAATACTCTCCAATTGGAGAACGGGACCAGAAAACCCTTGAAGTTCTTGGGATGTCCCGGTGATGCACATACGAGTAGAACTACACAGCAAGAGCCTATAACCAATGTTCTGCACTGAAAGACAGTAATTATCAAAACAATCAATGGAAATGCACATTGAGCACCATGAATGACTAACGCTCAAGAGAGCTTATAACCCAATGAGTTATCTCATCCTTGGCCAACCAAGATGATTGGTAAATGGAATCATAAATGATGAAAATAATGTGAGGTAAGCTAACCTACACATGAAACCTAAAAGGGAAGAACATCTCCTCATTGAGAGGATATTAAGGTTGCGGTATGCTACAACAACCGTCATACACACGAACATTGGAAACCCCAGGGTATTCATACCATAAGGGAATGGTGCCAATGATAATGGCAATGAGTAAAGAGAAACTATCACAGTAACAGAAACAGTAAGAGCGATGTTGTATAATGAGTAAGAATACGGTGCGCAACAAGCGACCGATATGAGGAAGTAGCAGATAATGACACGGAGCATAAGTACGAGATGACAGGCAGAAATATTCTTTCCTATCACATAAGTGACTTACTGTCAAGCGTTTACGCCTCTACACTCTGTATGACTGAGTGTTTTGGTATTGCACTTGTGCAGCTAATGATCTAATGGGGTAGCTAGGGATATGGAAAATGTAAACCGTAGTAGACCTTTCTTTTCCAACGAACATGACACTAGCCAGTTAAACAAGCTTAGCAACAAACCGTGCGGCCTAAGGCCAAAGAAGCACGAAGAGTGTACAATACACTAACAATCACAAATGTGAATTCCAATGGAATAGAGGTGAAAGGAGACTAAGAAAGTCACTAGGACCGACGCATATCAACGCAAGGTCACACAAGTAAAGAACACTGGTACCGAACCAGGAGGACTGGTACAATCCAGAAGCTTGACACAGAGGAAGCACTATAACTAAATAGTGGCTTAGCCTCGCCAACAATAAGTTGGAAGAACTTAGCGAATAATCGTGAGAGTACGGATAGTATGTATAATAGATTACCAGGAAGCTGGTTATAAGCTAAACTCGTTGAGTTCAAAGGTGGTAAAAGAATACCACACTTGTTTGTAAACCTTATTCCCACAAAAAGGGATAAAAGCCGATGAGTAACACATCTATAATAACCAAAGAGCGAATTAAGCACTAAGGTTATCAGGGTCGCACAGCAGAAGCTAGTGGGCCCTAGCTAAGGAATGCAATACACCCAGTAAGTACGCGAGATTGGCTATTAATGCCTTAAAGCCTAATAGGCTAGAACCGAATTGATTGTGAGTTAAATAAACTCATATAGGAATTCTTGGTGCAAAGACTAAACCATTGGTATGGTTAAGACCCTTTGACCAGAGCATATTGTATAGTGTACCGTAGTGAAGCTAAATGCTTCAGATTGCCAAATTGATTAAACCAATGTTTAATAATAATAACGTATGGTAGATTACGTGGGCGTAATCCCTTTTAAGGGGGGTAGAGCGAAAACCGCGGAATGTAAGTTTCGTGAATAAAACACATAAAGTATAATGTGCATAGCACAAATGAGAATTGAATTGATGATTGGTACTTATGTTAAATAAACATAAGTACTCATTCATATTGTAATTATGGTAACTAGGCATTAGATATGTAAATACCATAGGATGAAGGTACCCATCTTGTAACACCAGTGTAAGAGTATTGGTAAGAAAAGTAATGAGTAGTGGACGGAGCTCCACAAGTATTGTAACCCCTAAAGAAGTAGTACGAATGGATTAATAGTAGTAGAGGATGTAACCAGGAGTAATGTATTCGTAAGTATGTTATCGAAGTAAATCGAGGACAATTGAATTTCATAAGTACCGTAGTCCTTAGTTAGAATATTTGAGATGAAGGAGAGTAGTGAATGGAGGTAGTAACAGTCGATGAATTGAGCATTTAGGCATTGAATCTTGAAGCAAGTATTTGGAAGTAGAGTGAGGATGATGGATGGACTGAATTCCATCCTTTGGAGATGTGTGAATTTGTAATCATGACTAGGAAGAGTGAAAAGATAGAAAATTGAAATAATCAAGCTATCTGTTTGTGTGAAACTGATGTGGGAAGTCGAACTTGATCCTGATCAGATCAAGGGAAACCGAACACAAATTGGAGTGAAAGATAGTTCAACACTGATGCTGATCACATCAGGGTCGAACGATTCTTGAAGCTCCCCTTAAGTGGTCACAAGAATCACATAGAATAAAAGTAACGAATATAAATTGGAATTTGGAGTTGTATGTTTTAGGAAAATTTTAATTGGTAGTGGTGAAAGAATTTCCTTTAGTATGGAGAATAAGGACCTGCTAGAAGTGTGTATCGAAGAAAATAGTAAGGTAGTATGTTGTATTATTCCAAAGGCAGCGGGACATAGAGGAGTCCTGTGTCCAGACGACCTTGGTGTCTAAGGGATTGTATGTGTGTTGCATTGCTTTGGGAATAGCTTGCACTGTATGTAGGTATGAACTTTGTAAGGAGGAACTGGATAGTTGGTAGTAGTGTGGATTGGAGTGACTATTGTATATTGGTATAGTATGGTATGTAGGAACCTTAAAGGAGGGATTTGGGAATTGTAAGGAGGAAGGATGTATGACTTTGGCACTAGACAAGTATAAAGGAGTAAGTACAGTAATCCTATAACCTCGAACAACTTTGAGGACAAAGTTCTTAAGGGGGGTAGATTGAAATACCCCGAACTTAAATATAGGGATAAAATTAACTTAATACGTATTTAAGGGCCTAATGGTACCTAATTAATAATGTAAGGAAAGATAAATCCAAAAGAAATAAAGAAACGCTTAAAAGGCGAGAAAACGCTAAATAAGCGTTAAATAACCATAGGAGGTATGAGACCTCGGTTAGCGTATTATATGGATTCTAAAGGCTTAATAAGGCCTAAACAGTATATGGGAACAACTCCCGAAGAAAACGGATCCAAATAATGAATTAAAACACTAATAGAGCTTTAGAGCACGTTTTCGAGAAAACCCGAAAACGTGACTTTAAATGGTCAGACGGACCCGTAAAAATTATAAATCATTAAATAATAATTATTAAGCATTTATGGAAGCTTAATAACAAATAAAATAATTAACGAGGAGGAAATTCCGGAAAAACGGGCCCGGTTAGTGAATAGTATCTGAACCGGGTAAAATAACGAGCGTTTTCTATAAAGACGAAAAACGCTCCAGCTAGTATACTATATGGGGGCCGGTTTTTACTAGCTAAATAACCCCTCACGCACACACATGTAACTAGCTAATTAAATAAGGGAGCCAAAAGCAAAAGCAATAAAGTAAACACTACTTATCTCTTCTCTCTCTCCCCACTCACTTATTTCCCTACTCTCTCACCTCCCTCCTTCCTCACCACCAATTTCTCCCCTCTCTCCTCTGGTTTTGGGCGATTTCCAAGCTTCCCAACAACAACAATGGCACTTCATCTTCTCTCCCATGCTCTACCTCCATTTGAGCTCCAATCACAAAAATAATTACATATTTGTAATCCCCTCATCCTCCTCTATCATTCTCTCTTTTCAAAATTCGAAAAGGATGAGTTTCATCCCCATGGGTTTTCCCCATTTGAAGAGAAAAAGCACACCACTATGGAGCTTGAGTCTCCTCTTCCAACAAGTTAAATCTACATGAAAAACTCATGTTTTCTCCACCTTGCTTCATGACCGATTTTTACCTCTTTGTAACACTCCATTTTCTCTCTCTCTTTTGAGCATAATATCAACCTAGCAATGGTGGTGGATTCACCTTCTTGAACCAAGGGCTAAAAACCCTTCTAAAAACACTCCAAAGGTAAACCCTAGAATTTTTATTTTAAACACTTCAATGAATTATTGTTAATTTAAGGGTAGTATATTAATTATAGTTGTTTTGTGTTCATTGAGTGATGGGAAGGGAGTTTGGCAACTCCATTCCCCACATGGCCGATTTGGGCAAGAAAGAAAGAAGAGGAGAATTGGAAAAGGAGTGAAGAAATTATAAGCTCAAGGTAAGAGCTCTTTACTAATGTTAATTTTAATGCATTAGAGTAATGGAATGGGTAAACAAATAAAGAACCCAAACTAAGGTATTAGTATTGAATTTATGAAGTTTTGAGTATTTGAGAATTAGTATGTGAATGGTAGGCCTTAGAGCCAAGTATGTTGTGCACGAGTATTAGTATGATGTTCGATGGAGTATTGGTGTATTGGGATGGATTTATATTTGTATTGATTGCTGGTAGGACCCTTGTAAGGGTGTGGCTAGATTAGGAATGGAATTGGTGAGAAATGGTATGTGTGGCCAAGTAAGAAAAGTAGATGAGTTATGGCAAAATTTTGGTAGGAATATGTACATGTGTGGAGGACTTGGTGAATGAGAAAACCAAGGGTGTATGGGAGTTAGTAGAAATGTTTAATAACTGTGAGTAGTAGTTGTGGTAAGAGAATGAAAGAATGAAAAATCTGTAGCAAGGGTTGTTTGAATGGTGTTGGAGAAACTAGGAGAACTTATGTACAGACCTTGGGAGTGAGTGTTGGACTTGAAGAGGAGAGGCAATGCATTGTAGGCCTTGAAAATGGCATTAGGAGAGGAAATTATGTATGGAGGAGGTAGGAACCAAAAATCTGTAGCAAAGAGGTATTAAATAGCATTGTAAAACTAAAAAGAAGTAGTGTGCAGATTTGGTAAGAGGAGAGTTGGACTTGGGTATAGGTAATGTAACGGCTTGGAAATGTATTTGGGATGCTAGGAGTGACATTGGTAGAGGAAATATTGAATGGTAGGAGTTGTAGGAAAATCTGTAGCATTAGAGAATGAAAAAACTGTTGTAAGTGTTGAAAGGAAGTGAGGGAATTGTGTAAGTTGTTTGATGGATTTAGTAATGGAATTGGTGGATGAATTAAGGTGATTTAGAATGTTTAAATAGTACAAAAACATGTTAGGATGTATGTAGGAAGATTGGGGAAGCAATGGGTGAATTGGGAAAAGAAAATAAGGGCTGTAGCAAGGTTCTGCTACCCGTCTGACCCAGAGTTAGGGGTCGGACAGTGGGTCGGACGGGGCTTAGGCAACGGCAATAAATCTTTCTGGAACGGGTCCGACAGAGACCGGTGGATCGGACGGGGTCGGACAGGCAAAAAAAAATTCGAGGACGAAAGTATACTGACTTCGTCCGACCTCAGAGTCTGGGTCGGACAGTGGGTCGGACGGAGTCTGGATAACAGAACCGAAACTTACTGGAATGGTCCGACCCATAGGTTGGGTCGGACGGTGGGTCGGACAGCCCTAACTTACAAAAAAAAAACTATCGGATTATAACTAGTATATATATATATGTATATATATATATAATATATGTATATACCCACCTATACATATGTATATATCTATGTAAGTAAACCAAGGATAAGTAATGGAAAGAAAGTAAATGAAATACAAGTGTAAAGAATGCAAAGACTTAGTAAGTATGAAGTAGGAAGTGTAAGAGTAATCGAATTAAGTTCATAATAGCTAGAGTAATCATTCAGTTACATGTATATCATAGGAACTTGATTTGTGAACACCGGAGGAACGTTGGGATACAAGTACAACGGTGAAAGGTATGATTTCTTCATGCCCTGTATCCTAATCTGGTTACCCCGATTTGTGTGCTTATTTGATCACCTAATAAGATAAATGCATGAATCGAACTATATTGCACTTACTTGTGCTTGTTTACGTTGTTCTTGATATTTGTCTTGAACAATAGTTTGTATAATTCATGAAGTATATGAATGATGATGAAGTGTATTGTATCTTGCAGCGTACTTGTATATTGTATTGTATTTTGTATGGATGTGTACATAAGCAATGTATTTGTTAATGTGGCTTGAGTGTTGACTTCTACTAAATTCCTAACTACCTAACTTCTAACTTAAGTGAGTAAATTGGAATGAGTAGAAGTCCGATATAGTTTCGGCCACGCGTGAGGATGAGGAGACACAAGAGGTTGGATCCGATTCCTGGTTCGTAAGCTGGTCCACGGCCCAAATCCCTTAAGTGGGTAGCATCCTGGATTAGTGAACCAAGTAAATCCCGGTGGTGGGACGGAGTAGTCCCCGGGCCGGAGGTCCCGACGACTTAACTTGAGTAAGAGTAAGAAAGTAAGTACGTATGAGTATGAGTATGAGTATGAGTATGTATGTGATGTATGGAGTAAACGAGTAATCTCCACCCGATTAACCCGGGTGGACCAATGAAGCTAACAAGAATTGTATATTGTGTATGTACTGCGTATGTGTATTTTGGAAGAAGGTAAGTATGTATTTGATGGTATATTGTGTTCCTTGTATGTAATGAAGTGTATGTATGTATGCCTTGCGTAAGTATTAATGTAGTGTGTATAAGAGCATGTATGCATGTATGTTTGTATGAAAATGAACCGCATGTATACGACCAAGTGGTCGGCGTACCCTCACTAGTACGCGGGGTATGCGGTTATCATGCTCAGCGAAAGCTGACCCCTTCGGGGGAACGTTTTTAGTGTGCAGGTACCTGAAGCGGATGTGGTCAAGGTAAGAGACCGGCGGCACACCCTTGTATCTAGAAAGTAAAGTAGTAGTGAGGATTGGGTAGTAAGTAGTCTCTTAGTGAGAATGTATGAACTTGGAAGAGGTATTATGCTTGTATAAGGATCCTAGTAGACTCGGTTAAGTGTATTGTATTGTATGGATTATGGAGGAGTAAGTATTGAATGGAGCATTGTTGTATTTGATTGATGAATGGAGTATGTATTAGAGATGTGTAGTACTCGGGATTCCGGTCCATCAGACCGATGCTGTATGTAAAAGTAGTAGCCTTGTTAGTCACGTGGGTGACTAACGGCATTGTATCACCCACTGTATGTAAGTATGTATCCGCTGCGTGTATCTGATGTGTAAGGAGATTGGACAGTATGCATTGTATTAATAGTAGGGGTGTTACACCTCTACCCTTGTTTTTGCACCACTGTCTGGTGCTCTCGGTCATCGAATCCAGGACCTCAGTTGCTTCTACACATGTCTTACTCATAAAAATTCCTACAGAAGCAGAATTTGCAAAAGCTTATTAGAGTCACTTAAACAATTAAAGAATGACAAAAAAAGGTCCCTATCACTCATACCATGGTGTGGACATGCAATTTGAAGTTCTTTGAATCTATCCCATGAATCATAAAGTGACTCACCTGGTTCCTAACAAAAGTTATTAATCTCACCGATCTTTTCTCTGGTCTTGGATGGTGGATAATATTTGGCCAGGAACTTGCTTGCTAGATCAGCCCATGTATGAATGCTACAAGGTTGCAGACTTAACCATCTGGAGGCTCCATCTCTCAAAGAATAGGGAAACAATTGTAGACGGATGCGCTCGTTTAAATTCATGTTTTATTAAATGAACCACAAAATTCTAGGAATGAAGAAATATGACGTGGAGCATCATCCGAGTCTAGCCCACTGAATTTCCCATGGTGGTACAGTGTAGTAATGTAACTTGTTTTAAATTGCCAGGAATCTAATCCAGCTGTTTTAACTTGTTGAAGAACAATAGCAGAAGGTCTTCCCTCAACTGACGGTTGTTGATATTCACTCAAGGTTTGCCTGCCCGCCATTCTGAAATACTATAGAAAAACAAAATATAAAGAGAATTGCTAAGACTAATAACAAATAAATAAAACGGAAATTAAAAAATAACAAAACTGGAATAAAATAAAATACACCAAATAAGGAGAAACAAAAATAAAATTTAAAAGAAAAACGAAAAATAAAAATTAAATAAATGAAAATCAAAGTAGAAACAACAAAAATAAAACAAAACCAAAATTAAATAAAATGATCAAACTAGAAATAAATAAAAGAAAAACAAAGTTACTCATAAAACTAGGGTCAATCTATTAAACAAAAGTATAAAGAAAATAAGCTATAAACAAATTGAAAAGAAAATAAAATTATACATAAATAAACTAAAAAAAAATAAAATAAAATCTCAAATCAAATTAAATAAACTAAATACCTAACAAATCAAAACAGATTATTAAACCAATAGATAAAACCGAGAAGACTAACAACAACAAAAGTTTAAGCAATTGAATACAAATACAAAAATCAAGTAAATTGTAACTAGAAATTAGACAAATATAACTTAACTAAAACGGACTAAACAAATTTAAATAAAGCAACAAAAAATTGAATCCTGAAATCTAGAACGAACTTAAATGAAGTCCTAAACTAATCAAGAATCAAGTTCGGTAAAGAATTAAGGAAATAAAACACAATTATTGAAATAAAACGGGGAAAGCAAATTCGATCATAATAAATAAAAACACAAATACCAAACAAATTAAAAGAATAAAAAGAAATAAAATTCTCAATCAAATAAATAAACTGTCAATTAACCGTGTCAGAGGTTCCTAGCAACAGGGTAAAAGCTTGTAGCAGAAATATGTTACTATCTATCTAGGCAGTGTATCTATCGTTTTGTGGGTATAGTGACTAAGTAGGTTGTCGAACTCAGGGACCTCTTACAATTAACTTACAAATTAAATTAGCCTAATTGATTAAAACTGACCTAAATTAAATAAATGGGAAGTTGTCACTTTTTCAGGTTTTAATTAATTTAACTAAAAGACTACCTTAGATAACAATCATAAAATAAAACGGTAATATAAAAAAAATAAATGTAAGTTTAAAAATCTAGTGAATTAAAAGGTGCTCCCCAGGTTGTTCTTCTAACCTATTGCTTCAAATCCTATTATAAATAACAATTTCACCAACATTGTAATAAACTCAGGAACTATAGATAATTCACCGACCGGGTCATGTACAATGAATTCTAATTGAATGAAAGAATGAGCAGCATACTAATGCTCTAATACGGAAACAAATCAATCGCTTTAAGAATAGTCCCTATTAGAGACAGATTAACCTATAGGCGGGGTCAATAGTCGTTAATCCAGTTTAACTTCCGATGTCATGTTAACTAATTTCAGCACCGCATGTTGATTAGAAAATGACAAACATTACTTTGATAATTAGCTAGAGAATCAAAGCGTATGGAGAACATGAATTAAACTATTGCATTAATAAAAAGTAGTGAAATGATTACATGATAAAATTCTACGCAATAGGTTTGCTTCCCTTACCCGGGGAACTAAATAAAACTACTCGCTCATGGTTTTGAAAGGAAAACAAACATTGAAACGAACATAAAATAACACGAAACGAACAAAAGTGTAATGAGAAATAATAAAGTAAAGAAATAAACTCAGTTTACTAATGCCTTCGGTTAGTCCCGGTATTGCTCAGTTTCTCAGAGTTGCTCACGCTGATAATTGACTCGTCGAACTTATGTTTTTCGAATTTGGTCTGGTCCCTCCCAAACTATACCGAATGTGTGTGAATGTAAGCTTGGGAAATATGGGAGTATGGTGATGGATGGTGATGGTGGCTGAAATACCCCATAATTAAAAATAGTGATTAATTAGGCTAATAAGTAATTTAGAATCTTAATTATGTCAAAATAATCATGAGGGAACAAATCCCAAAGAAAACGGATCCTTAAAACGGATTAAAAACACAAACGAACCTTAAAGCGCGTTTTTTGAGGAGGAAACCGGGAAAACGTGACTTTAAGCGGGTCAAATTGACTCGTAATAATTTTGGTCAACCAAATAGTCATTAATAAACATTAATGAAGGTCTAGAACCAATAAAATAATAAAACGAGAAAAAGTAAAAACTGTCAAAAACAAGAAGTTGTGGGGTGAGAGTGTAATTAAAATAAATTAGTGTGTCCACTATTGAAAATAGAAATGCAAATCTGTGTGTGTGTTGCAGGGGCCGATTGCAGTCCCTCTCTCACACTCCCTTAATTCCCTCCTTATTTGCAAAATACAAAAGAAATCAAAAGGGAAAAAGTAACTTACTTTATTATTCTCTCTCCTATCCCTCACAAACCCCACGTACTGCACCTCTCTTCTTCCTCTCTATTTCTCTTCTCCTTCTTGCAACTGCTATGGCGATTTGAGAACCCACACACAGAGCCCACTTCCTCTGCATTTTTGAAACCTCATGTAACACCCCTACCGCTAATACTGTAATTACCGTCCAACCTCCTTATACAATCCAGACTCATGCAGCGGATACTTACATACATACAGTGGGTGATACAATGCCGTTAGCCACCCACGTGACTAACAAGGCTACTACCTCTACTACATACAGCATCGGTTTGCTGGACCGGAATATCCGAGTACTACACACTTACAATTCATACTCCAAATACCAAACAAGTACTAGAACTTCTCATTCATTACAATACTCCATAAGTTCAATACATGTTAATACACCGAGTTTACTAAGATCCTCATACAAATAGAATACCTCTTCCAATTCCATACATACTCATTAAGTATCTAGCCACTACCCATTCCTCACAACTACTTACTTTCTAAGTATAAGGGGTGTGCCACTTAGTACACTACTACATTCTACTACTAACTGTCCAAGGGTAGCCGCCGGTCTCTTACCTTGACCATATCCGCTTCGGGTACCTGCACACTAAAAACATTCCCCGAGGGGGTCAGCTTTCGCTGAATATGATAACCGCATACCCCGCGAAATAGTGAGGGTACACCGACCACTTGGTCGAATACATGCAGTTCATTTTATTCATACATACTTGCATACATGCTTTTACACATAATACTACAATACTTTTACGCAAGGAATACATACATACACTTCAATACATACAGGATAAACCATACAAGCCAACAGATACATACTTACCTTTCCGAAGTCCACAATACACAATACAAATACAATACATACGCAATACATATACAATACACCATACTTGTTAGCACCTTTTTGTCCACCGGGTTAATCGGGTGGAGATTACTCTTTTACTCGTTACACAATACTTATGCATACATACTCATACTTTACTTACTTACTCAAGTCAAGTCGTCGGGACCTCCGGCCCGGGGACTACTCTGTCCCACCACCGGGATTTACTTGGTTCACCAATCCAGGATGCTACCCATTTAAGGGGTTTGGGCCGTGGACCAGTTTAAGAACCAGGAATCGGATCCAACCTCTTGTGTCTCCTCATCCTCACGCGTGGCTGAAGCTATATCGGACTTCTACTCATTCCAATTTACTTAGTACTTTTGTTAGGAGTTAGGTGGTTAGGAATTAGTAGAAGTCATTCACTCAAGCCACATACACAAATACATTGCTCAATACACGTACATATGAAATGCAATACAATACATAAGTACAATACAAGATTCAAATACACTTCATCATCATTCATATATTTCATGAATTATACAAACTATTGTTCAAGACAAATATAGAGAACAACGTAAACAAGCATAAGTAAGTGCAATATAGTCCGATTCATGCGTTTATCTTATTAGGTGATACAGGGCATGAAGAAATCATACCTTTTTCTGCAATTTACTTTACCGGGTGCCTTCTTGTTCCTTAGTCCTTACTTGTTTCTCGAGTCCTATGCTTGAATCCCTGGCTACATGCCAAAGGGTTCAATCAATACTACGCATTACATTACATACATATTTGCTACTCCCGTACTTACCCCGTTGTCCCGTTGTTTCGGTTTACCTTAATGTTTATAAACTTGAAACTTCCTAAATTACTCCTCATACTTGTTTATACCTTTAATGACCCTTAAACATCATTAAACAAGTGCTACTTATCTTATACTATTATTACCATTCTCTTCCTTACCTTAAAACTCATTTTATAAGCTTAGAACTAAATTTTGGTGTTGGTCCGGGACCTTATTCCTATCCTCAGTCCCGGACCAACCTTGGTCATAAGTCTCGAATGGTTTTTTTACAAGTGGTTCGGGTCCTTACACATAAGGTAAGTCCCGGACCAGTTACCTTGGAAACTCTCGAATGAATTTTTATTATGGTCCGGGTCCTTGTACCCTAGTCAAGTCCCGGACCATCTGTTTGGTATTCTCTCGGACGGTTTCTATGGGGTGGTCCGGGTCCTTGTATGGGACCTAAGTCCCGGACCACCCAATTTCTCTATTCTCGGCATGTTTTGACATACTGGTCCGGGACTTAGTCCTGGACTTAAGTCCCGGACCCTGCTACCATTTTGACAGTTTTGACATTTTCAAAATCTGTTACATTCCATACTTTTCCTAATTAATTCCCAAATGTTCCTACACTTAGTCCCACATGTTTAAGCACCTAATTAAACTTCTAAACATGTCTAATCCATTACCAATTCATTACTCCTCTTCATACTAATTCTCACATACATTTCTACGTTTCCCTTTCAACACTTATACACATCCTTCCTAGTTTTGTTTTGCTACAGATTTTTACCTTCTTACTTCTCATACCACAACTACCATTCCATAATTACCAAACATCTCTATTAACTCCAATATACACCTTGGTGCTCCCATTCACCAAGTCATCCATAAATGCACATATTCCTACCAAAATTTTGCCATAGTTTACCTACAATTCTAACTTCTCCACATACACACTTTTCATCAAATTCATTCCTAATCTAGCCAAACCACAAGGGTTCTACCAGCACACATACAAGTATAAATTCATCAATACTTTCTCAATCCGCAATTCTAATACGCATACACATCACATTTGGCTCCAAAGCCTACAATTCAAATACTTGCTCTCAAATACTCGAACTTCCACAACTTCAATACTAATACAATGTTTGGGTTCTTTAAAATTGGTTTACCCATTCCCATACTTTAATGCATCAAAATTTAGCATTAGGAAAGAGCTCTTACCTTGAGCTTATATTTCCTTGTTTCTTTCTCACTTTTTCCTCCTTCTTCCTTTCTTGTCTCAATATCGGTTATGTGGGAATGGAGTTGCCAAACTCCATTCCCATCACCCCATGAACATAAAACAATTGCAATTAATTTACTAACCCTTAAATTAACACTAATTTATTGAAGTGTTTAAAACAAGATTTCTAGGGTTTACCTTTGGAGTGTTTTAGGAGGGGTTTTAGCCCTTGGTTCAAGAGGTGAATCCACTACCATTGTAAGGGTGATAATATGCTCAAAAGAGAGAGAGAGAAAATGGAGTATTATAAGGAGGTAAAAATCGGTTACCAAAAGGAGGGGGGAGAAAACATGGGATTTTCATGAAGATTTTTACCTTAATGGAGAGAGAGGACTCCAAGCTACACATTGATGCTATTTCTTCACCAATGGGGTATACCCATGAAAATGAACTTCGTCATTTTGGAATTTTAAAAAGATGGAAGTGTAGGGGAGAATGAGGGGAGCAAGAATATATATTTATTTTTGCATTTGGAGCTCACATGGAGGTGGAGCATGGAGTCAAAGTAGAGAAGCCATTGGAGCTTCTTGGAGCTTCAAAAATCGTCCAGCATAGGAGGGAGAAGAGAGAGAAATCGGTGGGGGGGAGAAGAGGGTAGGAGAGAGATGAGGGAAATGAGAGAGTGAGGTGAGCGAAGAGGGTAAAGTAGCTTTTTACTTTACTCTTTTGCTTTTTGATTCTCTTTATTTTGTTAACTAGTTACATGTGTGTGTGTGAGGGGTTATTTAACCATTAAAAAACCGGTCCCCTACTGTTATACTAGCTGGAGCGTTTTTCGTCTTTTACAGAAAACACTCGTTATTTTACCCGGTTTCGGTACTATTCATTAACCGGGCCCGTTTTCCGGAATTTTCTCGTTTCTTTATTTTTATTGGTTATTAAGCTTCCATAAATGCTAATAACTATTATTTGATGATTCATAATTTTTATGGGTCCGTTTGACCACTTAAAGTCACGTTTTCGGGTTTTCTCGAAAAACATGCTCTAAAGCTCTATTAGCGTTTTAATTCATTATTTGGATCTGTTTTCTTCGGGAGTTGTTCCCTTATATATTTAGGTCTTATTAACCCTTCAGGATCCATATAACATGCTAACCGAGGTCTCATACCTCCTATGGTTACTTAACGCTTATTTAGCGTTTTTCGCTTTTAAAGCGTTTATTTATATCTTTTGGATTTATTTTTCCTTACCAAACTTAGGCGTTATTAGGCCCGTAAATACGCATTAGATTAATTTTAATCACTATATTTAAGTTGGGGTATTTCAATCTACCCCCCTTAAGAACTTTGTCCTCAAAGTTGCTAAAGGTTATAGGATTACGATACTTGCTCGTTCATACTCGTCTATGCCAAAGGTCGTACATTCTTCCTCCACAATTCCTAAGTTGTAACACCCCTACTATTAATTCAATCATTACCGTCCAATCTCCTGGTGCTTCCCGAGTCACGCAGCGGATACATACTTACATACATCGGGTGATACAACGCCGTTAGTCACCCAAGTGACTAACAAGGCTACTACTGCTACATACAGCATCGGTCTGATGGACCAGAATATCCGAGTACTACTTAGTACAATACATACTCTCATTACATACTGAATACTACAATACTCCATTCGATGCATTACTCCATTCAATACCGTACTCCATTCAATACAATACTCCACAACTCCGTACAAGATAATACACTACGCATACCGAGTTTACTAGGTTCCAAAATCAATACAGTACTTCTCCTAAATTCATACACACTCACTAGGAGTCGATCTGCTGCCCATTCCTCACAAACTAGATACTTCTAATTACAAGGCACGCCACCGGTCTCTTACCTTGACTGTATTCACTCCGGGTACCTGCACACTAAAAACGTTCCCCCGAGGGGGTCAGCTTTCGCTGAATATGATAACCGCATACCCCGCGTACTAGCGAGGGTACGCCGACCATTTGGTCGAATACATGCAATTCATTTTGCAATGCATACATTCGTACATACATACATACATGCTTTCATTCACGATACTACAATACTACACAAGTATACATACATACGCACAGAACAGTACATGCTTGGAAGACAATACGAGTCAACTAGTACTTACTTACCATCTTCTAGAATATACATACACAGTACATGCTCATTACATACTCAATACGCAATACGGAGATACAATTCCAATACATACAAAGGTCCAGTTAGCTTCATTACACACCCGGGTTAATCGGGTGTTCGGTACTCTTTTACTTCCGGTCAATGACTTACAATAGTCAAGACCAATACACATACAATACTTACTTCTTACATACTTTACTTCCAGTTAAGTCGGTATGACCTCCAGGCAGGGATTACTACATCCCACCACCGGGCTTTAGGGTGGCCCCACTAATCCAGGATGCTACCCATTCAAGGGAATTGGTCCATAGAAAAGATTACAGCCAGGATTCGGATCCAACCTCTTGTGTTTCTTATCCTCATGTGTGGCCGAAACTATATCGGACTTCTACTCATTCCATTTACTCATTACTCAAGTTAGGAGTTAGAATGTTAGGAATTAGTAGAAGTCAGTACTTCACTTCCATACATACATACCATACACAAGTACACAATACTTACACATACTTCTCATTTCCATTCATTCATTTCATGAATTATACAAACTAATTGTTCAAGAAGATACAACAAGAACAAATAGTTCAAACACAGTAAGTGCAATATAGGTCCGATTCGTGCATTTATCTTATTGGTGATCACCATAAGCACACAAATCGGGGTAACCAAGTAGGATACGGGCATGAAGAAATCATACGTTCACCGTCGTATACGTACACCGGGGTTCTTAGAGGATCAAATTTTTGTATTCCTATACATACATGAAGTAGTATGATCAATGATCCATTATTGATCTAACTTACTCCTTCTTTGATACTCTCAATGTATACTTACTACTTTATTACTTTCTTACTTGGTTATGAAACCATTTTTCCTTATTACTTCTTAAACTTGTTTCCTTACTCACGCCTTTACTTTTTTACCATCATTATCTTCATTATTGGTGCATTATTACATATATATGCTTACATGTGTATAGGCATATATATATACATACATATGTTTACTATAGTCATATAATAAAACATTTTTTTTGTAAGTTATGGGTCGTCCGACCCACCGTCCGACCCAAGCCCTGGGTCGGACCATTCCAGTAGATTTTCGTCCTCTGAAATTCTTCCCGTCCGACCCAGCACTATTCCGTCCGACCCATACTCCTCTGGCTCGGACCATTCCAGAAAGTTCAGTCCTGTTGCCCAAGTGGCGTCCGACCCACGTCTGACTCATCCTCTGGGTCGAACGGAGTCAGGAACTTCGACAAGAGTTTTTTTTTTGCCTGTCCGACCCATGTCCGACTCACGGCCCTGGGTCGGACCATTCCAGAAAGTTTTATTCTTGTTGCTTAAGCCTTGTCCGACCCACTGTCCGATCCAGGCTCTGGGTCGGACGGTAGCAGAACACTGCTACAGGCTTTGTTTTTCAATTCCTTTCTTACCCATTCCTTCCCCAATTTTCCTACATACATCCTAACATGTTTTAGCACTAATTAGGCTTTCTAAAATACCTTAATTCATCCTCCAAGTCCATTACTAAATTCCTCAAACAACTTACACAATTTTCTTACTTCTTCTACAACACATGTAACAGTTTTTGTTACACCTATGCTACAGATTTAAAAACTCAATTCTCCCATCCAATACTTCTACTACCAATACCATTACTAGCATCCCAAATACATTTCCAAGCAATTACAACATCTATGCCCAAGTCCAACATTCATTTTACTAAACCTTGTACTCTCATTCTTGCTAATTCCTCCAATGAAATCCAATACCTCTTGCTACAGATTTTTACATGCTTCATCCTCATTCTCCAATTACCAATCCATGGTCATTGAACATCTCTACTAGCCCCAATACATACCTTGGTTCTCCCATTCACCAAGTCATTCCTTAATGCTCGATTCCTACCAAAATTTCGCCATAGTCTACCTACAATTCTAACTTCTCCACAAACATACTCCTTCATCCAATTCATTCCTACTCTAGCCACACCCATACAAGGGTCCTACCAGCAATCAATACAACATACATTCACCCATACTTCTTCAAATACCAATACTAATACTCATACACAATCATTTGGCTCCAAGGCCTACTATCCACATACTAATTCTCAAATACTCAATCCTCCTCACAAATACCCAACTTCCAATACTACAATACCAATACAAGATTTTGGGTTCTTTAGTTAGTTGCCCATTCCCATAGTCCAATGCATTAAATTAACATTAGTAAAGAGCTCTTACCTTGAGCTTATAATTCCTTCATTCCCTTTTCAATTCTCTTCTTCCTTTCTTCCTTGCCCAAATCGGCCACATTGGGAATGGAGTTTCCAAACTCCATTCCCATCACCCAAAGCATACAAAACAAGTATAATTAATATACTAACCCTTAGATTTATACTAACTCATTGAGATGTTTTAAACAAATTTCTAGGGTTTACCTTTTGAAGCTTTTAGGAGGGGTTTTAGCCCTTGGTTCAAGAAGGTGAATCCACCACCATTGCAAGGTTGATATTGTGCTCAAAAGAGAGAGAGAAAATGGAGTGTTACAATGGGGCAAAAATCGGTTACCAAAGGAGATGAAGAAAACTTAAGGTTCTCATGGAGATTTTTACCTTAATGGAGAGAGGGGACTCCAAGCTACACATTGATGCTATTTTCTTCACTAATGGGGTATACCCACGAAAATGAACTTCCTCATTTTTGGATTTTGAAAAGAGAGAAGTGTAGAGGATGATGAGGGATTACAAATATGTAATTATTTTTGCATTTGAAGCTCACATGGAGGTGGAGCATTGGAGAAGAAGATGGAGTAGCCATGGTTGTTGTGGGGAGCTCCAAAAATCGCCAGCCTTGGGAGGATGAAGAAGGAGAATCGGCTGGGTGAGGAGAGGGAGGTGAGAGAATAAGGAAAAGTGAGGTGAGAGAAAAGGTGAGTTACTTTTCTACTCTTCCTCTTTTGCTTTTTGTCTCTTTATTTAATTAGCTAGTTACATGTGTGTGTGTGAGGGGTTATTTGACTATTAAAAATCGGTCCCCCTACAGTTATACTAGTTGGAGCGTTTTTCGTCTTTTACAGAAAACGCTCGTTATTTTACCCGGTTTAGGTACTGTTCACTAACCGGGCCCGTTTTCCAGAATTTCTTGTTTAATTATTTTTATTGGTTTTAAGCTTCCATAAATGCTTAATAATTACTACCTCCGTCCCGTCATAAGTGTCCTGTTTGCTTTTTGGCACGTTTTTCCACCTCAATATTAAACATATAAGGTAAAATAATTTTATAAAACTAAATTTTGTTATAATAGTTTATCATGTAAGGAATCATTGCAAAACTTAAATTTTCAAAATTAATTTATCTTATATGTTAAAATTGAAGTCAAACGACATGTCAAATAGTAAATAGGACGGTCAAGGTGGGACGGAGGGAGTATTATTTAATGATTTATAATTTTTACGGGTCCGTTTGACCACTTAAAGTCACGTTTTCGGGTTTTCTCGAAAAACGTGCTCTAAAGCTCTATTAGCGTTTTAATTCATTATTTGGATCCGTTTTCTTCGGGAGTTGTTCCCACGTATTATTTAGGTTTTATTAAACCTTTAGAATCCATATAATACTGAAATACCCCAAACCTTGATATGTGGTTTAAATATTAAACTATGGTATGTAAAGGCTAAAAAGTGCCTTAGAAACATCAGTGAACAAATTAAACCATAGTAAAATGCAATAAAGCACTAAGACACAGCTTGAGCAAAAACATGCTCTAAGCTTGGAGTGAACTGGGTTAGGACCCAAAGAACCTACCAAGACTAAATAATATTCAATTATGATTTAATAAGGCTAATTAAGTCCTTAGGAAACCTTGGTAGACAATTAAACCAAATAAAACACAAGAATATACCTTAAAGTCAATAAGAGCAAAATGTGCTCTAAGCTTGGGATAAATTTGTATAAGACCTAATGGTCATACCTATGCCTTATAAATATGTTAATGAACATATTAAATCAATTACCAAAGAAAACCAAGCTTGAAAACAAGTTAAAACACAAAAAGTGCTTTAAGGAGTCTTAAAGCACGTTTTTGAAAAATTGTCTTGTAAATGAGTTTTGAATGGCTAAATGTCCATCATTACTCTTCAATTAACATGTGTACTATATAGTATCACATTTGGATGTCTATATCAATGAGAAATCAAAATTTCACTTCTATGTGCCTTGTTTTCATGAATAGTAACTTTAATAAGTTAGTTTGTAACATATGTTATTATAAGTGAGACAATTGATTAATAAAGTCTAAAATACCCCTAGGTACTATTGGGGGCCGGTTTTTAAGGTGTGGTGACTCACCACCCTTGTTAACATGCTAAGGAAATAAAGAATGACTAACTTAAGTACTATTTGCTTTTTAAGTACAAATATCTTCCAAAAAGCAAAACTTATCTCATTCTCTCATTTCCTTCTTCATTTCCCACGTATCCAATCTTCTTCTACCTCTCTTCTTGCTGCTCTTCTACGATTTGGAATAGTACCATCAAGACTCCATCTTTGACCACTTGTAAAACCTAGCTTACTTAACCAAATCAAAAACAAACACCACCATTCTCTTCCTCTCATCAAGCTCTTCATTCCTATCTTCTCAAAATTTCAAGACCACCATTTCGGTGCCATGGAGTTCCACCATTGATGGAGCTTGAGCTTGTGTTTCTACATATTATTACTCTCCTTTGCTTCTAGGTAAGGAATCTCAAAGAAAAATCAAGTTTCCTTCATGTTTTTTGCCTTGACCGAAATTGCACATTAATGGTGCTCTTGGTGTGACTTTGTTCTAGCTTCATTCCAACCTTTCATGGACTAGGTGGAGTCCTTTCTTCATAGATATTCAAACTCTCTTCAAAGATCAAGGTAAAACAACTACATTAATGTTTTTGAAACAATGTAAACCTAGGGTTTACAATGAGTTTAAGCTTGAAGCTTGTATACTCATTTCATTGCTTGTATATTGTTTAGTAGTTGACAAGGAATCAAATACCTTACCGGTTTTATAAGGAAACAAGAAAGAAGTTTGAGTGGAAAAGAGGTAAATATACTAACCTAATGTGGTATAATGCCTTAGGAGAAGTGAGCTTATATTGCTTGTTAAAATGATCTAAGGAGCCAAAGGTGAATGACCTAGTGAAATGCTCTCAAGGAGTTTATTAAGGGTATATGTATTGTTGGGTGTAATTGCAGGTCAAAGGCATTATTTATGTGGGAAATTCAGTGTTTATGGTTTATGCAATTTAAGGGCCTAAGAGCCATGTTATTTAAGGGCCTAAGTGCCAAGCAATTTAAATTGTGCACTATATTGTGATGTAGTGTAAATTTGGTGAAGTCTTGTGTGTGATGGTGTTTCTTGATGGTTTTAGGTGTTCTTGAATGAAATAAGGTAAGCACCTAGGTGTTTGGATGTGAGAATATACAAGAGAAGTTATGGCAAAATTTGGAAAATGTATAAGGAGTTCAAAGTGTTTTAAATGAGTTTTGGTGAACTAGGAAGTGTTAAGAGATTTATAAGAAAAATGAGTGACAAATTGGACAATGTTTAAAGGTGAATCAAAGTGATATTTTGGGTATTAGAATATGCCTAAGTTCATGTATGAAGTTGGGTAATCTATGGATGAAGAGAATAGATGAAACAAGACTTGAAATTGTCAAATTTGGGATTCTGTTACAGAGGTCCGGGACTTAGGTATTGGAAGATGTCCTGGACCATACATGAAAAACAGGCCGAGAGTTGGAAAACTGTCTTGGTCCGGGACTTGGGGTGAGTACAAGGTCCCGGACCACCCTATTAAAAACAGCCGAGAGTCTCTGTAAGTATTGGTCCGGGACTTAAGGTAAGGACCAAGTCCCGGACCACTCTAAAAATGTTGTTCAAGGTATGAAAATGGTAAGAAGGGAGTAAGTGTTTAAGGAGTTATAAAATGAGTTTTATGGATGTTATATGAAGGATTAAAGGTGCCAAATGATGTTAGAACATATTAGGATATTTGAGGTGAAGTTTGGAGTTAAATGGGCAAGGGGAAATAAAGGTCTGGGGCAGACCGACCTTGCGACCGAACTTGCCAAGGTCGGTTGAGCCCAGTTTACCCTGCGAGAATTAGTTTCTGGAATGGACCGACCTTGGGGACCGGACTTGCAAGGTCGGCCGGGCTTGTATTTTCTGTACGGATTAAGTTTCTGGAATCGACCGAACATGCGACCGAACTTACAAGGTCGGTCGGAGTAGAAAATTTGACGGTAAAGTGTTCTGGTATGGACCGACCTTGTGCAAGGTCGGTCGGTAAGGTCGGTCGGCCCCAAAATGTTGTTTATGGTTATAAAATGATATGTAATGATGGGGATTGATAGGTAATGATGTTATAAAGTTGTTAAGGACATGTTAGGTAAGTTTAATGACAATTAAGTGGGTGAAAAGTTGTATTAAAATGTGAGAGTAAAACAAGTTAAAAATGTGAAGTTATATAACTAAATTAACGGGGATAAGTTATAAGCATTAGACTTTAACAATCATGTTACCCCGATGTTAATAAAAGTACATGTAATGTTATCAGTTGTTCGAGAATTGCTCGAGGAACATAAGTGGACGTGGTAAAGTGGACTCCGGTGACAGGTATGGTTTTCTTGCAACCTGTGTCCTACCGGATTACACCGGCTTGTATGCCAATGTGTTTTTCTGTATGTTTGCCATGTTGTAAGATAAAACATGTAATGAGTTTACAGTAATTCATTTATGTGGCGTGTTCAACTCCGATACCATTTAACCTCGGAAGTGTTAACCTTAGTTAACTGAGTCTAGGATCACATGAGAGTTCAGTATTCGGAGTAAACGACCCGAACCATGGGACGTACTAACCACGGCTATGCGTGTGTTAATTGTGTGATATGTGTAAGTGAATGTAGGGATCTCCCTTGTGTGTTTAACCCAGTTGTAGTACTGTATGGTGTGTAGTTATGATAGACTCCATAGTGGGGTTCTAACTAATATCTAAAGTAAGTATGTACTAACAGTGGTGAGGAATCCGGTTAGGCCGGTCGCGCGTTGTTTTGGGAGTGGGTATCCTTCTTAGCCTTACCCTTCTCTCTGTTATGGTTGTTTCCCTCACGGGTTATGATCTCCCATTAGCTTATTCCAAAGCTTAGCTATTCTGACTTATGATCGGTTTAGGGGGAACATGTGTTTGTGTGGTGTGTTCGGGCCTCCAAACCCGAACCATCTTAACTTAAGTTACTCGTCCGACTATTAGGACGGTAATGAGTGTTGTTGTTATTGTATAACGAGCTTACTATGAGAGTGACACCATTCTCTAGGCTCACCAGTGAATTAACTATGTTTGGGTCGGTTCCTAAGAGGACCGTTCCCGTTATGTTATGTGATGTTGTTGTAATGCAATTCCTATTGCGATGTTTTCATGTGCACGTCGAAACGTGAAAGTGTTGTTATGTTTGTTATGTGAGGAATGTTATATGGTGTAAGATATGGAGTGTGTGGATCATGGAAATGAATCCCAGTTTGTGATAAGAGGCGTTTAAGGATAACCCGACTTAAGGGTAAGTGTCGTCTATTAAGGAAGTAGCTCCATTAGAGGAGGAACACTCTAGGGATAACGATACCATGAGTGACTTATCAAGTAAGGATGTATTATCCGTTTGTTGAGCCCATTGAGGCGAAATGTTATGTGTTGTGTGTTTACAGTTGCATGCATGATTTAATATAATCAATCGCATGCTAAGACGACAATTAGTTGTGCGTGGCCCGGTAGCATGTGGGCTGCGAGATTACCATACCAGCAAAGGTGCTGAGCCCCTTGGGGGCCACCCTTTCTCTTCTTTTTCCTATTTCAGGTACAAGGAGCTGGAAGCCGTTCGAGAGTAGGACGGGGTAGTCATTGTACATGGGCAATCGTTTATGTTGTATATATACAGTAGGTGTAGTAAGACCGAAATTGTTATCGGCATTAGTTCGTGAATACTCGGTACAGTTGGAAGGCTTATGTATGTCGGTTGTTGTTAATAAAGATATAGTAATGTACAGTTGCTCGGGAATCTAGTCCATCAGACCGGTACAATGTATATGTAATAGCCTTGTTAGCCACGTGGGTGGCTAACGGCGTGTAACACCAACGAGTTAAGTTATGTGAAGTAGTATATTTTCCGCTGCAGATTGTTGTTAAGTGTGTATGTTGTTGGATGGGGTGTTACAAATACTCTAACTGAGGTCTCGCACCTCTTATGGTTATTTAACGCTTACTTAGCGTTTTTCGCTTTTTAAGCGTTTCTTTATTTCTTTTGGATTTATTTTTCCTTACCAATATTACTTACGCATTATTAGGCTCTTAAATAAGGATTAGAATTATCTTAATCACTATATTTAAGTTTGGGGTATTTCAATCTACCCCCCTTAAGAACTTTGTCCTCAAAGTTGCTCAAGGTTATAGGGTTGCAATGCTTGCTCATTCATACTTGTTTATGCCAGACGTCGTACATTCTTCCTCCTTACAACTCCTCAATCCATTACTCAAGATTTCTACTTTCCATACCTTACCAATGTACAATAATTACTCAAATCCACATTACTACCGGTCATCCAGTTCCTCATTACAAAATTTAAACATACATACCGTGCAAAGCTATCCCCAAAGCAATGCAATACACGTTACAATCACGCAGGCACCAAGGTCATCTAGACACAGGACTCCTCTACGTCCCGCTGCCCTTGGAATAATACAACATACTACCTTACTATCTTCTTCGGTACACCCTTCTAGCAGATCCTCATTCTCCATACTAAAGGAAATTCTTTCACTACTACCAATTAAAATTTTTCTAAAACACACAACTTCAAATTCCAATTTATATTCATTACTTCTATCCTATGTGATTCTTGTGGCCACTTAAGGGGAGCTTCGAGAATCATTCGACCCTGATGTGATCAGCACCAGTGTTGAACTATCTTTCCACCCCAATTTGTGTTCGGTTTCCCTTGATCTGATCAGGATCAAGTTCGACTTCCCACGTCAGTTTCACAACAACAAGTAATTAGTTGTTTTCATTTTCTATCTTTTTACTCTTTCTAGTCGTGATACGAATTCGTACATCTCCAAAGGATGGAATCAATCCATCAATCATCCTCACTCTACTTCCCAAATGCTTTACTCCGTGGTTCAATACTTAAATGCTCATTTCATCAACCTTCACTACTTCCATCCATTACTCTCCATCATTTCAATTATTCTAACTAGGGAATAATACTATACTTATGAGTTTAGCTATCCTCAATTACTACCAATAACATACTTACGAATACACCACTCATGGGCTACATTCCTCTACTACTCACAATCAATCCGTACTACTTTTTTAAGGTTACAATACTTGTGGAGCTCCGTCCACTACTCATTCTCAATTGTCTCAAGACAATCACCTAGGGAACTCAATTTCCTCTAGGTTATACATCGGTTTTATACCGACTCATGCATCGTAATGCCATGTCTAACTTCAGATAGGCACACACTACAGGGATTATCGTTTCCCCAAGAGTTACTCTACTCCTCTTTACTAATACTTTTACACTGGGGTTACAAGATGGGTATATTCATCTTATGGTATTCACATCTCTTGTGCCCAATTACCATGGTTACAATATGAATGAATACGTATGTTTATTTAACATAAGTACCAATCATTAAATCAATTCTCATTTGTGCTATGCACATTATAGTTGTATGTGTTTTATTTATAACACTTGCATTAAGCGGTTTTCGCTCTACCCCCCTTAAAAGGGATTACGCCCGCGTAATCTACCATATGCTACTATTACACATTGGTTTACTCGATTTGGGCAATCTGAAGCGTTTAGCTTCACTACGATATACTATACAATATGCTCTGGTCAAAGGGTCTTAACCATGTCAATGGTTTAGTCCTTGCACCAAGAATTCCTATTGAGTTCATTTAACTCATAACCAATTCGGTTCTAGCCTATTAGGCTTCAAGGCATTAATAGCCATTCTTTCATACTTACTAGGTGTATTTCATTTCTTAGCTAGGGCCCACTAGCTTCTGCTGCGCGACCCTGATAACTTGGGTTACTCACCCTTCATGTTATCGTTAATGTGCTATACATCACCTTTTTATCCCTCTATTATGGGAATGAGGTTTACTAACAGTGTGGTATTCTCTTACCGTTGTTTGAACTCAATGAGTTTTAGATTGTAACCAGCTCTCTGGTAATATATTACGCTCACTATTCGTGCCTCCACGATTATTCGTTAAGTTCCTCCGACTTGTTGTCGGGCGAGGTTAAGTCACTACCAAGTTGTAGTGTTCCCTCTGTTGTCACTAGCTTCTGAATTATACCAGTTCTTCTAGTTCAGTACAAGTGTTCTTTACTTGTATGACCTTGCATTTTCCCTGCGTCGGTCCTAGTGACTTTCTTAATTCTTCTTTCACCCTTTTATTCCAGTGAAATTCACATCTTGTGATTGATAGTGTGTTTTACACTCTTCGTGCGATCTGTTGCTAAGAATGCTTGACTGGCTTATGCCATGTTTGTGGTGAAAAGAAATTTACTACTGTTTACATTCTCCATATCCGCAGCCATCCCATTAGATCGTTAGCTGTACAAGTGCAATACCAAAACACTCAATCATACAGAGTGTAGAGGCGTGAACGCTTGACAGTAAGTCACTTATGTGATAGGAAGGAATATTTCTGACTGTCTTCCATACTTATTCTTCATGTCGTTGTCTACTACTACTTCCTCATAGCGGTCGCTTGTTGCGCACCGTATTCTTACTCACTATACAACATCGTTTTTACGGTCTCCGTTATTGTGGTAGCTTACTTTTACTCTCTTGCCATTGTCGTTGGCATCATTTCCTTATGGTGTACAAACACTAGGAGGTTCCTAGTCATATGTATGACGGTTGTCGTAGTATACCGCGATACTATTATCTTCCCATTGTGGGGATGTTTTATTTCAATTTAGGTTTCATGTGTAGGTTAGCTCACCTCACATTACTTCCTCATTCATGATATCGTTTGCCAATAACTTGGTTGACCAAAGATGAAGTGGTTTATCGGGTTACAAGTTCTCTTGAGCGCCGGTCATTCATGGTGTGCAATATGCACACTCATTGATTGTTTTGACAATTACTGTCTCCATAGTGCTGAGCATTGATCATAGGCTCTAGCTATGCGGTTTGCTTTTGCATGTACCTTACCGGGACATCCCCAAAACTTCAAGGGTTTCCTGGTCCCGTTCTCCAATTGGAGGGTATTCTATCACTGGTAGGTGAAAGTTCTCGTTGAGGGTGTGTTTCCACTCATAGGTCTCATGACAAGGTTTACCATGTAAGTATTTATACAATGGTTCACCACATGATTGGGTGCATAAGGAGTATACTTACTCCTTCGAGCTTCGATGCTCTTAAGCGATGTGCTTCTACAGTCCAGCCTCTCGTAGGCGTGGTGGGTTGGAAATCTCATTTCCTTATTCGTTGTCTCTTAGCAGTATCTATACGCACAAGTTTTGTTGTTATAGTAGATGGAAGCCCCTTCTGACGGTTCACGTCTTCACCACCTTGGTGGTCTTCGATTAACGAGGGGTACTTTTCCTCGAGTTTCTGTAGTGTCCAGACGTGGACTAGGCCAATGTTGGCATTTATCCCGATTTCTATGCCCCTGTGTTATCATTGCTACAGAAGGCATGAAGGTAGTTAAAGCTTGTCAACTGCATACTAGACTGATGCTCTAGTGATAGTGACGCTGAGTTGACCATTACTCCAAGCCACTCAAGAGGTTGGGTTTGAATTGGTGGTCCAGTTGTTGATTTCTTGTCATATGGGATAATATTTCTTGCAAGTCTTATTATCCACTGGTGTGGTTTTGCAACCATTTCAGTTTACACAACGTATTGGTTTGTGGCCATTAAGCCTTATTGCTGCAAGCTATGCTCTTTGCAAGCTGCTTACACATGTTTCTACTCCATGTATACTTCGTAGGTTGGAGGTATTACTAGGCTCCATGGTAAGTCGTGACATCATGCTTCCGTTCATAGGAGACCCTTTAGGCAAGCTGATGCTAATTTAGGGTATTTCCTGTTAAGTGAAATCCCTTCGGTGTTCTAACCGAATATTTGTTCTAGCTTCCGTGCTCTTATCAAGACACTTGTTCAACTGCTGTTATCTCAGACACCCTTCAAGGATTGCTCCTGGGTGCCGTTGGATCACGCCGTTACATCCGGCTGATGTTTATGACATGTGTTGTCCTATATACCGTCTTATGGTGTTGTATTAAGCTATTCCCTTTAGGTTTATAATGTCTCCCGTTGTTGGGTAGGCCGTCTATACTTGCTCCCAGTGCTTGAGACTAGGTTTAAATATCCTCTTTGATGATGGATTATATTTGTGGTAATCTTGCAATTGCTCTTGGGAACTCTGTCCCGTAGTTGAGCATTCTGGTGTCCACGTTAGGCGTTTGCCTTACTGTGTTTAGGCTGGGTATACTTTCCAGCTGCCATGTATTTTCTTGATGTCCTGAGACATATCCAATGTCTATACTTACTAGTATGTGCTCTTTGCACTCCCTAGTTCCTATTCCTCATCTTCAGGTGGATTCTCTGAGTTCCTTCATACTAATCGTCTGTGGTGTCCAGCTGTTCTGATTTGAACTCACTGATGGTCCGTAGAACGGAGTCGACTACTTCCCGTGTTTCGTACACTACATGTATACATACGTGGGGTACCATGTTGATACGTTACCACTTACCCAACTATATGTCAGGCCGCAAGCTCCTTCGGAGTGCAGTTGTCCCACATCCCGTAATTGGGTACACTCGTAGTGTTCGTCACACGCCTAGGTGAAGTATTCTATTGTCAACTCCTCTTGTATCATTCCATGATACTCACCGTAATTCTGTTGATTTGGTTTTAAAATCCAAGGTTTTTAAATGAAGTTGTGGTCTTGAAAGAAGAATTCGGGTTTGAACACAATGGTTCAGTGTTAAGAGAAATCTCCCATGGCACAGCCATGCTTAAGGTCTTGACCAAGTCTAGCTTCATGCTGACTGGTATGAGGTTAAAGTAATGGTCAGGCCGTCGGGCCTTTCCAAGGTTCCATACTCCTAGTTGTTAGGATGTGTGATCCTGTAGTTGCTTCTTGTAGCCACGGTACATTACTTTGTACCTGGGGTGTGTTAGAGTTCCTTTACAGATTTCTGCCCTTACTGCACTTGCCGTGGCAAGTGCGTGGTACTGGTGGTTTTTGGGTAATTCTATACCGATCACGGTATGGTTTCCATTCATAATTGGTAATCTTGCTTACCTTTCCTTTGATCTTGTCGATCATTTACTTAGGTTAATCACTCTTCTGAGTAACTTCTCAGTGAGTTTGACATGGCTGTCATTGATCAGGGTACTTCTCCAATCCTTGGAGCTTCCCCTTTGACTTGGTTGTGTTGTTCCTGTTGCTTGTTTCCCACACGTTCGTTGTGGTTACTGAGCCTGTTTTGGTTTAGGCACTACAGTTGTAGTTACATCAGATTATATCTTGTGAATATTCTTGTAGCTGTCTGAGCTATGTTGGCCAGGTTTGTAACCTTTTTGGCGTTGTATTTTTGGAGTCAGTCACTCCCCGACTATGTCCTTAGCCAGCTAAGAGCTCACCGTTGGTGGTGTTGCTTGGCTATTACTGTTGTCCCGTAGACTTGTGTCTCGGGTTTCATTACTGCTCCTGTTTCCATTTCGTTGCACGGTTAGTGCTTCTTTCTTTGCTGGGTTGTTTAGCTAGGTTCTGCGACTGCTAAGCATGTCGCCCCATGCTTTTGCAAGTTATAGCCTCCTTGTGGTTGGAGTGTTTATACTACCGCTATTAAGTGCGGCTATTGTTGTTCAACCGGGATCCACTTCCGGGTCTTCCATTTCTTGGAATCTACCATACGTCGGTTCTTGTTTACTGTGTGATTGCTTCACAACCGCCAGATCGGGTTTTCCCCGAGTATGAGAAGGCTTTTCTTCTCTCTGGCGTCCTTTCCAAAGTTATACAATGGGGTTTGCGGTGGGCGGGACTGGTGTTGTAGGTATCCGGTACTTACCGGGAGTTCATAACTAGCATCTCTCTAATGCTATCACTCAGCCCATAGCCCAAAGCTTCTAATTCCTAACTCGGTATTTCCTAAGCTCGGTATTTCCAGTCATCAGAGCGACACTTCGCTCTGATACCACTTTTTGTAACACCCCTACTATTAATTCAATCATTACCGTCCAATCTCCTCGTGTTTCCCGAGTCACGCAGCGGATACATACTTACATACATCGGGTGATACAACGCCGTTAGTCACCCAAGTGACTAACAAGGCTACTACTGCTACATACAGCATCGGTCTGATGGACCGGAATATCCGAGTACTACTTAGTACAATACATACTCTCATTACATACTGAATACTACAAACTACATACTCCATTCGATACTTACTCCATTCAATACCGTACTCCATTCAATACAATACTCCACAACTCCGTACAAGATAATACACTACGCATACCGAGTTTACTAGGTTCCAAAATCAATACAGTACTTCTCCCAAATTCATACACACTCACTAGGAGTCGATCTGCTGCCCATTCCTCACACTAGATACTTCTAATTACAAGGCGCGCCACCGGTCTCTTACCTTGACCGTATTCGCTCCGGGTACCTGCACACTAAAAACGTTCCCCCGAGGGGTCAGCTTTCGCTGAATATGATAACCGCATACCCCGCGTACTAGCGAGGGTACGCCGACCATTTGGTCGAATACATGCAATTCATTTTGCAATGAATACATTCGTACATACATACATACATGCTTTCATTCACGATACTACAATACTACACAAGTATACATACATACGCACAGAACAGTACATGCTTGGAAGACAATACGAGTCAACCAGTACTTACTTACCATCTTCCAGAATATACATACACAGTACATACTCATTACATACTCAATACGCAATACGGAGATACAATTCTCCAATACATACAAAGGTCCAGTTAGCTTCATTACACACCCGGGTAATCGGGTGTTCGGTACTCTTTTACTTCCGGTCAATGACTTACAATAGTCAAGACCAATACACATACAATACTTACTTCTTACATACTTTACTTCCAGTTAAGTCGGTATGACCTCCGGGCAGGGATTACTACATCCCACCACCGGGCTTTAGGGTGGCCCACTATTCCAGGATTCTACCCATTCAAGGGAATTGGTCCATGGAAAAGATTACAGCCAGGATTCGGATCCAACCTCTTGTGTTTCCTTATCCTCACGCGTGGCCGAAACTATATCGGACTTCTACTCATTCCATTTTACTCATTACTCAAGTTAGGAGTTAGAATGTTAGGAATTAGTAGAAGTCAGTACTTCACTTCCATACATACATACCATACACAAGTACACAATACTTACACATACTTCTCATTTCCATTCATTCATTTCATGAATTATACAAACTAATTGTTCAAGAAGATACAACAAGAACAAAATAGTTCAAACACAGTTAAGTGCAATATAGGTCCGATTCGTGCATTTATCTTATTGGTGATCACATAAGCACACAAATCGGGGAAACCAAGTTAGGATACAGGGCATGAAGAAATCATACCGTTCACCGTCGTATACGTACTACCGGGTTCCTTCGAGGATCAACTTTTTGATTCCTATACATGCATGAAGTAGTATGATCAATGATCCATTATTGATCTAACTTACTCCTTCTTTGATACTCTCAATGTATACTTACTACTTTATTACTTTCTTACTTGGTTATGAAACCATTTTTCCTTATTACTTCTTAAACTTGTTTCCTTACTCACGTCTTTACTTTCTTACCATCATTATCTTCATTATTGGTGCATTATTACATATATATGCTTACATGTGTATAGGCATATATATATACATACATTTGTGTGGACACCAAAAATTCTCACCCCATAAAAGCAAAATTCAGAAAAATAAATAAAATAAGAGGGTCATCGCCTTTCTTTTCAACAATTATTATTGTGCGTACCAAAATGAAACCGCCTTTTTAAAATAAAATTTCTAAATCAATTTTCAAACACATTGAACCCGCCCCTTTTCATTATTTACTTATTTTACCATTTTTTTTTTTTGATTTATTTTATGTCAGTCAGTTACATTTTATTCCATTGTTTATTTTCCATTTTGTTTTATTTTAGTTCATGCTATTTCGTTACTAGTTTATTTTATCTCATTTCATTTCATTGTCACTTTTTCTTGTATTTTCTTTATTAATACTTGTTTTTATTTTATCTTTATCATTTTTAATTTTTAGAATTACCTTCATCATTATATTTCATACTAGCATATTTCGTTTTGTCGCTAATTCGATTAAACTCCCTCTCATCTCATTTTATTTTATTACTCTTTTTTTTTATCTTATTTACTGCTATTCGTACATATCTGATTCAATTTACATTTTTAGGATACTCACCTGTATTTTTATTTCCATCATACTAGTACCATTTTATTATTTCATGTATTCGTTTTTATGATATTTCGTTATTTTATGTCTTACTATGTTTTGTATTTCTATATACATTCCTTTATTTCATGACTTTTCAAAAGAAAACATTTCATCCACATTTTTGTGTATAAACATTGACTTTTTGGTACTTCTTCAATTTGGGCTACAGCCCTTATATTATTTACCACATTAATCTAATAAGCTTAGTGCCTTGTGTAGTTGTCACTGTACATATGTGAGAGGCTGATGCTCTCGTGTTCGAACCTGGGGAAGGACCAAAGTGGTTTATATTTTTTTCATAGTCTCCCTTGATTTTGAAACCCTAATCTGTTCCTTTCTTTACCAGCCGCCACCGATTAGAAAAACCTACACCATATGTTATATAAACATTGCAAACCCTACGGTAGAGAATTTCTCTGTTCAATTGAAGTGGCCATCTCGCTCATTCCCTTCGTTGTTTCTTCATTCTCAAAACAATCAAGTTACAAAAGAGCTCTCAAGCCCTCATACTCCTGCATCGGTATTTTTGCAACCCAGAAGGAACAATGTGCTCATCTCTGTTCATTTCTCTCCAGCGACGGTAATTTTGCAATCCATCCGACGAATTCTTCCATCTCTTCTTCCGCGCCTCTCTACCTATCAGCATTGAAGACCGAAAACAAAACCAGAACCACACCTTCTCTAATCCTTCGAACCACCATTCCACCACCATTCCACCACCTTCATCCATGATTCTCTTTCCCCAAAAATCAAGCCTCTCTTCCTCGAATCGTTTCTTCTGTCCACTTTATCGATTGCTCTCGACCTCACTCATCTTCATTTCTCTGGAATAAAGACGTCCATAGCCACCGCCCCACACCCACGATGGATACCCTAACTTCTTTGCCTCAAACTCCATCGACCACCTTATCTCCAACCCAAATACTCGATCAGAGCATAAATCGGCACCGATGAACTTTGGGTCCAGTCAAGTACAGACCTGAACAAATTGAGATTCCATTTCTGTTTGAAGAAACTTTCAAGAGATAACAATGGGAACTTAGACTGTGAAGGTCTTCCTGTTTATGTAGATATGTTATTCACATTTGCTCTCACTTATTTGATTTGGTCTATGGGTTTAACGTACGACTCATCTTCATCTCTCGCCAATTTGTATGGCTCAACCTTTGTAATATGTACAAACTGTATGACGCTGTCTCACTGTGATTTCGGCATCCAAATCGATTATTCTTCTTATTTGAAATCCAACAGAGCGTGTGGGTCTGGCGAATCTGATTTTCTTCCAAATTTTGTACTCTGGACAAACCCAACTAGTATCGGGAGTGGCCTCTTATTCTACAGAGCTAATGGCGTTTTTTCTGTACCCTCTTCGAAATTTAATTCGAAACTCTTGTTTTTTCACTTCTCTGTTTTGATTTTCCACATTACTGCCTCTAATCTTTGTGCTATCTTCGTTTCTCTGCATACGAATTTTATCTGGATTTCTGGGTCTGTCATCGCCCTAAACCCGACCATACTGGTAGCGAGACCGCCAGAGGATGATGCGCAATCAAAACTCCAAAGCCCAGCGTACATGTATAATCTGACCGGGGACGAGACTCACGCTCTCGCGTACTGATCGGCGTCGATTCTAGTCGAACTCACGCTATGCTCGAGGGGTTCCGATTCTGGAAAACAAAGATCTGCAGCCCGGTCTCCATTCAAGTTCATTTCAGTTCGATTATCACGGATTTGAAGCCACACTTATATAACCGGATGTCGGGTTGTCTGGGTAAATCTTCATCCCTCTTCTGGTGGTACTTGTTCCTGACATGAGTAGCATATCAACTCTATTTATTTATGTATGTATGTTGACGAGTACATCTCTGTCTCTAAGCCTCGGTGTGTTTTGCCTTGTTACATATCATCGTTTTAGCAGTGCAAGGTTATTTTGGTTTTCTAGTTAATGAATTCAAGAGGCGCTTAAGAATAAAACAAGTAAGCAGGAAGAATGGACATATGGAGTGGACCCATTGCTATTCATATTTCAGATGAATTTTTGGTAGCTTTTACGTAAGAGTTTTGGATAAGTTGTCATTAGCCAAGTCCTGTAGTTCATAATCTGAAACAGGAGTTCATCTTTCAATTTATAAGCCGATGAGTCACCACGTTTAGTTGGGATGAATGATAGTTTTGATTTGCTATTTGATGTTGTCTTAATCAATCGGGCAGATTAATCAAGATTTGGGTATTGAATTCTAATTCCATCAAAGACCTCTGGAAATCAGTCTCGCTTAACTTTTGGTAATGAAAAAGGGTAGAATAAAGACACCACGTTAATCACTTTTGTACGTGTTTGTTTTTTTCGGATAAGAGCCATCTCTTTCCAGTTTAATTAGATCATTTGCTTCTATATTATTACTTTGTTATATGCGTGCCTGTATCATATTTTCAACCTGATTTATTCCTAGTCCACTTTGGGCTAATGCATAAGCCTTAGTTAGCCCATAGGTCACCCCTTTGTAGAAAAGCTTTAGATTGGGGTATCCTCAATGCATACGGGTCCTAGACACGGTCCATGTGAGGAATACCCGTTTCCCTTAAAATTTTCCAAATCATCCTCTAAAGTCAGAATAAAATTCACAATCAATCAATCATCTAATTCCAAATCAATTTAAAGATCCAATGAGGCCAACTCCACTTCAAAATCAATCCCTCTCAAACTCTCTCTCATCAACACACTTCAAAATCAACTCTCTCATCAACCACTCTCTCATCAAACACACTAACCTCTCAAAATCAATCCCTCTCATACTCTCTCATCAAACACACTTCAAATCAAACTCAAACTCTCTCATCAAACACACTTCAAAATCAATCCTCTCATACTCTCTCATCAAACAAACACCTTCAAAATCACTCTCTCTCATCAAACACACTTCAAAATCAAACTCTCTCATCAAACACACTTCAAAATCAATTCTTCTCACACTCTCTCATCAGACCACTGCAAAATCATCTCTCTCATACTCTCTCATCAAACCCTGTCAAAGTCGATCCTCTCATACTCCGAAACCAGATATTCTTCATGAATTCTTCGAAACCAAAGCTTTTCACATGTCATTATACTCTTCATACACTCATTAGACACACTTCAACCTCACGAAGCATTTGAAATTCTTCCAAAAGTTCCAAGATCAAACTTCAAACTCCTTCCAAACTCCAATTGCCTCATAGCTTCAAATCATATTCCAACTTCAAATTCTAAAGCCCAATTCGAGGCCTAATAAAGCCCAATTCGAGGCCCATTCTAAAGCCAATTTGAGGCCCATTCCAAAGCCCATTCGGGCCCATTCCAAAGCCCAATTCAAGGCCCATTTCACAACCCAATTCGAGGCCCATTTCCAAAGCCCAATTTTGGCCCAAATAAGCCCAATTCGTAGCCCATTCCAAAGCCCAATTCGAGGCCCATTCCAAAGCCCATTCGAGGCCCATTCCAAAGCCCAATTCGAGGCCCATTTCACAACCCAATTCGAGGCCCATTTCACACCCAATTCGAGGCCCATTCCAAAGCCCAATTCGAGGCCAATTCTAAAGCCCAATTTGAGGCCCAAATAAGCCCAATTCGAGGCCCATTCTAAAGCCCAATTCGAGGCCCATTCCAAAGCCCAATTCGAGCCCATTTCACAACCCAATTCGAGGCCCATTCCAAAGCCCAATTCGAGGCCCAAATAAAGCCCAATTCGTGGCCCATTCCAAAGCCCAATTCGAGGCCCATTCTAAAGCCCAATTCGAGGCCCATTCCAAAGCCCAATCGAGGCCCATTCCAAAGCCCAATTCGAGGCCCATTTCACAACCCAATTCGAGGCCCATTCCAAAGCCCCATTCGAGGCCCATTCCAAAGCCCAACTAAGGCCTAATTCGGCTCAATTCAACCCAAAAGCCCAACTAAGGCCTAATTCGACCCAATTCAACCCCAAAAGCCTAACGAAGGCCCAATCCGGTCCAAACCTAACCAAGGCCCAATCCGGTCCAACTTTGACTCGGTCCAATTATGACCAACCCGAACATTGACTTGGTCCAATTTTGACCAATCCAAACTTTGACTTTGACCCAACTTCGACCCGGTCCAACTTTGACCTTGGCCCGAACTTTGACCTTGACCTGAACATTGACTTGGTCCAATTTTGACCAATCCAAACTTTGACTTTGACCCAACTTCGACCCGGTCCAACTTTGACCTTGGCCCGAACTTTGACCTTGACCCGAACATTGACTTGGTCCAATTTTGACCAATCCAAACTTTGACTTTGACCCAACTTTGACCCGGTCCACCTTAACCGACCCTACTTTGACCAAACCCAACTTCGACTCGGTCCAACATGACCTGACTTGTTCTCCAACCCCAACTTGAATTCAACTCCAATTCAATCTCAATTTCATTTTAATTCCAATTCAATTCAAATCAAAATTCATTCAACTCCAATTCACCATCGATTTCAATTCAGTTTCAATTCCATTCCAAATTCCCCTACACTTTATATGTCTCACAGACCGAGTGTCTCACAGGCTTTGTCATCCATGATTCGAATGTCGTCACAGACCTGAGCGTCTCACAGACCCGAGCGTCTCACAGACCCAAGCGTCTCACAGATTTCGACATCTCAAGGTTTCAAACGTCTCACAGACCCGAGCGTCTCACAGGCTAGCATCCCAAACCCGAAACTTCTCAAAACTCCGAACCCTTCTGAATCTCAAACACCTCAAATATCTACAAACTCCACAAACATCAAAATCTCCAAAAAACCAAAAACCTGAACTACGTAAGGTCTGATCTCAACAGGGAGTTGAGTACGTAGGCAGCCCATCTAGGGTGCGACCCCATTCCAATAAAAAAAACCCTTTTCCCCTTCTAAGGTGGATCTCATATCTCTCAAAACGCTTAAACCTTCTCCGAATCCCACAAACTTCAAACCATCAGATTTCAAGTCTTATATATTCACTCAATCTAAGACTCTCCTCAAATCTTCATTCTATACTCATCCGAATTCCCCAATTCCCTCTCCCAAGCGTTGGCTTGGCAGAAAAGCTCGCCTCATCCTCTCTCTCTCTCTCTCCTAATCCTAATCATATCCTTGGCTTTTAAATGAATCTCTTTAATAAGGTTTTGAAAGAAGGCAATCCCGACAATTGGAGACCAAGGTTTCTCGGGCACCAATCCAAAGTCGTGGTCGTTGCCACTTCTAAGGGGTGTAACCCAGTGCGAACCCACACAGAATCTCTAGTATGACCGGATAAGCCCCATCCATAGGAAATTATTCAGAGTCAACCAACGGTTCTTAGAACCCTCTTTCCCTTTCCTTCCTAGTTCTTTAGGTCAAACTAGGTGGCGACTCTAGTCAATTCCGCCTTATAGAGGCATAAGTCCGCGTGGGGCCCATTGAGAGCGGGTATAGTGCTCACTAGCATTCCCCTTATGCTTTCTGGGAAAGACGGACGATAGAGTAGGTATTTGAGGGATGCCAAGGTGACAGGTTTTCACCCTCCACAGAATGGCATTTTAGGATCTAGGCTTTTCAGTCAGACCATTTAGATAGACCCCCCCTCATACCGAAAATCACCCTCCACAATATGTTTACTATAGTCATATAATAAAACATTTTTTTTTGTAAGTTATGGGTCGTCCGACCCACCGTCCGACCCAAGCCCTGGGTCGGACCATTCCAGTAGATTTTCGTCCTCTGAAATTCTTCCCGTCCGACCCAGCACTATTCTGTCCGACCCATACTCCTCTGGGTCGGACCATTCCAGAAAGTTCAGTCATGTTGCCCAAGTGGCGTCCGACCCACGTCTGACTCATCCTCTGGGTCGGACGGAGTCAGGAACTTCGACAACAGTTTTTTTTTGCCTGTCCGACCCATGTCCGACTCACGGCCCTGGGTCGGACCATTCCAGAAAGTTTTATTCTCGTTGCTTAAGCCTTGTCCGACCCACTGTCCGATCCAGGCTCTGGGTCGGACGGTAGCAGAACACTGCTACAGGCTTTGTTTTTCAATTCCTTTCTTACCCATTCCTTCCCCAATTTTCCTACATACATCCTAACATGTTTTAGCACTAATTAGGCTTTCTAAAATACCTTAATTCATCCTCCAAGTCCATTACTAAATTCCTCAAACAACTTACACAATTTTCTTACTTCTTCTACAACACATGTAACAGTTTTTGTTACACCTATGCTACAGATTTAAAACTCAATTCTCCCATCCAATACTTCTACTACCAATACCATTACTAGCATCCCAAATACATTTCCAAGCAATTACAACATCTATGCCCAAGTCCAACATTCATTTTACTAAACCTTGTACTCTCATTCTTGCTAATTCCTCCAATGAAATCCAATACCTCTTGCTACAGATTTTTACATGCTTCATCCTCATTCTCCAATTACCAATCCATGGTCATTGAACATCTCTACTAGCCCCAATACATACCTTGGTTCTCCCATTCACCAAGTCATTCCTTAATGCTCGATTCCTACCAAAATTTCGCCATAGTCTACCTACAATTCTAACTTCTCCACAAACATACTCCTTCATCCAATTCATTCCTACTCTAGCCACACCCATACAAGGGTCCTACCAGCAATCAATACAACATACATTCACCCATACTTCTTCAAATACCAATACTAATACTCATACACTATCATTTGGCTCCAAGGCCTACTATCCACATACTAATTCTCAAATACTCAATCCTCCTCACAAATACCCAACTTCCAATACTACAATACCAATACAAGATTTTGGGTTCTTTAGTTAGTTGCCCATTCCCATAGTCCAATGCATTAAATTAACATTAGTAAAGAGCTCTTACCTTGAGCTTATAATTCCTTCATTCCCTTTTCAATTCTCTTCTTCCTTTCTTCCTTGCCCAAATCGGCCACATTGGGAATGGAGTTGCCAAACTCCATTCCCATCACCCAAAGCATACAAAACAAGTATAATTAATATACTAACCCTTAGATTTATACTAACTCATTGAGATGTTTTAAACAAATTTCTAGGGTTTACCTTTTGAAGCTTTTAGGAGGGGTTTTAGCCCTTGGTTCAAGAAGGTGAATCCACCACCATTGCAAGGTTGATATTGTGCTCAAAAGAGAGAGAGAAAATGGAGTGTTACAATGGGGCAAAAATCGGTTACCAAAGGAGATGAAGAAAACTTAAGGTTCTCATGGATTTTTACCTTAATGGAGAGAGGGGACTCCAAGCTACACATTGATGCTATTTTCTTCACTAATGGGGTATACCCACGAAAATGAACTTCCTCATTTTTGGATTTTGAAAAGAGAGAAGTGTAGAGGATGATGAGGGGATTACAAATATGTAATTATTTTTGCATTTGAAGCTCACATGGAGGTGGAGCATTGGAGAAGAAGATGGAGTAGCCATGGTTGTTGTGGGGAGCTCCAAAAATCGCCAGCCTTGGGAGGATGAAGAAGGAGAATCGGCTGGGTGAGGAGAGGGAGGTGAGAGAATAAGGAAAAGTGAGGTGAGAGAAAAGGTGAGTTACTTTTCTACTCTTCCTCTTTTTGCTTTTTGTCTCTTTATTTAATTAGCTAGTTACATGTGTGTGTGTGAGGGGTTATTTGACTATTAAAAATCGGTCCCCCTACAGTTATACTAGTTGGAGCGTTTTTCGTCTTTTACAGAAAACGCTCGTTATTTTACCCGGTTTAGGTACTGTTCACTAACCGGGCCCGTTTTCCAGAATTTTCTTGTTTAATTATTTTTATTGGTTATTAAGCTTCCATAAATGCTTAATAATTATTATTTAATGATTTATAATTTTTACGGGTCCGTTTGACCACTTAAAGTCACGTTTTCGGGTTTTCTCGAAAACATGCTATAAAGCTCTATTAGCGTTTTAATTCATTATTTGGATCCGTTTTCTTCGGGAGTTGTTCCCACATATTATTTAGGTTTTATTAAACCTTTAGAATCCATATAATACTCTAACCGAGGTCTCGCACCTCTTATGGTTATTTACGCTTACTTAGCGTTTTTCGCTTTTTAAGCGTTTCTTTATTTCTTTTGAATTAATTTTCCTTACCAATATTACTTACGCATTATTAGGCTCTTAAATAAGGATTAGAATTATCTTAATCACTATATTTAAGTTTGGGGTATTTCATAAGTTCATTACTCAAAGTCTCTACATACCATACTACGCCAATATACTATCATCACTCTCCATCCACATTATAACCAAGCACTTGGTTTCTCATTACAAGGGTTTACATACAAGCAGTGCAAGCTATCCCCAAACCCCAAAGCAATGCAATACACATTACAATCCCGCAGGCACTCAGGTCATCTCAACACAGGACTCCTCTATGTCCCGCTGCCCTTGGAATAATACAACATGTTACACTACTTTCTTCTCCGGTTTGAGCTTCTAACCAAATCCTTATTCTCAGTCTAAGGAAAATCCATCCCAACAGATAATTAGAAATCTTCCTAAAGCATCCAACTCCAAGTTCCAATTTATATTCATTACTTCTATCCTATGTGTGATTCTTGTGACCACTTAAGGAGAGCTTCAAGAATCATTCGACCCTGATGTGATCAGCATCAGTGTTGAACTATCTTTCCACCCCAATTTGTGTTCGGTTTCCCTTAATCTGATCAGGATCAAGTTCGACTTCCCACATCAGTTTCAAAACAAGCAATTAATTCGATTGTTTTCATGTTTATCTTTTTACGCTTCCTAGTCATTCATACATCTCCAAAGGATGGAATTCAGTCCATCAGTCATTCTCAATCTATTTCCCAATCGCTTACTTCGTGCTTCGATACCTAAATGCTCATTTCCTCAACCTTCACTACTTTCATCCCTCACTCTCCATCATCTCCAATATTCTAACTAAGGAATACTATACCTATGATATTTAGTTGTCTTTAATTTGCTTCAAATAATTTACCTACGAATCCACTACTCATAAATTTCATTCATTAATTACTCTCCATCAATTCATACTAGTTCTTCAAAGGCTACGATACTTGTGGAGCTCCGTCCACTACTCATTACTCTTCTTTACTAATATTCTTACACTGGGGTTACACGAAGGGTATATCCATCCTAAGGTATTTCCATCTCTCATGCCTAATTACCACGATTTTGATATGAATGAATACTTATGTTTGTTTAACATAGGCATCAATCATCAATTCATTCCTCATTTGTGCTATGCACATTATCGTTTATGTGTTTTCTTCATGAAACTTATACTAAGCGGTTTTCGCTCTACCCCCCTTAAAAGGGATTACGCGCACGTAATCTCTCATATGTTAATATTAAACATTGGTTTACTCGATTTGGGCAATCTGAAGCGTTTAGCTTCACTACGGTATACTATACAATATGCTCTGGTCAAAGGGACTTAACCATACAAATGGTTTAATCTTTGCACCAAGGATTCCTATACGAGTTTATTTAACTCATCATTAATTCGGTTCTAGCCTATTAGGCTTCAAGGCATTAATAGCCCTTCTATTATACTTACTAGGTATATTATCTCCTAGCTAGAGCCCACTAGCTTCTGTGCATGACCCTGATAATCTTAGTACTTTATTGCTCTTTGGTTAGTCCAATTGTGCTACTCATCGCCTCATTATCCCTTCGTTATGGGAATAAGGTGTACTAACGGTGTAGTATTCTTTTACCATTGTTTGAACTCAATGAGTTTAAGATTTATAACCAGCTCTCTGGCAATCTATTATGTATACCACTCGTACACCATGATTATTCACTAAGCTCCTCCAACTTATTATCGGGCGAGGTTAAGTCACCACTTAACTGTAGTGCTTCCTCTCTGTTATCAATAGCTTCCGGATTACACCAGTTCTTCTGGTTCAGTACAAGTGTTCTTTACTTGTATGACCTTGCATTGATATGCGTCGGTCCTAATGACTTTCTGAAGTCTCCTTTCACCCTTTTTATTCCATCGGATTCACATTTGTGAGTGTTAGTGTGTTTCACACTCTTCGTGCTTCTTTGGCCTTAGGCCGCACGGTTTGTTGCTAAGCTTGCTTAGCTGGCTTGTGCCACGTTCGTTGGTGAAAAGAAGGGTTACTACCATTTACATTTCCTATATCCCTCGCTATCCCACTAGATCATTAGCTGTACAAGAGCAATACCAAAACACTCAGTCATACAGAGTGCAGAGGCGTAAACGCTTGACAGTAAATCACTTATGTGATAGAAATGAATATTTCTTCCTGTCATCTTATTACTCTCCGTTTCGTTGTCTACTAGTTCCTCATAGCGGTCGCTTGTTGTGCACCATCCCCTTATGGTGTGAATACACCGAGGGTTTCCTATGTTCGTGTATATGACGGTTATCGTAGTATATCGCATACTATTTTCTTCCCAATGTGGAGATGCTTCATTTCAATTCCGGTTTCATGTGTAGGTTAGCTTACCTCACATTATTTCCTCATTCGTGACATAATTTGTCAAATATCTTAGTTGACCAAGGATGAAGTGGTTTATCGTGTTACAAGCTCTCTTGAGCGTTGGTCATTTGTGATGTGCAATGTGCTCTCACATTGATTGTTTTTGACAATTACTGTCTCAATAATGCTGAGCATTGATTATAGGCTCTAGCTGTGTAGTTTTACTTGTATGTACATCACCGGGACATCCCAAGAACTTCGAGGGTTTTCTGGTCCCGTTCTTCAATTGAAAGGTATTTTATCACTGACAAGTGAAGGTTCTTGTTGAGGGGTTGTCTCTCTACTCATAGGTCTCGTGACGAGGTTTGTCATATTGGTGTTTACACAATGGTTCACCACATGCTTGGGTGCATATGGGATATACTTACTCCCTTAAGTCGTAATGGTTTGGAAACCTCATTTCCTTATTCCATTTCCCCTTGGCAATATCTATTGCGTAGGCTTAATTGTTATAGTGGATGGAAGCCTTTCCTAAGGGTTCACACCATCACCACATTGGTGGTCTTCGGTTAACGAGGGGTACCTTCCCTTGGGTTTCTCGTAGTGTCCAAGTGTGAACTAGGCCAATGTTGGCATTATCACGATTCTTATGCCTCTGTGTTACCATTGATACAAAAGGCATCAAGGTAATTTAAAACTTGTCAACTGTATACTAGACTGATGCTCTAGTGACAGTGACACTGAGTTAACCATTACTCCAAGCCACTCAGGATGTTGGATTAGAACTGATGGTCCAGTTGTTGATTTCTTGTCGTACGAGACAATATCTCTTGTAAGTCTTGTTATCAAATGGTGTGGGTTATGCAACCGTTAAGGTTTACATAACATAGTTGGTTGATGGCCTATAGGCCTTATTGCTGCAAGCCATGCTCTTTGCAAGCTGCTTATACATGTTTCCACTCCTTGTATATCGTCATAGGATGGAGATATTGCTGGGCTCCATGGTAAGTCGTGACATCACGTTTCCGTTCATAGGAGGCCCTTTAGGCAAGCTAGTGCTAATCAGCGCCTTCCTTGCGGTTGAGGGTATTTCCTGTTAAGTGGAATCCCTTCGGTGTCCTAACCGAGTGTTCATTCTGGTTTCCTTGCTCTCTTCATGACGCTTTGTTTGATTGGTGTTAACTCAGACACCCTTCAAGGATTGCTCCTGGGTGTTGTTAGTTACGCCGTACATCCGGCCAATGTTTATGATGAGTTACACCCACTATACCGCCTTGTGGTATCATAGTTTGAGTCATCTCTTGTGGGTTATCATGTTCTCCCATTCTTGGGTGGACTGTTTATACTTGTCCCTAGTGCTTAAGACTAGGTTAAATATCCTCTTCGATGATGGATTATGCTTTGTGGTAATTTTAGGGTTGCTCTTGGGAGTTTTGTCCGTTCGTTGAGCATTGTGGTGTTCACGTTAGGCAATTGCCTTACTGTGTTTATGCTGGGTATACTTTCCAGCTATCATGTATTTGTTTGAAGTCTTTGAGACATATCCAATGTCTATACTTACTAGTCGGTGCTCTTGCACTTCCTAATCCTCATTACTTATCTTCCGATGGATTCTCTGAGTTCTTTTCTACTTATTATTCGGTTGAGTTCCTTCTCCTTTATCGTCTGTGGCGTCTAGCTGTTCTGCTTGCATTTACTCATGGTCCGTAGAATGGAGTTGACTACTTCCCGTGTTTCGTGCACTACATGTATACATACGTGGGGTACCTTATTGATACGTTACCACTTACCTAACTATATGTCAGGCCCGCAAGCTCCTTTGGAGTGCGGTTGTCCCATATCCCGTAATTGGGTACACTCGTAGTGTTCATCACACGCCTAGGTGAAATATTCTATTGTCAACTCCTCTTGTATCATTCTATGATACTCACGTAATTATGTTGGTTTGGTTTTAAAAATCCAAGGTTTTAAAAGAAGGTTTGTGGTTTTGGAAGAAAACTTGGTTTGAAAAATAACGATTCGGTGTTAAAAGATTGTTCTTCATGGCATAGCCATGTTTGAGGTCTTGACCAAGTCCAACTCCTTGCTGACTGGTATGTCCTTAATACAATGGTCAGGCTGTTAGACCCTCCCAAGGTTCTATTCCTCCTGTTGTTAGGGTGTGTGAGTCATCTCATTACGGTCACGGTACATTATTATGTACCCGTGGTGTGTTAAAGTTGCTCTACATACTCCTGTTCTTACTACACTTGCCGTGGCAAGTGCGTGGTACTGATGGTTTTTGGGTAAACCTATACCGGTCACGGTACGGTTTCCTCGTATATTCGGTAGTCTTGTCGACTCTTCCCTTGATCTTATTGATCTATGTTGGGGTACTTGATCCTTTAGGTAGCTTCTCAGTGATCTTGACGTGAATGTCATAGATCCGGGTACTTCTCCAATCCTTGGAGATTCATATTTATTTGCCTTGTATCTTTCCTAGATGCTCGTTCCCACACATTTACCGTGGTTACTGAGCCTTAGCTGTTTAGGCACTACTCTTGTAGTCCTATCGGATTATATCCCGTGGATGTCCTGTAGCTATCTGAGCTATGTTGGCCAGGTATTGTAACCTTTTTGGCGTTGTAGTTCCGGAGTTAACCACTCCTGGCTATGTCCTTAGTCAACTAGCATACTGTTGGTGGTATTATTTAGCTATTACTGTCTCGTAGTCTTGTATCTCGGGCTTTGTTCTGTTCCTTTTACCCTCTTGTTGCACGCTTAGTGCTTCTTTTCCTGCTGCTGATTGGTTAGCCAGGCTCTGCGACTGCGTAGCATATCGCCCCATGCTGTTGCAAGTTGTAGCCTCTCTATGGCTGGAGTGCTCATTCAACCGCTATTGGGTGCGGGTATCGTTTGTTCAACCGGGGATTATCTCCGGAACTTCCAATCCTTGGAATCTACTATGCGTCGGGTTCTTTCCTCTTGTAGGAATATCTCTCTACTGCCAAATCGGGTTTTTCCCGAGTATGAGAGGACTTTCCTTCTCCCTGGCGTTCTTTCCCAAATTATACAGTGGTTTGTGGAGGGCGGGTCTGCTATTGTAGGTATCCGGTACTCACCGGTAGTTTCTAACTAGCATATCTCTAATGCCAACACTCAGCCCTCAGCCCTAAGCTTCTAATTCCTAACTCGGTATTTCCAGTCATCAGAGCGACACTTCGCTCTGATACCACTTTTTGTAACACCCCTACCGCTAATACTGTATTACCGTCCAATCTCCTTATACAATCTAGACTCACGCAAACGGATACTTACATACATACAGTGGGTGATACAATGCTGTTAGCCACCCACGTGACTAACAATGCTACTACCTCTCTACTACATACAACATCGGTCTGATGGACCGGAATATCCGAGTACTACACACTTACAATTCATTTTCCCATTACCAAACAAGTACTAGAACTTCCCATTCATTACAATACTCCCATAAGTTCAATAACATTTTAATACACCGAGTTATTTACTAAGATCCTTATACAAATAGAATACCTCTTCCAATTCCATACATACTCATTAAGTATCTAGCCACTACCCATTCCTCACAACTACTTACTTCTAAGTATAAGGGGTGTGCCACTTAGTACACTACTACATTCTACTACTAACTGTCCAAGGGTAGCCGTCGGACTCTTACCTTGACCATATCCGCTTCGGGTACCTGCACACTAAAAACGTTCCCCCGAGGGGGTCAGCTTTCGCTGAATATGATAACCACATACCCCGCGTACTAGTGAGGGTACGCCGACCACTTGGTCGAATACATGCAGTTCATTTTTTCATACATACATGCATACATGCTTTTACACATAATACTACAATACTTTTACGCAAGGAATACATACATACACTTCAATACATACAGGATAAACCATACAAGCAACAGATACATACTTACCTTCCCGAAGTCCACAATACACAATAAAATACAATACATACGCAATACATATACAATACACAATACTTGTTAGCTCCTTTTTGTCCACCCGGGTTAATCGGGTGGAGATTACTCTTTTACTCGTTACACAATACTTACGCATACATACTCATACTTTACTTACTTACTACTCAAGTCAAGTCGTCGGGTCCTCCGGCCCGGGGACTACTCTGTCCCACCACCGGGATTACTTGGTTCACCAATCCAGGATGCTACCCATTAAGGGGTTTGGGCCATGGACCAGTTTAAGAACCAGGAATCGGATCCAACCTCTTGTGTCTCCTCATCCTCACGCGTGGCCGAAGCTATATCGGACTTCTACTCATTCCAATTTACTTAGTACTTTTGTTAGGAGTTAGGTGGTTAGGAATTAGTAGAAGTCATTCACTCAAGCCACATACACAAATACATTGCTCAAATACACGTAATATGAAATGCAATACAATACATAAGTACAATACAAGATTCAAATACACTTCATCATTATCATATATTTCATGAATTATACAAACTATTGTTCAGACAAATATAGAGAACAACGTAAACAAGCACAAGTAAGTGCAATATAGTCTGATTCATACGTTTATCTTATTAGGTGATCAAGTAAGCACACAAATCGGGGTAACCAGATTAGGATACAGGGCATGAAGAAATCATACCTTTTTCTGCAATTTACTTTACCGGGTGCCTTCTTGTTCCTTAGTCCTTACTTGTTTCTCGAGTCCTATGCTTGAATCCCCGGCTACATGCCAAACGGTTCAATCAATACTACGCATTACATTACATACATATTTGCTACTCCCGTACTTACCCGTTGTCCCGTGTTTTGGTTTACCTTAATGTTTTATAAAACTTGCAACTTCCTTAATTACTCCTCATACTTGGTTATACCTTTAATGACCCTTAAACATCATAATCAAGTGCTACTTATCTTATACTATCATTATCATTCTCTTCCTTACCTTGAAACTCATTTTATAAGCTTAGAACTAAATTTTGGTGTTGGTCCGGGACTTATTCCTATCCTCAGTCCCGGACCAACCTTGGTCATGAGTCTCGAATGGTTTTTTTACAAGGGGTCCGGGTCCTTACACATAAGGTAAGTCCCGGACCAGTTACCTTGGAAACTCTCGAATGAATTTTTATATGGTCGGGTCCTTCACTGGTGGAACGGCAGCCTTTAATGACGGTGGTTTAATCACGGCTTTAACAGAAACCGTAATTAATATGAAGGCGGAGTTATAATAACGACGTTATTGAATTAACCGTAAGCAATAATCGATCGGAGGTAGGCGCGCCTTTTTTAGGACGGACTTTAGATGACGGTATCAGTGAAACCGTAATCTAAAGTCCCGTGTTGATGCGCGCTTTACGGTCAATGGACTTTAGATTACGGTTTACTAATAACCGTCAGCTAAAGTCCGTCCTAAAAAAGGCGCGCCTACCTCCGACTATGGTCAACGACGTCGTTTCACCTGAAGCCAAATATTTCCCGTGTTATTTGATTTTTTCGACACCGCGCGTAATCTAAATTATAGTTAACGAGTCGTTTATCAGTGTATTTAGATTAAAAATAACTTTATATTAATGTGTTACATATGTTGATCGAATAAGACTCATGGCTTAATGGCCGTGGGTACATGAGTCAACACCATCGATCTTGAGTTCGAAACCCAGCATAGGCCAAATAATTTTCGCGCTATTTTTTTTATTTCGTTACACTTTAGATTACGGTTCTTTAGGAACCGTCATTTAAAGTGTGACTTTACATTACGGTTTTCATGTAAACCGTAATCTAAAGTCCTTTTAACTACAACATTTGCCCGTTTACTCTGCACACTGTACTTACAGTAACTCTTTTTCGCGCTATCTTCCTCACTGAAATCGCCTCCTCTCTCATCCTGTCACCTTGCTAACGGCCATCGCCGCCGTCGCTCCCACCACCTTTGTCACTCCCATCGCCGCCGGTCACCACCCATCTACCATTGGTCTCACCGTCGACCTCTCTATCGCGTATTGGGTATGCGATCGATTGATTGTCGTTTTTTTCTAACTTTGTTCATATACATGCATTTCGATTGCAAGTTCTAACCTGTTTCTATCGAATCCTGAGAGTGTAATGGCAAATGTTCTAACCTTGTTCATATATTTGTGCCCAGATTCACAGTTAATTGCAACCTAGTTCGTGGCTGATTTCTACACTACTTGCCCACTTCGGTGCTTAGTAACGGTAATTTTGCAAAGCAAACTGTAAACTGCTGTGTATTTATTTATCTTAGCATTTAGTATTACAATTAATAAATAATAGTGTAGTTTAACAATGCTACTACTTAAAACTGCACAGGAAAGAAAGTAAGTTCAAGTATTACCGATTCCTGAAAATAGCTCATTTTCAAACTGCTCAATCTGCTATGCCAGATGCTCTCTGTTTGATTCACAATCTGTGACAGGAATCAATATGCTATTGTTATAACCACCAGAAAGAATAAGATGAGTTTCAGTATTTTAATGGTTCTAGAATGACTAGTTTCAGTCCTTCAATCTGAAAGTACTGCAGAGAAGGTCATAAATAAACTTCATATATAGTAGAATAAGATAAGTTTATGTATGTTACTAGTTCTAGATGGTGCGTGCAAATTTGACTTTGATTAAAACTGATTTGGAGACGTTAGAAATATAGGGGAGATGGGTCGATTTTTTCCGCGGTTTAGCTAGCATTTAACCTTGATTTTTTGATGAATTCTAATGTTGTCGTTTTTCATTTATGCATCAGGACTACGACTTTATTTTGGCTTCCGACCTCAACCGTCTTAGCATCGGCTATCGTCTACCAGAGGTAAGATTACATATATACATATAATATTGACAAACTACCAAACATAGTTATCCGCCCAAGATATACCTAATAGAGGTATATCTTCGGCAGTCCCTGTCGGGACTGTCCATGATTGTTAAATCTCACACCTAGGGTGTGAATGTGTGTTTTTAATGTACTTTATTGATTATTTCAGCAGTATCTCTTTATTGTTCTTCGAATGATATATTATTGATTAATATCATAATATCGTGCAATTGAAGAACTGTAGGGAGATGCTGCCAAAATTTTCAATAAATTACATATTAAAAACACGTTCACCGGTGGGATTAATACTCATGGATGGATTTAGGTGATAAGATACAAAGTGTAAAGACTACATCGGCCACGGGTGACGGTATGAAATGGCTGCCTTCATATAAAATAAGCTAGAAGGAGATGGAAGTTCGTGGATTTACAGGGAGGAAGGAAATTGGACGACAAGTTTTTAGAAGGAGTGATAAGTTATGCACGGTGTTGGCGAACAATCTGAAACCTACAGACAAGGGATACATATTTGTCCGTGTATCGACTGCCAAAACAATCTGAGATATCGCGTGTGTTTGAAACAATTAAGGAACATCTGATCCGCCGCGGTTTTACAAAAGATTTCCAAGACATAATCCGATGGCCATGGTCAGAGTTGCGCGTCGATGTTATTAAGCCTGACGAAGGGGATAATGGTCAGGCAAACACAAAACAGAACTTGGAGATGATACAGTTGCTGGTGATCTAGAAGACGTTACAGCGAACGTGGAGCCAGATTTCTGGGATGATGACATTGAGACTATGCTCGAAGATGTGGAACGACATCACTCTAACACGCCAGACAAGCATGAAAATTTGTTGGATTCATCCAAAAACACCGTTGTACCCCGGGTGTGACCCTACAAAGTTAAGCAAGTTGAGTGTCGTCCTCAAGCTATTCAACTTGAAAGCGAAACATGGCTGGAGCGACGTAAGTTTCACTGACCTCCTGGAACTATTGAAATACGTTCTTCGGTGGACAACGTTTTACCAACGAATACGTACTCAGCCAAAAAAATGATGTGCAAACATGGGGTGTATGGGGTGTTACCAGAAAATTCATGCTTGTCCAAATGGTTGCATGCTGTTTTGGAAATAGATGATGAATTTGCTGAAAGCTGTTCAGCATGTGGAGCGTCACGGATAAGAAACAACAAAACTCACAGTTAGTGGTAGTAAGAAAGGTTCACCAGCTAAAGGTACTGTGGTACCTACCCATCATTCCAAGGTTCAGACGTTTGTTCTCCATTGAGAAAGACGTAGAGAGAATCTTCGGTGGCATTCAGTTCACAGGAAAAAGGATGGCAGAGTGAGACATCCCGCTGATGCACACAAGTGGAGAGAAACATAGACGTAAAATTTCCTGAGTTTGGTAACGAACCGAGAAACCTAAGGCTAGGCTTGTGCACGGATGGGATGAACCCTTACGGTACTTTGAGTAGCATACACAGTACCTGGCCTGTTGCTTTTGGTTATTTACAATCTACCGCCGTGGTATGCATGAAACCAAGACATATCTTGTTGTCTTTGTTAATATCTGGTCCAAAGCCAACGGAAGGAAAAAAATTGATGTATTCCTAAACCTTTAGAGGATAGAGGATCTAAAACTCTTGTGGAATGAAGGGGCTAGGTTACGACTCATTCAGTAAATAGGACTTCAATTTGCGTGCTATGTTGTACTGCACAATCAATGATTTCCCGCCTATGGTAATCTTTCAGGCTATTCAATCAAGGGGGCGTTGGCGTGTCCGATTTGTGGTCAAAACACTTGTAGCATTCGCTTTGAAACAAAGTGGGGAAACCGTGTCTATGGGCCACCGAAAAAATGCTTCCAAAAGGACATAAGTATCGAAAGATGGCGAAAGAGTTCGATGGGGAAAATGATACAGCATGGCACGCCAGCCTTTGACAGGTACAGAGATTTACAAAAGTTGGATAATATTGTGAACAACTTCGGGCCGCCAACCAAAAGTGGTGAAAAAAGTGTCTGAAAAAGAAATCAATATTTTGGGAACTACAGTACTGGCAGCATCTGGAGGTTAGACATTGTATCGATGGGATGCATGTCGAGAAGAACGTGGGTGAAAGTATCACTAGCACTCTTTGAACATAAAAGGAAAGACAAGGATCATTTGAAAGGAAGAGAAAAGATTTAATTGAGTTGGGCATCGCAACAGCGCTTGGCCCGAAGAACGTGGAGAAAACGCACATTCTTGCCTCCTGCCTGTCACACTCTGTCTAAAGAAGAGAAACATAGTCTATGCAGTACCCTTTACAACATCAAGGTGCATCAGGTTACTCTCAAACATAAGAAACCTAGTGTCCATGACAGATTTCAAATTAGTAGGAATGAATCTCACGATTATCATGTCCTACTTCAAGAATTTTGCCAATTGCATACGTGGGATCTTGCCGGATGCTTGTCAGACACACAATCACAAACGTCAGTGTCTTCCTCAAATCCATTTCGTCTAAGGTTCTTGATGTGGACACTCTGTCTAAATTACAAAAGGATCTTATTGTGACAATGTGCCAGCTGGAGATGTATTTTCCTCCATCGTTCTTCGACATAATGATACATCTCCTCGTGCATCTTGTAAGAGAGATCTGATGTATGGTCCTTGTACCTTCGCTACATGTATCGGTTCGAAAGGTACATGGGTGTCCTGAAGAAGAAAATGAAGAAGAACCGTCGTCACCCAGAGGAGGGTTAGTATTATAGAGGGCACTACACAGAGGAAGTTGTAGATCTGCACCAATTACCTAGAAGGTGTCGATACCATTGGACTTCCAAGTTCTAGACACGAGGGCAGATTGAAGGGGTTGGCACGGTTGGAAGGAAGGAAACTGAAAAAGAATTGACATAGACACTCTTAACAAAGCTCATTTAGTTGTGCTAAGTCATCTTGAAGATGTTGAACCATACTTTGATAAAACTTGTGTGTTTTAAGAGCACAATATCCAAACATGAGTGACGTTAGACTACAAAATGAGCAGAATAGGACATTTGTCCGATGGTTCAAAGAGAGGAGAGTGTTACGATCAGTCCACGAATGTGCCTGAAATGATTAAAGTAGTTGCATTTGGACCAAATCTGGATGGTAATTTCTTATGAGGGGTACGATTTGTCAACGGATTCACCTTTTTCACAGAACGTCAGGATCAGAAGTCAAACGAATCAAAACAGTGGGGTAGAGCTTGAAGCTTATCAAAACGTATATGACACCGGTGTCGTGGGTCATAGTCCTTGTCTCAGTACAACAATCATATTTCGGTGTTATACAAGACATCTGGGTATTGGACTACAACAACTACGAAATGTGTGTTTTCCGCTTGTAACTGGGTTAAACAACAATCATGGCTACCGTGAGGAGGGGCATGGTATGAAACTGGTTGATCTGTCTAGAGCTACTCCCACGGTGAGCCATTCGTTGTTGGGGATGAAGGTTAAGTAGAATTTTATGTAACTGATCCCTGTAATCCTAGATGGTCTGTTGTGCTTAAAGGGAGAAGAGGAATAGTTGGTGTGGATGGTGTGGTGATGAGGATGAGTATGATAGAGCAGAAGATGAACCTCCAACTGTGTTCCTATTTCATTAGAAGAGGCTGAGGCTGAGGTCACAGGTCATCGTGATATATCGATCAGACCATAACGAGGGAATGTGGGTGAGAGATAATGGTATATGTAAGTTATTACTATATAAAAATTTATATGAAATTACATATTTTATTTATTGCTTGTTATGACCATTATGAAATGCTTAATTAATTCAAATTTGTATTTCAATCCTTGCAGGCATGCTGATCAGGACATGGCTGATGAAGAGTTCGATTTTTTTGCGTGTGAGGAGGAGGAAAATGAGCAGCAAATGGTACCGGTCCCAATTACATCTGCCGTGCTGTTGTTGCCCCATCCACATCTGCTGCTGCTGTCTGTTGGCCCTTCCATGAGTGCACCTTTACGAGTGCTACTCAGAGACCCAGAGGTAGAGGGTCCGACCCGGGGTTGAAAATGCAGAAACCGGATCAGATAGTCTTCTGTGGGACCAGTATGAGAGGTATGGTGGGGGCAGCAGGTCAGAGTTCGCTAGTATGCTAGGGACTCTGGCCAGATCACATTGCTGCATCAACCACACATGGGAAACAAAGTCCGGGAAGAAGTAAAGGAGACCATCTGGAAGAAGGTGCAAGAACGGTACAAGATCCCAGAAGAAGTGAAGAAGACCGTTCTTTCTTTGGTGGCGGCAAAGCTAAATCATTCCGCCACTACTTGGTTGAGCATTGGATCAACAGGGTGCGCCCCACGTGAGCCTCCGCCGTATGTATGTACAATGGCATGATCACTGAAGAGGAGTGGAAGGAGTTCGTTGAGCGGCACGCCACCCCCGAGTTCAGGGTAGTTTGTGTGTACTCTTTCTTAATTAATGCTCATAATGCTTTATCCTGATTTCTCTAATTTTTCCTATTGTATTTTCTTAACAGCAAGTACAAGGACAAGCACGGCAAACAAACTGATTGGAAGCTAATCTCTACCCCCACACCATGGGACGAAGGGGATATGTGGGAAGCCTCGAGGGATGGAAAAAGAAGCTGGTTTTGCTGACACGGAGGAACGAGGATGGAAGTGAATGCCCGATCGAGGATGTTGTCTCTGAGGCGAGGAGGGTGCAGATGTACATCTGGGGACGCAGAAAACGACCAGCGAAGGTCAGAGGATATTCCTAATGCTGCGATGGAACAACTGGCTAACCAAATTGTAAGTATTTGAAAGTAGCTGTTAAATAATTTACTTATATACTCAAGTGTTTGTTGATCTTAAATTCGTCATTAACTTCTTTGAAAATTGGACAGTACGAAGCGGCACAGAGAGGAGAAGTAGACTTACACGCTCCTCCTTCTCAAGACGACGCGCTGAATCAAATGCTTGGGAAGAAGGATCACCGGGGCGTGTTAGAGGATTTGGGGGAGAAGTACGTCAGAAGAACGTATTCCCGCCATCTGCTAGGAAGGGTCAGATGAGTGCTGCTGAAGTCGAGGCGATGGTAGAGCGTAAGTTCGCTGCTGAGCGCCAAGCTAATGACGAGAAACAGGCTGCTGAGCGCCGGGCTATCGAGGAGAGGCTGCAGGAAGCGTTGAATGCGATTTCACATGCGACTACTCAGCAGCAGCAGCTAGATCCTCCTCGACTGTCTTCCTCGTCTAGTTGTGCTCCGACCGCTGACCCGTACCCGTTTGCCAACATCCAGGTTAACTTTGTTTAACTATTTTTTCCTAAAATAAAGTTATTTAAATAGTATTAGATTGGACTCACTTATTTATTTCACGTATTATCTCTATTTATTAAAGGAGCAAAAAAATGTCGTCTCCAAATACCATTAGATGGGCACCCTGTAGATGCGGCCTACGGGACGGTGTTGCCATCAGGTCCACTCACGCTCATCAGTTTCGTACGTCTACCCCCATTCTACGCGTGTGACCTTGGACCTGATAGTGATGGATTTGAGCATGCATACCTTCCGATGGCGTTTGACAACAAATGCACGCTGATCGAAGCGAAGGGAGACATATTGCCCTGGCCAGCATGTTATATTGTTGTCACCGATGAGGTAAGACTGTTTGACAACCATTTAGTATCTAATAAAATGCATTATTTAGCATTAAGTGTCTAATCTAATCTATTATAGATCCCTGAGCTTCCTCGCCGCGTAACCGGCCCAGACTAGAAGAGACCAGCGCGCCGGCGAATCCTGAGATCCCTGAGCTTCCTCGCCGCGTATCCCGACCCAGAGAAGAAGAGATCTGCGCGCCGGCGAATCCTGTCAGAAGTACAAGGGTATGTTCTAGATAATGTTTAATGTTACTATAATAATCAATTAGTAATTATCTTTACATTTATGCTTTACTGTTTGTGTGTGAAGGGTAAGAATCCAGTGAGGTTCGGGGTGCGAAAGGTAAGAATCCAGCGCCGTCCGGTCCGGGGTCGCACCAGGACTTCTGAGGCGCCTAAAAATAAGCTCGCACTGCCACAAAAACTTGTTAATGTTTTGGGGGCCAAGCAGATGAATCTCTACGACAAGATCATGTTGAAGTCATCTCAAACTAACAACTTCATGATGACGCTTCCAAAGTCGATGTTTCACTACGAAGAAGATATGATGACGGCAATCAACTTTGAGGACATCAGAGAGATGATGTGTGGAGATTATCTGAACATTAACATTATTCAAGCTTATCTAAAGTAAGTGTTCTTTCCTCATACTGTAAAAACATATAGAATAAGTATCTATGAAGTTGCATTGGCTAACTTTTTATAGTACATGTGATATAATAGATGTCTGCTTGAGAGATGTGTTGAGAAGGACATGACCTCCGTTACTGCGGTGTGCCCGGAGCGTTTATCGTACGACTCAGTCACTAGGGACCCGGGGAGGTTTTGTAACTACATGATTCATGTCTTCAATGTTGTTGATCAACAGAATAAATTATTCATTCTAATGCCGTATCACCAAACGTGAGTTCTAATATAAAATACATACTAATTAGCTAACTTTTTTACCTTCATTTCTCATTTCATTTTGTATTTGACATTGTAGCCACCACTGGGCTTTGTTTATATTCTGCGCTGCCACCGCTACTCTGCTCGTCTAGATCCACTAGGGCAGTGGACAGAATTCAACACTGAAGACTTAATCAAAGAGTAAGTTTTATTACTATTTAATTGTTTGTAAGTTTTTTGAACCAAAATTAATGTACTTGTTCATTTTGCTAAACGCTTTTGTTAATATATGTAACAATTGTTACAAAAACCCCTCAGGGAGAGTTTGGTGATTTGACCATCGATTACATCAAGGTTTGGTAATTCATGTATTTCATTCGTGCTGCTATTATTTGACAAATTGTTTACATTGTGAATTTTGGTGATTTAGTGCCCTACCCAAAAGGATTCTAAGAGTTGCGGGTACTACGTGATGCGGTATATGTACGAGTTCTGCGGGGTACTTCCCAAGTTTTAAGAATGATAAAGACAAGTTAATACGACGCGTGTGTCTTGTATTTAATTCTTTCGGCAGATTTTTTGGTGTCTTTATCTTAATCTCATTATGTGTTCCATTCCTTTTCTTGTTGCAGATTAAAGAGCATTATGCCAGATTCAAGACTTATGCTCCTGCCGACTTGTTACATGTCAGAGAGAGCATGGCAGCCATGTTTATGAGAATGGAGTGGTAGACTAGCTAGCTCTAATGCTGCTATCATGGATTTTGTTTTTACAGTTTTCTGCACCGTTTTTGTACTGTTTTACGCTTCTGTTTTATGTTATTTCTTGCTGGGAGTCATCCTAGCTGTATCTACCATGTATAGGTTACTCTGCTACCTTTGTAGCCCTCTGATTCTGTTAGTTGATGCTGCTGTAACAGATTATATTTTTTTGTGTAATGAATTGCTAGCTGCTGTAACAGATTCTAGCTGTTGTATTGAATATTTCTGTTGCAATTTTGCGCAGAGAATGAATTTGCAATTGTTATCTCTGTTGCAATTGGTAACAGATTGAATATGCAATTGAATATGTTACAGATTTTCGATCTGGTGCTTTATTAGATGTTATCTCTGTTGCAATTGTGCGTAGAGAATGAATTTATGTTGTTGGTATTTGATTCAGGTGGTTCAATTTGTGCAGTTTTTCTGCCCTCTGTTGCTTATCTGTTACAATTCTGTCTCTGTTGCAATTGTGTAGATTTGTAAAAAAAGAATAATAATAAAAAAAACACTTTAGATGACGGTTCTAACAATAACCGTCATCTAAAGTCCTTTGGGCGCGCGCGCGCCAAAGGACTTTAGATCACGGTTTTACCAATAACCGTAATGTAAAGTCAATGACACGCGGGCCTGAAAAGGGCCTTTAATTACGGTTTAAAACCGTAATTAAAGACCTCGCCATTTTTATTGATGCCCGCGTAGATTACGGTCCAGAACCGTAATTATACACGTTTCTGGACCGTAATTAAAGGGTTCCGTTCCACCAGTGAGGGGTAATATTATCTAGTGGATGTCGATAATCAGAATTTGGATGCTACTTTTGCCTCACTGTCTCCACAATCGTGCGAATTTGTGTCATCAGCGACTTGGCCACGCTCACACTCGGTTGATCAATAAACTTCACACTCAACACCTGGTTGAAGGACTTCCATCTACAGTTCTTCATGAAGCCAGTCCCTGCAGTGCTTGCCTGTTGAATAAGCAGACTCAATCAGCTCATATCCCTAATCAGTTGTTTCCACATCAACTGTACTGGACCTGGTTCACATGGACTTGTAGGTCCTATGTGTACTATGACCAGAGCAGGGAAGAAGTACATTTTCATTATAGTGAATGATTACTCTCGTTTCACTTGATTTACCTACTTCACACTAAATCTGATACTTTTAATTCGTTTTTAAAGGCTTCTTTGTTCAAATACAGCGTCAATTGGGCGTGCCTCTGCGTACCATAGTAAGGTCGGATAATGGCACAAAATTCGTCAATCAACAGTTTCAATAGTTTTACACTGATCAAGGAATCACTCGTACCTTTTCTGCAGTGAGAACACCACAGCAGAATGGTGTCATTGAAAGAAAGAATCGGACATTAGTAGAGATGGCACGTACAATGCTTAATGCTAGTGGATTAGCACCTAGTTTCTGGGGAGAAGCTATCAATACGGCATGCTATGCCTATATCCTCAACCGTGCTCTTATCAGACCTATACTCAATCAAACTCCATATCAACTAGTAAAAGAACGACCACCATCAATCAGATATTTTAAGGTATTTGTGTCGGTGCTTCATTTTAACACAATGGCAAACAGAACACTGGTAAATTGATACAAGAGGAGATGAAGGAGTATTTTTTGGGTTATTCCACCAAGTAAGGCTTATAGAGTGTTCAACAACGCACCCTGTCGTGGAAGAATCAGCTTATGTACGGTTGATGAAACAAATTTTGGTTCTCAAAACTCACAAAATATTGGGCCAGAATTAAGTGTCGATGATTCTGATGATTCTGATTCTGATATACCACCTCCCTCTACTCAAATTTCTCCTATTACGTCACAAACCAATTCACATTCTGCTCCATCAACTCCCTCACAACAACATCATCTGATACTCCTAATAGCTCCCCTATGCAAGTTGAATCTTCTGGAATGATCAATTCCATGCCTGATTCAGACGATATTCCAAGCTCTCAGTCTGATGATACTACTATTCCTCTTGTTATTCCCTCTCGTCGGGCACCTGGTGTTACGTTGGATAATCTCCTCTTACCTGACTGAATCAGATGAGTAACTCGTAACTCACTTCGGAACTATTGTGCTCATGAGGGATTCCTGTCCAGTATTGAACCCCGTAACATAAAAGAAGCCCTTACTGACACTGATTGGATTCAATGAATTCAAAAGGAATGATGTCTGGACTTTAGTTCCTCGACCGAGTCATAAGGAAGTTATTGGCACACGGTGGGTTTACCGCAATAAACTTGATGCAGATGGTCATGTCGCCCGCAATAAGCCATGTTTAGTTGTTCAGGGATACAATCAACGGGAAGGTATAGACTATGATGAAACTTATGCACCTGTTGCCCGTTTAGAAGCTATACATATGTTGATTGCCTTTGCCGCTCACAAGGCCTTTCCTTTGTATCAAATGGATGTTAAATGTGCATTTCTGAACGACTACATTGATAAGGAGGTATATGTAGCTCAACCTCTAGGTTTTGCTGATCAGTCCAGACCTGATGATGTCTATTTACTCAAGAAGTCTGTTTATGGTTTAAAGCAAGCCCCAAGGGTCTAGTACGCACGTCTCACTTCTTATCTACTTCAGCAAGGTTTTACTCGGGGTAAAGTGTATAGCACACTATTTCTTAAATTCCAGGACTCCGATATTTTGTTGGTTCAAATCTATGTTGATGACATTGTATTTGGTTTTTCTTGTCCCGAGTTATCCAAATCTTTTGAAACTGTAATGACCGATGAATTTTCCATGAGTAGTATAGGAGAACTCACTTTCTTCTTAGGTTTACAGATTCGCCAGACTAGGACTCACACATTTGTCTGGCAAGGGAAATATGCTATTGAATTAATGACCAAGTTTGGGTTTGACTCAGCTAAATCCCTGGATACTCCGATGTCTAGTGTTATCAAACTCGACTCTGAAACTCATGCTGAACCCACTGATCCCACTGAGTATAGAGCCATGATAGGTTCATTAATGTATCTCACCGCAAGCAGACCCGATATTCTCTACAGTGTCTGCTATTGTGCCCGGTTCTAGGCTGATCCCCGGGTTCCTCATCTTCAGGCGGTGAAACATATTTTTCGTTATTTGAAAGGTACTCCTAACCTGGGTTTGGTTTATCATGTAGGATCTTCTTTTACTCTCCAGGCTTACACTGATGCTGATTTTGGAGGATCTCTTACTGATCGTAAGAGCACATCAGGATGTGCTCAGCTTCTGGGTACTAGTCTGTTATCTTGGTTCTCTAAGAAGCAGTCCACTGTGGCCTTGTCCACCACTGAAGCCGAATATTTACTGCTGTTGCATGTTGCGCACAAGTTCTCTGGCTACAATTTCAACTTGAAGACTACGGCATGCCACAATCACCAGTTCCAATTTATTGTGACAATCAGTCTACCATTGCACTGTCCAAGAATCCGGTACAACACTCCCGTACAAAATATATCAAGATTCGTCTTCACTTTCTTTGTGATCAAGTTGAAAAAGGATAGTAGAATTGCTCCATTGTTCCACGGAGCAACAGTTGGCGGATATTTTTACAAACCTCTTCCTCGAGAGATCTTCAACCGTCTGAGTCTAGCACTGGGCATGGTTAACATTGATTAAGGTCCATTTCTTTTATTTTCTGTGTTTTTTCTCTTTGTGTACGCTCAAACATGGTACTAGGAATGAGTGGAGTTTATTTTTTCGCATCTACGTAAGGATTCCTTTGGTTATTGTGGACACGTTATAGATGATCTGGATCAATGTTATAGTAGGAACGTTTTTCATGTTGTTAGTTTACATTCTTCTTCCCTCTGTTTGTTTACTTTATTCTTATTTCTATTTTTCCACAAAAAAAAACAAAACACAAAAAAAAACAAAAACAAAAACCCACAAAGTACTCTCTCACGTTCTCTCCAACTGTTGTCCACTCTACTCATCCATTCTTCCATGTTTTGTGAGCTTTTCTTTAATGTCAGTCTAAAACCCATCTCACCTGCATCGTCTCTCCATTTTCAAATCGTCAGTCTTTCTCTTGCTCTCTTCTTTTCTTCTTCCTCGCAATTGTCTTTCACCATGGAAATCGTGCCTTATGATCCCGCCTTCGCCTACCGCCAGCTTCTTGCCCTAACTACTCCACATTTTCTTATTTCGCCTCCTCCGCCGTGTATTTCCATTGATTCCAGCTTACTACCCATGCAACCTGAGCACCATGTACCTCTGGCTATCATACTACCCCCTCTCCCTTTACCCATGCCACCTTCTACCCCTGATTCTCCACGCAAGAAATGTGCAGATGATTTTCCATTTCGCGACGTTCCATTTGAGGACTCGCCTGCTTCTGATCCTTCCCCGCCATCTCCACCCTCATCTCCCAAAACCCTTCTCCTTCTCGCCGACACCCTAGAACACAAGCCCGTCCTTCCGTGCCGCTATTCTTTGACGTCACCAGTCTCTTCGGCCACGTCGCCCCCAGCCTTCTCCGCCACCATCTACACCGTCGCACCTCGACACTCTCTCGGATGATGATGTGCCTTTGTCAGTCTTACGCCCACGCAAGCGTCGCGCTGCTCAAGCTCAATGTGTGTCTACTTCGAAACGTCCTCGACGTGCTTCTCCGGTGCCAAGTTCTTCTGCTACCCTGTCGGTTGCTTCCTCAGACTTTTCATCGACAAACTCTGCTTGGTCTGGGTACTCATTTCCCTGTTATCCCTCTTTCAAAACTGAGATTTGTAATGCACATATTGTTGTGGGCAAGCGAGTAGATTCTACCTGGCTCCGTAAGAATAAATTGTCGAATATTGCTAGTTGTCTTTCGGCTCAAGGTTGGTCATCTGTGTTCAAGCTGGGAACACGAATCTACTGGGAACCTGTTAAGGAGTTTTACAAAAATCTGCACTTCGCGGATGAGTACCTTGTTCGGTCAAAGGTTAAGGGTGTTGATCTTGAGTTAAATCCTGAACTGATTGGTATGATTTTGGGTGTCCCTGTTGAGGGTGTCAAGACTTTTTCGTGATGTTAATACCTTTGCTCCATCTCAAAAAGATGAAGATCTCTTTGGTTTCTTTGGGTGGAACCTGAGACCTAGAAAATTAGGTCTGCTCCTCAACGAATGCTTGATGTTCTTGGACGATTACTTCACATTATTGTTTATCAGGGGGGCTCCCAGAAATGATCAAAGGGGCACAGTTACCTTTCTGGACATTTGTTTGATGTGGTGTCTCATTCAGAAGTGTTCAATCAGTTTGCCCCTTTATCTTGTTCCACATTCATCATGCAATTACTCAGTGCACTTCATCACTTCCGTATGCGACCTGGTTGACAAAGTTTTTGAGTACTATTCTGTTGATCTCTTTGATGAATCTGCCAAAGTCTTGGATCATAATCATGAGCTCTCTCAGACAACCCTCTCCAAGATGGGTCTTGCACTGGCTGGCAATATTTGGATAGTTAAACAACCTTCCAAGGTTGTTTCGGGCGCTATAGAGACTCTTGGCCCTCTCCCACAACAGTTGGATGAAATTTTGTCTCTTATCAAGGCTATTGATGCTCGCCTGGCTCATTTGGAGACTCATTTGGGGGTGCGACGTTGATTCCTGCCCATGATCCTTGCTTTGTCCCTTCCTTATCTTTGGTGTAGTTGCCAAGTTCTAGGTTGTGGCAGTTATTTTCTTTTGCTGGTGTCCTGTTTCAGACTGATTATCTTTTTGCACTATGGTTGCTTGTTCTGTTTTTTGCTCTCCTGACTTCGTCGTTTTCATGTGCCACTTTCTGAAACTCTTTTCTGCCATTAACATTGTATAAATGTTATTGCGTGTTCCTTGATATATCATTTTACATTTCGTGAGTTTATAGGCACGTACCATTTTTGATTGCGCAAAAGGGGGAAACATGGTGAATATAGAGACTTTTGGTTGTTGATCATGTTAGCTTTGTTTCAGGGGGAATCTACATTTCAGGGGGAATACGACCTATGTGATTCCTTTATTCACCATGACCAAGTTTGCACACATCAAAAAGGGGGAAACTGTAAATGTATGTGCGCTATACATACTTATTGTTTATGATGTGTGAAATATGCTGAGCCAGTCCTGTACTCAGTATATGTCCTTTCCGGTAATTTCCCTTTGGCCTCAACAGAAACGGAGCTGCACACGTGAGAGTATTTGCGGTTATTTAGTTGTTGAGATTTGCTCCTAGTATATCTCACTCAGTTGACGTTATAGTTACCTGATTATTCTTGGAGGGAAGTTTGTTTAAGCTTAGGAAATTCCCATTATCTTTGTATATATACTGTATAGGTTTAGTATACGAGTAGCGCTTTTAGGGTATTAAGACAGAGACATACTTGATACGGCGCAACCCATTTGGAGTGTTGAGTGTTATTCTTTATTCATTGTTCTAGGTGTGTTATTATCATTCGAAGAGTGATAGGTTAGTGTGTGATTGTTCAAGGTGTTGAACATATAGGTGAGGAGTTTTTCACGCTATTAATATATATTAGTGGCTGAGTTTTCTTCTATATCTGGGTTACAATTATCCTGTTGGTTAACACCGAAATCTCAGATCAGTACTGAGTATTCTGGGTAACCATATTATGAACTGTCAATGCACAATGGAGATGAGACTGCACTAGAGATGGATAGATTCAAGAAAAGACCTCATCTCCTACAAAAGTCATAATTAAGAAAAAAATAACCAGAATTACGGAAAGTCGTTGTGGTTTCCTGTTCTTCTTTCTCTCTAAGCATCCTGACGAGTAATCTTCATGTATTTGAATATAGGAGCTATCATCATCACTATCAAAGTTGCAATCATCATCGTCACCATTGTCGCGGTACACTCTAACTTCATCCGACTTTGTCTCAGGATCAGTCAGCTCAAAATGCAGACATCTCCTATTCGCAATTTGTTATCACCCATGAAATCAAGCCACCCATAATAGAGTCGAACTTGTCTGTACCCACCTCTTGACTTGTGATAAGCGAATCCATAATCCACTATCCATGTTTTGATTTTTCCCCTGTTTAATCCGGTACAACAAAACTTTGCTCTCACCTTGAACCGATTTGAAGAATTCTTTGGCATTCCTTGATGGGATACACTGCACATTTTTAATATGTGAATTGATCAATAGATGTAAATGCATGAGCATAATATAAGAATTACTCACCATGTAATTTGTGTAAATATAAGATCGTGACATGAGAACAAAGAAATGTGGTTTATTTGACTTGAAAACTGCAACAGCTCTTTTCCAAACCTTCTTGCTTAACATCATTTTTCAGGACCGGTGTACAACTACACTTTCTTCTGTTTTGCACTTGTTTTTTTTTCGGCCAAATTGATCATCACCTAATGCTGCTGATTTCTCAAAGCATCCTGATGGGTAATCTTCAAGTATTTCAACAAAGGAGCTATCATCTTCTTCACTGCTAAAGTTACATTCATCATAATCTACAAGTTTTTTTGATAAGTATCATCATCTACAAGTTGGGTTACATTTATATCAACATGTGGCAGAATGTTGTTGGGATAGTCAATCTCTGTAGCTCCCTCGTTGAATATGAATACATGAAAACAACAACTCCAATCATACTGAAACACAATAAAATGCCAAATTCTTATAGAGTAATGTGCAAAGAATTCAGGCCAGCCTTTTCCAGGTAAGATTTCACCTTCCTGCTTAACCAATTCTACTGGCCACATTTCACCCCGTGGTGCTTGAAGACACACATGATCAGGCAGAATATTTCCATGCTTGCTAACATATTGATCTGGGATTTTCTACATCAAACCCAACAAGTTATAAGAACTTCCAAAGGGATATAATGTTTTTTTGAAAATTCACAAAATACCACTGTTTGAGTTTATAATTCACAAAATACCACTATTTTTTCGTAATTCAACTTTAAACATGCTTTAATGTTGTCCAAAATTGATGAAACTTTACATGGACGATGCTAAAGTGTTATATTTTGGTCCAATATCAAATTTGAAGTTTTTTAAGCTCATATGTGACATGTGGGACCCAATGAATATGTGACATGTTCACGTTGCAATAGCTTCATCTTAATTGACAACCAGTCAGCATTCTTTCCACCAAAAGAGTGTCAGTTTAACGTTAGTATATATATAGCTTGTTTTGAAAAAAAATGATATATAAAATCACATCAGTATATTGCAATTGGTGGACATTTCCGTTCAGCCAGCGTATAGAACTGAAATTTGCAATTATGCACATCAACTGCAAGGACTATCAAAATGCAATATATACACCATCTTGGATGGTTTCATCTCACAATAGAGGGATGTTCAGCACAGTTTCATCTCTCACAAAAACCCCTTAAATTCAGTGAGAATTCAAGCAGAAAAATCTATACAGGTATTAAGATAGTGAGAGGAGTAGACTTAAAGATACACCACCACCTTTATTTAGTGCCTAAGTTCTAATTTGAGTGAACAAATAAAACCCAGAAACAGGTTTGCAATGTTAAGAGAGATCAGTTGCTTACCAGTTGGCAAAGTTGAGCCTAGACCTGACAATTTTGACCCAACCCGAACCCCAACCCATATTTTTGCGGGTTAGGGTCTTGATTATTGACCCATCTATTTTTTGGGTTGGGTTAGGGTAATGAGCTAATTTTGTGGGTTGGGTTAAGGTACAGATCTTAACCCATGACCCAACCCGAAACCCCAAAATATATTTATTAATAAATAATAAAAATATTAATTCATATTATATATATATATATATATATATGTTATTTTCAGGTCAAACTATACTTTAGCCTTAAGCCCAAGTGCAGTTGGAGTATCCCACCAGCTGCATATTAAACAAAGGGTCCAACTAGACATAATGCTGAAAACCCCATGCTCTCATCTTGCAGACTCACATCCATTTTTCTTGTCTACGTCGTTGTTCATGTCTATGTCGCTCTTCATCTCTGCCCAAGGTTTGTTTTTTTCTTATTCTCACTACCATAATTGTTCTTGAGAACATAGGTATGTTTAGATTATCTAGAAGGGTGAACAAAAGTAGGTGATATGTATTTTTGTAAGTAGGATCTTGATCATAGACCTTTTAGTGAATTCTAAAGCCAACAATGCGAATAGAGTGCTGCATAAAAGTTCCTCAACTATTGGTAACGATTAAGTGATTGTGATTGTACTTTTCCAGGACATGAACACTCAATTTAAACAGGTGTAATTATTTTAAAACTAACAGTCATAGTTTGAGGCTTTGAGCTCTCTTTTATAAATTTTTTCTAACTTTAAAAGATTTGTCTTTAGTATATTTCTTTAATGCATAATGAAGATTTTCATTTTCGTTCCCCTCTTTATTAAGGGCACTACGATCATGTGCATATCTAGATAGGATTCCTCCCCAACAGTGGTAGAGCTTTAGGCTCAGATTGATAAATATAGGCCCCGTTCTCTGGTGGCGATTAGAACATTAGCTTTTGGGAGCCAGCGGGCGAACGGCCCCATAAACTTATGGAAAAAGTACGTGTTATTCTATTCATGGAAAATTGATGCAGTATTGTTACATTCTTTGCATAACATGAAATTCGTTTAAAGTTGGGTCGATTAAGCAAGATTGCTTCTCTTCCTTTTGTTTCAACCTAATTAGTGTGCCAACTAGCATTGGATGTTTTGAATTTTTTTATTGATTTCTACTCTTAATCATCTAAATTATTGTATGCTCAAAATGGGTTGGGTGGTTGGGTTAGGGTTGGGTTAGGGTTGAAGAATTTTAAAAGGGTTGAGTTAGAGTCATGACCCATCTATTGTTGGGTTGAGTTGATGATATTTTAAATGAGTTGGGTTAGGGTTGATATCAACTAGTCTAGTTGAGCCGATGAAAAATGACGGAGTAGAAGTGAGGTTGAGATCTTGCTGTCATATCTGAAAGAGAGAGAGAGAGAGCACAACTACGTGAAATCAAATGCACTGCAACAGTTTCAATTTTATCTGGTTTCGGTGTATATCGTTTCATATGGCATCATGTAGTTAATCCGCTTTAATTTTTATTGATGTGTAGTTAAATCGGATAAATCCTTTTCTCTCCATTATAATCCATCTTTGCCGGTTAAAAAGTTACTGAACTTGTCAGTCTCTCCACTTCCCAGTACATTTGTAACTGTTAGAGATAAGGAGAAAGATTATCCAATGGAGAAAAAGTGATGTCATCAGAAATTGTGCTCAGTCCCGAGAATTTTCACCAGAGCGGTGGGTGAGGTCTAGTACTAGTATAGAGGTTTGACCAAAACCTAGAATCTAGAGAAATGAATACTAAAAGATATACAGCATATCGGGACTCCCATACAAACAAAACCTAAACCACTCACTCACTTTCTAGTTCTACGCCAAGAAAGAACAAAGCGCGCAATGGCTGAAAATTCAAACTTTTTTGCCCTTATAGTTTTCCCTTTACAACTAGAAAAACTAAAGATTCCCGATGAGGTTATTTCCAAGAACGAAATCATCTTCAACTCCATGGTTGCGTGGAGCTTCGTGTTCCAAACGGTGAGATTTGGACTGTCGAACTGAAAAAACGGGATGAAAAAATCTGGGTAGAAAAAGGATGGAAGAAATTCACAGAACATTATAGTGTTGATCTAGGGTACGTGTTAGTCTTCGAATTTGATTATAGAAGGTTCTGTTTCCATGTCATGATATTTGGTCGGTCGACTACGGAGATTGATTACGGGAGCAGGTCTGTGGGTGGAAGTACAAATGATGTTAGAGGTGTTGATATTATTGATGTTACAGAAGATGATAGTGATGATGGTGATGAAATGTTAGATGAGGAGGAAGATTACTGCGCTAAGAATGACATGAAATCTACACAGGTAGTTTGTTGTTTTGTGTTTTTTTTTTTTTTACTAACAGGAACAGGGCAAAGTATCTAAGCTAATTAATAATGCAGATGCAGAAACTATTGGACGAACAAGAAGATACTCCTGTCGTCAAAATCAAAAGGAAAAACTAGAGTATTTTGTTGGCAAAGCTAGTAACAGCAGAAAGATGACTCTTTTGAGAAGGGCAAGGCGGTGTTCAAATCCTCTAAACCTCATTTTTTTATATACATTTCGCCGCATTGCGTGAACCGTGGAAAGGTCCTGTAAGTACTTTATTAATTAATTTCCCTCACTCTACCTTCTGTATATAATACTTGTGATTAAAGGGTTTTGAACTAGTATAATGTGACTGCCAGTTTCTCCCATTAAGTCATACTCGGGAATACTTCAACTATAATAAGAAGAAAGTTTCCCTCCTCACAACTACAAAAGATGGGAAAACAAGAACATGGACGGTGAAGTACAATCTGCATCCGGATGTCAGGTCACCTCGTGTACGATTTCTTTCTGCGTGGAACGATTTTGTGAATGATAACAGTGTGCGTGCTGAGGATGTCTGTGTCTTTGAGCTGATTAATCAAGCTGAGCAATCGTATCGGGTTACTGTGCTTCATTCTGAGGATCTCTACGGTACAAATTCATAACACCCATCTGTTGTAAATCTTGTAATTTTTGTCACTCAATCCACTTTCAAGAATGATTATTTTATTACTTTGTTTTGAAATTCACTTGCACCAGGGTAAGGAGATTGACTGTCTATTAAAGATCACGAACAAGCCGCAATAGACTACTGCAAAATCATTCTAGAGTGGCGATGCTTATGTCTTTGAATCTGTCAATGTTAAGGCCAGGTGTAGTCCTGGCCATTGTTTACCTGCTTGTTTCTGGATGTAAATTGGCTTGACTACGTAATCAAGGTATGACAACTGTTCTCTGTTTGGTGGGATCATAACAACCTCAGGTTTAGTTGTTGGCTTGTATGCTCCAAGTTTATCTATGAGAACACATCGACTTAGTTATCTCTAAACTTAGATGGTAGCTGCAATTGCAGTCCCTGTAGGTTGATTACCGTATCGATCTCATTTTTTTTGAGTAAAGCATCAGATTAAATAGTTAACCCGATCATTTCACCTTTGTAAAGAACACTCAGTCCAGATCTGAGATTTCGTGTTTACTAGCAGGATAATGTAACAGAGATGTAGAAGAAAACTCAGCTACTAATCTTTATTAAAGCATGAAAATCCTCACCTGATCTGTTCAACACCTTGAACAATCATACTCCAACTTATCACTCTTTGACTGATAGTAAACTAACCTAAAACAATGAATAAAAATTCCTCTCAACTCTCCAAATAGGGTGACTTGCCGTAAGAAGTATATCGATTTCAATACCCCAAAACATACCCGATATACTAAACCTATACAATGTTTTATATACACAAAATAATCGGAGTTTCCTAAACTTAAACAAACTACCTACAAAGGATATTTATAACCATACACCACCTGAGTAGAGATATAACAGGAGCTTATCTTAACAACCTAACAGCGCATATAACCTCACAAGCGTCGTTCTGATTATGTTGCAGCCCCCAAAGGAAATTACCGAAAGAGACACATACTGAGTGCAAGACTGGCTCAGTATATTAATTTGTCACACATCAAAAATCATAAGTATGTATAATATGATTGATAGCCAAAATCTCTATATTCACTATGTTTCCCCATTTTGCGCAATAAAAAAATGATACGTACCTAAGAACTCATGAAATGTAAAATGGTATAACCGAGAACACGCAGTAGCATTTTATACAACGTTAATTGCAGGAAAGTATTTCAGAAGATAGCACACTTAAACCATGAAGTCAGCAGAGGAAACAGAACAGACAACAATATTCGAAAAGGAAAGTAGTCTGAGATGGGGCACCGAAAAAAAAGGACTCCAACAAACTAGGACTGATAAGCAACATCAACAGAAGGTCCAGGAACATGGTCAAAGATTAACGTAACGCGCACCCCCCAGTGAGTCTCTAGAAGATGAGCCAAACGTGCTTCAATATTCTTGACAAGGGATAAAAGCTCATCTAGTTGCTGTGGGATTGTTCCAAGAGTCTCTGCAGCACCCAAAGCAACCTTGGGATGTTGTTTAACAATCCATAAATGGCCAGCCAGGCCAAGACCCATCTTGGAAAGGGTTGTTTGAGATAGCTCATGACTGTGATCCAAGATCTTGGCAGTGTCAGCAGAAAGATCCACAGAGTAATACTTAAAATCTTAGTTAGCCAGGTTGCATAAGGTAGTAATGAAGTGCATTGAGTAATAGCATGATGAATGTTGAACATGATAAAATGGGGCAAGCTGATGGGAAACTTCTGAATTAGGCACCACATCCAAACAAATATCCAAAAAAGTAACCGTGTCACGTTGATCATTCCTTGGTGCAACGCCTTGATATACAATTATGTGCAACAACTGTCCAAGAACATCGAGCATACGTTGTGGAGCAGACCGAATTTTCCGGGTCTCAGGTTCGACCCTAAAGAAACAAAAAAGATCCTCATCTTTTTGATTGGGAGCAATGGTATTAACATCTCTGGAAAATGTCTTAACGCCCTCAATAGGGACTCCCAAAATCATGCCAAGCAATTCAGGATTCAGCTCAATATCAACTCCCTTAACCTTAGACCTAGCAAGGTATTCATCCACAAAATACAAATTTTTGTAAAATTCTTTAACAGGTTCCCAGTAAATACGCGTGCCCAGTTTAAACACGGAAGACCAGCCTTGAGCCGAGAGACAGCTTGCAATATTAGACAGCCTATTCTTACGGAGCCAGGTAGAATCCACCCTCTTTCCCACGACAATATGTGCATTTCGAATATCTGATTTGAAAGAAGGGTAACAAGGAAATGTCTACCCCGACTAGGGGGAGTTTGTTGACGAAGAATCTAAAGAGGCATCCGAAACAGTAGTAGAGGAGCAGAGCGCCGGAGAAGCACGTCATGGACGTTTCAAAGTAGACGCGCACTGTGCTTGAGCGGCATGACGCTTGCGTTGGCGTAATACTGACAAGGGCACATCATCATCTGAGATAGTGTCAGGGTGCGACGGGGTGGATAGGGGCGGAGTAGGCTGTGGGCGACGCGGCCGAAGAGACTGGCAACGTCGAAGAGTAGTAGCAGTGGAAGGACGGGCTCTTTTTCTAGGGTTCCGGTGAGAAGCAGACGAGTTTGTGTGGAAACGGGGGTGGAGACGTCGGAGAGGGATCAGAAGGAGGCAAATCCGCAAATGGAACGCCGCAAGAAGGGAAGTCATCGGCACATTTCTTGCGGGGAGAAGCAGGGGAAGATGGCGGTGTGGGTAAAGGTAGTGGTGGTAGGATGACAGCTAAGGGTATGTGATGCTCGGGTTGCATGGGTAGAAGACTAGAGTCAACTAGGATACACAACGGATGTGGCAAAACAAGAAAATGAGGGAAGGTAAGAGCAAGAAGCTGACGGTAAGCAAAAGCAGGATCATAAGGTACGATTTCCATGGCAGAGACAAGCATTTGGGCAAGAATGAGGAGAACGAACAAGAAAGGGCAGGCGAATTTGAAAATGGAAAGACGAGCAAGAGAAATGGGTTTTAGACTGACATAAAAAAAGCTAACAAAACGTGTTAAAATGGACGAAGAGAGTGACGGTTGGAGAGAACGTGAGGAAATTATATTTTTGTTTGTTTTTTTTATATTGTAACAAGAACAGAATAAATGAACAAAGATCTAAAAAAATGTTTAAGACTAACAACATGAAATACGTTCCTACTATAACATTGATCCATATCATCTACAGCGTGTTCCACAATAACTAATGGAATCCTGACTTGGATGTGAGATTTTTATTAAAAGATAAAGAACCAATACTCTCCTCTCATATCTAGTACCATGTTTGTTCAAACGCAAAAGAGGAAAACACAGAAAATAAAAGAAGTGGACCTTAAGCAATGTTAACCATGCCCAGTGCTAGACTCAGACAGTTGAAAATTTCTCGAGGAAGAGGTTTTTAAAAATATCCGCCAACTGCTGCTCTGTAGAACAATGTAGCAGCTCCACTGTCCCTTTTTCGACTTGATCTCAAAGGAAATGATGACGAATCTCAATATGTTTAGTGTGTGACTGTTGCACAGGATTCTTGGACAAAGCAATGGTAGATTGATTATCACAGTAGATTGGAACTGGTGATTGTGGCATGCCGTAGTCTGCGAGTTGAAATTGTAGCCAGAGGACTTGGGCGCAACATGCAGCAGCAGCAATATACTCTGCCTCAGTAGTGGATAGAGCCACGAAGGACTGCTTCTTGGAGAACCACGATACCAGACTAGTACCCAGAAGCTGGGCGCAACCAGATGTGCTTTTGCGGTCAGTAAGAGATCCTCCAAAATCAGCGTCAGTGTAAGCCTGTAGAGTAAAAGAGGACCCTACATGATAAACCAAACCAAGGTTAGGAGTACCTTTCAAATAACAAAATATTCGTTTCACCGCTTGAAGATGAGGAACCCTAGGGTCAACCTGGAACTGAGCACAGTAGCAGACACTATAGAGAATATTGGGTCTGCTTGCAGTAAGATACATCAGTGAGCCAATCATGGCTCTATATTCGGTAGGATCAGTGGGTTCAGCATGAATTTCATAACCAAGTTTGATGACGCTAGACATCGGAGTAGCCAGAGATTTAGTAGATTCAAACCCAAACTTGGACATTAATTCGATAGCATATTTTCCTTGCCAGACAAATGTGTGATCCTGAGTTTGGCGGATCTGTAATCCTAAGAAGAAGGTGAGTTCTCCCATACTGCTCATGGAAAATTCATTTGTCATCACAGTTTCAAAGGATTTGGATAACTTCGGACAAGAGGATCCAAATACAATGTCATCAACATAGATTTGAACCAACAAAATATCTGAATCATGAAATTTGAGGAAAAGCGTGCTATCCACTTTACCATGAGTAAAACCTTACTGTAGTAAGTATGAAGTGAGACATGCATACCAGACCCTTGGGGCTTGCTTTAACCCATAAACAAATTTCTTGAGTAAGTAAACATCATCGGGTTTGGACTGATCAGTAAAACCTGGTGGCTGAGCTACATATACCTCCTTATCAATATAGCCATTCAGAAATGCACATTTGACATCCATTTGGTACAGTGGGAATACCTTTTGTGCAGCAAAGGTGATCAACATACGGATAGCTTCCAAACGAGCAACGGGAGCGTAAGTTTCATCGTAATCTATACCTTCCCTCTGATTGTATCCTTGGACAACTAAACAGGCCTTATTACGTGCAACATGACCATCAGCATCAAGTTTATTGCGGTAAACCCACCGTGTTCCAATAACCTCCTTGTGACTTGGTCGAGAGACTGTTGAGTAAAATCTACACATTAATATATATAGATTTATAGCAAACTAATAGGCAAGTGCACCTAGTCGGAGTAGTACAACAAGTGTCGTATCCTCAGGGAAATTGTTTCAATTATCCTAGTCTTGGTATTTAATAAAAACAGCAAATATGGGGTTTAGCCAGAGGCAAGCTTGATTTGTTTAGGATCAGTGCAAAAATAATAAACACAGTAAAATAAGGTAAATTAATTGATGTGGATGGAAAAAGGTATCCTAGGATAGCAGGGGAATTGCCTAAATTACTTAAACAAATTTATAACCATGTCTCAATTATTTATTGTCTATTAGAGTTAATAAGGGTAAGTTACGAACTCTTAGTAATAGCCTCAGTATTTTCCTACTCAATCCGGAGTGTAAATACCAAGGTTTATTCCTTCGTGGTACTATTGACTATCTCAAAATCATATGTTGATGGTTACCATAAAAATGCAGTAGTAGTTTGTCGCGTAAAGCATTTAACAATATTTATTGAAAGGAATTAAAACAAGTTTAATAAATGAGACAGGTAATAAATATTTATTTAAGTAATATTAGGGTCAAACCCCATCCTAGGATACAAATAAAAATTACTCAGACATTAACAGAAATAAAAATAGAGTAAAGATAGAAATAGTCATTATTTCGGAGACTGCTTGAGAAGAACGGGTCTGCACTCGCTCTCACTTCTGCTGCCTCTTTCCTCTCCTTTTAAAATACTGCATCTGCTGAGTACGTGAGTGAGTGTGGTGGAGTGGTGAAATAAATATAAAATGGAGTGTTATGGTGTTACGGGGATGAAAATGAATGGGGAAGAGAATGGTGAGTGTGGTGCTGTTGTGTGATCGATTATGTGTTTTCTTCAATCTCTCGTGTGTGTTTTATCGTAGAAGGAGCTGGGTTTTTATAGAAGCAGAGAGGAAGGTTGGAGACAGAGCTGGAGCACGCGTGAGGAATTTAAGGAGTGCGCCGGCGCCTGATATTGCTGATGGGGTAGATAGATAGTATGTTGCAGGCGCCGCAAGAAAAAATGGGGAAGACGGTCGGCGCGTCAATTTTTCTGGATCTGGGTTGCATTTAGACGCGTCCTTGTTTGTGTCCTTGCATAAATGGGCGGACGTCTCTATCTCTTGTCCGGCCATTTTTGAGCCGACATATTGTGTCTTCTGTTTGCTGTCCGGCCAAATATCCACGAACAGGCGTGGCTTTTGTTTTCTTGTCCGGCCATTTTTACACGGACGACACACACACCTCTCTATTCTGTCCGGTCTTATATCCACAGACAGCTTGTCCCTTGTCCGCTCTTTTCTCCACGGACATGTTATGTCCTTGCTTTCCTGTCCTGCCATTTTTCCACGGACGTGTGTTCAATTTTGACGCGTCCGAACCAGTGTCCGGACCAGCCTGGTTCGGACGTTTCGATCTTATGCGGAGAAACTTCACGTCACGCTTCCTTGTTTTGTGTCCTGCCTTTTTTGGGCGGACATGCCACGGACGTCCCTCTGGACGTGTCCGAACCAATGTCCGGACCAGCCTGGTTCGGACGAAAATTGGTTTGCTTTTAAAATATTCGTTTCAGCTCCAATTTAAGATCCGTTTGCGCCTATTCGTTCGTCTCTTTTCTACTTTGCTCCTAGCTTGGTTTTCCTCATGTTTAATACCAATAAATCTGTAAGATAACCAATAAAAATAAACTAGAGGAAACTAACCAAAGTGGAGAAATGAGCAAGAAAAATGCTTATATAATACATGAATACCACCTCTAAATCATGCTCATTTGGACACTTATCAAGGACTAAAGTCCAACAATCATTCTTTCTTTTGAATTCATTGATTCTTTCCTGCATGGCTTGAATCCAATCAGAGTCAGTAACAGCTTCTTTTATGTTACGGGGTTCAATGCTAGACAAAAATCCCTCATAGCACATAATTCCGAAGTGAGTTACGAGTTACTCTTCCTGAGTTCAGGTCTGAGAGGAGATTATCCAATTAACACCAGGAGCCCGACGAGAGGAATGACAGGGGGATAGTAGCATCATTGGATGGAGAACTCGGGACATCATCTGAATCAGTTACAGGATCAGGATTTCCAGAGGATTCGACTTGCATAGGGGAACTATTAGGGGTATCGGATGATGGTTGTGAGGATGTTGAAGGAGCATAATTTGAACTAGTTAGTGAGTTAAGGGGAGAAATCTGGGCTGAAGGAGGTGTTGTATCGGAATCAGAATCATCAGAAGAATCGATGCTCAACTTAGGAGCCAATATTTTGTGGGTTACACAGTGGAAAAAATGTTTTTAACCACGGTTATTTTGCTTAGTATACCACGGTTTTAGAACCGTGGTTTATGCTCCCGTCGCATATAGAAAATTGCCTATATACCATGGTTGATAACCGTTGTTTAAAAGTAGACTATATACCACGGTTTGCTATGACCGTCGTTTAAGACTGTTTTGGGACGCGGTCCTCAACGATTTAAAACGACATTTAAGGAGAGAATCGTGGTATAAAAAACCTTTTATACGACGGTTAAAAGGTCAACCGTGGTATATTATCTAAAAATCAACGAATAAACCACAGTTATACATATAACCGTGGTTTATAGTCTATGAAATTTTTTTCAAAATCGCCGACGATTTAGAAGCGCCGCTTCGCAGATATCAAACAGAGCACAGAAGAGAATGAAGAGGCTAGAACTGTGTGTTCCTTGTTTGTGATTTAGGGTTGCAAATAATGAGTGAAGAATGGAGGCGTAGTAATGTTCCTTGTTCGCAGTCGGTTGCAAAATTACCGTGAGTTTAAGAGAATGAAGAATGGAGGTGTAGGCATGTTCCTTGTTCACCGGTTTATGGTTGCGAAAATTACAGTGAGAATGAGTTGAGTGAGACGAGCATGTTCCTTGTTCGCAAGTGTAAAGCTGCAAAAATTACCGAAAAACAAGAGAATGAGTTGAGGACGAGCATGTTTCCTTGTTCGCGATTTAGGGTTTGCAAAAATTACCGTGAGCTAGTTGAAGAGAATGAAGAAGAGTTGCAGAGCATGTTTCGTCGGTTTGGGTTTTCCAAAATTACCGTGACATTGAAGAATGAAGAAGAAAGTGCTTCGTCGATATATAAGAGAGAAAGCGCTGCGTTAAATTTCGGCCGAAAATTAAAATTCCCGCCTAGACTATATCCATGGTTGATAAAAAACCGTGGTTAATATAGTAAGTGTGCAATAAATGCGGTTGCCTCGGAACCGTGGTATATTCACTCCGTATGTACTATATACCACGGTTGCCCTGAAACCGTGGTATATAACTAACCATATACGACGGTTTCCGGAAAACCGTGGTATATTGCGCTCTGGTACTCAACTTAATGACGGTTGCTATTAAAACTGTGGTTTATAAACTTTAAACCACGGTTTTCCATTTATACCGTGGTTTAAAACGCCGTCATTAAAAAAACATTTTTTCTACTAGTGTTACGAGATCCAAAATTGGTTTCATCAAAACCCGAACATTATGCCGATTCTTCCACAACAATGTAAAAGTTTTTTTTAACACTCTATAGGCTTTGCTAGTAGTGGAATACCCAGAAAGACTCCTTCATCTCCTCTTGTGTCAACTTACTAGTATTCTGTTTGCCATTGTGTAGAATGAAACACCGACACCAAATACCTTAAAATGCCTGATAGATGTGGTCTCCCTTCACCAGTTGATATGGAGTTTTATTTAATATGGGTCTGATTAGTGCAACGTTTAGAATGTAGCATGCCCTGTTGATGGCTTCTCCCCAGAACCTGGTGCTAATCCACTAGCGTTAAGCATAGTAACGTGCCATCTCTACTAAGTTTGGTTCTTCTTTTGACAAACTCCATTCTGCTGTGTTGTTCTCGCTGCAGAAAAGGTGTGAGTGATACCTTGATCAGTGCAGAACTGTTGAAATCGCTGATTAACAAATTTTGTACCATTATCAAACCTTATGGTACACAGAAGCAAGCCTAATTGACGCTATATTTGAACGCATAAACCTTTGAACATATCAAATGTATCAGATTTAGTGTGAAGCAAGTAAATCCAAGTAAAACGTGAGTAGTCGTCCACGATAACAAAGATGTACTTCTTCCCTGCTCGAGTCATGGTACGCATAGGACCTACCAAATCCATGTGAACAAGTTCCAACACAGTTGATGTGGAAACAACTGTTTTTGGAATATGGGCCGACCGAGTTTTGTTTATTCAATAGACATGCACTACATGGACTGTCTTCGTGAAGTACTGATGACGGAAGCCCTTCAACCAGGTGTTGTGTGTGAAGCTTATTGATCAACCGAGTGTGAGCATGGCCAAGTCGCTGATGCCAACAATTGCACTGTCTGTGGAAACAGTTAGGCATGTGGCGTCCAGGTTTTGATCATCAACATCTACCAAATATAGGTTACCCCTTCGATATCCTTGTAGAAGAGGTGCACCAGTAGTCATATCTGTAACAATGAAGCCATAGGAATCAAAGTGATAGAGGAAGGTCCCTTGTCACATACTTGTGACACACTCAGCAGATTGTGCTCCAAGCCATCCACCAGACAAACATCTTCGACGCTTGCTTGATTACCTACTGTACCTATAGCTATGATCTGTCCCTTTCCATTATTCCCGAATGTCATAAAACCTCCATGTAATCCTTCTAGCTCTAGAAACAAGTATAGTCTCCGGTCATATGTCGAGAACACCCGCTGTCCATGAGCCATAAATTAGCTCCGTCAGCATAGTCCTGAGACATAGATAGAAATAGAGTCAATAACATTTAGGGACCCATTGTTATTTGGGTCGACGTGAATAGATACTAGCATATTTGATAGTATGAGAAGCAAAGTCTTAGTGTTTTTCCGTTGTAGTTTAAAACATGAGTTTATGTGATGTCCAAGATTATGACAGTAGCTACATTCTAACGTTGTAGGATATGACAAGGGAGTTCTCCTTACTGTAGATTTAACTTGTGTGTATTGTTTCCTTGGTTTTAGATTTGTTTCTACTACCACCCCATGGAATCCTAATCCACTACGATTTTGATTTGGTTTTCTAACAATCTCGTTAAGCTTAATTTTCCCTATATACCATGATGGATTTTCCAAGTTAATAATATTCAGCCTTCTATCTAGAGTATCACATTGTTTCTGGAGATCAACATTCTCTTGACGAATCCACTCATTGTCTGCTTTGAGTAATTGAATTTCTTTTTCTGCCCATTCTGGAATGGAACTTAACTTACTCTTAATTGATGATGTGAATGTGGACTGTAATACCTTGGAAGAATTTCTACTAGCTTCCCTGCAAGTTCCTGGTTTTTCTCCTTCAACTCAACTATCTCCGACTCCAGTTTTTTATTTGACTATCTCTATTAATTGCGTTGTCAAGTTTTCTTTTAGACAGTCAACCTCTAATAGAGCTGCCCTTAAAGCATCAAAAATCTGATCTTTGGACAACTCCCTACAAAAATTATCTAAGTTTTGAATACTTACCTGCTCTCCCACAAGAGAGTGATGCTCCTTATCTTTCACAACTAGACACATGGACTCGTCATAATCCGATTCTTTCTTCAGTTGAAGCGATGAATTGCCGTCATGCAATAATGAGCCTCCACCTTTTCAGTTAGCTCGGACTCCTCCTCTTCTTCACCTCATACTGCCACCCAGCCTACGTATCTCGATTTCTATACTGAGGTGGCTTGGATGACAAAGGACAATCCTTTATCATATGTCCCAACTTGTGACACACCGAAAACACTCAATTTTACTGATATCAGATTTACGACGACTTACTGCTTGTCCCCTGATATCCCCCTCTTTTTATGCTCATGATTCTCTTCAAACCTTGAGCAAGAAGATTCATCTCCGTATCAAAGTCGTCATCTAGCTCCCAGTCATGACGTTCCACCACTTTCTTCTTTGCCTTCAAGGCAAGATCTTTTCTTTCAACCGAAACACCCTCCAGTGTTTGCTCTTCATCTTACCCTCATGAACAATTAGATCAGAACACCACTCCTCAAAAGACACAGACAACACCTTGTCCATCTTCTCCAGCATAGAAGTATAGTTCAACCAATCCTTAGTGAGTGCCTCTAAGAATCTTTCGTTCATCTGTTCACTTGTGAGCGAAGCACCAACAGTCTTGATTCTATTAGGATCTGATTGAATCTTTTAATCGCCGCAACCAGTGTCTCTCCTTCTGTCATTTTAAAATGTTGAATTCTCTTTTAAACTGTTTTTCTTTCGCCTTTCGAATGGACTCAGTACCTTGATACACGATTTGAGAAAATCTCATACTCCTTTTGTCGTTTGGATACCGAGAACTCTTCCCTGATCCTCATCAAAGAGAGAAGATACAAGAATTCGTAAAGCTTGTTTGTTTATGAAAGTAATTTTTCATCATCCTCGGTCCATTGTTCCTCAGGCTTATCCTGGGTATGCCCTTCTATAACGATGGTGGGTTTGAAATCTCCTTTTGTAACCACCTTCCAGACTTTGTAGTCGACCGACATCAGTTGTGCCTCCATCTGCTCGCACCTCACGATCTACCTTGAAGTGTTAGCCTCGTGCGAAGGTAACCTGCTCTGATACACTTGTAAGATCGTAGTGTGTAGTTACCAGAACACTCATTCCAGATCTGAGACTTCGTGTTTACTAGCAGGATAAATGTAACAGAGATGTAGAAGAAAACTCAGCTACTAATCTTTATTAATAGCATGAAAAACTCCTCACCTGATCTGTTCAACACCTTGAACAATCACTTTCCAACCTATCACTCTTTGACTGATAGTAACTAACCTAGAACAATGAATAAAGAATTCCTCTCAACTCTCCAAAAGGGCGACTTGCCGTAAGAAGTATCGGTTTTAATACCCCAAAAACACACCCGATATACTAAACCTATACAATGTTTATATACACAAATTACTAGAGTTTTCTAAACTTAAACAACTACTACAAAAAGATATTTACAAAACCATAACACCACCTGAGTAGAGATATATCAGGAGCATATCTTAACAACCTAACAACGCATATAACCTCACAAGCGTCGCTCTGATTCTGTTGCAGCCCAAGGGAAATTACCGAAAGAGCACATACTGAGTGCAAGACTGGCTCAGTATATTAATTTGTCACACATCAAAAACCATAAGTATGTATACGCGCATACATTTACAACCTTCTACTTTTACCTTGTCATAATCTAATACACGAGTTGATCAATGAGCATCCAAATATACAAGAAGTCAAATCATGGTGTAATTAGTTCTAATTGATCAAGTTGAAATCCTATCACAGTTAACATTAATATTTAGTTCAAGACTGACTACCACTCCCACCATATCCACCTCCACCTTCCTTTCTCTTCCTACACTCACAGGCTCTGTGGCCTAAAATACCACAGTTATAGCCTCTCACCAGCTCTCCTTCACAATCCACCTGGATGATTCCTGAGCACTACCTATAGAAGTAATATCTGGCCTTCTTACTTGGGTCATTTGTGTTGCTATTTTGCCTAGGGTAGGTTGGCTTAACCCAATGCTTCTTACCTCCTTTCTGGTTTCCATCATACTTTCCTCTTTTATTCATGTTATTTCCTCCTCGATTAGGCTCAAACTTCCTTTTTAGGCCCGACTATGCCTCCTTCCTTCTTTGTTACTTCTAAGTAGAAGTCTATGGTATGAAAATTAATCCCTTGAAGGGTTTATCAACTGGATACATATATGCCGACAATTGTTACTTCTAAGTGTATACCTTAATCATCTTGCTATTATAGCTTAGGAAAGTCCAACTTATCACCTACTTCGACCTGGATGTCTAGGCAACTAAATAACATCATTTTACTAGATATCAATCTAGAATACAGAATAAGAGAATCAGTACCATACACACACAAAATCAGTTGTGACAAAACACCTTAAAGCATGTTTTTATTATAATTTACTTACTCTTGCCTACCTCACTTGTTTCTTACATATAGCCACAAATTTCATAGGTTAACTAGGGAGGTTTAACCGCCAACAATTAGCATATACTCATCCCCATAACCAAATAAAAACAAAAAAGGATTAGCAACATTAAAAAAACTGAAAATACCATCAAGAAAAATTTTATTTTTAAGTCTTGTTGAACATGGGAATTACCTGATTTCCTCCTGCCATTTTCTTACCTAATTCTCTAATATCTCTACAACTTAATGATCTTCCTTTCCCCTCCTAAATTCTTCTCGCACCTGGACTTTAATTCCTCTCCTTTAACTTGCGCAAACAGCAACTACTCACCACTTGCTCTCTCTCGGTTTGCAACTCCTGTTTAACTTATTGCTTGCTTTCTTCTAATTCTAACCTTCTATCTATTCCTTTGTCTTACGAGAGTGGATAGGTAGGAGAAGGCTCAGGTAAGGGGTGATTAATTAGCCAACAACTATATGAAAAGAATGAAACCGATACTTTCCATTCAGCCAAGATAACTCAAGTGTTATGGCCCTATTACATGTTGTTCTATATTCATTGGCTGAGGTTGTTGGTCAATTTAGAGGATGCCACACAACCTGTTGATTAAGCCAAATGGGTGGCAACCCCTGGGCTGGATGAGATCAATTCTAGATTGGGAGTAAATGCATGGGACAAGGGTTCCTACAACATAGCAATCGGTGGCATATGTATAGGCCGATCAATTCTTGATGTTATGTGTTTACAATATACACTAAAATGATGTTATGAATCATAAGTCTCATTGATATATATATATATGTATTAAATATAAAATTTTAAATTTCTCAAACATATCCATCACTGGTCTTATTTTGAATAGCTTGAAATTAGATAAACAATGATATATAATTTTTTATACATTTTGAATTTATATTTAAAAAATTACAACCAACTGAAATTTATACTCCCTCCCTCCCATTACCGGTGTCTGATTAGGTGTTTTGCACGTAAATTAAGAAAAATCATTTCTTTTACAAAGTAGCCCTCTCCAAGATGAGACAGTTGTGAAGGAAAAGAGACACTTTTAGGGAGATCGGATTTTGTGACGGAATGAGATCTCTGTCCCTGACGGACGACAGTGGGACAAGGATTTTTGTTTTGTTTTAATGAAAAATGTGTGTGCGAGTGAGTGTGAGAAGTTAACAAAACCATTTCAAACTAAAAAATTATTTTGTTCTATTTTTTTTGTATATCACCACAGAAGTGAAATACAGGTATGCTACTGACACATAGATATTTTTATACTATTTTAATGACATAATTATCTGTGGAGAATTTATACATGAGTATAAATATGTGGTAATTGTATAATAATTTTTATCTTATAATATATGTTGTTTATATATATGTAAATAATGGAACATATATCAAAGTGATGTAT